>CM073591.1:22813086-23413086 GCA_037074705.1 Zhengitettix transpicula | reverse complement strand
TTGAATCCTCCATCTTCGTTGAATAACTTTTCTATGTGTAATTGCTTCTCATATTAATTTGTTAAGGTAACTAAGGTCGTATTATTATTATTATTTATTAATTTTGAAACTGACGTTAAATGTATATATTTTTTTGTGGAAATTATTTGAACGTTCAATCATTTCATAATCGAGAGTCGTCTGCGTATCGGAAACGTTGATGTCGAATACATGTTGACATTTATGTAATATATTTCGAATTTATCTTAATTAGACTCAGACAAAGCCATGATTTATTCTCAATATATTTGAACTTTTATTTTCTAATGAAATGTAAAAGTTTTATTTACATCTTGAAGTAAAATAAAACATATTTAAAATGAATATATATATATATGGAGGTGACGTAGAAGGTAATAAAGAGACACTCCACTGTATTTTCAGATTATAAATGACACCGGTTTGATTTGAAATCCAACGTTTTACAGCAGTTGTACCAACATATTAAAAATTATTTTCAACGCTACAGGTTTTATCGGGGTTATTAAATACAAATGAGCAAGAAAAAAGTTTTTATTTTATTTTAATCCACTTTTCCGCTATACTTTAAATAAAACATCCTTGGATATTTTTTAGTGGAATGCTTTATTTTTTTTTTCTAGATTGATTTATTTACAGTCACATCAACATCTCAGTTTATTAGGGACTCCTCATTATGGGAATTTTTTGTTTTTTCGTGAGGGAACCTGCTTTGACGAGAGTTTTCACTCCTCACCGGGGATTAGAACCTGGGACCTATGAGGCGCGAGGCAGTCACGCTGACCCCTGCACCACAGGACGTCGGAATGTGTTTGTTATTAACCCCCCCCCCCCTGCCCCCCTCCAACAGTAAATTTATTTTCACATATTACACAGGTTAAAATTTGCAACGAGAGTTAAATAAAACATTATTATACACTATAAATTTATTTCACAGATTTTTTTTTACAGTTATTATGACAATGACCACCATTTTTGTCATCATTTCTTCTATTAAATCAAAAATAAATTTTAATATACTTTTTTTTTTGGTTTTTTCGTATTAAGGTGTTACAGTAAAATATTGTGTTATTTTTATTATAGTGGTAGGAGTGATCTTCCGTTAGCTTTGTTTTCATTTAAGATAAATATATTTATGTGTGTATATATATACATTATTATACGCTTAATTTAACCCTTTGCACTCGAGGGCTCCGGAGCGGAGCCATTTATAATGTGCCTTCAAGCTCGAAGGGCTACGCTCCAGTGCAAAGGGTTAATAATGACACTAAGAATATGTACAGGTCAAGTCTCTACCAGAGGTAGTAGCATTTTTAATGTTTTTTGAGGATTTAGAAATAAAGATTGCGTTTAGTAAGTAGATGGAGTGGCAGAGGCGAGTGAGGAAACACTGACACATCTCAAAACGGGGACGACGACGATGATGAACGAAATCAAAGCATGAACGTCCAGTTATGTAATAAACACGGACCTACTTAGTCCACAAGGCCTGAATTCTTTCCAGTTCATTGAAATGTCAGAATATATTCAGTCTTAAGCTTCAGAAATTTCTTCTAAATCCTCTACTTGGTAGATTTCCCCCTAGTGATATCATTTTTTTTTTAAAAAAAACCTCTAGTCAGTCCTGTGCATGTGTCGTGAGATGTAGCAAGTCGTATCAGAAGGGTGAAGACGGAGTGTGTGTTGGAGACAAGCTGGTGTAACGCTACTGTGATTCTTAAAAAAAAAAACACGGGATGTACAGACAGGAGCAAGGTATTATTTTTTTACCACACCCTGTATTTATCATCCCTTAACTTTTACGGATGAGTTTTCTGACGTGCAACATAACCTAAACTGATCACAAGATACGTCCATGCGTACCGTGACTTGGGTATAGTTTTTACAGCACCGAGTTGCCGTAACGAAGGTTAGTGTTAAAGTGAGCTCCGGTATACCCCCTATCACGGTTCTGGACAACTGCGCTTCTTATCTTGACCCGACTTGCTGTTTCTCACGACCTGTAGGCCTACTTTATATTATTTGTTGAATGAAACGTCGGTCTCCTGGTACTGGTTGTTGGATTACTCTTGAGCGGCAACGGCACTGAACTTAATCCATATTATTTGGACGTGTTTTCCCCTTGGTCAACCAGTAGGACTCGGGAAAAAAAGAAATTGGTAGAGAAAGATGGAAATGGCGTATGGTAGGAGCCAAGAAACCCGAAGAAGAGTAAAAATTGGGGTATTCAGAATTTTTTAATTCATCTGCCAGGATTCAAACTCGGTGACTCTCGGGACGGGGGTTTATTAAATAAATGTCGTATAAGAATTTTCAGACGTGAAATAGCTTTGACCCCGAGCATCCACTAACACCGCAGTTGCGTCTCCAAGGAACTTTTCCCTTTTTTGTTCTGCATCGTCCGGAGTCACTTGACCATCACGAAGCCGTGGTGCAGCTCAGCTCAGCCTGCATGACATGTGAATTTACGTGGTCAGGGTAAAAAATAAACAGACTGTTGCTCTGAGTTGTTAGGTGCGTTGTTGCTTTGTTCCGCGTTACTCGGTGCCGAGGTGATTCATCGACTCAGCTGCAGTGGGTGAGCAGGTCAGGAAAACGCAGAGCCGGAAAAATGACTGAGAACAAGAACGAACTCGGATGTCGCCAGAAGCTCACAACAAGGGTAATCACCATCACTGGTTCAATGTGACCGAAACACGTACGCAGCAGTGTCCATCACGACTCATTTGGAAAACTTTCGAGGAGTTTGTTAGAAAGAAGCGTCCAAAGAAATCTTAAAGCCGCAACGTGTTTCGATGGCGGACTCTGTTAAAAGGTTTTCTGAAGCTGAGTTCAGAAAAGGTGGCAGAGACCATCATCGAAAAACTTCTCACAGCTGTACAATGCTATTCATCTCAACGCCTTATCAGTCAGGCTGGTTTCAACAAGTTAAACTATCACGGTCCTTGAACATCCTCCCTGTTCCCCGGGGAAATTTGTTCCAGTATCAGCCAGAAACAAAGTTGGCGCTAGAAGGAGCCCATTTTTCAACAGTGTAAAAGAGTCATCGAAGAACGCACTATGGAATGCGGAACCACCATTAGGACCATATCAGATTAATAAACATAGTTGTAGAATTAGTCCAGTTACTTCTCTGCCTGCCTTGTTTATGCTGTTAATGATAAAACTGTGATAACGAATGGAGGATTTCAGTTTCATTTCCTTGTTAAGTGTTTAGTAATTATTATGCTCCCTACATTTCCCAGTCTCCGAACCTTTTTTCTTTTGTTTGTTTCGGAAGTTTGATTTCCACTCGAGATAAATGTTGACCTGGAGCAACGATATTCTGTTGCTCTTAGTTTTGTCAGTCAGTCGGTCAATTCGAACGGCCGGATGGCGCTCAGATGACCCACGCCACCCTGGAGCTGGTGCGGTCGCCGACGGCCGCGGCCGCCAGACTGCCGCCGCCGCCCACGCTGAGGCCCACCACGCTGACTGTGGGCGGCACGACCCCCGCGTCGGAGGCGTAGGCCGCGGGTCAGTCGGGGTCGTAGCGACAGTCGACGCGCAGCAGCACGACGACGACGGCGAGGGTGACGCCGGCCAGACACAGCTGCACGCCGGCCAGCACGGGCAGGTTCGCGCCGGCGCCGTCGTGGGCCAGCAGCGTGCGCGTCGCCTGCACCAGCAGCGCCCCGTGCAGCCCGCACGCGCACAGCCACAGCAGCGCCAGGGGCACGGCCACGTGCGCGCTCGGCCCCAGGAAGCGCAGCGACGCCCACGCGGAGTCCCGCGTGCACGACGCCGGGCGGTAGCCGCCGAAGCCGCGGCTCGTGTGGATGCTCGCCGCTGCCGGAGGAACACAGATAAATATTAGTCACGGTGCGTCACGTGAGGCCGCAGCTTTCTTTAAAAACACCCCGACTATTGAGTGCAGCATTTTATTTAATTGATTTAAATGGTGAATACAATACGGTTATATTATTGGTAAAACCTTCACACCAACATAAAAAAGTCCCTCAGCTCATTCCCACTGTTGCTCCAAGAAATTGGTATTTGCATTCGCCGCTCGCTTCCCTGGCTGGTAGACTAGCCCGCGATACAACCTTGTCTCGTGCAGCCTCACTGTTTATAAACTCTTCAAAAAAATCAATTGCTTTGAATAAACAACTGGAAAAGTTTATAATCAGTATGATGAATTTAAAAAATACATTGTCTCAAAAATTAGAGGACTAATTAAGGGGTTATTTTTCATATAATTCACAACGTTTAGAACTTTAATCATAGCATGGAATAAAGTTTGTGTTTTCTATCATTTCAATAATGTTGCCTTCCTTTTAACGAAAATAATCTTATTATTATTATTATTATTATAAATAAAATTGACTGTGTGTCTGGACAAACCTACACCAGTGGAGCAAAATTATATTCCAACATCACCATGAACTAAATAAGTAAGAAATGGCTTTAGATTTACAAAACTTAAAAAGAAAAATTTACGTCTGTTTGAAAATAATTAATAAGAAAGATAGCCAATACAGACTAAACAGGGGATAATAAAAATACCACACAACGTTTCTAGGATTCTTGTGCCTTTCCTCAGGTGCGAAGAAGAGCCTAGAGCGACACAACTGCACTCGTCAAAACTCCCTCCAAGGCGACAAAACCGCAACGACGATGGCAGAGCCGAAGGCTTAGCGTAACAATAAGGGATTATAGCAATTATTGAGTTTCATAGCGTCTGTTTGTACATTAACAGCTGTGATGTTTGATTTAATGTGAAGCATCTCTGGAATTGTACCTGGTGTCAATGTCTAAAATCTTAAGCATTTTGCCGGTGAAATGTATGTTTATAATTGATGATGTGTCTGGAGACTGCAGACTGTCTTTGATATTAGACGCATGTGATCCTTGACACGTGTATTGAGGGAACGTTTTGTTCGCCCTATGTAGCAGGAGTTACAATTAGAGCAAGAGGTTCCACA
Source organism: Zhengitettix transpicula (assembly GCA_037074705.1). NCBI lineage: Eukaryota > Metazoa > Arthropoda > Insecta > Orthoptera > Tetrigidae > Zhengitettix > Zhengitettix transpicula. The sequence continues at coordinate 23,408,104 of CM073591.1, read as the reverse complement.
GCCCGATATCGACCTCCAGTACTAGCTTCCTCCAAACTCCTCTGTCTACAGCTATTCTCCTCCAGTTCCACAAATCCATCATCCTTTTTATGTCCTTCTCTACTTCGTCTCTCCATCTGTTCCTTTCTTTTACATCCCATATCATTGTATAATGCAGTCTTTCCTTTCCTTCCCCACGCGTTGCACGTGTCCTGTCCATTCCATTCTCTTTAATCTAATAGTTGTTGCGATGCTTGGGTTCTTTATATAGGTAATATATTTCCTTATTATATCAAGGCCTGCGAGGGCTATTCTCTCGCAGGCAGTACTTGCGAGAAATGTTCTCTCGCAGGCAGACCCTTTTAGGAGAGATACGAAGGGGCTACCTTTGAGGATGCCTTCTCCTCTCTCTCCGTTTTTGAACTAAGGTTCCCACAAGCTGAGGCACCTCGGTCTGTTCTGAGAGGTGTATGTTCCGGGGTCACAGACCTTGGGCATACGGTAAGAGTTGTCCGCTATTCCCATTGGAATAGTCGGCCAGCTGCCTCCTAAACTGGTCGAGGCACAGAGAAGGGAATTCTGCGTCCCCACAGCAAACTCCTCGCCCGCTATCGGAAGGGCGTGGGACAAGTACCCAATGCCCGACCTACCTGATGCAGGTTTTTCTAGTGTTTTACCTGCATTACTTTTAGGCAAATGCCGGGTAGGATCCTTAAACTATAGCCCGGGGGCCCTAGTTAACCCTTGGCTACCTTCCTCTACCCTTCCGCATTCTCCCTTTCAAATCCCTTCCTATGCTATGAAAGGGGAGTTGCCCAAAGTGGATTACCCTCATGTAGCCTGTTACCCTTAAAAAAACAAAAAAAAACCATATTATATCCTTGTGTCTCCATATGCGTTTTTAATTTTTTTGGGCCCCAAATTCTTCTTAGATTCTTTCTTTCCAAGATGTTAATCACTGTCTCCTCTTTCTTGTTTAGTGTCCAGCCCTTCACTGCCATAATATAGTATCATGGTTTTATATATCCTCATTTATTCTTAGTTTGAAAGCTGCTAAGTTCATTCTTCTCCTGATTTCATGCCGTTCATCTGCAGATAAAGTCATCGCTTTATTTCCATCACAGATCCATCTACGTCCATCCTTCCTTTTTTCCCCAAATTTCCCTGCGCGACTAAATCATATTTTTTTAAGAAAAAGATTATTTCTAGACCAACCGCTTTTGGCATGTGTTCTTTATTCCTTTATATCTGCCTCCTCTGCTGATTTAGTTGTTCTAGATCATTATGCATACTCTTCTAAAATCCTTTCTCTAATAAATAAAAATAATAAAAAAGATTTGACTTCAATACGAATTTAATTTTAGGAAATGGTCGGCCTATTCATTTAGGAGTTCCGAAATCTGTAAGACCGGCCATTTTTATTTATTTAATGATGCTGTAGAAGTTAGAGAATCTCTGAGAGCTATTTAACTAAGTTGGTGCCCGTTTAATTAAGGTTTTTCGCAGGCGCAAGAAGTCCCCCGATGTCATTGATTTTTCCATGATGGTGACGTGGCCATTATCCGATTGGCCCCGTCCCAAGGGGAAGTGCGTTCTCGGCCAACATTTGTTGGCGGCTGAACGGAGATGAATGGCGTAGCTTTCCGCTTGGGATTTCACAAATTTAATGTATTACTGTGGTCCCGGGTGGGTGGGAGGAGGAGGTGCGGGGCCATTCCAATACTGAAGAATACCAACACTAAAAATAAAAAAATGCACATGTTGCTGAAACTCGGGAAGTTGTGCGGTAATCCCTCACGTTCACGTTCTGCAGGGGGCGGGGGCGGGGGGCGGGGGCGCTCAGTTTCATATCGTTATCTAACCGCTCATAAATTACCAACACTGTGTTCAATCCGTAATCGAGATTATTTATTGGGGGTTTCAGCTGACAAACGGTTGATATATCTCTGCTCCAGCTGACAAGTTGAGACCGTCCTGTCATTGCAATCCCCAAGTAAATTAGCAATATATATATATATATAAGTAGTAATTTAATAATTCAGTTAAATCGTTTCTTTCCTTTCAAAATGGAGAAGATTTTTGGTTGAACCCTCAATAATTTTCTCATTCATCGTTTTCTTTTTTGTATCGACGCTAAGCGAAATAATCACGCAATTTTGGGGAGAAATAAAGGATGGAAGGACGTAGGTGGAGATGTGATGGAAATAAAGCGATGACTTTATCCGACGATCCAAATTCCACAAAGATGGAGATGAAATCAGGAGAAGAGTGAACTTTGCAGCTTTCAAACTAAGAATAAATGAGGATATATGAAACCATGATTAGGCCAATACTATATTATGGTACTGAAAGGCTTGACACTAAACAAGAAAGAGGAGATAGCGATTAACATCTTAGAAAGAAAGATCCTAAGAGAAGAATTTGGGGGCCCAGAAAAATGAAAATGGCGTATGGATATAATAAGGAAATATATGACCTGTATAAAGAACCAAGCATCGCGACAGCTATTATATTAAAGAGAATGGAATGGGACAGGACACATTCAACGCGTGGGGAAGGAAAGGATGCATTATACAATGATATGGGAGGTAAAAGAAAGGAACAGGTGGATAGACCAAGTAGAAAAGGACATAAAAAGGTTGATGGATTTGAGGAACTGGAGGAGAATAGCTTTAGACACAGAAGTTTTGAGGAAGCTACTACTGGAGGTCGAGGCCCGATATCGGATACTCTGTGGAACTATAGAAAAAGAAGAAGAAGATATGAAGATATGAGGTAAAAAAAGGAACAGATGGATAGGCGAAGTAGAGGACATAAAAAGGATGATGGATTTGAGGAATTGGAGGAGAATAGCTTGAGGCAGAGGAGTTTGAAGGAAGCTACAACTGGAGATCGAGTGGGCTGTGGAACCATAGAATGAGAAGAAGAATGATCTTTGGAACTGGAGTTGAAGCTTTGACATGGCATCATAATGAAACGCCAGAAACAAGAAAAATCAGAAAGAAAGAGGCAGGGAAAAGGGGTGACAGGAAGAAAGAGTCACGTCAAAGAGATGACAGGGAGAAAGAGGCAGGTGAAAGAGATGACAGGGAGAAAGAGGCAGGTGAAAGAGATGACAGGGAGAAAGAGGCCGTTCAAAGAGATGACAGGATTTAAGAGGCACGTCAAAGGTATGACAGGAAGAAAGAGGCCGTTCAAAGAGATGACAGGATTTAAGAGGCACGTCAAAGAGATGACAGGAAGAAAGAGGCAGGTGAAAGAGATGACAGGGAGAAAGAGGCCGTTAAAAGAGATGACAGGAAGAAAGAGGCAGGTGAAAGAGATGACAGGAAGAAAGAGGCCGTTCAAAGAGATGACAGGATTTAAGAGGCACGTCTAAGAGATGACAGGAAGAAAGAGGCAGGTGAAAGAGATGACAGGGAGAAAGAGGCCGTTCAAAGAGATGACAGGATTTAAGAGGCACGTCAAAAAGATGACAGGAAGAAAGAGGCCGTTCAAAGATATGACAGGATTTAAGAGGCACGTCAAAGAGATGACAGGAAGAAAGAGGGAAGTGAAAGTAATGACAAGGAGAAAGAGGCAGGTGAAAGAGATGACAGGAAGAAAGAGGCCGTTCAAAGAGATGACAGGATTTAAGAGGCACGTCAAAGATATGACAGGAAGATAGAGGCCGTTCAAAGAGATGACAGGATTTAAGAGGCACGTCAAAGAGATGACAGGAAGAAAGAGGCAGGTGAAAGAGATGACAGGGAGAAAGAGGCCGTTAAAAGAGATGACAGGAAGAAAGAGGCAGGTGAAAGAGATGACAGGAAGAAAGAGGCCGTTCAAAGAGATGACAGGATTTAAGAGGCACGTCTAAGAGATGACAGGAAGAAAGAGGCAGGTGAAAGAGATGACAGGGAGAAAGAGGCCGTTCAAAGAGATGACAGGATTTAAGAGGCACGTCAAAAAGATGACAGGAAGAAAGAGGCCGTTCAAAGATATGACAGGATTTAAGAGGCACGTCAAAGAGATGACAGGAAGAAAGAGGGAAGTGAAAGTAATGACAAGGAGAAAGAGGCAGGTGAAAGAGATGACAGGAAGAAAGAGGCCGTTCAAAGAGATGACAGGATTTAAGAGGCACGTCAAAGATATGACAGGAAGATAGAGGCCGTTCAAAGAGATGACAGGATTTAAGAGGCACGTCAAAGAGATGACAGGAAGAAAGAGGCAGGTGAAAGAGATGACAGGGAGAAAGAGGCCGTTAAAAGAGATGACAGGATTTAAGAGGCACGCCAAAGAGATGACAGGAAGAAAGAGGCCGTTCAAAGAGATGACAGGATTTAAGAGGCACGTCAAAGAGATGACAGGAAGAAAGAGGCGGGTGAAAGAGATGACAGGGAGAAAGAGGCCGTTAAAAGAGATGACAGGATTAAAGAGGCACGCCAAAGAGATGACAGGAAGAAAGAGGCCGTTCAAAGAGATGACAGGATTTAAGAGGCACGTCAAAGAAATGACAGGAAGAAAGAGGCACGTACAGTTCTCTGACGTCTTCTACCTGGGAATTATTAATTGTTTTGTGCGAGGAGATAAACGGCACGGATCATCTTGACTGTAGATGACGTCACGGGCAGAGTACGTAAGATCCTGATCAAAGACCTTACGAAGGACGTTCCCCACATCTTAATTGCCTCTGGACGAGCTTGGCGAGGAAATTGCTGGACCTCCGGTCTAAATAGCTCGAAGGGCTTGAGGAACTTGCCACTAATTGAATATCTGCTCCGACCAGTGGAATATTGGCCGGCAACAGGCTATATACGGTATTAAATATGGCGCACGGGCGTATTTACGTTTGTAATTAGTTCTGCTTCACGTAGTTTTCAGTAGCAGCGGCAATTACTTGAGTGAAGGGTATTAGTTGTATGAAAGTACCCATGGGCGACGTGGTACACGAGAATTAACAAATATGCTCGTTGGTTATTCAATAAAAGTTGATGGTAATAAAACAAATTACCTTTTCCTTACCCTAAAAAAATGTTTAGTCGCCGCGTTGCACGTAAAACATTGGACCGACGTATATTCAGAGACTATTGCCTCTACCTACACCTTTGATGATGGAAAACAATTTCCACGGAGGCGCTTCTTCGCTTTTGGGAAAAAGTGGTCCGTTGAGCTACAAGAGTCTCGGAACACCAAGTCTAATTACAATGAAAGCTGTTGCCAATATAAGGGAAAGTATTTGAACGTTTTCCGTCGACAACCTAACCAGAGATCAGCTCGGAGCCGACGCCAACCACCGCAGACGTCCTGCATCTTGCCAGGAACACAAAAGACAATTACGTCAGTGACTTTTCTATGACGCCAACGACCGTCGACGCCGTGCATCTCGCGAGGAACACCAAAGACAATTATGTGAGTGACTTTTCTATGACGCCAACGACCGCCAACGTCGTGCATCTCGCCAGAAACACAGAAGACAATTATATGAGTGACTTTTATATACTACACTAAGTGTTCATATTCTGAAAAATACTGACAATTGGTTTTTGCGGCCGAAATGTTTGTGCATAAATCATACCAATTGGCTGTAGTTTTAAATATATTTTATTTTCAAAGAATTCAGATTATTGTAATTGATATAACATTTCCAGACTGGCGAGCAACGAGCCGAACTTTGCTCGTGTGTCACCAGAGACTCCCGAGCACGAGCAGAGCAAGTAACCAGCCGAGCATCTTGAAGACATGCTTCACATGCTTACAGCTTCGCGAACCAAATGCTTAGAAATTAAATATGATATTCAACATTTACGAAACTAATTTCTACAACTAAACTTTGAAAAAACTTAGCTAGATGTGGCTCAGAGATACAGCAACAGAAGTCAACAACATCTGAATTACTAAAAATCCATGGGAGTAATTACTGGATATATTCAAGCTTTCGGCCACTTTTACTCTATTGTTTAGAATATACTATACTCTTTGATATAAGCCAAATAAATCGGTTCGGTTCGGCTCGGTCCGCGTCCACGCGCCGTACTGTCCTTTGATGTTTCGTCAGAAAACCCACGGCGAGCAATCCTGGTGCATGAGGCGCATGCGCAGATCAGGTGGCGCATGCGCACTAACTCATGTTCGGCTCGTTGCTCGGTAGTCTGGACGGGGCTTTTAATATAATCTCACAATTATCATTTGGTAAATAAATAAGAAATTCTGCCTATGTCAGAAAAAATGTTTAAGCAAACCATACGACGTTTCGTCCTCAATTTTGGGACTTCTTCAGGTGAAAAGGTCATGTACAATTTTGAATGTGTGCATGTATATGCTAAATTAAAATAAATATGGAATTATTTGATATAATACATTGGAATCTAATAATTGAAATACATGTATAAAATGGTAAATACCAGAATATTCAAGATCTTTGAAGAAGTTCTACGCAATCACCATTAAGGTCTCATATTTTTATGTTTTCACCTTATGAAGACCCATTGTATTAATTACATTGTTCAGTAATAAACGCTCTTGGTTATTGGTTCACCCGACTAGAGAAGAACCCAGGAAAACGTTTTGCACGCCCAACAAACCCTTGGTGGGACATTTTGACGAGCCAACTCACCAGCGGCGATGACTGTGGCGGCCCCTGCGGGAATTCCCAGCCCCAGGTTCAGACTTCCTCTCTCCTCAATGAAAGCCACGGTTCCCATGACCATCGCGGAGATGCCACAAACGATCTGGAAAAACAAAAAACTAGGTTCAATTCACTGGAAATTGCTGGAAGAAGTCGAAAATGTTTTTCTTCTGAATGGATTGTATCAAATAATTCTTATAATTTAGCATATATATGCATACATTCACAACTGCACGTGTCCAGTTCACCTGAAGAAGTCCCAGAATTCAGGTCGAAACGTCGTGTGAACTGGCGTTTTTGGTTTTAATTAATTAATTTTTTTCTGAGATTGGCTGAATTGTTTATTTGTTTATCAAGTGATGATTGTCAAACGGTATTAACATTTATATCAATTCAATTACAATAATCTTAATTCTTTGAAAATGAAATATATTTTAAACTACAGCCAATTGGAAAGAAAATATTATTATACATTAAATTATTATATATTTAAAATATAATATTTAACGTCCACAATTAGAACTTATTCAGGTCTACAATAACAATTAAAATATAACATTATGATTGATTAAACCCTTATTTTAGTACAGTCACATCTAAAAAAATTTGAACGATGTAAATTCCATTAAAATGTCCTGCTATTAAATAGATTGTTAAGAGCAGGTGGTTTTTATTAACCATATTCATTTGATAATTTAATTAAATTATTACTTTAGGGCCAAATTTAAGACATAGTTATATATAACATCCTATTATTTGCAATAATGTTTGGTGTTTCAAGGTCAAGCAGTAAGGTTTTAATCAATTAATAATATATTAATAATTTATATAAATAGTCCTTTATCGTTTTTTTCAAACAAGTTAAATTATTATTTATTATAAGAAGTTTCAGATTAACAAATTTTCTTACATTATGTTACAATTAAATTATTAATTATTATAAGAAGGTTTAGATTAAGATATTTTCTCAAAATAAATTACAATTAAATTATTAATTATTATAAGAAGGCTTAGAGTAAGAAATTTCCTTACAATAAATTACAATTAAATTATTAATTATTATAAGAAGGTTTAGAGTAAGAAATTTCCTTACAATAAATTACAATTAAATTATTAATTATTATAAGAAGGTTTAGAGTAAGAAATTTCCTCACAATAAATTACAATTAAATTATTAATTATTATAAGAAGGTTTAGAGTAAGAAATTTCCTTACAATAAATTACAATTAAATTATTAATTATTATAAGAAGGTTTAGAGTAAGAAATTTCCTTACAATAAATTACAATTAAATTATTAATTATTATAAGAAGGTTTAGAGTAAGAAATTTCCTCACAATAAATTACAATTAAATTATTAATTATTATAAGAAGGTTTAGAGTAAGAAATTTCCTTACAATAAATTACAATTAAATTATTAATTATTATAAGAAGGTTTAGAGTAAGAAATTTCCTTACAATCAATTACAATTAAATTATTAATTATTATAAGAAGGTTTAGAGTAAGAAATTTCCTTACAATCAATTACAATTAAATTATTAATTATTATAAGAAGGTTTAGAAAAAGAAATTTCCTTACAATAAATTACAATTAACTTATTAATTATTATAAGAAGGTTTAGAGTAAGAAATTTTCTCACAATAAATTACAATTAAATTAATAATTTTTATTAGAAGGTTTAGAGTAAGTAATTTTCTTAAAATAAATTACAATTAAATTATTAATTATTATAAGAAGGTTTAGAGTAAGAAATTTCCTCACAATAAATTACAATTAACTTATTAATTATTATAAGAAGGTTTAGAGTAAGAAATTTTCTAACAATAAATTACAATTAAAATTATAATTATTATAAGAAGGTTTAGAGTAAGAAATTTCCTTACAATAAATTACAATTAAATTATTAATTATTATAAGAAGGTTTAGACTAACAAAGTTTCTTACAATTAATTACAATTAAATTATTAATTATTATAAGAAATTTTAGAGTAAGAAATTTTCTTACAATAAATTACAATTAAATTATTAATTATTATAAGAAGGTTTAGAGTAAGAAATTTCCTTACAATAAATTACAATTAAATTATTAATTATTATAAGAAATTTTAGAGTAAGAAATTTTCTTACAATAAATTACAATTAAATTATTAATTATTATAAGAAGGTTTAGAGTAAGAAATTTCCTTACAATAAATTACAATCAAATTATTAATTATTATAAGAAATTTTAGAGTAAGAAATTTCCTTACAATAAATTACACTTAAATTATTAATTATTATAAGAAATTTTAGAGTAAGAAATTTTCTTACAATAAATTACAATTAAATTATTAATTATTATAAGAAGGTTTAGAGTAAGAAATTTTCTTACAATAAATTACAATTAAATTATTAATTATTAATTATTATAAGAAGGTTTAGAGTATGAAATTTCCTTACAATAAATTACAATTAATTTAATAATTATTATAAGAAGTTTTAGAGTAAGAAATTTCCTTACAATAAATTAAAATTAATTTAATAATTATTATGAGATATTTTAGAGTAAGAAATTTCCTTACAATAAATTACAATCAAATTATTATTTATTATAAGAAGTTTAAGATTAACAATTTTTTAAAAATAAATTATAATTAAATTATTAATTATTATAAGAAGGTTTAAACTAACAAAGTTTCTTATAATAAATTACAATCAAATTATTATTTATTATAAGAAGTTTAAGATTAACAATTTTTTAAAAATAAATTATAATTAAGTTGTAATTCTACACATGAAGATGTCCCAATCAGGGTCGAAACGTTCTGTCTGTTAAATAGTATGTCTTAAATGATATAAGTAATTTTTCTGGCCAATCCGTTGGTTTTTCCTAATCTTTATATAAATTGTAATCATATTCTGTTATTTATATACAACTCTATAGATCACTGCTGTTGCTAGAAATCCTGACATTTGACCGTGATAAATCATTATATTTTGTGAATACAAGTCAAATTAATTTTTCATTTAATATTTTCCCAAAAACATAAAATATGTTAATTATTTTTCAGGGAACTGTAGCTATAACATTTTCACGGCATGGAAAGTGACGGCTCCGGTTAGCCAGAGTCGTGGAACGCCAACAGTGGACGGACACGTGGCTGCTTAGTCACACAGGCAAGGCAGGAGCTGCGTAAAGAAGGCCCGGGGAAAATTACATTATGCAAGGGTATTGGTTTCCTCGACCTAGATTATAAAGTGTCTGAATCTGTAAGGCATCGCGCTGATTACAGGAGGATCAATGCCATCAGCGGAACTAATTTACTGAACGCCTCTCCGGATCATTTAGCTTCTGCTGCAAGACTCATGTTAGCTGACGGTGAATTTCATTTTGGACAGTTGCTAAAATTATCGTATGGGTGTTGGGAAGATGTTCGGAACTCATTGGGAATTACTTTCAAGTCGCATTGATTTAATGATTGAGTAACTCGACAGTTAAAGGAAATGTAAGAAGGTAAAATACCAATACTGACGGTTTGATTGTAAAGCTTGAGGAAAAAAACCCCAACTAAATCGGACACAATATTAGTACCAATAGTTTGTTACCATAAGAATAAACCTTTAATAAACACTGCGTTGACACCGCACAACTAATAGATTACTGTAAAATATTGAGCATAAAAACAACGTAACCTAAAAATAAAAATGTTGCAGTCAATATATTTCTTCAAAAACAAAGGAAAGTGCTGAAATATCGCTGCAAAAAATTATATAACAACGAACAAGGGTTGAGATTGAAAATTTACAACAAAAATTGACGTCACATTAAATATCGATATGAATCGAATATAAAATCGACAACTAAATAATCGGCATATGTAAAAAATATTGTCACATTAAATATCGATAGAATGCGAGTATAAAATCGACATAAATATAATAAGCGTATGTAAAAATTGACGTCACATTATATATCGATATAAATTGAATATAAAATCGACAAATACATAATAAGCGTGAGCAAAAATTGACGTCATTTTAAATATCGAAGTAAATTGAATATAAAATTGATAACTATGTAATAGAGGTATATAAAAATTCAGTTCACGTTAAATATCGATATAAATCGAATATAAAATCAACAACTATGTAATAAGCGTGTGTAAATACTAACGTCACATTAAATATCGATATAAATCGAATATAAAATCGACAGATATCTAAAAGGCGTATGTAAAAATTGACGTCACATTAAATATCGATATAAGCCCAATATAAAATCTGCAACTATATAATAGTCGTATATAAAAATAGACGTGACATTAAATATCGATATAAATCGAATATAAAATAGACAGCTATATAAAAGGCTTATGCAAAAATTGACGTCACATTAATTATCGATATAAATCGAATTTAAAACCAACAACTAAATAATCAGCGTATGTAAAAATTGACGTCACATTAATTATCGATATAAATAGAATATAAAATCAACAACTAAATTATTGGTGTATGTAAAAATTGACCTCACATTAAATATCGACATAAATCGAAAATAAAATCGACAGCTATATAAAAGGCGTATGTAAAAATTGACGTCACATTAAATATAGATATAAATCGAATATAAAACCAACAACTAAATAATCTGTGTATGTAAAAATTGACGTTACATTAAATATCGATATGAATCGAATATAAAATCGATATAAATATAATAAGCGCATGTTAAATTTAATGTTACCTTAAATAACGATATAAATCGAATATTTAATCGACAGCTATATATTAGACGTATGTATAAATTGACGTCACATTAAACATCGATATAAATCGAACAGAAAATCGATAACTATATAATAGGATGTGTAAAAAAATTATATAGATTCTTTCGTATTAGAGAGGCTAAAACATATGTTTGGGTTTTTTAATTTTGTATTTGTTTTTCTTAAAGACCCATGAAGATTCGGCATCAACTGGTCTAAGGGTTCCTAATTCATTGTTTTTCGCTTCCAATTTTTACATTATTAATTTTTGTCTGGCAACGGAAGTTACGAAATTTATCTTTGTTTTTTCCCCCACATTAGATTACTGCCAATATGACAGTATCGTTTCTCAATACGGTGCCTATGAGAGCTGTTCTCTCGCAGGTAGAACATTTCTGAAGAGACGGAGGGTGCTACCTTCGGGAGGGGGGGATACCTTCTCCGCTCTCTGGTTTTTGAACTAATTTTATACCACATGCCGAGGCACCTTGGCCTGTTCTGAGAGGTGTATGTTCCGGGGTCACAGACCTTGGGCTATTCCCATTGGAACAGTCGGCCAGCTGCCTCCTAAACTGGTCGAGGTACGGAGAAGGGAATGCTGCGTCTCCAAAAGCAAACCCCTCTCCCGCGATCCAGGGAAGGGCGTGGGACAAGTACCCAATGCCCGACCTACCTGATGCATGTTTTCTAGGGTTTGTCCTGCATCACTTTTAGGTTAATGCCGGATAGGTTCCTTAAATTACAGCGCCGGGGACCCTAGTTAACCCGTGGATACCTTCTAATGCCCTTCCGCATCCCCCATTACCCATTAGGAGCTTCACAGAGAACATATTTTTACGTGTATAATTTCGGGGTGTTTGGGTTATTAAAATTGCGATTTTTGGATATGAATAATTTACCAGACTAAAGGCCTTCAGAGTGAATCCATGAAACAGGGATTATTTTGAAATGTTTAGGAAACTAAGTGAGCTGCGATATTACCTGGAGTAATCACCTTAGTTAACCTGCCATGTTTCATGCTTAGTGAAACCGTCACGGATCCGTTGGCAGAACCCAAAATTAATCATCCTCCTCCTTGTTACGCAACCACGTAAGCCGTGCGTCTTCTCCACACAACCACGCATGTGGCGGAGTCCTCAAGATTTACTTATTCACTTACATAATTAGATTTTATTTTAATTTATCTGCTGAATCATGTCGAATTCGAGCGTAATTGTGCATATTAAATTTTTTTAAATAAAATTGTTGTGTGCTATTTTACATTGCCTGCAATTTTTAGTTTCCATACTTTTTGAGAAGATTGATTGAGTTTCCAGGGAGAGAGAGAGAGAGAAAAAAAAGATAGCGTAGAAAGTTACGTAAGATAAAGGGATTTAAGTTGGAGAAAGTATTTTCCACGACGTTTACTCTCTGGAATAGACCAAATAAACAAAGCTCTCGGGCCGGAATGCAAGAACAGCCTCTGAAAGTTGCCTTCAATTTATAGAGGCACAAATTGGAAATTCTCTTGCAGATTCCTCGTTCGCTGATTCTTCCAGTGTTATTTACGGCCGATGTGCCTCAAACTAGGGTGAATCTAAAATACAGAAGCTGATTAAAGATGGTCCAGTAGAAAATCCCGACACACACTTTCCCGATGATCGTTTATCCTGATAGGAGTGTTTTTACGAAATAAAACATAATATAAACATTATAGAACACTTAATATTTTAGTTATTTTATTATACAAGAACATGATTGTAAATTGTGTTTTTTGTTAAGGCCTGGACCTTATTCAGAATTTTTTTTAAAAATATTACCCCATTGTTATTAATTAAACCTGGAACAGATTTAGAAAGTTGTTAAAATGTTACCCCCTTCAATACCTAACCCTATTGTTATTAATTAATGCCTGGAGTTGAATTATAAAGGTTTTAAAATTCTACCCCAAACAATACCCAGCCCTTTTTTTATTAATTAATGTCTGGAGCTTAATTAGAAAGGATTTAAAATTCTACCCCAAACAATACCGACCCCTATTGTTATTAATTAATGCCTGGACTTGATTTAGAAAGGTTTTAAAATTCTACCCCAAACAAAACCAACCCCTATTGTTATTAACTAATGTCTGGAGTTGATTTAGAAAGGTTTAAAATTCTACATTAAACAATACCCATTACTATTTTTATTAATTAATGCCTGTAGCTGATTTAGAAAGGATTTATAATGCTACCCGTTCGATACCGACCCCTATTGGTATTAATTAATGTCTGGAGCTTATCTAGAAAGGATTTAAAATTCTACCCCAAACAATACCCAGCCCTTTTGTTATTAATTAATGCCTGGAGCTGATTTAGAAAGGTTTTAAAATTCTACCCCAAACATTAACAACCCCTATTTTTATTAATTAATGTCTGGAGAAGATTTAGAAAGGTTTTAAAATTCTACCCCCTTCAATACCGACCCCTATTGTTATTAATTGATGTCTGGAGCAGATTTAGAAAGGTTTAAAATTCTACCCCAATCTATACCCACCCCTATTTTTATTAATTAATGTCTGGAGCTTATTTAGAAAGAATTTAAAATTCTACCCCAAACAATACCCAGCACTTTTGTTATTAATTAATGCCTGGAGCTAGTTTAGAAAGGTTTTAAAATTCTACCCCAAACAATACCGACTCCTATTGTTATTAATTAATGCCTGGAGTTGATTTAGAAAGTTTTTTAAATTCTACCCCTTCAATACCCACCCTTCATTGTTATTAATTAATGACTGGAGCTGATTAAGAAAGTTTCTAAAATGCTACTCCTTCAATACCAACCCTTCTTTGTTATTAATTAATCCCTGGACCTGATTTAGAAACGTTGGAATTTCTTTAACCAAACTTGTTTCTTTCACGCCGCCTCTCTGTTTCAGTTCTTTCTTTGTTTTCTTCCCTTGGAGTATATTTGTATATATTTATTATTATCTTCTAGACAAAGTTTCACGTCATCTCTCTGACCTAACTTGTTTCTTGCACACTGCCACTCTCTATTCCTGTTTTTTTCTTATTTCATTTATTTACTTAGCTTGGAGTATATTTCTATATCTTTATTTTGATCTTCTAGACTATCTTTCTCGACAACTCTTTCACCTAACTTGTTTCTTGCACACTGTCTCTCTCTATATTCTTGTGTTTTCTTATTTCCTTTGTTTTCTTCGTTTGGAGTATATCTCTACATCTTTTTCCTGATTTTTTAGACGATCTTTATCGTCATCTCTTGACCTGCCTCTTTCTTCCTGTTTTGTCTTGTGTTCATTACTTTTCTTTTTTTTACTTTTATTCGCATTTTTGTCCTTTTATTTTCTCACTTACTTACATCAAGTCAATGTAATACCAGAATAATCTAAATAATAATGTTACACCACTATTGTCAACAAATTACAGACCCAGATAGCAACTTATTATCTGTGGTTAAGATTCTCGTGGCACTCATGTTATTTAGGTTTCTACGTTGTCGTGACGTAGATGAGGAGATTTTGATTTTTATACGTTCAGATAAAGTGAAAAGTAATTTTTCATCAAACACAGTCTGGCAAAGATGATTGCACGTGGGTGATTTTTATTTCGTGTTCAGAAAAATGTATATAAATTGGCGCTGAATATTTTTTTCTTATTTGCTTTCTAAAGTATAAAAGATTCGTAAATGTGATATTAAAACTATTTTTTTAAGTATATGAATCTTGGAGTTTTGTGAAGACAGATATAAAGAAATTGGGACATAAAGATCAAAAGAAAGTGAAACGCCACTGAAAATATGATATGAGCTCGTAACATGCGACGTCGGGCGGAGTGATATGTGCAGGGAAATCTCATATCAGAAGTCTCGCGCGCTGCGAGAGCTTACTCGCCAGGGTTTCTTTTTTTCCCCTCCAACAGTGCATCCGTCCCTTTAATATACATGCACAGAGCGCGCGCACACACACACACACACAGACACACACACACATAGAGGAGTAGCTGCTGCGGCTTTTGCATTTACACAATCGGACAAAGCAACCTAATAATATCCAACATTAGTGAAAGGTCCAAGGGAGAAGACAGACGGAATATTCACGTGAAATATTCTGTCAATAATGTTCAACGAATGAGCGGAAACGTTGAAGTAAAGTTTTCTGCTGGTGATGGTTTCGAATGGCCACCAGATTTAATAGTATTCTACGGTGATAACTGGAAAGATAGGAAATGGAGTATATAAAAAAAGTGACGTATTTGTGGCTGGCACGTGACGTCACAGCCTGCAGTCATGTTTCATTTTTGGAAATTACGTGACGTGACAAGCTGAAGTCATTTTTCTACTTTGTGCAAATTACGTGACGTGACAGCCTGCAGTCATGTTTCATTTTTGGAAATTACGTGACGTGACAAGCTACAGTCATTTTTTCAACTTTGTGGAAATTACGTGACGTGACAACCCGCAGTCATGTTCATTTTTGGAAATTACGTGACGTGACAAGCTACAGTCATTTTTCAACTTTGTGTGGAAATTACGTGACGTGACAGCCTGCAGTCACGTTTCATTTTTGGAAATTACGTGACGTGACAAGCTACAGTCATTTTTCAACTTTGTGGAAATTACGTGACGTGACAGCCTGCAGTCATGTTTCATTTTTGGAAATTACGTGACGTGACAAGCTACAGTCATTTTTTCAACTTTGTGGAAATTACGTGACGTGACAACCCGCAGTCATGTTCATTTTTGGAAATTACGTGACGTGACAAGCTACAGTCATTTTTCAACTTTGTGTGGAAATTACGTGACGTGACAGCCTGCAGTCACGTTTCATTTTTGGAAATTACGTGACGTGACAAGCTACAGTCATTTTTCAACTTTGTGGAAATTACGTGACGTGACAGCCTGCAGTCATGTTTCATTTTTGGAAATTACGTGACGTGACAAGCTACAGTCATTTTTTCAACTTTGTGGAAATTACGTGACGTGACAACCCGCAGTCATGTTCATTTTTGGAAATTACGTGACGTGACAAGCTACAGTCATTTTTCAACTTTGTGGAAATTACGTGACGTGACAGCCTGCAGTCATGTTCATTTTTGGAAATTACGTGACGTGACAAGCTACAGTCATTTTTCAACTTTGTGGAAATTACGTGACGTGACAGCCTGCAGTCATGTTTCATTTTTGGAAATTACGTGACGTGACAAGCTACAGTCATTTTTTCAACTTTGTGGAAATTACGTGACGTGACAACCCGCAGTCATGTTCATTTTTGGAAATTACGTGACGTGACAAGCTACAGTCATTTTTCAACTTTGTGTGGAAATTACGTGACGTGACAGCCTGCAGTCACGTTTCATTTTTGGAAATTACGTGACGTGACAAGCTACAGTCATTTTTCAACTTTGTGGAAATTACGTGACGTGACAGCCTGCAGTCATGTTTCATTTTTGGAAATGACGTGACGTGACAAGCTGCAATCATTTTTCTACTTTGTGGAAATTACGTGACTTGACATTCTTCAGTCATGCTTAAACTTTGTGGCTGGCATGTGACGTGACTGGCTGCAGTCACGCTTCAACTTTGTGGCTGGGATGTAACGTGACAGGCTGAAGTCACGCTTTATTTTTATGGCTGGCATGTAACGTGACAGGCTGCAGTCACGCTTCAACTTTAAGGCTGGCATGTAACGTGACAGGCTACAGTCACGCTTCAACCTTGTGGAAATTATGTGACTTGACATTATTCAGTCATGCTTAAACTTTGTGGCTGGCATGTAACGTGATTACACTTTGTGGCTGGTATGTAACGTGACTTGACATTCTGTAGTCACGCTTCAACTTTAAGGCTGGCATGTAACGTGACAGGCAGCAGTCACGCTTCAACTTCGTGGCTGGCACGTGACGTGACAGGCTGCAGTCCAGTTCCACGTTTCTATTATTGTACATGGACTCACCGCGATGAGAGATTCCTTCCCTCGATCCAAAGACGTTAGCGCGTAAAGACGGCTTTTTTTTTGGCGAATATTCCGCGGTCTAAATCGTGAAGAATAATGAGGTAGACCGCTGATATTTTCTTTTTCATACAGTTTCTTTCACAAACTCTAATTTTTTGCTATACTTATGATTGGCACATTTCTTAGTTCCCAGTCTTCATTCACCTTTGCTTACGTTTCACTCTTATCCATAGTAAAGAAATAAGCATTTGGCCAGTTTTTGGTCGGGTGTTTCATCGTCAGGTTTTAAGAGAAAAAGTATGTAGCTGTGAAGAATCCTCCCCCTCCCTTTAAAATATTTCAAGATTAATTTTTTAATATTTTAAACCCCCGCAGAGCTCTTGTGGCTTGCTGGAAATTACAGCCATTAAATTTGGCACCGATGTGACGGGGCTGTCGAGGACCTCACTTATCCGTCGTTTGTGTTTCCTCCTCGTGTGCGTGTGTTAAGCGTTTTGTGTTTATTCTTGTGTGATGTGTAAATTCTATATCTTATTATAGTTCATTCTCTAATAATTAATTATTTACTAGGACATATCTAATATTTTTATTATAACTGTAATTATTATATTATACCCTTAGAATAATTAAATAATTATTATTTTTGTTATTATTCGTATTATTTTACTTATGTTGGACAGGGGAATTTGTGTTCCAGAATTTTAGTATTTTTATGTCAACTTCTAGTTATTCATAATTGTAACATCCAATTCTCATATTTTAATTTTATGTATTGACGCCTCATATTTCCTCATACGAAGACTAATGGAATAAAATAAATTAAATATAGGATTAGTACGAACCGAAAGTAACGTTCATTAGTTTAGAAGGTTGTTCAAAAGAGAATCACCATTTTATTAGTAAATATTTATTATTTAAAAAAATAGTTAATATAATTAACGGATCAGAATAGAAAAACCTAGACCGACATAGGAAGTGAACCGAGGACTACTGCGGTCCCCCTTTTTAATGTGTCTGTCCTTATCACTTGATTCAATTTGTTAATTTTTAGTCTTGAACTTCCACTAAAAGACATTAATTATGCTATTAAAATAATTTATTATATAATTAGACAAAGATGCCGTTAAATAACTGACAAAAATAAGTGTAAAATATGTATTATTATTTTTTAGAAGTTTATATCCTTACTGTAGTTAAAGAATTATTATTTTTGTCATTATTAATATATAATAGTTATTTTACTTCTGTTAGACGGACAAATGTGAATTTTAGTGTTTTTACTAATTAATTTTTTTAATTATATATAATTGTAGCATCCAAGTATTATATTGTAATTTGATGTATTATCGTCATACGAGGACTAATGGAAAAAAAATTATAAAGGGAGGGGGGGAAATAAATCAGGATTGTGTATTAAAGATGCCTTCCGTATGTTACCCGAGCTTACCCGACCGCCAACTCATATGCTCAAATTCATACAAAATTATTTTCCTTTTGACTGAAGTTACCGTTTACATTCCTATATATTCCAATTGGTGTCTGTATAAAATAAGTGACGAAAGTTATTGGAATGTCCTTATTTTCCGATAAGTATACAGTTATATAATAAGTGCAACTTCGCTTTATGTTTACAGGGGGAAAAAAAAAATATATATAGGGTTTCTGTTAGTAGCATCATGTTTTCTCGTGTCTCTGCTTCGTATTTCCTTTTCTCTCTCTCCCGGTAAGGGAATTATTTTCTTGGTTATTATTTTCCTTGGACGACATAACATCTAGTTTTGAGGACATGCGGCAGCCGTAAAGAGCGCGGACTTTGTCCTGCTGTCAGTTACGGCGGCAGGAAACAGGTTTTATAGATCGGAAGAGTTTCATGCTGGCGGAGGAAATAACTGTCCACGTTATTTGGCATCTGAGGCCGGATTTAGTGGCGCTGTAGCAAAAATAATATATATATATATATATATATATATATATATATATAACAGTGTTCGTGTGTGTCCTGTCACAGTGCCTTGGGCTTCTCCCCCCCCCCCCTAGCTATTTTCTCCACGATGCATTTTCGGACTTCAGTAGTATTGACATAAAATACAGATTATTTTACAAGCACGTCGACGGTGATAACATTGATACATTACCATCTAAGTATACATTTCCAATCCCCCCCCCGCTCCCCTCTGAGAGTGCGCTAAATTTCATTATGAAAAATGTTGAGGATATAAAAATATGTCCTAACTCTTGTAAGATGACGGTAAGGGGAAAAATTACACAATTTAGAATTAAAATTACATTTCACATTCGTTGTGAATATTTTAACACTGTTTAAACAATATCATTTGAAGAAAAAATTATTTTGGAGACACGTTTCAAAACAACTGTTTGTGATCCTCTTCAAAAACCCATCGCCAGACTTACAGATTTACAGCCACAGTTACAACACTTAAAAAAAAGAATAATAAAACAATTGATGACCTCATACAGTTACAGCCACAGTTACAACACTTTGAAATAAAGAATAATAAAACAATTGATGACCTCATACAGTTACAGCCACAGTTACAACACTTTGAAATAAAGAATAATACAACATTTGATGACCTCATACAGTTACAGCCACAGTTACAACACTTAAAAAAATAATAATAATAAAACAATTGATGACCTCATACAGTTACAGCCACAGTTACAACACTTAAAAAAAGAATAATAAAACATTTGATGACCTCATACAGTTACAGCCACAGTTACAACACATAAAAAATAATAATACAACATTTGATGACCTCATACAGTTACAGCCACAGTTACAACACTTAAATAAAGAATAATAAAACATTTGATGACCTCATACAGTTACAGCCACAGTTACAACACTTAAAAAAAGAATAATAAAACAAGATAAGGCCACAGATCAGAAAAAAGTTACTAATTCACTGTGACAAAAATACACCAACACAACGTTTCGTCCTTAATATAGAACTTCATCGGGTGTAAAATGGATTTGCAGCATTATAAATGATTTTTAAACATTTTTTACATTGGAAAAAATGTCGAGAATTTGTATATGTAACGCCAATTATTTTTTCTCCTCTTAATTTATTTGTATTATTCTAAATCTGAGGAAGAAATTAAACTGAGGGCGAAACGCTGAGTAGTTGTGTATTTGACAGCTGCTTTATTAATTGTTTTTTTTCTGACATTTGATCGATTTATCTTTTTATTGGTATAGGGACGCGGATATCGCCGGATGATGACGCACGTGATGACGTCATCGCCATGTCGCCATGTCTCAATACGTGACAGACTTACCTGATTCGCGCGAGGCTAAAAAAAAAATTACTAAAATTAATTGAAATAAATTAAAAGTCGAATTTAAAATTACGTAACCCCCTGTATTTCTGACGTGTCCTCTTAATATTTGAATCGTAGAGTATTTACATGAATTAGAATTAATTTTCTGAATAGTTTTATTTTTCCGTAACTGTACAAGGTCTATTTAAATATTTAGTTTGACTGCGTAATTCGCCATTTTGAAGTTGCCTGTGGACCGTGTGTAAATGTTTCTGCCTCATGTGTTTTCTTCCCGCCTTCGCCCCGTAGTTCCTTTATCAAATATGAAGGAACCCTTCGGACCGTAGCAATTTTTCCAAGATCCTCCTCATTCAAGGGAAGTGTTTTACGTGAGACCCAGAAGATCGCTTTGTCTCCAGAAAGTTCTCACGAAAAATGAACCACCCTTCCTCCGCAACCCTCCCATAAAAGTCCCTCGGCTCATTCCCACTGTTGCTCCAAGAAATTGGTATTTGCATTCGCCGCTCGCTTCCCTGGCTGGTAGACTAGCCCGCGATACAGACAAGTCTCGTGCGCGCTCACTGTTTATAAACTCTTCAAAAAAATCAATTGCTTTGAATAAACAATTGGAAAAGTTTATAATCGGTATGATGAATTTAAAAAATACATTGTCTCAAAAATTAGAGGACTAATTAAGGGGTTATTTTTCATACAATTCACAACGTTTATAACTTTAATCATACCATGGAATAAAGCTTGTGTTTTCTATCATTTGAATAATGTTGCCTTCCTTTTAACGAAAATAATCTTATTATTATTATTATTATAAATAAAATTGACTGTGTGTCTGGACAAACCTACACCAGTGGTGCAAAATTATATTCAAACATTACCATGAAATAAATAAATAAGGGAAAAATCGTTACATTTACAAAACTTAAAAATGAAAATTTACGTCTGATTGATAATAATGAATAAGAAAGATAGCCTAAATCAGGCAAAAAAGGGTAATATAAATACCACACAACGTTTCTGGGATCCTTGTTCCTTTAGTCAGGTGCTAAGAGGAGCCTAGAGCGACACAACTGCACTGGTCAGTTGACAAGCGACGAAAACGCAACGACAATGGGAGAGGCGAAGGGTTAGTGTAACAGTAAGGGAGTAACGACAATTGGAAAACAGTTGGTTTAGCTTTCGAGTGTTGTCAACTGAACAGTGCAGTTGTGTCGCTCTAGGCTCTTCTTAGCACCTGACGAAAGGCGGACAAGGATCCCAGAAACGTTGTTGTGTGGTATTTAGATTACCCTTTTTTGTCTGTATTGGCTATCTTTATTATATAGACCAGCTGGGTGCCCGGCGTTGCCCGAGATGTCATTTTTCTATAACCCCCGATATGACTCCAATTTCAGTTGCTTTTGCGCTATTTTTATGTAACGCTCCTGGAACCGTATCCCTACATGTGATCACCTCCCATGCCGAAGGGGGATGAAGTCATTGACTAAATATATCGGCCGATTTTACATGTTAGAAGATGACCACGTCCACAAATGTGCGATAATCAAAAAGTATTAAATCCACGCAATATTCCGCCAACTACATTGTCTGAAAATTTTTACCCCAGCCCTCCACCTCCAAAACCCTTCGCGTTACCACAATTAGATTCAGCGACATTCATAGTCTCTGTATTGATTCTAATCTCGGTTGTTTTTGCGGTTTTTTTTATTAAACGTTTATTTAACCTCCACCCAACCCCGAAGCATGCTCCTCTCACAGGGGTTGAAATTATTCACTAAAAGCATCGGTATAAATACTATCAAAGTAATTAAGCTCCAGGAAATAATTATCGCAAATATCGACCGTTTAACATGTTTGAAAATTTCCACCCCCGACCAATCACGCTTCGAGGACTTAAACGGCAAGTTGAATGTCATAACTAAACTCAGTGGCATCCATAACCTTCGATTTGACTCCAATCTAGGTTGTATTCGCGTTATTTTCCTGTAAAGCATCTCCACCCCAAACCCTAATGGTGCCCTTTTCCCAGTGTGTAGGGGATGAAAATTATATTCAGATAACATCAGTAGAAAAACTATTAATTATATTTGATCCATAAAAATATTTATCCGACTCAAATATCGGCTGTTTTAGCAAGTTTAAATATTTCCACCCCCATCCACCCCCGCTTCTGGGGGTGGTAGACACGCCTCACCCAGAAAATGTTTGTTTCCTGGTCGCAAAGAACACGTGTATGATATTTGGTGAAATTTTCTCCACCGGTGTAGATTTTTATAAGGAACATACAAATATATATACATACATACAAACAAACACTCTGCTTTATTTATTAGATTTATAAAACTTGTTACTTAATACTAACACAAATTAACTATCATGAAGACTTTAAATGGCGTCCTACAGGTTCTCTCAACTTCACTGCAATCCCTTAAATATTATACTAAATTTCATAAATATTATATTTCATAAATAATATATGATTTTATTTTCATCTTCATTTCTCTCAATTTAATTAATAGCAATCTATTCCAATTCCGAATGGTTCCATTTATAGATGAAAGGTTTTTTAACCAATATCAGTTCGCTGTTCCCTAAATCTAGTGTAATTGTTTGGCAAAGTGTCAACCCGGTATGGCTGTAAATTGTCGTCAGGTAACTGAAAGTGCTATAAAATATTATTTTTTTTAAAAAAAACAAAGAAGAGTGGTCCGGAACTGAGGGCACCAATTTACGTAAAGTGTAATTTGAAACGTTGCCAAAAAAATGCTAAAATGAAGTTCATTTAATGTCTTAATATTTCAACTCTTTCGGGGTTTCATTTGATTTTTTTTGGACGTGTAGACAGGCTACATGAGGGTAATCCACATGGTGGCAACTCCCCTCTTACAGTATAGGAAAGGGATTTGAAAGGGGGGATGCAGAGGGGTAGAGGAAGGTAGCGAAGGGTTAACTAGGAGGCTCCGGGCTATTGTTTAAGGATCCTACCCAGAAATTCGCCTAAAAGTGATGCAGGGAAAACCCTAGAAAAACCTGCATCAGGTAGGTCGGGCATTTGGTACTTGTCCCACGCCCTTCCCTGGATGGCGGGAGAGGAGTTTGCTGTGCGGACGCAGCTTTTCCCCTCGCCGTGCTTTGACCAGTTTAGGAGGCAGCTGGCCGACTGTTCCAATGGGAACAGCGAACAGCTCTTGCAGTATTCCCCAAGGTCTGCGACCCTGGAACATACACCTCTCAAAACAAGGACGAGGTGCCTCGGCATGCAGGAACCTTAGTTCAGAAAACCAGAGACAGGAGAAGGTATCCCCTAAAGGTAGCCTCCTCCAGAGCTCTGCGGAAAGGTTCACCTGCGAGAGAATTCTCTCGCAGGCTTCCTTCTGACGTCATCAATCCGATTTACACAGCGTCCGGGTAAGATATTTTGAGGTTAATTAAGGACTTGA
Source organism: Zhengitettix transpicula (assembly GCA_037074705.1). Classification (NCBI taxonomy): domain Eukaryota; kingdom Metazoa; phylum Arthropoda; class Insecta; order Orthoptera; family Tetrigidae; genus Zhengitettix; species Zhengitettix transpicula. The sequence goes on along the minus strand of CM073591.1, from coordinate 23,384,092 downwards.
GAGAGAAAAATTGGGTATTGAAAATTTTAACGCCGATATTGGAATAAATAAGGTGACATGAATTCCAAAATTGTCACATCTGCTGAAATATTCGTTGAGTATTATTAAATTAAATTTTTCTTACATTATGATGTGACGCAGGGGAAGTTTTGGAAGAAAAAAATATATTATAATGGACAGACAACAAGGTCGATGTTGAGAAAATATTTTTCAAGGCTTTCGGACTCAATTTTAGGCAATAAACTGCATTAAGTAAAGAGAAAAAATGATTTTAAGAACGGTCTGCGTGCAATATGACGTCATTGAATGAATTACTATAGAGAGAAGAATTAAAAAGGACCTGTAAGAAGAGGAAATTATTGAATTTAAAGGAAAAAACTGAATGTTTCAGATCAACCCCCCCCCCCCCCCCGTGGACCTGACGTCAGACAGAATCCTTTAATAATAACAGTGCAGAGAGAACAGCAATGGAGGATAACACGACAAGCAAACTGTCACTTTCAACAAATTCTTTCGTCGCCGTGAGGGTGAAATATTGAATTATAAAGTGGACGACTGTTAAAATGCTAGAATTGTAGCAGCACTTTTTACAAGCTCACATAAAAAGCGACCAACGCACGGTTACAACGCTTTTAAAGAGAGTAACGTTTCCTCCGACTTCGTGAAGGGGAGACAAAAATAAAAGTGAGAGTCCGTCACTTTTATTTACAACCCCCCCCGCACTCAGCCTATAAAAATGAGAAATAACAAGTATTAGTTTATTAATCAGGCTGGAAACGGTCAGTAAAAGTAATTATAATGCTTAAATGACGTCTGGATGTGGAATATCTTCATGTTAACAGCAAAGATATTAAAAATTATGGATATTATTACACCACTGTGATCAAAAAGTAAGGTGAAGGTCATTTAAACCCCCCCCCCGGGTATTAGGAAGGCAGGTAATTTTTTTTCCTGGGTTGGTAGGACTGTCTATAATATTTGTTAAAAGGTTTAATTATCTCTGAGTTACACGTGTGTGTGTTTTTGTAAACAACCAAAAGTGAATTTTTGCAATGGGTGATTTTGTTGAGCAAAGAACTTGCATCAAATTTTGTTTGCGGAACGAATATTCTTGTGCGGACACGTTGAAGGCCTTTGGTGATCAAACTATGGCACAAGGAAACGTTTATAAGTGGTACAACGAGTTCAAAGACGAACCTCGCGCGCTCTGGACGACCATCAACGTCTACCGACGAGGACCACGTCCAAAAGAATCAAAGATTTGGTGCTTGAAAATCGTCGTTGGACAATTAGAGATCTCGCTGATGGTGTTGGAATATCATTTGGCTCAGCCCAAACCATTTTGAAGAATGTTTTGTGTCTCAGACGCGTCAAGTCTCGATTGGTGGAAGAAAAGCGTCGCGTTGATGTGTGTGAAACTTTGCTGTCTGACTTTCAGGACCACTTGAGATGCATCATCACTGGTTTTACGCCTACGACCCTGAAACCACCGACCAATCCAGCGAATATCAAGGTCATGTTGACAGTCGTGGTGTGGTGCACTGTGAATTCCTTCCGCCGGGCCAAACTGTCAACAAAGAATATTATTTGAGCGTTATGCGTCTGAAACTCTTGGTTCCTTCATCAGGATAATGCACCACGTCACACTGCATTGGTTCTCCGCAACCACCGTATGCGACTTCTGGCTATTCAGCAAACTCAAAAGGCCAACGCGGGGACGCCGTTGTGACACCATGGAGGAGATAAAAACCGAATGGAAGAAGAAGGTCTTGAAGGCTGTACCGGAAATAGACTATTCCGACTGTTTCGAGGACTGGGAAAAGCGTTGGAAAAAAGTGCGTTTTATCGGACGGGGATGACTTTGAAGGGGATGAAATTGATTTGGAAGAATAAATAAAGAATTTATATTTTATAAATAAATTCACCTTACTTTTTGTTCACAGTGGTATATAGGCATAAATGGACAGTCGAAGAATATAGGAAGAGACAACAAAGATAAATAGGCGTGAAGATGCCATAGTCCTTAATACATCAGCGTTGGTTTTAACATAAAGACGGTCCGTGGTTCACATGCCCTGTGACGTATTTAAAAGGCGATTCTAACTAAAACGAAAATAAGGACTCCGCATCACTATAGTTAAAAGGCGTTTCTCAAGAAAACGGAAATTAGTCTTTACAATTCATGGCTAAAGTCTTTCGTTTTGTTTTTAATTATCCTCTGACGTCACCTGCAGTGTTGCCGGATGTAAATATACTTCAATCGAAATGTTTCTGTTTTAAAATTAATTTTTTTGGTTTTAGTTTTTTCAACCGACGAGTGCAGTTGTGTCGTTCTAGGCTCTTCTTCGCTCTTCAGGAAAGGGAACAAGGATCCCAGTTGTCACTTTTTTTGTCTACCTTTCATGTTAATTATTAATTGTTTCTGTTTTAGTTTTCTTTGTATGTGTAGACAGGCTACATGAGGGTAATCCACATGGTGGCAACTCCCCTCTTATAGCATAGGAAAGGCAGTGAAAGGGGGGATGCGGAAGGGTAGAGGAAGGTAGCCAAGGGTTAACTAGGACCCCCGGGCTATAGTTTAAGGATCCTACCAGGCAATTCGCCTAAAAGTGATGCAGGGAAAACAATAGAAAAACCTGCATCAGGTAGGTCCGGCATTAGGTGCTTGTCCCACGACCTTTCCTGGATGGCGGGAGAGGAGTTTTCTGTGGGGTCGCAGCTTTCCCCTCGCCGTGCCTTGACTAGTTTACGAGGCAGCTTGCCGACTGTTCCAATGGGAACAGCGAACAACTCTTACCGTATGGCCAAGGTCTGCGACCCCGGAACATACACCTCTCAGAACAGGCCGAGGTGCCTCGGCTTGTGGGAACCTTAGTTCAAAAATCAGAGAGAGGAGGAGGTATCCCCAGGGGGAGCCTCCTCAAGAGCTCTCTGGGAAGATTGACCTGCGAGAGAATCAGTAACGCGAACATTAAAATCATTGCAGTGACGTGACAGACCTACCAAATTAAAGAAATAATTAAGGGTGAAGATGTAGTAAGATTTATAAAACAGCAAAGGCTGCAATGGAGGGAGTCATGAAAAGGGTGGAAAAATATAGAAAACATAGAAAAATTGTCACAGTAAGTCGATTAAAATACGAATACCAAGATTGAGGTGGGTGGACTGTGTAATGGAGGATTATGAAGGTGAAAGGATGGGAAGAGAGAGGATTAAGAATAGCGAGGTATGGAGGCCAAGGCTCACCCAGTGCCGTATAGTAAGTGAGTAATTAATTGAAATAGAATATTTTAGATACTGCATATTAGAGGAATAATTAATAGTGGGGTCATGTGGAAAGGGTGGAAGAAGATAGAAACCATCGAAAAAATTCATAAAGCAAGACGGGGAAAAGAAGAAGACCAAGATTGAGACGGATGGACCGTGTAATAGAGGATTATGAAGGTGGAAGAATGGGAAGAGAGAGGATTAAGAATAGCGAAGCATTGAGGCCAAGGCTCAACCAGTGCCGTATAGTAAGTGAGTATTAAATTCGTCTATAGTGAATACACAACAAACCTTTACAGCACCTTCGTAGACAATGAATGTGTCAACGTCGCTTTGACGGCACAGGGAAGAGCTTCAAGGTCAAAACGGCTCCAATTTTAAATGAACTACAAGGTCAAACTTGAAAGGAAACCCTTATTAAATTTAATTGCATTAAACTTGTGTCTTTTTTATTTGTTCTTTGACGTTTATATATATATATATATATATATATTTCCAGAAGGGAATTCTACTGAGACCCGAGTACGTTCAACATTCTCTCCTCTGTTCCTCCACTGAGAGAGAGAGGGAGGGAGGGATGTAGTCATATATTTACCAGCACACACTAATAATGCGAGGGATGAAGCTAACGAAGCTGCGACTTTGTGTGTGTCGTAAAGGCAGATGACACTTTGGCGAGTGACGTACAACACTTCTTCTGCGGTAAAAGACAAAACTTTGCGGACGCGTAAATTGGAAGCAGCCAACGGATAACAAGAACTTGGCGGGTGGAAACGCAGAGACTCGGGGAGGAGGAGATGTGAAAAGGTGAGCATCTGCACGAGACTGCTCTTAAAAGGGAATAAACTCTGCCCGTGCTCTCCTAACTACAAACAAACAAACAAACTAAAATCTCATCACGTTTCGCAAGGGACGGTCTAGACTGCACGTTACAGATGTATTAAACCACTGTTAAAGGTATAATGCTGAAGATAAATAAATAATTAAGATGTACTGAGATTTATAAAACCACAAAAGCTGCAATGGTCGGGGGCCACGTGGAACAAGATAGAAAAAAATAGAAAAAATTCTCAAAGGAAGACAAGGGAAAGACGAAGACCAAGATTGAGGTGGATGTAACGGAGTAATGGAGGATTATGATGGTGAAAGAATGAGAAGAGAGAGGATTAAGAATAGCGAAGCGTGCAGGCCAAGTCTCACCCAGTATCGTATAGTAAGTAAGTATTAAATTCGATATTTTAGACATTGCAAATTAAATAAATAATTAAGGGAGAAGATGTAGTGAGATTTATAAAACAGCATGGCCAAGTGAAAAGGGCGGGAGAAGATGGAAAAGATCGAAAAAAATACTCAAAGCCAGCCGAGGAAAAGACGAAGACCAAGATTGAGGTGGGTGGACCGTGTAATGGAGGATTAAGACGGTGAAAGGATGGGAAGAGAGAGGATTAAGAATAGAGTAGCATGGACACCAAGGCTCACCCAGTGCCGTATAATAAGTAAGCATTAGATACTGCAAATTAAAACAATAATTAAGGATGACGATTTAGTTATATTTATAAAACCGCAATGGTGGGGGTCATGTGGAAAGGTTGGAAGAAGGTAGAAATCTTCGAAAAAATGCTCAAAGCAAAACGAAGTAGACGAAAACCAAGATTGACGTGGATGGACTGTGTAATGGAGGATTATGAAGGCGAAAGGACGGGAAGAAAGGGTACTAAGAATAGCGAAGCATGGAAACCAAGGCTTACCCAGTGCCGTACAATAAGTAAGTATTAAATTCGATATTTTAGATATTGCAGATTAAAGAAATAATTAAGGGAGAAGATGTAGTGAGATTTATAAAACAGCAAAGGCTGCAATGGTGGGGGCCATGTGAAAAGGGCAGGAGAAGATGGAAAAGATCGAAAAAAAATGCTCAAAGCCAGACGAGGAAAAGACGAAGACCAAGATTGAGGTGGACGGCCTGTGTAATGGAGGATTATGAAGGTGAAACTGTGGGAAAAGACAGAGGATTAAGAATAGAGAAGCATGGAGGCCACGGTTCACCCAGTGCCGTATAATAAGTAAGTATTAAATTCGATATTTTATATATTGCGAAATAAAGGAATAATTAAGGGAGAAGATGTAGTGAGATTTATAAAACCCCAATGGTAGGGGTCATGTGGAAACGGTGGAAGAAGATGGAAAACATCAAAAAAATTCTCAAAGCAAGACGAGGAGGAAGACGAAGACCAAGATAGAGGTGGATGGACTGTGTAAAGGAGGATTATGAACGTGAAGGATGGGAAGAGAGGGTACTAAGAATAGCGAAGCTTGGAAACCAAGGCTCACCCAGTGCCGTATAGTAAGTAAGTATTAAATTCGATATTGCAAATTAAAGAAATAATTAAGGGAGAAGATTTAGTGAGATTTATAAAACAGCAAAGGCTGCAATGGTGGGGCCTATGTGAACAGGGCTGGAGAAGATGGAAAAGATCGAAAAAAAATACTCAAAGCCAGCCGAGGAAAAGACGAAGACCAAGATTGATGTGGACGGACTGTGTAATGGAGGATTTTGAAGGTGAAACTGTGGAAAAAGACAGAGGATTAAGAATAGAGAAGCATGGAGGCCAAGGCTCACCCAGTGCCGTATAATAAGTAAGCATTAGATACTTCAAATTAAAACAATAATCAAGGATGACGATTTAGTTATATTTATAAAACCGCAATGGTGGGGGGTCATGTGGAAAGGTTGGAAGAAGATAGAAATCTTCGAAAAAAGAAAGACGAGAAAACAGACGAAGACCAAGATTGAGATTGACGGAATCTGTAATAGAGGATTATGAATGTGAAACGGTGGAAAAAGAGAGAGGATTAAGAGTACCGAAGCAAGGAAGCCAAGGTTCATCCAGGACTGTAGTGCCGTATAGTAAGTAAGCATTAAATTCGATTGGAATATTTTAGATACTGCAAATTAAAGGAATAATTAAGGGATAAGATGTAGTGAAGTATATATAAAACAGCAAAGGCTGCAATGGTGGGCGTCGTATGAAAATGGTGTAAGAAGGTATAAAACATCAAAAAAATTCTCATAGCAAGACGAGGAAGTAGACGAAGGCCAAGATTAAGGTGGATGGACTAAAGTAGGATTATGAAGGTGAAAGGATGGGAAGAGAGAGGATTAAGAATAGCGAAGCATGGAGGCCAAGGCTCACCCAGTGCCGTAAAGTAAGTAAGTATTAAATTGCAATAGAATATTTTAGATACTGCAAATTAGAGGATTCATTAATGGTGGGGTCATGTGGAAAGGGTCGAAGAAGATATAAAAAAAGGAAAAAATTTCAAAGCAAGACGAGTAAAATACAAAGACCAAGGTTGAGGTGGACGGTCTGTGATATGGAGGATTATGAATGTGAAACGCTGGGGAAAGAGAGAGGATTAAGAATAGCGAAGCATGGAGGCCAAGGCTATCCCAGTGCCGTATAGTAAGTAAGTATTAAATTGAAATAGAATATTTTAGATACTTCAAATTAGAGGAATCATTAATGGCAGGGTCATGTCGAAAGGGCGGAAGAAGGTAGAAAACATCGAAAAAATTCTCAAAGCAAGACGAGTATGTAGACGAAGGCCAAGATTAAGGTGGATGGACTGTATAATGTAGGATTATGAAGGTGGAAAGGTGGGAGAAGAGAGAGAATTAAGAATAGCGAAGCATGGAGGCGAAGGCTCAGCCAGTGCCGTATAGTGAGTATTAAATTCTAATCTAATTAATATTTTAGATGCAGAATGTGCCACGTGAGGTGACACCAGTCTGGCAGTCGTCTCGGTTGACGAAGGTCCTCAATGGACTGTCGAGCCAAGAAGAAGTCTAGAGAGAATCTTTTGTATTTTAATAAATTCAATTTTTGATGTCTCGAGGACTAATTTGACCATTAATAAGTGAACGGCATCGGTGCTGTTTGTCTGGAAGTATTAATGAGGATAAAAATAAAGTCCTCCGTTCGTCAGAAATGCAAATAGCAGGGGAGAAACTGTGTGTGCTCGTTAGGAGAACGCCACCAAACTTCCCCCACTGAGAAGAAAATTCATCTCGGGAAAGTCCCGGGAAGAAAGAGAGCAGAAGAACCTCTTTGTTCTCCAGAGTTTCGTTAAGTATGGATCATTAGAAATCAGCCGCAAACAAAGTTTACGACGACTTTCGGTCAGGTGGCTGATTAAAGGGGGGGAAACTTTCTAACAACTGCGCAGACGCGCTGAATTAATAGGGGGAAGCGTGTGTGTGTGTGTGAGTGTGTGACAACGTGTGAACGCTCGAAATTAAAATACAGCTATTAATTGTATTGTACTGTTCTCCTTTTTTTATTCCAGGTATTCAATAAACGCACAACATTTTCCAACACAGTCAGCGGCGTAATGAAGTTTCATCCTGTTACAATGGAGCCGTTACAGTATAAAATATTGTATCAAGTTCGCCGCAGAGAGTAATTTGGTTCTGGATCAATTGAATGAATGAAAGCATTCAATAAACGGTGATGGAATTGTATTTCGAGTGCTGAAGGGCGTTGCGAAGGGCGGTGGGAAAAAAAATAAGCTCAATGACGTCATCTGGGATGCGGTACAAATGTTAGTGGTGTTGATAAAGCAACCAGGTTTCATCTACTGCACGAGGTTCCACCACTAATAAAACTCTCTCCATACGGATTAACGATTACTGTATATATATATAATAAAAAAATATGTATATTTGTATGTATGTATTTACGTCAATATCTATACATATTTAAACGCGTGGACAGATAACAACAAAAATTGCTACACATATTCTTCAAAACACGAGAAACGGTACTGTTGGGGAGGGGGGGGTGAGAAACCCCTAGCATAAAGGTGAAAAGAATTATAATTAAAAAATGTGTTAAATTACTCCGCGCGACAAGAGACCGTGACGTCACGCGCTAGAGAGAGAGAGAGAGAGAGAGAGAGAGAGAGAGAGAGAGACGTTACTACGCGACGAACGAAGGAAATAGTTCCTTTCTCCGTAATGAAATACCACAGAAATATTTTCATTGAATAAAGAGTATAATTTTATCCAGCGATACTCCATCCAATGATGATAAAAAAAATTATCAAATACTTTACGATCCTTCCAGGAAAATGTAAGTTAATTTTCGTGCGCCATATTAGTGACTCCAATATGGCGAGTATTTGTTTACATCATGAATCTAGCTAAGAATTTAATCTTTGGTAAAGTGTCTGAAGACTGAGGGACAATTATATCCTGCAGTACTCAAGGAGTATATTTAAGAAGAAATTCTGAGGTGTGTTTGTTGCGACTGATGCAGTAAAATTCAAAAAGAAATACGAGGAATTAGACGAAGACCAAGATTGAGGTGGATGGACCGTGTAATACAGGATTATGAAGGTGAAACTGTGGAAAAAGATAGAGGATTAAGAATAGAGAAGCCTGGAGGCCAAGGCTCAACCAGTGTATTTTACAGCTGTTGAATTAATGCACTATCGGTGGAAAGTGTGTACGGGACTAGTAACAGTTAGATTTAGGTTAAATCACTTCTTCACTAAAGATTAATATAGAATTAAATACTATTTCAGGTTTATATAAATAAGCACACGTGGAAACGCCGGGCACCAAGGATAGTATATAATAAAAATAAACAAATTGAATAAAAGAACAATCACAGGAAAAAATCGAATGTCATTACCGATTTTTTTTTAGGGCAACAGGCTACATGAGGGTAATCCACATGGTGGCAACTCCCATTTAATAGCATAGGAAGGGATTTGAAAGGGGGGATGCGGAAGGGTAGAGGAAGGTAGCCAAGGGTTAACTAGGGGCCCCCGGGCTATGGTTTAAGGATCCTACCCGGCATTCGCCTAAAAGTAATGCAGGGAAAACCCTAGAAAAACCTGCATCAGGTAGGTCGGGCATTGGGTACTTGTCCCACGCCCTTCCAATAGCGGGAGAGGAGTTTTCTGTGGGGACACAGCATTCCCTTCTCCGTGCCTCGACCAGTTTAGGAGGCAGCTGGCCGACTATTCCAATGGGAACAGCGAACAACTCTTACCGTATGCCCAAAGTCTGTGACCCCGGAACATGCACCTCTCAGAACAGGCCGAGGTGCCTCGGCTTGTGGGAACCTTAGTTCAAAAACGGAGAGGAGGAGGCATCCCCAAAGGTAGACCCTTCGTGTCTCTCCTACAAGATTCTACCTGGGAGTGAACATCCCTCGCAGGTACTGCATGCGAGAGAGTAGCCCTCGCAGACGCTTGCGTTCTTCCATTGAAATAATTTTTTTTTCGGCGGGGATGTTTTATACTGCTTGTTGTAATCAAAGGTAAATTTTACGGCCTGTTTCGGTGGACGGTGACGTCACTGGATTTATTGCACATTTCATGTTGCTGAGGTTTCCAATTCTGAGCTGGGATTTTTTTGTTGTTGCTGGCTTCCAGTCCCACGGGTCTGATTTCGTAAACAACATCCACAATAAATCATTTTTGCTGAGGTTCGAGTTCTGTTGAAATCGTTTCGACTATCGACGATGCGTGATTGAATCACACGCGGGAAAATTCCAGTACAGCGAGATCTGTTATATATTAAGACTAGTGTGTGAGAGTTAAATAGTACAATACGTCACGTAATGTTTTCAATTATTCGTGTTGGTATAATTCAGATATTTCCAAAGAGATGTATAAACGTAATAGAGTGGCTTATATCAGCGTTACAGCGCTCTGGGTGGCAGCAACAAACAACACTGACCGCCATTTTGTAGTAGGTCTACTTCACCGAAATAACCTCAGTTGTGTTTACGCCAAAGACATATTGTTTTTATTAATATTAATCACACCAAGCGTGTGTTGAGCCTGCAGTCGTAATAACCGTAGTTGAAGTATCGTGTTTCAGGTGTCAGCATAATAATAATAAGAAGAAGGAAGACAGCCAAATTCAGGCAAGATAAGTGATGATGTAAACACCACACAACAACGTTTCCTCAGGTGCTAAGAAGAGCCTAGAGCGACACAACTGCACTCGTCATTTGACAAGCTTTGGAGGTGCTGCTGTGTCGCTCTGGACGACCTTCCTTATTATTTTAACCGACGTATCAGCATTTTTCATTTCTAACTTAACTTATTCTTAGGTCGTATTTATCTAACTTTACTTATTCTTCATGATCATCTGTAATGAGAGTCAGGTTTATTATTATTAAAGTATTTCTCTGTACTGCAAGTAACCTAGTCCCCTTTTTTTATATAGGTTTCCTTTGAGAAACAAGGAGCTAACAAAACGATGGGTAATAAATACCATCTTCTCATCCTGAAGACAGATACATGTGTGTTTAGAGGTTCTCCTTGCTCCTCGCTCTCAAAGAGAAGTTAATCAACCCGTCTAAAGACGTTGCTGAACAAGTATTGAGGAATAATGAAACACACGTAGGAAAGAAGAATTTGCTATTAAAATTGTGTGTGTGTAGGTATTCCGGATGTTGGGACATAATTCGGCCGAATTTGGGTGAGGAAACTCACTACTTAATTTAGATAAAGGTTTTACTAAAACATTACTTTCATTGCACAATCCCTCATACGTGTAAAGAAAATGCAATGGATGAAAGAGGACGCAATATTAGGCAATTGTATACAAAACTGATATTATTTAAAGGTCAATAACGCCCTAAATGTGTTTATATTTACTTAAACCTTAAAAAAATACCTTGTTTTAGGTAATTTGTGCTGCATAGTAAAGGCTAGCAGGGGACAGGGGAACGCCCACTCTGACGTTATAAAACATGGCGGTGACTTCTCCATGTCTTTGACGAAGTCGCATGTATATCACGATTGTCGTCGATGCGACACAGACAGTATTTTTTTTTCCCGTTGGTTTCTTTGGACACTGTTGCCAACTACGACGATTCACTGCGAATCAACTCACATGTCTGCTGATTGCGTTATCGCAGGTCCAGCATGCTTAAGCATAGTCGAAAGAAAATAATTCTTCTATAGGTTTCGTGTTTTGAAGGTTGTTATAAAGTGTTACGGAATCAGTTGATAGTAAAATCGATTTTGGGGGGGGGGCGGGGAGGGGGGTTTCCGTAGTGTAAATAAATCGAGTGACTGTTGGTTCATTTGGAAACTCTCTTGTGTAAGTCTGCGCACATTCCCCCCCCCCACAGCCCCCCCCCCTGCCCCCCACCACCCGTAGAGACGTACGTTATTTGTCGTCACCCGAGAGAATTATCCAGCTTTGCGTTGATTGAACCAATTAAATCCTGAGACATGCGCTCGTCGTAAACCCCATTATTTGGACTATGTTACATACAACTTAGGCTTTGATAATTGCGTTACAGCAGCATAATTCGTATGTTGACATTCTTAAAAAACCTTTCTAATTAAAAATTTATTACACCCTTACTTACAGTCGGATATCACGTACAGATTTAACCTTTTTTTTTTTTTTTTTAGGGCAACAGGCTACACAAGGGTGATCCACATTGGGCAACTCCCCTTTAATAGCATAGGAAGGGATTAGAAAGGGGGGATGTGGAAGGGTAGGGGAAGGTAGCCAAGGGTTAACTAGGGCCCCCAAGCTATATTTTAAGGATCCTACCCGGCATTCGCCTAAAGAAATGCAGGGAAAACCCTAGGAAAACCTGCATCGGGTTGGTCGGGCATTGGGTACTTCTCCCACGCCCTTCCGATAGCGGGAGAGGAGTTTGCTGTGGGGACGCAGCATTCCCTTCTCCGTGCCTCGACCAGTTTAGGACGCAGCTGACCGAGTATTCCAATGGGAACAGAGAACAACTCTTACCGTATGCCCAAGGTCTGCGACCCCGGAACATACACCCCTACTGTTCTCATCTAATTTACTCTTCTCACAACCTTCTTCATTTTTTTCTATTTCTGTCCACTTTATTATTATTTTTTTCCAATTCTTCTCCAACACGACATTTTAAAAACATTTCCAGGTATTTCTACTCCCTGTTTCTTAATGACCATGGTTGTGATCCATACAATATTGATGTACCCGAGGTGTTGACATTACCTCAGCATTGCCAACAAACTAAAAACTAAATATTATTTTGTTAATACATTTTGTCGTGGAAACCTACCCCGTTGTTCCAGAATAACATTATTCAGCGTGCAAGGGGGGTGGGGGGGGGGCGAGAAAGTGAGGAACAAAAATGTTAATCCTGAAGAATGTTGAGTGGGAAGTCAGGAGGATTAGTGTGGGGACAAGAGCCTGGTTAATAGAGGCTGCGTGTCCCGCTGATGAAACGTAGATTCCCACGCACATTTAAATAGGCTTAAGCCTCCAGTAAGCCTCTGGCAGTGGATTAGCAAGAGGGGTAGGGGGAAAAAAAAGTTCGTCCAGGCTCAGAGAAGCTACTTTACCCCCTAAAAAAAATTAGCTGCAGATAACAAGTCATGTGGCTCGTCTTTGTGGGCGAGGCTGGAGTAATCTTCACGTTGTTGGGGTTGGGGGGCGATTGAGAGTACACGTTGGCGTGTAGCGCGCACTTGACGACACTTCATGATTAATACCTGAAGAGATCCTAATGAATGAGAACGAAACGTCATCGAATAATTTGTAAATTTTCAACAAGTATTTTATTCCAACTTATTTGTCCGTTATTGTTTACATTACATTTAACTGTAATGGCTTCTAATTTTTTTTTATTGTATTTAAATATCGTTCATTGCGTTGCTTCGTAAATCAAAGCATGGTTCGTTCTATTATCCTCGAGGACCAAGGACTATCCAACACTTATTACGACACTCCACGTCACCTCAACCCTTGCTTCGTCGAGCAATCACATTAGTTTAAGTAAAGTTAAATCCTTTCATTTTTTTGTTCTTGTAAAAGTCAGTTATTTTTCGGTAATTATTTTCCGTTCAGTTGACATCAACTGCGAATAGGTTGAAGTATAAATCAATTTTAAATCTTTATTGTGGGTGAGGAGAGGAAAAATTATGTTTTATTGTGCCTCCTTTCCAAATCCTTTTCTACGTATGTTTTTCCTTTAGTTCCTTAGATTACCTGTTCGTACTTCATTCTCATGGTTCATTGAATACGGTATACTTCAGTCGGGAAACGGAAAAAAAACAAGTTTAGTCTAAGTACGCAGCAGACGTCTGGCAAGTTAAGGTTAAAGGCGAAGTTGGAGAATTATATGAAATAGGATTTTTAAAATGTCGTGTTGGAGAAGAAATGGAAAAAAATAAATAAAGTGGATAGAAATAGAAAAAAATTAGAAGGTTGTGAGAAGAGTATATGAGGAGAGATCCATCTTCACTACAGTTCTTAAGGAGAAGGCAAAATAGAATCGGACACAGCCCCCAAGGAGAAAAATGTTTAACGCACGTCATCGAAGTGAAGTACACATTGATGGAGCTCCTCCAGGTCATCGTTGATGCAGAAGGAGACTTCGGAAGGAAGACTCTTGAGGACAGGGCAACGTCGACAAGAAATTTACTGACCACCTCCAAGGACTTGCCAGCAGACTCAACACTTAATAATAAATATTAAGGAAATAAATAAATAGCCCAATAAAAGAAAATTCCTTCGAGGACAGGACAACGTCGACAAGTAATTTACGGAACAGGTCCAAGGACCTGCCAGCAGACTCAACACTTAATAATAAATATTAAGTAAATAAATAAATAGCCCAATAAAAGAAAAATCCTCTGAGGACAGGGAAACGTCGACAAGAAGTTTACGGACCAAGTCCAAGGACCTTCCAGCAGACTCAACACTTAATAATAAATATTAAATAAATAAATAAATAGCCCAATAAAAGAAAATTCCTCCGAGGTCAGGGCAACGTCGATAAGTAATGGGGGTTAGTGAATTTTAATAAATACCCGGGCAACGTGCGGGCACTCAGCTGGTATAATATAAACAATAGTGGACAAATAAGTTGGAATAAAATACTTTTCGAAAATTTACAAATTATTCGTAGACGTTCCGTCCTCATTCATAAGGACCTCTTCAGGTATTATTCATGAAGAGTCGTCAAGTGCGCGCTACACGCCAACGAGTACTCTCAGTGTGACAGTAAAATGTCTACTGCAAGAGTCAGTTAAAATTTTCTTTTATTCATTGTCGTGTAATCCAGAGACGTTTCTTAATCAAGACCTGAAGAGATTCCGTGACTCAGGACGAAACGTCGCTTTTGTCTATGAAGAATTTAGTAAATTATTTTACGAAATATTTTACCCTGACTTATTTGATCGCTATTATTGTCATTATATATCTATAAGGAAGGTCAGATTATTATTTTTTAAAATTTAAGATTTTCCAACGGCCTCATACAGTGCATTTTTTCCAACTGAGGATGACGCAGTGTGACCACAATCTGATTAATTTCCTCCTTGTGTACGATCTTTATTTTTGTCGTTAGAAATTTCTGCAGAATCTAGCGCTGTTTATGAGTGATTATAATTACAATTACGTCCTCGAAACATGTCGTCGTTTCACTGAACATCGCGCCCCACGTTGGAAATTTACTACTTTCATTTGTGTACGTACAATTTTAAAGTAAGCAAACGTTAGCCTCGAAATGTGTCTGGGATGTAAACAAGCAGAGGAAATTAAAGATGGTGTAAACTGGAGAGAAATGTTTGTGTAAGTCGACGTAACGACGACGTGTCGATGTTCATCGCTTTCGCGAAGCTGAGGATCAACAAAGTGAGGTTAATGTTGGATTCGGACGCGTCTGGACAACAAATAAATATATAATAATAACATAATTTTCAATAGGGCGTGGATTACATAGTAATTAATTATCTGGTAGTCTTCAAGAATGTCCGGGGGGAAGAAACTGCGATAAATGAAGGAGAACAAGGCTAAAATGTTCCGAGGAATAACTGATACAGTTCCTGTATGTAGACAACCAGCAATACCTGAAGCATGGTCGAACAAACCGAAGACGAATTCGTTATTATTCTCGCTTCAAATCTAAGAAGGTAGCAGTTGGCCGACATTTTGATTACTTGCCGACTCCGTAATGATATTTCAGGGTAATTATCGTGTTTATACGGAGAGGATGAGAATAAGAGGAGACAAGATGGAGGCGGCCGTGACCACAGTCTGCCTGACCTCATCTAAAAATACAATGGCGTGGCCATGCAAGTATTCTCTGACGGTCTTTTAACTTATGGAAGCCGTTTGTAAATTATGGATGGATCCCCATCAAAAATGAATCTGTAGGAGCAAAGAGAACACACACACACACGTCGCCGGTGAAAGTTCCGTTACTACGGCAAAGAAAATATAAATAAAAGTAATATCTGTGACTTTGTAATCAGCATTTATTTAAATACAAAATAAAAATACAGTAGGTTATATGATAAATAACTATCCAAATAACATACAAAAATTAAGTGATGATATAAACATTAGACAGAAGTATATAAAAGCTACTTTATTTTTATCTGTTATTAGGCTATTTATTTATCTAATTAGTAACGTTATATCACAGAATTTTTATATTTCCTAATATAACGAAACTAACCTTGTTTGTACACTGTAATCCACGGGGTGGCAACTCTCCTCTAATAGCATAGGAATGGGAGTGAAAGGAGGGATGCGGAAAGGTGAAGCAAGGTAGCCAAGGGTTAACTAGGACCCCCGGGCTCTGGTTTAAGGATCCTACCCGGCAATCACCTAAAAGTTTTGCAGGGAAAACCCCAGAAAAACCTGCATCAGGTAGATCGAGCATATGGTACTTGTCCCACGCTCTTCCGATAGCGGGAGAGGAGTTTGCTGTGGGGACGCAGAATTCCCTTCTCCGTGGCTTGACCAGTTCAGGAGGCAGCTGGCCGACTATTCCAATGGGAATAGCGGACAACTCTTACCGTATGCCCAAGGTCTGCGACCCCGGAACATACACCTCTCAGAACAGACCGAGGTGCCTCGGCTTGTGGGAACCTTAGTTCAAAAACGGAAAGAGGAGAAGGCATCCCCAAAGGTAGCCGCTTCCTGTCTCTCCTACAAGGTTCTGCCTTCTAGAGAACATCCCTCGCAGGTACTTCCTGCGAGAGAATAACCCTCGCAGGCCTCTACACAAATCTTACTTTTTTTTAGGGCAACAGGCTACATGAGGGTGATCTACATTGGGCAACTCCCCTTTAATAGCATAGGAAGGGATTAGAAAGGGGGGATGCGGAAGGGTAGAGGAAGGTAGCCAAGGGTTACTAGGGCTCCCGGGCTCTTTCCTTCAAAACTATATATAACTTATTCGGAGACCTTGCAGAGAGCAGGAGACTTTGTATCTTGAATGGAAGACGAGGAAAACTCTGCAACTCTTTTTTTGGAATTTATTTGTATTGAAATACGTGGGAAACCTTTGGAAAAATAAGACAGTAAAACTGATAGCCTTTTTAGCCTTCGTCGGCATGAAATACCGTGCAACGTGTGACTTTCTTTCTTCTTAAATTGCCGCCATCGATTCCCCCCCCTCCCCACCCCTCCTAATGGCTCTACTTTATCGCGTCCGTGACCAGTTTACTGTATCGCAAAATTTGCAGCGGTTTCTTCCAAATCGTCTACGAGGAGTTTCCTGCTCAGTCCCGAGCTGCCCTTCCCCTTTACCTTATGCGGGCCAGACATCTTAAGAATACCCGACGTAAAACCAGAAACGAAGTTGAAGACTTTACCGATGAAGGTAAAAGACGAACTTGGCCTTAAAACCAGCGGTGTATGTCAAATGCACTGCCAGTGTGGCCAAACATATATACAGGGGAAACCGTCCGCTCCACGGACGATGAGAACATGAGAGATGCATCGCCGAACACTCTCTTAACCGGACACAAAATGGTTTTTGACGAAAGAAAAATCTTGGACCGTAGCAATGGCTGGTGGAATAGCGTCATTACAGAAGCCACTTGAAATCCGGTCCTCCACGACTGAACCGGGTTTCCAGCTACGCAAAGCTTGGGATCTACTCATCGCAGCCAGGAATCACGGAAATACGCGACCAATGACGGAGCGGGCCGATCGGAACGCAGCACAGCTCCCAGGGGAGGGGGAGCTCATTACGGTCTCGGCATCAAAGTCAACCTGATGACGATGGCGCAGCTCGCCGTCGAAACGTTGTTATTCAACAAACATTTGGGCCGGGTTTGAGACCCGAGAATTTTATCTACAACGGATTCACCGGGAAAACTGGTCGTTCTCTAATACAATGGCGCGTTCACCGTGGCACGTAAGGCTTCTGTTTTGAAAGGTATGTCTATTTTATGGCACACCCTCAAACCTTTATCCCACTCACCCATGTTGCTTTTTATAATTTGATTATAAATGAATGTTTTGCTACTCAATGACAATATCTTCCTATGAGCAGTCTCTACTGTCCAAACGTTTGGTTGAGCTCTTATTTTTTATTTTTACATGATCTTTCCACCTTAATTTTGTATCTAGAGCCGTGCCAAGGCATTTTGCATTGCTATCATAAGGTACTGTCGTTCCATTTATTTGTAGAAAAGGAGAATTATGAATAAGAAACACAAAAAGGATAATATAAATACCACACAACGTTTCTGGGATCCTTGTCCCCTTTCGTCAGGTATTAAGAAGAGCCTAGAGCGACACAACTGCACTCCTCAGTGAAGTTGGCGAGATATTGCGAGGACTTGGACCATAATCCATGTGTGAGGTCCTAGTACAGGGGTTTTTCGTCCCTCGCCGCCACCCCCCCCCCCAAAAGAAAACAAAATTTTCCTGTCGCACGTATGGACTAATAATTGTGAGCTTTGATGTCCAAATGCTTTCATCCGCACTCGACGGACAGCGCTGGAATAAATTATGGACGTTCGTCGTTGCGTCCGTGTCATCAATCAAGCTGTCGCACGGGTTAAAATATGTAAAACAAAATGCTTGTTATGACGTCACGGCGCAGTCAGAGAGATTCCTTCACATACGGTCGCTGATCCTCCAGTGAATAAAACTCGGGTAGGGAAGTTCATCCACGCCTGTCCAAACTCAATCAATATTAACTTGCCCATCAAAAAGTCACATTCCTGTTACCAGTAATTGACCGCCACGCGTGTCCGTCTGCGTGACCGTAGTGTCCACTCTACGTCATCAGGTAACTCCTTGAAAACAATTGTTGTAAAGGTCAATGGATGCTCGTGAGGGTTAGAAAATGTTTTGTCGAGTTAAAATTAAACTTAAAAAAAATAAAAAAAATACGTTTGATTAAAAATAATAGACAGCCAATTGAGACAAAAAAGTGATAATATAAATACCACTCATCGTTTCTGGGATCCTTGTTTCCTGACCTCAGGTGCTAATTAGAGCCTAGAGCGACACAACTGCACTCGTCAGTTGACAACACGAAAACGTAACGATAATGGGAGAGCCGAAGGTTTCTGCGTAACAATAAGGGAGCGACGACAATGGAATTACAATTGGAGCAAGATTCCTGCTACATAGGGCGAACAAAACGTTCCCTCAATACAAGTGTCAAGGAACATGCGTCTAGTATCAAAGACAATCTGTGAGTCTACAAACATATAATCAATTCTAAACATACATTTGGTTGGAAAAATGCTAAAGATTTTAGACGTTGAACCCAGGTACAATTCCAGAGATGCTTCACATTAAATCAAACATCAGAGCTGTTAATGTACAAACAGACATGTATGATCCCTTATTGTTACGCTGAACCTTCGGCTTTATTTTAAATGTTTGAAAGGATTATTGCGTAAGCAACATAGGCGGGAAAGCCACGTTCAGAGCACGTGGGTAAAGGGGATGACGTTTTCTAGATGTGGGACAACGCCGTATAAAAGCAAGAGAAAAATTTATCTTCAGGCATTTTTTTTCTCTCCCGTCGACTTCGTGTAAACAAAGAATTAAAAATGAAAGCAGGTGTTCCAAATAAACAGCTTAAATTTTACAGGTATCACGGAGAATATTTCAGAACTACTGTAACTTGGACAACCGTCATTACTTTATTGTTCCGAACACTCAAAAGGCCCCTTACCGTTACTTAAATTACAGCGGGTTAGAATACTAACTACTTTTATCGAGACACGTTTATTAAATAATAACTCTGAAAGTAGAATAAAATTGTTGCCCCAGTAAAATGGGAAATAATGTTAATAAAACCAAAGTGAATACAGAACTTTCTCGCAGGTCAACTTTCCCAGAGAGCTCTGGCTTAGGATACCTTTGGGGATGACTTCACATCTCTCTGGTTTTTTGAACTAAGGTTCCCACATGCCGAGGCACCTGAGAGGTGTATGTTCCGGGGTCACAGACCATGGCCATAAGGTAAGAGTTGTCCGCTATTCCAATTGGAATAGTCGGCCAGCTGCCTCCTAAACCGGTCAAGGCACGGCGAGGGGAAAGCTGCGTCCCCACAGCAAACCCCTCTTCCGCCATCCACGGAAGGGCGTGGGACAAGTAGCCAAATGCCAGACCTACCTGATTCAGGTTTTTCTAGGGTTTTCCCTGCATTTCTTTCAGTCGAATTGCCGGGTAGGATCCTTAAACCATAGCCCGGGGGCACTGGTTAACCCTATTTTTGAGAAGTAAGCCTGCGAGAATATTTCTCGCAGGTGAACCTTCCCAGAGAGCTCTGGCGGGGGCTACCTTTGGGGATGCTCTCACATCTCTCTGGTTTTTTTTGAACTAAGGTTCCCACATGCCGAGGCACCTCGGTCTGTTTTGAGAGGTGTATGTTCCGGGGTCGCAGACCTTGGGCATACGGCAAGAGTTGTCCGCTATTCCTATTGGAATAGTCGGCCAGCTGCCTCCTAAACTGGCCAAGGCATGGCGAGGGGTAAGCTGCGTCCCCACAGCAAACCCCTCTCCCGTCATCGGAAGGGCGTGGGACAAGTACCAAATGCCCGACCTACCCGATGCAGGTTTTTCTAAGGTTTTCCCTGCATTTCTTTAGGCGAATGCCGGGTAGGATCCTTAAAATATAGCCCGGGGGCCATAGTTAACCCTTGGCTACCTTCCTCTACCCTTCCGCATTCCCCCTTTCAAATCCCATCCTATGCTATTAAAGGGGAGTTGCCCAATGTGGATCACCCTCATGTAGCCTGTTGCCCTAAAAAAAAAAAAAAAAAAAAACTGGTTAACCCAGAGGGAGAAAGCCTGCGAGAGGATTCTCTCGCAGGTAACCTGCGAGGGATTTTCTCTCGCAGGCAGAACTTTGTAGGAGAGATACGAAGGGGCTACCTTTGGGTATGCCTTTTCATCTCCGTTTTTGCACCAAGGTTCCCACAAGCCGAGGCACCTCGGCCTGATCTGAGAGGTGTATGATCCTGTGGGTCACAGACCTTGGGCATACGGTAAGAGTTGTTCACTATTCCCATTGGAATAGTCGGCCAGCTGCCTCCGAAAGTGGTTGAGGTATAGAGAAGGGAATGCTGCGTCCCCACAGCAAACTCCTCTCCCGCTATCGGAAGGGCGTGGGACAAGTACCCAATGCCCGACCCACCTGATGCAGGTTTTTCTAGGGTTTTCCCTGCATTTCTTTAGGCGAATGCCAGATAGGATCCTTAAAATATAGCCCGGGGATCCTAGTAACCCTTGGCTACCTTCCTTTACCCTTCCGCATCCCCCCTTTCAAATCACTTCCTATGCTATTGAAGGGGAGTTGCCTCCTTGTGGATTACCTTCAGGTAGCCTGTTACCTAAAAAAAAATTTTAAAAAGAACTTTTCAAGGATCGTACAGAATTCCTGATCCTATTTTCCTATTTATATTTCGTCGCTATTTTACCTCAATTTATTTTTCTGCACTAAACCACACTATACTTAATAAGGGTAATTAAACTTCAGGTCGAAGAATTTCTTTTTTGGGAGGGTAAGGGGGGGGGGGTAAGAAGAACGTTCCATAGGGCCTAGGTTGTGTTCTTGTGCTGGAGAAGAGCTACACCATTTTGCTTCAGTTTGTGTATGAAA
This sequence comes from Zhengitettix transpicula, assembly GCA_037074705.1. Lineage (NCBI taxonomy): Eukaryota > Metazoa > Arthropoda > Insecta > Orthoptera > Tetrigidae > Zhengitettix > Zhengitettix transpicula. The sequence continues at coordinate 23,362,919 of CM073591.1, read as the reverse complement.
CTGTGTACGGTAACAGTGCTTCAATTATCCTGTGGACGTAACAACCCTCTACGGACCGGAAGCTTCATTAAGCTTCCAGAGTTCCATTAAATAGGTTTAGCCGGTGACGAACCTCAACACACACGCAGGCAGGCAGTGAACCGTTGATAACGAATTTAGGAAACAAGGTTAAGGGAGATAGTTTTAGAAACTCATTTTCTCGATAATTTTTTGTAGGTTTTCTGAAACGTAACGAAGAGCTTGTTTCTTTTTTCTGATGATTGGGCAATTACGATTTGTAATTACATCCCCGTATATAAATGTTGTAGCTAGTTACTTACATGCCCTAAAGTTACGCAGACGAAACCAATTTGGTCGTTACGGACACAGGCTCGCGGAATAATTAAAGCCGAGAGTCGACACAGGCCACGAACCAGCAACATTTACTCAACATGTAGACTGACTGTGAGTTAATCTAGAGGACAGGTTCTCTACAGATTCCACAACCTCTATTCCTGCTGTCGATGATAAATCACGACATGCGGCCTTTTCTAGGTTTCGAGGTAGATGACAAATTGAAATGGGACCAACGTCGACCTGAAAATTCAGCTTAATCTGCTTTACCTTCAGAATATAAGAGCTTCATTAATACCCCAGAAAATAATGGTATACGACGCTTCATGTAATTACGCAACATCTTACGGATCAGCAAACCTTTTTAAACAACGAAAACGGAATTCTGAGGATAGTAATGCAAGTTGAAAACCTTGTTCCTAAACGTAGGTATTTGTCTTTAGCGGAAAAGGATACAGGCGACGTTGAGGCAACTCCCCTTTAATAGCTTAGGAAGGGATTCGAAAGGGGGACGAAGCGGAAAGGTAGAGGAAGGTAGCCAAGGGTTAACTAGGCGACCCAGGGCTGTGGTTTAAGGATCCTACCCGGCATTCGCCTGTAAGTGTTGCAGGACCGACCCTAGAAAAACCTGAATCAGGTAGGTCGGCCATTCTGACGACTGCAGTTGGGACGCAGCATTACCTTATCCGTGCCTCGACCAGTTTTGGGAGGCAGCTGGCCGACTGTTCCAATAGGAAAGTAGCCTCCTCCGTGTCTCCAAGGAAGGTACCACTTAGTTATTATTATCATTATTATTATTATTATTATTATGTAGAAGAAGAAGGTGTAGAAGTCTACATGAGGGTAATCCACGTTGTGGCTTCTCCCCTCCTGTAGAATAGGAAAGGGAGTGAAAGGGGGGATGTGGAAGGGTAGAGGAAGGTAGCCAAGGGTTAACTAGGGGACCCAGACGTGTCGTTTAAGGATCCTACACGGCATTCGCCTGAAAAGTGTTGCAGGACAGACCCTAGAAAAACATGCATCAGGTAGGTCGGGCATTGGGTACTTGTCCCTCGCCCTTCCGATAGCGGCAGAGGAGTTTGGTGTGGGGACGCAGCATTCAATTCTCCGTGCCTCGACCAGTGTAGGAGGCAGCTGGTCGACTGTTCCAATATGAAAGTAGCCTCCTCCGTCTCTCCACGGAAGGTTATTAATTTGAAGAAGAAGAAGGTGTAGACAGGCTATATATGGGGTAATACTGGTCACGGACTTCTTATAGCATTGGAAAAGGAATGAAAGGCGGAAGATTCTTTATTTCAGTAACATGAGGTAATCCACAAGGTGGCAACTCACCTCTTATAGCATAGGAAGGGATTTGAAAGTGGGGATGTGGAAGGGTATAGGAAGGTAGCCAAGGGTTAACTAGGGGCCCCCGGGCTATTCGCCTGAAAGTGATGCAAGGGAAAGCCCTATAAAACCTTGCATCAGGTAGGTCGGGCATTGGGTACTTGTCCCACGCCCTTCCGATGACTGTAGCTGGGAGTTTACTGTGGGAACGCAGCATTCCCTTCTCCGTGCCTCGACAAGTTTCGGGTGGCAGCTGGCCGACTGTTCCAATCAGCAAGTAGTCTCCTTCCGTCACTCTAATCAAGGTTCCACGTAGATTTTTTTTTTAGAGTAACAGGCTACATGATTGTAATCCACATGGTGGCAACTCGCCCTTTAATAGCATAGGAAAGGGATTCGAAAGTGGGGATGCGGAAGCGTTTAATTTTGGTTCAGTTCTTATGCACTCGAAATCTTAACGTACACGAGACATTGGTCACAACTACGAATGGAAAACCAGCCCCTTGACCTCCTTCAATCCAGCGATCGTAATTGAGGTATAAACAATGATATTATAATCTCCCCAAGGATATGAAAAATTAAAAAACTACGAATTATATTTATAAAACAACTTTAAAAATCTGACATTTAATGGAGCGTTTATATATATATAAGTTAAAAGAGTTCCTCTTGAATACGTTCGTAAATTGCTGGAACAGTTGAGGAAATATGTAGAATCCTTTCTATAAAAAAAGAATAAGAAGGCTATGTATAGGGTAATCCGCATAGTGGCAACTCCCCTCTTATAGCATAGGAAAGGGATTTGAAAGGGGGGATGCGGAAGGGTAGAGGAAGGTAGCCAAGGGTTAACTAGGGCCCCCGGGGTATGGTTTAAGGATCCTACCCGGCAATTCGCCTTAAAGTGATGCAGGGAAAACCCTAGAAAAACCTGCATCAGGTAGGGTCGGGCATTGGGTACTTGTCCCACGCCCTTCCCCGGAAGGCGGGAGAGGGGTTTGCTGTGTGAGGTCGCATCTTTCCCCTCGTCGTGCCTCGACCAATGTTTTGGGAGGCAGCTGGCCGACTGTTCCAATGGGAACTCTTTGTTTTCTCCTTACATGTTTCGAGGGAAATCGACGTAACAACAGCGCTGTTTCAGCGTTGCGTTGTTGTTCATGTATCAAGCTTTTAATTTACACCTAAAAATCATATTCAGTGTTTAATTATCATCACTACAGTCACGTGTAATTAAGTTGTCAGTCTTCATTGGGACAGGACAGTGTGACGTATCCAATTTCTTCTTTGGAGGAAAACGAGTCAAACAAATAAATCTAAATCCTATAAAAAAATAATTGTGATAGTTTTGGCGAGTAAAGAAGAAAGAGCTGAGTGATTCTATATTATAATAATATAAAATAAAACTTTTTTGTGTATCCATTCATCGGTTGCTAAGCAACCAACGTCCATGGTCGCGTTGGACAGTCTGAGTGTTAGTGCGCGTAGTTGTTGTCGTCACACAAGGGTTGTGTTTCACTGCATTTATTAACAAATGCCGCTTCGGTTCTCAACTAAATATAAATTTTAAATCAATCGACTGTAAATATGTAAAACGAATCAACTACAGTTACAAATAAATGCGAATGGACTCATATAGAGGGCGCGGTCAGTATTTAAATAGGGGATTTTATTTACACGGCTACGTGGGGGGGGGGGGGGTCGTTAAATGAATGAATGTTTACAGGGTTCATTGGTTTTGAAAACAAAACAATTGCTGATTTATTCGCATAGTTTTAGTCATTTCAAAAGTTAATGATGAATAAAATCGCTCATACATGACACGTATACTCGAATATGTGCTGATCAGTTGTTCGGAATTTATGTTTCCAAGGCGTGGCCTTTTACGTATAATAAATTACCTAATTTATATTATTTATTTATTAAAAACAGTTTATTATTTTTGTTGTTGTTGAAATATTATAAAGAAATATTCATTAACGAAGAAGTTAACATTATAGGAGGAAAGGCAGGCCGCGATCTCTGGTGGAGGGAACGTGAACTACTTTGAAGATGATTTATAAATCAGCAGAAATCTTTCAGTAAAATAATATATATTTTTTTTCACATTGTCCTCCTTCTCCTCCTTTTCCTTCTTCGTCTTTTTCTTCTTTGTATTCATTATGTTCTTCTTCTTCTTCTTCTTCTTCTTCTTCTTCTTCTTCTTCTTTTCCTTCTTCTCCTTCTTCTCCTTCTTCTTCTTCTTCTTCTCCTCTTCCTCCTCCTCCTCCTCCTCCTCCTCCTCCGCCTCCGACTCCTTCTTCTTCTTCTCCTTCTTCTTCTTCTCCTTCTTCTTCTTCTCCTTCTTCTTCTTCTCCTTCTTCTTCTTCTTCTTCTTCTCCTTCTTCTTCTTCTTCTTCTTCTTCTTCTTCTTCTTCTTCTATCAATGCAACGTAAGGTCTTAGGCCGGTTTCGGTCTCACCATCTCTTCCACGTTTCTTTCCACATTCCTTCTTCCTATATGGTTATATTCGGTACATGTTCTTTCCATTTCTCTTCAAGTTGTTTCGCCTTCTCTGTTATTAATTGTGTATGCCCTGTTCATCTCTTATTGTCTTATTCCTTTAATTTCTGATTCTTTCTTCTGTAATTAGTGCATCCTTTAACTGAATCTTAGAAACTTCATTTCTGTGATATTTCTAGTTGTCTTGGATCTTTCCTTCTAAGCGTCCAGCTTCCCCCCCCCCCCCCTATATAGTAATTTCCAGCTCAATTACAGTATGTCTACAATCCTATATATCATATCTTTAATTGAATGGAAGGATGACGTAGACAACGATCCTAATTAAATTTATATATTAACATAACTTATCTCAAAAAAAATATTTTAACTTCGCCAACTAAGTTCGAATAATTCAGTATGTGGAATGTGTTAAACGTATGACACCTGAGAATGTATATATATATATATATATATAGCCTTTAATGTTTTTAGTACTTGTAAAAAGTATTTACAGCGCCATCTTGAAATAAGTTCACGTTCCCTCCACCAGAGATCGCGTCCTGTCTTGCCTCCAGTAACTTCAAAATCTTTAATGAATATTCCTTTAAAATTTTTCAACCAATCAAAAAATTAATAAACTGATTTTTAATAAATAAATAATATAAATTAAGTAATTTATTATACGTAAAAGGCCACGCCTTGGAAGCCTCAAAGTACAAAAAATAAATTATTTCCTTGTTTATATTTTACCATATTTAATCCTCTTTTTTTTTCTCCAAGCACAGAGAAACGAGATTAATTAATTTTTTCCCTTTTAAGAAAGTGAATATATTAAATAGTAAGTTAGCACAAGTAAAGTAATAAAGTTTTAAGTTCAATAATTAAGCTTCCACTTAAAATATTCTGAAAACTAAACGGGAAAAATTGCAATAAATCTACAACACCTGTCTGTATAAAAATTATATAGTTGTAAAATATTAAAAATATTTTCAGGTTATTTTAAGTGTTTTTTTGGTGGTTTTCGTCTTAAGTATTACTTGACCTGGAGAACTCTAAGCCTGAGGACTAAGGCGAAGGGGTAAGTCTTCTCCAAAATGTCGTCCCCGAGCTTCGATTCCGGCGTGGTGCACTCGCTGGATGCTGTGGGAAGCGTGCAGGATTCTTTGCGGCTGTTGAGACGCATCTGAAATCATAGAAGAGAACGTATTCCATTACTAGCTCGCTGTGTTTTTTATTTTCGTTTTAAATACGTTATGAGTCCAGGTATCAATAGTATTTTTTATATTTTTAGACTTTGAACAGTCTTAATTTATGTGGAATCACGTTATTCCATGTGTTTATCTGCACAGGCAATTATGCGGGGATTTTTCTTACGAAGCTTACGGGACAATTTTTACTGAACTGTACAGATGCCGCGTCGAGAGCGTTACGGTTTCGTGTATCGTGACGCGTTTGCGGGAAACTCCCGAGACCAACACAAACTTATTCGCGATAAATAGCCACTTAAATCACCGACATGGATAATATTGAAATGTTTAAACTAACGCTATTGTAATCCTTTTTTTAGGCTAACAGGCTACATGAGGGTAATCCACATGGTGACAACTCCCCTTTAATAGCATAGGAAGGGATTTGAAAGGGGGGATGCGGAAGGGTAGAGGAAGGTAGCCAAGGGTTAACTAGGGCCCAAGGGCTATATTTTAAGGATCCTACCCGGCATTCACCTAAAGAAATGCAGGGAAAACCATAGAAAAACCTGCATCAGGTAGGTCGGGCATTTGTTACTTGTCCCACGCCCTTCCGATAGCGGGAGACGAGTTTGCTGTGGGGACGCAGCATTCCCTTCTCCGTGCCTCGAGCAGTTTAGGAGGCAGCTGGCCGACTGTTCCAATGGCAACAGCGAACAACTCTTACCGTATGTCCATGGTCTGTGACCCCCAGGAACATACACCTCTCAGAACAGGCTGAGGTGCCTCTGTTTGTGGGAACCTTAGTTCAAAAACGGAGAGAGGAAAAGGCATCCCCAAAGACAGCCTCTTCGTGTCTCACCTACAAGGTTCTGCCTGCGAGATAACATCCCCCGCAGGTAGTGCCTACGAGAGAATAGTCCTCGCAGTCAGCTTGCTATTGTAATCCTTTTTTTAGGGCAACAGGCTACATGAGGGTAATCCACATGGTGGCAACTCCCCTTTAATAGCATAGGAAGGGATTTGAATGGGGGGATGCGGAAAAGGGTAGAGGAAGGTAGCCAAGGGTTAACTAGGGCTCCCGGGCTATGGTTTAAGGATCCTACCCGGCATTCACCTAAAGAAATGCAGGGAAAACCCTAGAAAAACCTGCATCAGGGAGGTCGGGCATTGGGTACTTGTCCCACGCCCTTCCGATAGCAAGAGAAGAGTTCGCTGTGGGGACGCAGCATTCCCTTCTCCGTGCCTCGAGCAGTTTAGGAGGCAGCTGGCCGACTGTTCCAATGGCAACAGTGAACAACTCTTACCGTATGTCCATGGTCTGTGACCCCGGAACATACACCTCTCAAAACAGGCCTCGGCTTGTGGGAACCTTAGTTCAATAACGGAGAGAGGTGAAGGCGTGTTTTTTTTTTGGGTGTAGACAGGTTATGTACAGTGTAATCCACATGGTGGCAACTCCCCTCTTATAGCATAGGAAAGGGATTTGAAAGGGGAGATGCGGAAGGGTGGAGGCGTCTTCTAAGGTAGCCCCTTCCTGTCTCTCTTACAAGGTTCTACCTGCGAGAGAACATCCCTCGCAGGTACTGCCTGCGAGAGAGTAGCCCTCACAGGTAGCTTGCTATTGTAATCCTGCACTATCGATCATTTTTAGGGTCGACAGTTCATGACGTGACAGACAGTTGAATAGCAGACGGCGTAATTTATTTTAATAACGAAGTACTGGATAACATTTATTTTATATACGTGGTTTCAGGTTCCTTTAAACGTATAAAAATTATTAATTATTACTTAATTACAATTATTAGTGCTTATATATATATATATATTCTGTTTATTGTTCGTTATCAAGGACGCATATACTCGGAAACTGCCTGAAAAAATAGAATTATTTTTAACCACGTGGCGGCCATCTTAAATATATATTATTTTATATATAAAGGAGACTAAATATAAATATAATAAGCAGTAGAAAAGTGTGACGTTTCGAATTTTATTTTTTTACTACTAACCTTCTTATTTACTACAACTTGCTAATTTATTCAGTACCCCCTATAAACCTATAACGTGTACGAAATTGTATTAACGTCACAGCTTCCACGTAAAATCGTAATTTTTCTTAACTCGACTCTCACCGTAACGTGAATAAAATTTGAAGATAATAATTTTTACAGCCGTTTTCTTCTTCTAGTGTGTGTGTGTGTGTGTGTGTGTGTGTGTGTGCAAAGTGTTTTTCCTGCCCGTCCATTACGTCGCTGTAACACGATTTAAACGGCTGTGTTTCTCCCTCTTGAAGGATAGGGTGGGGGGGGGGGAGGGTCGGGGCGAGGGTAAAGCCGAATCAGAGTCTCCAGCAGTACGCGTGGTTGCTTCTTCTGTGACTCGGGGAGAGAACCTTTGAAGTCGCTCCACCGTTTTCCCTCCAACCAAAATAGCCGTCGGGCAAGAACAAAGGTGGAGGGGGTGGGGGTTGGACAAAAAAAATAACATTCCCTCGATGCAGACGAGAAAGTTTCTGCAGGGAGGGTAAAAAAAATAATACTGGTACAAAGAATTCTGAGTGGAGACTCGGCAATGTCCTTTGGTGAGGGAGAGAGGAGGGCGAGTGCTGTGAACTTACGACATACAATTAAAAAATGGCCTCGCTACGACACACAGAGAGACCCAAAATTATTTTCGTATAATTTAATGGAATTCCTTTTGAACATTTAATCCAATTTAAAACTATTAAGTTGAAATTTTTTAGTCCTTATTGAAGTCGTGGAAACGGAAGATAATAAATAATCTAATATATATATATATATATATATATATATATATATATATATTGTAATAATCAACATTTTGGGTTTAATCATATAAAAGAATTATAAAATTTAATACATAAAATTATTTATTTTCACTTTGTGGCTTGTAACTAAAAAGAAAAACAATTTAAAATATTAATTTCTCAGGGTCTCTACTGGGTTTGATAATTGACACAACAAATTGATTTTAAAATCTTATTAACAAACAGTTTATAATTACCTAAACAATATGTCGATAGAAAGAAATTAAAAAGAAAAAGAAATTAACTTTGATTGACAATTAAAAGAGAACGAAATCTGACTTTATCCTTTAATTACGTTTACAATTAATCATTGGTTTTGGTTGTGTTACTTACATCTGTCCACCTGGTACCAGCATTCTTTTTGGTTTCGGAACAACACTGTTGTAAAATTATTACACTGACTCTAAATATCGACTCACAGATTTTACACTATTGAAGTCAACCTTGATAGGCTCCCAGGAACTCGAATGATCCTCCTGAATGTCAGCTATCTGATGTCTGCTCGCCTTATATGAATCCTATGATTCGTAGATTTGTTAGTCTTTTACCGTTTTGGACTTAAACTGCTCGTTTCCTTCCCTGGCTGGCTATAGACGTAAACTCTCTTAGACTCTCCTGGCTGGCTATAGACGTAAACTCTCTTAGACTCTCCTGGCTGGCTATAGACGTAAACTCTTACTTTCCTCGCTGGCTGTATATGTAAAAACTGCTCGCTTCCTTCCCTGGCTGGCTATAGCCGTAAACTGCGCTTACTTAGCGATATTTACGAAGTAATACTTCCGTGAATATTTTTACTTTGTCTTAAATTAACAACTTTGTTTAATAATAATAAACATTAACGACGTCTAGTCTCTGCTCTAGTATTATTTGTTCCGTCTTCTGAAATGTCCCGCCACCAACTAACAGTTGTATTACTTGTTCTGACTCCTCACGACGTTTTTCCACGAACTGAACTTCTAGTCCTCTCTCGAGTTTGAGCGCGCATACGCCATTTTTGACTTTTCAACAAAAGCGGCTGAGATTTATTCGATCAGGCCGCTATAATGGATTTCTCAAACAATTCAAATTTTATGTCCAAACAATTAATGGCCTAATTAATTGGCATTACTATATATATTGTAATAACCACATAGGGTATATAGAGCTTCTGTACGTTAAAAATGTTTATAGCTGTTATAGTTTTGCTGACTGATGCTGACTATTTCTGTCTCAAACTCCAACCACGATGCATTCAGCACGCTGGCTCCACTCTGACTGACTCTGACTATGCTACACGTTCGATGCCCACAGCATCTCTCTCTTACGCTGACTTTCTCTCGTTCCTCTCCCACGCTAACTGTCGATGTTCACAGAACCCCTCTCGTACGCTGACTGTTAACTGTCTACCCAATAGGTTATTTCCCCTACATATACCACTAGCCTCCTTGTTTTTCTCTTGATGCAAAATTACGTCGCCACGGAGCGGTGACAAAATCCCATTACTGAAATTTACGTCCTTGCCGTTGGAGTCCTTTCGCCGGCTGCTATCTTTTGTTCGAAACCCGACAATCGCGACAGGTCCAATTTGTCTTTGGACCTCTCCCCTCACAAGTGCGCGATACTAATTTCTCCAGATCCTAAGTCAACAAGTGCCTGGACCCTTACACCCACTGACTCTCCTTGCAGCTGCAGTTATTTCGCCCCCGCAATTACTCAGGCCTCGTCGGCCTCACCCGACTCGCACAAGATCCTTTCTTGCAAGTCCCAAGCAAATACGCCACTTGTCAGGTCATTCATCAGAGACAATAGCCTGCTCTAACATAACCACTTTGGGGCCATCTGCTCGCCCACGTTCTGCGTTACGAATTCGCCACGCCGCTCCCCAAATCAATAAGTTACTGGATCCGCATATACTCTTTAGACCTAATTGCCGCACTGTCACACCGTCCTTACAAATTACGGCTTCCTCTCTGCCGCCCACCAGCACTCATCCTAGATAAATGTCTTACCGCTCCGTCTTGTCACCTCGTGACAGGACCCGCAATTACTTTTCCCTCGCATTCTCTTTACGAAATGTGCGTTGTTTTTTAACCAATGCATTATATTATGCATTACATTACAATGCATCCCCTTAATGCATTACAATATATATATATATAATATAATTTTATGTACGTCTGTTTTATTAATATTATAAATTAAAGAAATCAATAAGGATGAAAGAAACGTTGTGTGGTAAACACTTTATCTCTTCAGAATTGTAAGTTCTTTGGCTATTTTTTTTATCCGTAAATCAAAGAAATTAACGACCTTCTTTCAGAGTTCTTAAAGTGTTTTTCTTAACACTCGAGCGACGTTTCGGTGAAATAATGGATTGTACATATTACTTTAACACTTATGTGTATTTAGTGTGTTAAAATCCTTTTCAAAGTAGATTAAAATAACATAAAAACAATTAAAAAAACTTAATTATAGTATTGTCACTATACAAAAATTAGAAGAAAAACACAGTGTGGAAATTTTAGACGTTGAACAAAAGTAATTGAAACGTAATTAATCAGAATTATTGTATATTAAAAAGAGCTGTAAAAACAGTAAAGTCACGCAATGGCGGTTTATATTTAAGTAACATTTACAATACGTCTTTTTTTAACTCTGTAATTTTACAAAAATAATTATATGTATAAAATATGCAATTTTAATTGAAGAAAAAAATTAGTTACATATTTACTTTCTAATTGGTAAAACAATTATTGTTAAATTGCAAGTATGTTGAAAAATTCTGATTTGGATTTAAATATTATAATAGATTAAGAGAAACAGGCTACATGAGGGGAATCCATGGGGTGGCAACTCCCCTTTAATAGCATAGGAAGGGATTTGAAAGCGTGGGAGGTTAGCAAGGGTAGAGGAAGTTAGCCAAGGGTTAACAAGGGGACCCAGGGCTGTTGTTTAAGGATTTTAATAATAATCGTGTCCCTCTCTCTCTCTGTCTGAAGGACAACATCCTTAACTTCACTGGGGGAGACTCACTGATCTTCGGGCCAAGAAATAAATAATATAGGGACTTGGTTTTATTCCATTTAATTCAAGTATATGTTTTCATAATAAATTTTTTCTGTTAATAATAATTTGGGACCTTAAGGATAACGTCTTGTGTTTTTCTAATTGTTTTCTGTACACCATTAATTAATTTTAAAGAACTATATTGATAAATAAAAATGAAAAAAATGTCTGATATTTATAATATTATAAAGAGGAAGGTAGCCAAGGGTTAAAAAGGGGACCGAGGGCTGTGGTTTAAGGATTCTACACGGCATTCGCCTGAAGGTGATGCAGGACAGTCCCTAGAAAATGCCTGAATCAGGTAGGTCGGCCATTCTGACAACTGCAGTTGGGACGCAGTATTACCTTATCAGTGGCTCGACCAGTTTTGGGAGGCAGCTGGCCGACTGTTCCAATAGGAAATTTAGCCTGCTCCGTCTCTCCAAGGAAGGTACCACGTAGTTATTATTATTATTATTATGAAGGTGTACACAGGTTATGTATAGGGTAATCCACATAGTGGCAACTCCCTTCTTATAGCATAGGAAAGGGAGTGAAAGGGGGGATGCGAAAAGGTAGAACAAGGTAGCGGAGGGTTAACTAGAGCCCCCGGGCTATAGTTTAACGATCCTACCCGGCATTCGCCTAAAAGTAATGCAGGAAAAATCCTAGAAAAACCTGCATCAGGTAGGTTGGGCATTTGGTACTTGTTCCACGCCCTTCCCTGGACGCCGGGAGAGGGGGTTTGCTGTGGGGTCGCAGCTTATCCTTCTCCGTACTTCGACCAGTTTGGTAGGCAGCTGGCCGACTATTCCAATGGGAACAGCGAGCAACTCTTACCGTATGCCCCAAGGTCTGTGTCCTAGGAACATACACCTCTCAGAACAGGCCGAGGTGCCTCGGCTTGTGGGAACCTTAGTTCAAAAACGGAGACAGGAAAAGGCATCCCCAAAGGTAGCCCCTTCGTGTCTCCCATACAAGGTTCTGCCTGCGAGAGAATAGCCTTGGCAGGCCCGTTATGAATGAATAATGTTTTTTTAAAATTTAAGTGACCATTTCATTGATTAAAATTGAGTTGATTTGAGGAGCGCCAGGTCAGTAATGTATTCAACATGGCGACCTTAAGAGAATTTTTTTGTGTTAAATTACAGAAGTGAGCTAAGAGAAAGTAAATTTTGAAAACGATAAACTGTTATAAAAATTGAAATACGACGTTGGAGTTGTCCCTGGAAGTGGTTGCGACTCCCGCTGACAGAGACCCCGCGCGATGCCCCGCGGACAGGACAGAAGCACTTTAGAAAGACGGCCATTAGTAACCGAACGTCGTTAACGAGAACGGAGCCGGGACCGCGATTTAGAAAGAATCCCTTCACAAAAGCCTCGCGAGGATCATTCGGACGCGGGTTAAAGGGCGCGAGTTTCCACATGAAAAGGCTCCACGGAGACACTTAGCAAAACTTCCAGGATTGGTTCGCAGATATACTAAATTAATAGATGTTGTATTTCACGACAGTGTGATTTTTGGAAACCATAAAAATTAAAATCCGTCCACAATCTTTTAAACAAAGTCTCTGGTTTTCCAAATCAGTAACGCGTGGAATCCAATTATTAAAGTATTACGCGACATGGAACCTTGACGCCGTCGTCGGGTGATCCTCAACGGCCAATCAGACCGCAGAACGTCCGTCCCTATAAATACGACGCACACGTCACGCAGCGACACAGAGTGAGCGGGGATAGAGAATGGCGATCCTCAACGGCCAATCAGACCGCAGTACGTCCGACCCTATAAATACGACGCACACGTCACGCGGCGACACAGAGTCAGCGGGGGGTAGAGAATGGCGATCCTCAACGGCCAATCAGACCGCAGTACGTCCGTCCCTATAAATACGACGCACACGTCACGCAGCTACACAGAGTCAGCGGGGGTAGAGAATGGCGATCCTCAACGGCCAATCAGACCGCAGCACGTCCGTCCCTATAAATACGACGCGCACGTCACGCAGCGACACAGAGTGAGCGGGGGTAGAGAATGGCGATCCTCAACGGCCAATCAGACCGCAGTACGTCCAACCCTATAAATACGACGAACACGTCACGCAGCGACACAGAGTCAGCGGGGGTAGAGAATGGCCGCAGGAACGCCAACATCTGTACGTGGTGCTTGACCGTGAAAAATTTAGTAATAATTTACACCGGGAAACATTACATTGTTATATCACATGTTATCTCCATATGTCAAGTTTTAATATGTAATATAATTTGAATAATTAATAAATTAATTACTTTAAATTTTGATCATTTAATTAAAGCATCCGATCACCTAATTTTTAATTTTCTTATCATTTATCTTTAAATAATACAAATTGTTGCTACAACATGTGGCACGTTAAATTGATTTTAATTGAATTACTACAATATATATATTGTAGTTAATAACATCGGTAAGTGGCCGCCCTTTGTCCGCGGGCCTGGGAGGGAATTAATTACGAGTGCACGTGTGCCGGAGAGGCCCCAAAGAAGCCGAGGGAACGCGTCCCTTTTTTATCTGCATCGTTTGGGGGGCGGGCGGAGTAAGGGTATATACTCCGCACCCGGGACACTGACCAGAAGACTGAAAGTAGACAGACAGAGAGAGGACTGAAAGTGGAAAAACTGACCAGAGGTCTTTAAGTGAAGTGAGAGAGGTGAGAGGGTGGAAAATTTGGCGAGCTGTAAGGAACAAAAGTTTTGGAGTGTGGACGTCCATCGCGGGGAGGCTGAAGAAGGAGATCGTGTGCTGCTTACTACAAGACCAGTGATCCACTGCAAGTCGGCATGAAGCTACGAGATAAAGTAAGGGTCACCATTAATGTAAAGTGCCTTCAGACGTTAAAGGTTTATTTTACACAATACGGAACTAAGCTCTGTTCATGAATAGCTACGGAGCCGCCCACATTACCTTGTAGAGAAGGAGGATTTCATTAACCAAGCCGCAGCTAATTATTGTTATTTTTTGCAGACCATATGTATAGCTGCTGGAGCCCTATCAATTTTTTTATGTATTTTTGTATTTTTATGTATTAAAGTTTTTTTATATATTGTAATGATTAACCTTTATTACTAAATATTAAAAATAAACTTTATTACATGAAAATACAAAATACATTAAAAAAATATTATTGGGCGCCAGCAGATATACATTGGTCAGCAAAAAATTAACATTAGCTCCGGCTTGGTTATAAAGTCCTCCTCCTCTACAAGGTAATGTGGGCGGCTCGGTAGCTATTCAAAAACAGAGCTTAGTTTCACACTGTGTAAAAAAAATCTACTTTTGAAGTAGAGAAATTGTGATGCTTACTTTACTTGTGGCGTCAGCCGACTTGCAGTGGGTTACTGGTCTTGTAGTAGGTCAGCACATCTTCTTCGGCCTCCCCGCGATGTACGTTTCTCCAAAACCTTTGTTGCTTCCCGCTCGCCTGAATTCTCCAATCTCGACTCTCTCACTCTATTTTCCGTCCTCTATCTCTCGGTCTGCCTGCGTCTGTCCCACTTTCACCCGGGTTCGGAGTATTTATTCTTACTCCGCCCCCCCCCAAACGATGAAAAAAGGGATCTGTATCCGCGATTTCTTTTGGCCTCTCGGGCAAGCACACGTGCACGTTTATTGTATTCCTCCTCAGGCCCGCGGACACAAGGGTGGCCACTTAAGGTTGTTATTCACTACAATATATATGTTAATAAAGTCAAATCATTACAATATATATATATATATATATATATATATATATCTGTGTGTATGTGTGTGTTAATAAACACATTTACAATGTTAATAAATGCTGTAGGTTTCAAAATATTGAAATAAATAAATATCAGTCAGTGAACACAGATATATATATATATATATATATATATATATATATATACAAAATTGATGTATTATATTTTCATCATGCTTTTTAATTATAATTCATTACACAGATTGGACAGAAAATTTCTCCGTTCCCAAAATATCTTGATGGTCACATTTTAACACAAACAAATAATCCATCATGTTATTATTCTCCGAGTGTTCCAACGAGATTTCGACTTAATAGCCGTGTGAAAATATAAACTCACCCTCCACGTTCTAGACTCTACGATATTAAGTATCGCGAATCTGCGAAATTTTCAACAGGGGCCAGAGTTTTGCGTCAGCTGCGAACTTTCAACTATAAATCAATGTCTGCGCCTTGTCTACCGCTTAAAGTTTCTTTCCCTTCATCTCCGGTGCCATTAATCTATAAACTCACAACACAGCAGCCACTCTAATGTTCCCCCCCCCTTCTTCCCTCCCCCTCCAACACCACCGCCCACCGCTCCACCTACTTCTTTTTTTTTTTAAAAAAAGTTTTCATCACCCTACAAAAGAAATCCTCTTGAGTGGCTTACTAATTTCGTTCTTGGTATAATGATTCAATAACCGTTTTTCCCCTTTGGTCTTCTCTCCGTGGAACGGAAATTAATGACAGGCTTTCTTTTGCGTTGGTATTAAATACTACGACGAAATTCTTTTTTAATAAGAAAACAATTCTTTTACGATACCGATAGCCGTTTCCCCTTTGATGTTTGCTTCCCGGCAGTACAGTGCTTGGGGCCACGCCGTTAGGTACGGGAATTAACACTTTATCATATAGTAAACCATGAATATATATATATATATATATATATATATATATATATATTGTAATGCCAATTAATTAGGCCATTAAATGTTTGGACATAAAATTTAAATTGTTTGAGAAATCCATTATAGCGGTCTGATCGAACAAAGCGACAATGAAAAAGCGAGCTCACTTTGCTTTGTAGAAAAGTAAAAAATGGCGTATGCGCGCTAAAACTCGGGAGAACTAGGAGTCAGTTGTTGGCGGGACATTTCAGAGGACGGAAGAAATAATACAAGAGCAGAGACTAGCCGTCGTTAATGTTTATTATTAAACAAAGTTGTGAATTTAAAACAAAGTAAAAACAGTCACGGAAGTATTACCTCGTAAATATCGCTAAGTAAAAGCAGGTTTTACGTCTACAGCCAGCCAGGAAAGTAAGTCAGCAGTTTACGTCTACAGCCAGCGAGGAGAGCCTAAGAGAGTTTACGTCTATAGCCAGCCAGGGAAGGAAGCGAGCAGCTTAAGTCCAAAGCGGTAAAAGACTAACAAATCTACGAATCATAGGATTCATATAAGGCGAGCAGACATCAGATAGCTGACATTCAGGAGGATCATCCGAGTTCCTGGGAGCCTATCAAGGTTGAATTCAATAGTGTAAAATCTGTGAGTTGACATTCTAGAATCAGTGTATAATTTTACAACAGTGTTCTTCCGAAACCAAAAAGAATGCTGGTACCAGCTGGACAGATGTGAGTAACACAACCAAAACTAATGATTAATTGTAAACGTAATTAAAGGATAAAGTCAGACTTCGTTTTCTTTTAATTGTCAATCAAAGTTAATTTCTTCTATTTTTTATTTATTTCTATCGACATATTGTTTAGGTAAATGTGAATGAGATTTTTAAATCAATTTGTTGTGTCCATTATCAAACCCAGTCAAGGCCCTGAGAAATTAATATTTTTAATTGTAATTGTTTTTTAGTTAGAAGCCATGAAGTGAAAATAAATAATTTTATGTATTAAATTTTATTAATCTTTCATTTAATTAACGCCCTTATTGTTAATTATTACAATATATATATATATATATATATATATATATATATATATATATATATATATATATTGTAATTTTCAATTTAAAGATCAAACGAAAAACCACCCTACGGGCAATGACTGTTATAAGTAAATTAAAGATAAATGAAATAATTTAAACAATTAAATTTTAAAAACAAAACTTTTTATTACCAATTTATACTGAGTTGGATTTTGTACAAATTTTTTTTTAACATAGATGCCACAGCTTTATTGTAATTTTTACAGGGCCGCTTATTGGTCCACTAACATGTTATCGTAATCCGCGATTATGACTCAATCAAATAAAAACAAATTGAAACAAGTTTTCATACAAAATTATTAACATAGGAAAAATCTAAAGAAATTGTATGAAATTGACGGTACGAAATTTTTATACTAGATTTACAATGGAAATTTCGTACGTACCAAATCATGAGAGCAGCTCTCATAAAACATTACTGGATTCACTTCACCAATAATTTAAAAGGATTTTATTTAACAGGACATGGACTTTCACTGTTCACGCAACCTACGCCAGCACAACAAATCAAATCTCCACGTGAACACAGACAATGAAGTCGTTTTATCGGATAAACCGATCAGTTTGAGTTACATCTCCCTCATCAGCTGATAACCACTCTCCAAAACCTTAATCCATACGTTTGCTATATTTCCAGCCACGTGTCCAACATTCCTCGTAGAACCTTTATTCATCCAACATCTACCAGCCGACTGTACTCGACCGCTACTGGACGGTTCCTATTGCAGACTACTATGAACTCTCGTCAAAGCTTTTATACCTCAAACCGCCGCAGACAATAACACCGCCTGAAAACTCTACATTCTTATGCAACGTTGACTGTTGCCGTCAATGCCTGGGCCACAACATTACGCTGAAAAATACAAAAGTTTAATATAATATAAAAAAAAATTCATTACCTATATTGGTGGTCACAACAATATATATATATATATATAAAAATGAATTGCTGTTCGTTAGTCTCACTAAAACTCGAGAACGGCTGAACGGATTTATCTTATCTTAGTCTTGAAATGTTCGTGGAGGTCTAGGGAAGGTTTAAAAGACGAGAAAAAATCGAATAATTTCCGGGAAAACCCCAAAAACAGCCCTTTTATATTTCCCATACAAACGTTTTCTAAATAAAATACAAATCTACACCAGTCGAGTAATTTTCACCAAATTTCGTACACGTGTTCTTTGCGACCAGGAAACAAACACTGTCGGGGTGAGACGCGTCTTCCACCCCCAGAAGCGGGGGTGGAAATATTTAAACATACTAAAACAGCCGATATTTGAGTCGGGTAAATATTTTTAGGGGTCAAAGATATTGATAGTGTTTCTACCAATGTTATCTGAATACAATTTTCATCCCCTACGCCCTGAGAAAAGGACACCCTTCGGGTTTGGGGTGGAGTTGCTTTACAGTAAAATAACGCGAATACAACCGAGATTGGAGTCAAATCAACGGTTATGGAAGTCACTGTGTTTAGTTACGACATTCAAATTGGCATTTATCCCTCAGATGCAGGGGTAGCGGGGTGCAAATTTTGGAACATGCAAACACGGCAGATATTTGCGTTGAAGAAAGATTTTTCAGAGTTAATTATAATGATTAGGGTTCGAGTAGCGTTACATAAAAATTGCGGAAAAGCAGCCGAAATTGGAGTCATATCGGGGGTTATAGATAAATGACATCTCGGGCAACGCCGGGCACCCAGCTAGTATATATATATTGTAACATGATTGTTGCGAGGTATGGTCGAGCGCCCTTGGCGGGGGGGTGACTGCAGTGGTTGTGTTTATGCAGGTGCCGGAAATGCGATGTTATTTTAGGCCGGCCAAGGGGAGAATCGTAATGGTGAGTTCCAGGCTGGACTCGACCGAGGATGGACGTGCTACAAATAAATTACAAAGATTGATAAACCACGCCTTGAAGTTAACCTACGACTCATGTTCGATTAAATAAAATTATGAAAGATTAAAAAGTTGTTTTGGTGGTTTTCTCCCAAAAAATTACCTGGCGCCCAAACATGAATAATCATCGAAAAACGCAAGGAGGGTAGCGGAGCGGCTACAATATATATATATATATATATATATATATATATATATGTGTGTGTGTATTTGTTTACTTTACACAATTAATCTTCAAATTTAACTACCTGTGAATATCTCTTGTATAGGAAAAAAACCTGAACAGGGTACAAAAAGGTATCGAAACGTTGTTGCTTTCTAAATGACATAAATAAAGTGTCTGTAAAAGGTCATAATTGCCTTAGTAATTATTAATTGTGTTTAAAGTGATGAACCACCTGTCTCACTGTTCTTAATTTGGGACTCAACTAAAGTTTAATCTATATCAAATGTATGGAAGATATTTGTAAGGTTTTAATGGTTATTTGAGAAATTCTTTTCATCCTGAAGTGTTGTAAACTTACAAATGAAAATCCCTTCAAGGATGACATTTTTTTTCAATATAATTTGGTAGACTGTGGTTTTCTTTTATACAATTATCTTCAAGATTAAGCCATATATAAACTACTTGTTTTTAAATATTTTTTTTTGTAGTTCCCCTTTTTGGTGTTCTCCTTATCGACTGCTGCACTAAATAAACAAAATTTATTATATAATAAAAAAAGGATGTATATTTGTATGTATGTATGTATGTATTTACGTTAATCTCTATACATATATAAACGCGTGGACAGAATACCATACAAATTGGTACACATACTCTTCAAATCTCGAGAAACGGTACTGTGGTTGGTGAGAAACCCCTAGCATAAAGATGGAAATAATTATAATTTAAAAATATGATCATTTTGTGTTAAATTACTGCCACGCCAAGAGACCGTGACGTCACACGCTAGAGAGAGAGAGAGAGAGATAGACGTTACTACGCGACGAACGAAGGAAATAGTTCCTTTATCGGTAATGAAATAAAACAGAAATACTGTCATTGAATAGAAGGTATTATTTTATCCAGCGATACTCCATGGAATGATGATAAAAAAACAGTACTAAATACTTTACGATCCTTGCGGATGATGTAAGTTAATTTTCCCGCCATATTAGTGACTCCAATATGGCGACTATTTGTTTACATCGTGAATCTAGCTAAGAATTTAATCTTTGGTAATGTCTGAAGACTGAGGGACAATTATATCCTGCAGTAGTCAAGGAGTATATTTAAGAAGAAATTCTGAGGTATGTTTGTTGCGACTGTTGCAATAAAATTCAATGTATTTTACAGCTGTTGAATTAATGCACTATTATCTGTGGAAAGTGAGTAGGGAACTAGGAACAGTTAGATTGAGGTTGAATCACTTCTTCACTAAAGATTAATATAGAATGAAATACTTATTCGGGTGTATATAAACAAGTACACGTGGCAACGCCGGGCACCAAGGATAGTATTAAATAAAGAAAATAATTTTAATATAATGGATTATAATTGTCAGGTAGAATAACTTTGTTTATTCAGTAAGCCTACGATTAAGCCGACATGATGGTATTACTTGGCTGATTAATGATTTGTTATCGTTGCTGAAGCCAGAGAGGTTGTTCTATTTACTTGGAGAGCAGGAATACATTCTGAAGCCTGTTCGGAACCGCCCCCCCCCCTCCCCTCCCCTCTTCACATATTCGGTTTACTTGTCGGCTTAGCGTAATACGCCACCGAGGATTTAAAGTGGGATCCGTCGCTTTCCCGTACTCGAGGGCTTTATCTCTGGGTTTCAGACACTCGTTCCTCAAAGCGAAGCCTCTTCCACATCTTAATCTGCTACGAGGAGGACTACAAAGCCAACAACTCTGATTTTGCAGCCTTTGAAGGTCTTTGTAAAACGACCTGGAATAGAAGTTTAACGTCACAGACTTAAAAACTATTCTCTCGACAAAGTCTGTGTATTCATTATTAATTAATAAAATGGGGTATTGTGTTTAAGTTGGAAAGAATTTCACATTAAATAACGCAGACTTCTCGCGCTTAACCCCGTGTACCGTATACATTGATCTATATTGACTCGGCGCTCCAGTCCTCTGACGACGGCTGAGATGAATTTCGTTGAAACGTTGTGTTCCAACTTACAATTGAACCGGTTGATATATTCTTTTTTTTTTAAAAAAGGTTGAATTTAAAATGATTTAATTTAATGAGGAGGGAAGTGAAACGCATATTTAATTTCATAGTTTATGGATTCTTTCCTGTTCATTGAAGGTTCAAGACCTCTTTTTTTATTTGATTAAAAACAACAACAGAGTATTAAAATGTATTTTTAGTATTAGAATTGGTATAGGTCGTGAGATATAGGAAGTCGCGTCAGAAGCGAAGTATTGAGAAAGGGGAATGTGGAAGGGAGCATTGTCGTCAGTTGGGAACTTTCCTTCTGCGGAGAAGCTGGAACTACGCCACACTACCATTAATCATATATTCTTACGAACGGGTGTGGACAGACAGTGGCCAGGTCTTTGTACCACACACCCTTGTACATATCATCCCTTAACTTTAACTTTGACCCACAACATATCGTGATCTGAACACAATATATATCCATGTGTCAATGTTTTCATTATAATTTTTTACTCTATCAGGTTGCCGTAACAAAGGTTAGTGCTAAAGTGAAATCCAGCTTAACTCCGCACTACAGCCCAAGGCCAGTGGACGACTGAGCATCTTATCTTGACACGAGCCGCGACTCATGTCTTCGTATAATTATTATATTATTATGGCTCACACCGACAAAATGCCTAATTGTAGATTAAAATAAAGACAATGTTCTTATTGTAAAATTAGAATTCCAATAAAATTATAAATTAATTAGGAAGGTGAAATAAACGTTTAGAATCACTTTTCCAAGCGGGATTGTGAGCTGAAACCTTACTGGGCGGTTATTTAATGAGTATTTTTTTTTACATTCGTTTTGTTTACGGAAGTCGTTGGAAAGTTCGAACAGTGGCGATAGTGGCGACATGCGAGTTTCTCTTTGGAACTAGAACGCCGTGTACAGGCGTGTCCAACAACTATTATTTCTCGACGCAACTTTAACACTTCTTATGGTTTCCTTTTTTTCCCCTTACTATTATCCTCCTAAAGGAAACTCGTCCTGCTCGCTATATCCATGTGAAGTGGTTCCTTACACTTGCACGTGGTCTACTTACTCACTCAAACACTCTGAAAATACTGACTCCCTCACTACAGATTCTGAGGGGTAACCGTCGAGTTATGGTCACTTTCGTCAGACAAGGAGAAATATATATATTTTTTGGATCCTGACCGGTTTAAAAAGATATATAAGTGGAAACCAGAACTGGATAGACGAGATGACTGAAAAACATATGTGAGGATGATGTATTATTTTTTTTTTTGCTGGGATTGGTTTTGTAGTTTTTTTATTGCGACATTTGTAACACGTCTTTCTATTACACGATTGGATTTAACGTCCGTTTTGAATTAACAAAACTATTGATGACCTCACACCAGACACTTTTTTATTTTAAATTTTTAATTATGACGTCGCGACGTTTCGATACCTTTTTTGTATCTTCTTCAGGTGAATTTTCCTACAGAGGAAGTATTTGCAAATTGATTAGATTTAAAGGATGATTGTAGAAATTAAACAAAGGTGATCTTAAGTACAACAAAAAAGTCATCAATTGTTTTATTATGTCTTTTCTATAATTAAATTTCATAGTGAAGTAAAAATACAATATACAACTATTTATTTGTACAGTGCATCAAATATCTATTTTCTGACATATTGATATTCCTTATACTTAAACGTCAGGCAAATATCGGCTTTAAAATTATTTGACTGTTTCTGGTTGCGGTTGAGGAAATTTAGATGTTTTTTTCCCCCTTTTTTATGACACTTGATAGATTTATTCTGTAATTAATATGGGTATTAAAGAGCAAAATATAAAAATTCTTCTTATTGAATTTGAGGACCTTTTGGTTGATTTTTTTTAATAATAAATATTAGTCTCATTAATATATATATATATATATATATATTGTAATACTAATTAGAGGCCATTAATGATTTTGATAATGGGATTTTTGTGGTGGATTGTAAGCGGCCCCAATTTCAAAGGCGACAATGTATAGGCGAGCTTTGTTTGGCCGCGAGCGCTTTCTGATATATTGTAATACTAATTATAGGCCAGTAATGATTTTCATAATGGGATTTTTGTGGTGGATTGTAATCGGCCCCAATTTCAAAGGCGACAATGTATAGGCGAGCTTTGTTTGGCCGCGAGTGGTTTCTGAAAGAACAGTCGGGTGTTGAAAGTGTTGGACAGCGAGCAGGCAGGGTTGGCAGGCACAAATTCATCCGGAATGATTAAAAGTTAAATTGGAGTATGAAGTTTTGGACAGTAAAATGTCAACGAAAAAGTTACAAGCAGTAACCAAATAAATCGCGCCGAAATAAAAATGTATATAAGTACTGTGACCGCCACTAGTTCCAGAGAGAAATAATAATAGAACCAATAATCCGGAAGGAGTTTGCAGCTTCCAGTTTCCAGAAGAGTTCCAGAGTTACGACAGTGTTCTTTAATTCATGTGATTTGAGTGATTTCATGGCCTTTTAGTGTGAATTGTGCTGGTGAGCCCAAGAGAGTTAAGCCTGGTACCAGCCAATGAGTTGTAAGTAGGAACAAAATTGTTCAAGTTTTGTGAAGGATAATTAAAGGTAAAGTGTTTCTTTTCGTGTATTTAAAATGAATTAATGTCAGTGTTGGTAAGAAAAGTATTCGTAATTGTTGATAAGAAACGACTTTAATTTTTTGGATTAGGAGAATCATGAGAATTAAGAGTAACAGTGGACCTAAAGTAGAACCTTGTGGCACTCCGCGCCTCGTTGTACGGGCGCCACTTGTAACTAAATCCCTGGTGATGCTAACATATTTGTTTTTTAAAATCCGGAACTTCCGACCTTGCGCATGAAACGTTGTTAATTTAATAAATCCTCCTTTTTATGTAACTTTAAAATTAACTCATTTTATTTATTTATTAGTTTTCTCAATACAGAGAATACATACTTATAAAAATCAGATTTTTCTCTTTCGACGACGTTTTTGGTTATGTGAAGTCTTTATTCATGGATGTCTTTATAATTTACATAAATCGGTTCTTTGATTCTGATTGATTTCTTCTTGCAGTGTCAATCTTATTTTAAGGGCTAATTTGTTGCTCAATATATTGTGTTTAACGTACTTGAGAGCCTCCTATGAGATTTTTCACGCACCATCAAGCAGCATACCAGCTCAGTAATATGTGTATTTATATGTGCAATCGCAGAGGAAATCTCCCTCTTTCTCTCTTACGCAGGCAGGCAGATATTTTTTTTTTTAAAGCGCATTCGGCGGCGTGGATGGAGACCTTTTGATACAGGCAGGAGCGTTCTCTCTCTCTCTCTCTCTCTCTCTCTTGTGAGGATTTCCTACTGCGTGGCGTTGTTTGATCTCGGATCCCCTGCCGATAAACTCTGTGCTGAGTCGGCAACGTCGAGAAGTTGCTTGGCCCGAGGCCCTGATTGCCACGCTCTTATCTTCAGAGCTGCGCCGCAGGATCGTGACGTCATTAGCCATTCTGCTCTCCCCCGCCGTCGCTCCCGCCCCGTGTTGTAGGTCAGAGACACACGGCTCCACAAAGTCACTCGTCAAACTAGATTAGATTTACTTTAAAAAAAAACATTCCACTTCACATTAATATATATACACCACTGTGATCAAAAAGTAAGGTGAAATTGTCATTTAAAACTCCCCGGGTATTAGGAAGGCAGGTAAATTTTTTCCCCCTAGATTGGTAGGACTGTCTATAATATTTGCCAAGCGTCTGTTTGTTAAAAAGGTTTAATTATCTCTGAGTTACTCGTGTTTTTTGTAAACAACCAAAAGTGATTTTTGCAATTTGGGTGATTTTGTTGAGCAAAGAACTTGCATCAAAGTTTGTTTGCGGAACGAATATTCTTGTGCGGACACGTTGAAGGCCTTTGGTGATCAAACTATGGCACAAGGAAACGTTTATAAGTGGTACAACGAGTTCAAAGACGAACCTCGCGCGCTCTGGACGACCATCAACGTCTACCGACGAGGGCAACGTCCAAAAGATCAAAGATTTGGTGCTTGAAAATCGTCGATGGACAATTAGAGATCTCGCTGATGGTGTTGGAACATCATTTGGCTCAGCCCAAACCATTTTGAAGAATTTTTGTGTCTCAAACGCGTCAAGTCTCGATTGGTGGAAGAAAAGCGTGGCGTTGATGTGTGTGAAACTTTGCTGTCTGACTGTCAGGTCCACTTGAAATGCATCATTACTGGAGACGAGACTTGGATTTACGCCTACGACCCTGAAACCACCGACCAATCCAGCGAATATCAAGGTCATGTTGACAGTTTTCCTTGATCCTCGTGGTGTGGTGCACTGTGAATTCCTTCTGCCGGGCCAAACTGTCAACAAAGAATATTATTTGAGCGTCATGCGTCTGAAACTCTTGGTTCCTCCATCACCATAATGCACCACGTCACACTGCATTGGTTCTTCGCAACCACCGTATTCGCCTGATTTGGCTCCGTGCGACTTCTGGCTATTCAGCAAACTCCAAAGGCCAATGCGGGGACGCCGTTGTGACACCATGGAGGAGATAAAAACCGAATGGAAGAAGGTCTTGAAGGCTACGCCGGAAAAAGACTATTCCGACTGTTTCGAGGACTGGAAAAAGCGTTGGAAAAAAGTGTGTTTTATCGGACGGGGATTACTTTGAAGGGGATGAAATTGATCTGGAAGAATAAATAAAGAATTTATATTTTAGAAACAAAATCACCTTACTTTTTGTTCACAGTGGTACATTTATTACAACAACAGACATATCCAATTTTCCAATTTAAATACAATCTTTTTTAATCTCAGAACGCTTAACATTGGAAAATATATATATTGTAACATCCGTCCACGTGTCTTTCGACGCTTTCTTTAATTTATTAGGGCGCGCAGATTAAAATTACCAAAATCCAATATTTATATGCAATTTATTCATCCAACAATGAGATATGTACATTTGTACAGAGAGTGGTCATTAATTCTCGAAGACAAACTTCCTTTTACGTCTCAATGTTTTGAGCTCCATCCCCGACGAGGCCTACGCGGCAACTGTCTTTTACACTTGTTAGCACGCGCCGTCCACACAACAATAACATACAATACAGGGCGCGGAAAAACCCAGCAATATCAACTGTAATGCTACAATATATATTTTAACACACAATTAATTTTATATAACCTTTAATATTAGAGGAAATAACCCAGCAATATCAACTGTAATGTTACAATATATATTTTAATACCCAGTTAATTTTATATAACCTTTAATATTAGAGGAAATAACCAAGCAATATCAACTGTAATGTTACAATATATATTTTAATACCCAGTTAATTTTATATAACCTTTAATATTAGAGGAAATAACCCAGCAATATCAACTGTAATGTTACAATATATATTTTAACACACAATTAATTTTTTATAACCTTTAATATTAGAGGAAATAACCCAGCAATATCAACTGTAATGTTACAATATATATTTTAACACACAATTAATTTTTTATAACCTTTAATATTAGGAGAAATAATCCAGAAATATCAACTGTAATGTTACAATATATATTTTAACACACAATTAATTTTTTATAACCTTTAATATTAGAGGAATTAACCCAGCAATATCAACTGTAACGTTACAATATATATTTTAAAACACAATTAATTTTAAATAACCTTTAATATTAGGAGAAATATCCCAGAAATATCAACTGTAATGTTACAATATATATTTTAACACATAATTAATTTTATATAACCTTTAATATTAGAGGAAATAACCCAGCAATATCAACTGTAATGTTACAATATATATTTTAACACACAATTAATTTATTATAACCTTTAATATTAGAGAAATTAACCCAGCAATATCAACTGTAACGTTACAATATATATTTTAAAACACAATTAATTTTAAATAACCTTTAATATTAGGAGAAATAACCCAGAAATATCAACTGTAATGTTACAATATATATTTTAACACACAATTAATTTTTTATAACCTTTAATATTAGAGGAATTAACCCAGCAATGTCAACTGTAACGTTACAATATATATTTTAAAACACAATTAATTTTAAATAACCTTTAATATTAGGAGAAATAACCCAGAAATATCAACTGTAATGTTTCAATATATATTTTAACACACAATTTATTTTATATAACCTTTAATATTAGAGGAAATAACCCAGCAATATCAACTGTAATGTTACAATATATATTTTAACACACAATTAATTTATTATAACCTTTAATATTAGAGAAATTAACCCAGCAATATCAACTGTAACGTTACAATATATATTTTAAAACACAATTAATTTTAAATAACCTTTAATATTAGGAGAAATAACCCAGAAATATCAACTGTAATGTTACAATATATATTTTAACACACAATTAATTTTTTATAACCTTTAATATTAGAGGAATTAACCCAGCAATATCAACTGTAACGTTACAATATATATTTTAAAACACAATTAATTTTAAATAACCTTTAATATTAGGAGAAATAACCCAGAAATATCAACTGTAATGTTACAATATATATTTTAACACACAATTAATTTTATATAACCTTTAATATTAGAGGAAATAACCCAGCAATATCAACTGTAATGTTACAATATATATTTTAACACACAATTAATTTTTTATAACCTTTAATATTAGAGGAATTAACACAGCAATATCAACTGTAACGTTACAATATATATTTTAAAACACAATTAATTTTAAATAACCTTTAATATTAGGAGAAATAACCCAGAAATATCAACTGTAATGTTACAATATATATTTTAACACACAATTAATTTTATATAACCTTTAATATTAGGGGAAATAACCCAGCAATATCAACTGTAATGTTACAATATATATTTTAACACACAATTAATTTTTTATAACCTTTAATATTAGAGGAATTAACCCAGCAATATCAACTGTAACGTTACAATATATATTTTAAAACACAATTAATTTTAAATAACCTTTAATATTAGGAGAAATAACCCAGAAATATCAACTGTAATGTTACAATATATATTTTAACACACAATTAATTTTATATAACGTTTAATATTAGAGGAAATAACCCAGCAATATCAACTGTAACGTTACAATATATATTTTAACACACAATTAATTTTTTATAACCTTTAATATTAGAGGAATTAACCCAGCAATATCAACTGTAACGTTACAATATATATTTTAAAACACAATTAATTTTAAATAACCTTTAATATTAGGAGAAATAACCCAGAAATATCAACTGTAATGTTACAATATATATTTTAATACCCAGTTAATTTTATATAACCTTTAATATTAGAGGAAATATCCCAGCAATATCAACTGTAACGTTACAATATATATTTTAACACACAATTAATTTTTTATAACCTTTAATATTAGAGGAATTAACCCAGCAATATCAACTGTAACGTTACAATATATATTTTAAAACACAATTAATTTTAAATAACCTTTAATATTAGGAGAATTATCCCAGAAATATCAACTGTAATGTTACAATATATATTTTAACACATAATTAATTTTATATAACCTTTAATATTAGAGGAAATAACCCAGCAATATCAACTGTAATGTTACAATATATATTTTAACACACAATTAATTTATTATAACCTTTAATATTAGAGGAATTAACCCAGCAATATCAACTGTAACGTTACAATATATATTTTAACACACAATTAATTTTTTATAACCTTTAATATTAGGAGAAATAACCCAGCAATATGAACTGTAACGTTACAATATATATTTTAACACAATAAATTTTTTATAACCTTTAATATTAGAGGAAATAACCCAGCAATATCAACGGATATGTTACAATATATATTTTTAACACACAATTAATTTTATATAACCTTTAATATTAGGGGAAATAACCCAGCAATATCAACTGTAATGTTACAATATATATTTTAACACACAATTAATTTTTTATAACCTTTAATATTAGAGGAATTAACCCAGCAATATCAACTGTAACGTTACAATATATATTTTAAAACACAATTAATTTTAAATAACCTTTAATATTAGGAGAAATAACCCAGAAATATCAACTGTAATGTTACAATATATATTTTAATACCCAGTTAATTTTATATAACCTTTAATATTAGAGGAAATAACCCTGCAATATCAACGGATATGTTACAATATATATTTTTAACACACATTACCACAACAATAAATTTTTTTATAAACTTTAATATTAGAGTGATGAGGAATATGGCGTGGATGTTACAACAGTAATTTTATTGATACAATGCTTCGTTACAATGACACTTTCTTCTCATTCACACAGAGATAATTAGGTTTTCAGAGACTCGACCTCGACGGTTAACTCCCTTCCTTTCCTTCTCCAAACCGCCGCATAAAACAATTTCGACCGTTTCCCGCGCACATTGACATCGAAACGCCGCCGACAATACGTCAAAGTCAATGCACACCTTGACCAAGTAATGGAGGAAGCTAGTTCGTTTAAGAAATATTACTAACTCGTTCCGAAGTTTGTCAACTGCTGGATGCAGTTGCCTGGGCTCCCAAAATCGAAGAAAGTGTTCTAAATCGAGAATGTAATTATTTAGATTCAACACTCTCACAGACTGCAACTTGTAAAATGTTGTAACTGATTTAGCTGTCGTGTTACATGTATCCAGGCAGTTTCTGGGTTTTATATTCCCGTGAAGACTGGCGCACGCACATCGCGTCTAGCAAACCAACAACTACAATACCCGCAAGCACTGCATTCTTGCCACATTCTTGTGTGTTTTATGCCGCTAACAGTGCGAGTCTAAATTTTTGTTTAATAATTAATAATCACCTCTTAATTACCACAATATATATATAAACATATATACATAATTTAATCTATTCTTTTATTTAATAATTTTACAGATATATATATATATATATATATATATATATATATAAATATTTTTATATAAATACATGGTAAATTTAATATTTTTTAAAAGCAACCACTAATTTTGAATATTCAAAATGATCCCAAAATAATAACTAGACAAGCCTTCAAATTGTCCTCAAATTATAAGTGAAATTTCAGGTTTTTTTTATGAATGTTAATATACTCAATTTACATTCGTGTATAGTTTATATTTTATTTTATTTTTTCTAGTGAGAATGAATATTAGAATTTTTAAAATTTGAGAGATTCCATTATTACCCTTTTTAAATTTCTCTCTCTCTCTCTCTCTCTATATATATATATATACATATATGGGGTTTTTAAGATATAAAATTTTGTATTTATATTTTGATGATTCAGTTGCCTACGTTTGTTTTGTATCTAATTAGGGTGTCTCTGGATTTTTTTTATATTTTCAACAAGTATGTTAGTAGTGAGGATGAGGTGAAGAGATGGACTATCGCATTGGAAGTCAATTTCTGAAAAGAAACGTTGTTACCGGGGAGGAAACAGGAAAGTATTCGATATATGTGATTTATTAATAAAATGTGAAGGGTACTCATTAGAAATTAATTTTTTTTAGGGGTAACAGGCTACATGAGGGTAATCCACATGGTGGCAACTCCCCTTTAATAGCATAGGAAGGGATTTGAAAGGGGGGATGCGGAAGGGTAGAGGAAGGTAGCCAAGGGTTAACTAGGGCCCCCGGGGTATGGTTTAAGGATCCTATGCGGCATTCGCCTAAAAGTAATGCTGGGAAAACCCTATAAAACCTGCATCAGGTATGTCGAGCATTGGAACTTGTCCCATGCCATTCCGATAACGGGTGAGGGGTTTGCGCTGTGGGGACGCAGCATTCCCATCTCCGTGCCTCGAGCAGTTTAGGAGGCAGCTGGCCGACTGTTCCAATGGGAATAGCGCACAACTCTTACCGTATGCCCAAGGTCTGCGACCCCCGGAACATACACCTCTCAGAACAGGCCAAGGTGCCTCGGCTTGTAGGGGGAAAACAACTAGAAATGCTGATGGTAAAATATAGTTTCCAAAGGGCTGGTAATTATTTAGCATATGAATGAAACAATTTTTGGATCCAACGTCGTGTAAGAAGGAAGCTATTTGAAGGACCTGATGGAATGACGTCATTGACAGTTGCTCTTCCACGCAAGGATCCAAACTCGACTTCCACGCATTTCCAGAGTTGGCCGCGCGTTTCATCCGCATAAAGAATTGAGGTCGTATTAAAGTTTTGTGTCTCGCAATTTTGTTTCGTCCCACGAGGGCTTTATGAAAGATGCAGCAAGGCGCTGGTGGCGCCTCGGCACTAAGAGGACGCCTCAATTATGGACGAGCAGGCGTCTCACCTGGCCTGCTTTACGACTGGAAATCTAACCTCCTATTCATTCTGCCCGCCCGGTCTTTAATATCCAGGCCACGCGCGACTCACTCCCAGCTTCCGCCAATGAAAGCGGGGCCTCGATTCCTCTTCTGGCTCTGACCCGAGTCACACACAGCCAACGACCCATAAACAACACTGGAGCTGTTTTATTTTAATTACTGATTACATAAATAAATAAGTCAAAAATAAGTGCTAAATAAATACCACACAACGTTTCTGCAACCGTTGTTCCTCTCGTCAGGCGATTCGAAAGACGACACAAACGAACAAACCAGGTGACGAACTTAAAAGCAAAGCTAAAACGATGTTAAACGGAGTGACAATGGGAAAAGCAGAGAGAGAGAGAAAAGAGAAGAGAGAGAAAAGAGAGAAGAGAGAGAAAAGAGAGGAGAGAGAGAAGAGAGAGAGGAGAGAAAGAGGAGAGAAGAGAGAGAAGACAGAAAATAGAGAGAAGAGAGTGAGGAGAGAGAGAGGCGAGAGAGAAGAGAAAGAAGAGAGAGGAGAGAGAGAAGAGAGAGAAGAGAGAGAGGAGAGAGACAGAAGAGAGAACAGAGAGAGAATAGAGAGAAGATAGAGGAGAGAGAGGAGAGAAAGAGGACAGAAGAGAGAGAAGAGAGAGAAGAGAGTGAGGAGAGAGAGAAGAGAGAGAGGAGAGAAAGAAGAGGGAGAGGAGAGAAAGAAGAGAGAACAGAGAGAGAATAGAGAGAAGAGAGAGGAGAGAGAAGAGAGAGAGGAGAGAAAGAGGACAGAAGAGAGAGAAGAGAGAGGGGAGAGAGAAGAGTGAGAGGAGAGAGAGAAGAGAGAACAGAGAGAGAAGAGAGAGGAGAGAGAGGAGAGAGAAGAGACAGAGGAGAGAGAAGAGAGTGAGGAGAGAGAGAAGAGAGAGAGGAGAGAGAGAAGAGAGAATAGAGAGAAGAGAGTGAGGAGAAAGAGGAGAGAAAAGAGAGAATAGAGAGAAGAGAGTGAGGAGAAAGAGGAGAGAGAGAAGAGAAAGAGGAGAGAGAGAAGAGAGAGGAGAGAGAGGAGAGAGAGGAGACAGAGGAGTCAGAGGAGAGAAAGAGGACAGAAGAGAGAGAAGAGAGAGAATAGAGAGAAGAGAGTGAGCAGAGAGAGAAGAGAGAGAGGAGAGAGAGAAGAGAAAGAAGAGAGAGGTGAGAGAGGAGAGAGGGAAGAGAGAGAGGAGAGAAAGAGGAGAGAAAAGAGAGAAGAGAGAGAAGAGAGTGAGGAGAGAGAGGAGAGAAAGAGGAGAGAGAGAGAAGAGAGAGGGGAGAGAGAGGAGAGAGAGGAGAGAGAACAGAGAGAGAATAGAGAGAAGAGAGAGGATAGAAGAGAGAGGAGAGAAAGAGGACAGAAGAGAGAGAAGAGAGAGAAGAGAGTGAGGAGAGAGAGAAGAGAGAGGAGAGAGAGAAGAGAGAGAAGAGAGAGAAAAGAGAGAGAATAGAGAGAAGAGAGAGGAGAGAGAGAAGAGAGAGAGAAGAGAGAGAGAAGAGAGAACAGAGTGAGAATAGAGAGAAGAGAGAGAGGAGAGAGAGAAGAGAGAGAGAGGAGGGAGAAGAGAGAGAGGAGAGAGAAGAGAGTGAAAAGAGAGAAGAGAGGGGAGAGAGAGGAGAGAGAGAAGTGAGAGAGGAGAGAGAGAAGAGTGAAGACAGAGAGAGAGACAGAGAGAGAGAGAGAGAGAGAGAGAGAGAGAGAGAGAGGTGAGTGTAACAATAAGGGATCCTGGCCATTGTTGAGTACGTTAATTGCAGTAACATCGTAGCAATTTTCCTAATGATTTGAATTGATGATATCTTTGGAGACTATAGATTGTTTATCGCAGGCAATTTTTATACTGGCCATACATTCCTTTACGATGGTAGTATTAATGCAATGGAGGCTCCTGCTTGAGTGCTACACCAAATAAAATAATTCAGCAACAAATAACTGCTGAATAATGAATAAGAAAGGTAGCCAAATACAGACAAACAAAAGGTGGGTAATATAAAATACCACTCAACGTTTCTGGGATCCTTGTCCATTTCGTCAGGTGCTAAGAAGAAACAATTTTTCTTAAGAACCATCATAGTAATTGTGGCTTTAACACTGCGAATCTATGCCTCGATATCGAAGACTTTAAACGCCCCACGTTGCTGTCCGTGTCACAACTGCGCATGCGCACTTTACCTTTGCAACTCCTCTCACCCCTGCGCCGCTCGTAAAGCTCAACAAAGCTGCAAGCCTTGTGTGTGCTGCGGTGACGAGAGCACAAGGAAACGCAAGGATCAGGCGACATAAACCAACGAGATCGAAAATTGTATATTATAAAGATTATTTTATCATAGTTTAATCTTTTTCAAAATCAAAAATAATGATCGTTTAATAATTTTGTAAAAAAGAAAATAAAAATTCACAATCTAAAGCTTGATTTAAGATATTTACTGAGATAAATACTTTCGGAAAATTATTCCGCGTTTGAAAATTAGAAGACACTATTGGACATTACGTAGACAGACTTAGAGATGTAGCCGGGTCAGAGTGTTGGCAACACTGTCACTCATGTAGTGTGATTATTTTACATAGTTATCATCGTATTGGGGGTTGATTGGGGGAGGTCAGAAGGCACTAAACCTCACACGAGCCCCCACTCACACATGGTATTGACAGAACTTTAACCAGTTTCCCAAACTTAATAAAAGCTATACTTAAAACCAAATATTTCTATGTAATTTTCACTGTCTTATAAATAAGTAATAAATAATTTCAGAGAAAAGTTATTGTAGTATTTTTCTGTAAATTTGGTCAATTATTCGCATATTTGCCTTTACAGTTAAGCTTCCATAATGTGGAAAGACTGTTTATTATTTTCTAAAGTTTTTTTATCCCACTGCATTCATTATATTTTATGTTACTTATTACCGTAATATAATTAATCTTATATATAATTATTCTTAGTTTCTTAGCGACATAGGAAGCACGCATTTTAGGAATCTCTTTCAAAGAGATAAATGCAGCGCACTTTGCGTCACAGCCTCCTTGAAGGGGTACGTTTCGTCAGCATCAAGAAAACGCTAAACATGTCTTTGACGTTTTTTTTGCAATTAACAAATACTTAATTTTACGGATTGGCGAACGCGACGGCCTTCTGTTGTGCCGTATAATTTGTGGACCATTTCGTTTTAATTATCTCCCTCTACTGGGGAATCCCATTCAAGAAGTTTCCTTAATTACTTTCTGAAGGTCTTTATGCTTTAAGAGGATTACTGTGGTGGCGCTGAAATGCGTTTTTTTCCCCCTTTCCCTCAACTCCCCCCCCCCCTCACACCTTTGCGAAATTCTCGATGAGTTAAGCAGGTGAATCGTTCTCCAGACGTTGAGGTGAGTCGACATAGTAAGACCATTTATTGTTTATGTATTTTAATTTATTTTACGAAAGAAAATATAGTGAGCTTTTAATATTCTCGGCTTCAGGCTGGCGATGGTCAATTTTCGCTCCTCAGCTACTCACAGAAACGCGGCATCCCTTTGTGAGGACTAAAAATATTGTGAGTGTCCGGCGAGGCTAAATCTTTGGACACACGATTCTATTATATTGGAACAAGACGCTCCGCTGATTTTTAATGTGTCACTAATTAACATATTAAGATTATTTTATTTTATCATCATATATATATATATATATATATATATATATATATATATATATATTGTAATAATAAAATATAAAATAACGGTACCAATTTAAACCAACAATTATCCTTTATTAAGCCACAATTTTCTATTACACAAATAATGAAATTTTATAAAATCAAAACAATTTTATTTACCTAGAATACATTTTAAATACTTGGACTCGGTACCCTCAAGGTCTTTACTGGGTTGATAAGGAAACGGAACAAAATGTTACAATTAAACAAATACAGTTACAATAAATGGAAAACGAAATGATTGAAACGAATGAAACGAAAGTAACGAAATTAACCGAAATATTTGAAACGAAAGTAACTTAATCTGACACTTTTTACCCTTTATTAGCAATTTACAATTATTAATTCAGAAAATTAAACTTACACGCTCTCTGGTCCACACATTCACTTCATACGGGCTTAACAGTCCCCAGGCTGCGCTCACACTCTTGACGACGTCATCCTCTCGATGAATTCAAACACCTCTGCTGGCAGACAGACCTCCACGATGTAACTCCCCCCGACTGTTGACGACTGATGTCCAGCTGATTCCTCTCGGCCCCCTAGCTTGGCCTAGCATCCGATGATCTCTCCCAACTGTTCATAACAATTGTTTTCAGGCCACTTCAACTTGACCCCGCGTCCGTCCCTGCGAACCACCGCTCTCTCCCCGCTGACTCGTCCGTCTCCTCTCCAACACGAAATGATAATCCCTCACTGTCCAACTGCCCTCTTATTTATATCCGGGCTCCCGAATCTTCCCTTGTTTTCACAGTTGTTTTGAAATTACATGTTCGCCAAAACAAACACCATCTGTTAGCTTTCTCCCGCTCCGAGAGCCACTTAATCAATTACAATAAGCATCTCCTTTTAGTATAATTGCCTCGTCCATCTGTTATGATGCATTTTAGGGTTCCGTCGGTCACACAATTTAGCCCTAAGAGCTGCCAAAATGCCCCAAATTATTTGTCCTTCCCTTCTGTAAAAGTCCACTTATCCGTCATTTTACCATTATTTTTAATATGTACCAACCACTCAATGGATCCCCAGTCTCAGTTTGTAAACAAATCTGACAAAATATGAACAGAAATACGTCCTTCTTTACTGGTTATTACAATATATATATATTAATTTATTGTAAGGAAACAAAATATCGTGAGCTTTGAATATTCTCGGCTTCAGGCTGGCGATGGTCAATTCTCGCTCCTCAGCTACTCACAGAAACGAAAACACACCCAGCGCGGCATCCCTTTGTGAGGACTAAAATTATTGTGAGTGTCCAGTGAGGCTAAATCTTTAGGTCAGACGATTCTATTATGTTGGAATGGCTGAATTCACGAAAAACCACGAGGAGCCTTCATCAAGTTCTCCTCCGCTGCTGCTGCTGCTAGCTGTTAATTACTCAACAGGAAGTGTGATTATTTTTCAGGTTTAGAAACGCAATGCGGGTGGTTTCGTAGATATCCAGCGTCCGTGACGTAGCAGGAGGTTTAATCGTTAATTTACCACTACTTTTAACAGTTGTAGCTTAACATTGACTGTGGATTGAATTAATTATTTACCACTGTTGGAAAAAAACCTTAAGTTAAGTTGACAAAATGTCTCACAAGAAATTATAAATAAATCTCTACACCTGAAGAGGCCTGAAACAGTTACGAAACGTTGAGTTTGATATTTTTACTTAGGTTTCACGCACTTAAAGCCACCTTTCAATAAACACGAGTATTTCCTACGACGTCGTCTCGTGGACAACTACCACACAGGAACTCTATTACAAAGATATCTCACACTGCAAGGGCCAAAGACAATAATGGTCCAAAGTCAGTCGCTACAAAGACAATGACATCCGACATTTATTGTGTTTTAAATTGACTACTTAAATTTTTTTATTACAACTAAGGTGCTATTTTTTTATTATTTAATTTAAATATGGAGTCAGAGTGTGATAATTGTGAATATGTCGGTAGTAACTGGCCTATTATAACTAACAAAAAAAGTTTTGTTGAATCACGATAACCATCAGCATCTTTTATTCTTAACTACCTGGGTGCCCGGCGTTGTCCGAGATGTCGTTTATCCATAACACCCGATTTGACACCAATCTAGGAAGCTTTAGCGTTATTTTTATGTAATACAACTCGACCCCTAAACGTGTTCACCTCCCATTAGGAATAGGGTTGAACACATTGAATTTTCCCATGTTTTAAGGGGTTGAAATTATACTCAGATAACATCGATTGAAACACTATCATTCACTTTGGTTCCTTAAAATATTTATCTGTCTAAAATATAGGCTGTTTTACCATGTTTGAATATTTCCACCCCCCAACCCCTATGTTTCCTTAGCTATCATGCCGAAAGAGGTTCAAATTTTACAAACAACATCGGTAGATATATATTATAAACGTCATTGACCTCAACAATTATTTATTCCACGAAAATATCGACCATTTATCATGTAAGAACAATATTACCCCCGTGTAGCACCGCCCCTGGTAGTTAAATGGCCAATTGTATGTCATTATTAAACTCAGCGACATCCATAATACTGGATTTGACTCCAATCTCGATTGTATTAGCGTTATTTTCTTGTAACGCGCGTCCACCCCCAACCCTAACGGTGCTCCGTTCCCATGATGTTACGTGGTTGAAATTATAGTTAGATAGCATCGATAGAAACACTATCAACCTCTTGAACCATAAAAATAATTATCAGACTCAAATATCTGCTGTTTTAACCTGTTTCAATATTTTCACGCCGGTAGTTTTCACGTTATTTACTCGTAACTCCCCTCCAATCGCACCCCTAAACATGCTCCATCTATCATTCTGAAACGGGCTGAAATTTAACACACACACACACACACAACATCGGTCTAAACACTATCAAACTAATTAACCCTAAAAAATATTTACTCAACACTAATATTGGCCGTGATTGCATGTTTTAAAACTTTCCACCACCCCCCGTCACCACCGCCTCTTGCTGTTAAATGGCCAATTATATGTCTTAATTAAACTCAGCGACATCCATAACCCTGGATTTGCCTCCAATGTCGGTTGTGTTCCCGTTATTTTCTTGTAACGCCCGTCCACTCCAACCCCTAAGGTTCCTCCTTTCCCACGCTGTAACAGGGTTGAAATTATACTCAGATAATACAGGTAGAGATGTTAACAATCTATTTGATCCCTAAAAATATTTAACCGACTCAAATATAGGCTGTTTTAGCATGTTTGAATTTTTCCACACCCTCACTCCTGGGGGTTGGTAGACGTGTCTCACCACGACGGTGTTTGTTTCCTGGTCGCAAAGAACACGTGTAAGAAATTTGGTGAAATTTTCTTCACCGGTGTAGATTTGTATAAGGAACAGGCACACAAACAAATATACATACATACATACATACACTCTGTTTTATTTATTACATATCAAGGGTTATAAAGGCAGGGAATCGTCCACGGTGGAGAGTTAAAACCTAGATTTTTTTTTAAAAAAAACTGACGGTAACCGCCGGTTTGACCAACTCCATTACAAGAATCCATTCCAGAGATATTGATGTAAACGTTATGTTCTTTTTTACGGACCTGGTCTTTGGCCCGAATTAAAAGGAAACGTATTACGCGTAGGATGACGTCATCGCCGTCGGTGTATTCGCTGTGGAAATACGCATAATTACCGTTAAATACTGCAATTGTCTGCGGAAATGTTTTAATACTTGTGAGCTTTTTACGATTGGCTGTTAATTAACCCTGCTCTGGTACCACGGGGGGGGGGGGGTGGTAAGTCAAGCTAACATGACCAGTAGCTTCTTGCAACAACCAGTTATTTATTCTCATCACCTTCAGTGTCCAAAAAAAACCAACTATATATCCTCCATGATTCAGATGTCAATTAAACAAAGAATTTAATTTAATCACCCGCTGAATGTAAGAGCCCCTGAAGCTGAAGCTGCGGAGAAAACAAATCCTCGCTAAACTTACATTGGTCTGTAAACGATCATTATTTTAGCAGTTTATATAAATACGTAGTTATTATTTTAAAGGGTCTTTTCAATTGCGGGACTGTTTTTTTATTAATCGACAAATATTTTGTTTATTGAGTTTTGTAGGAGAACGCCCGATGTTGTGTTTCCGACTGAACGAAGCTTTTTTAATGTGTTTTAAATTTTTTTTTTGTCTTGATAAAAGCATCCCACAGTGTCTATATACAGTCAGAGAGAGAGAGAGAGAGAGAGAGAGAGAGAGAGAGAGAGAGAGAGAGAGAGAGAGACTTTGGACAAGGTGTAGGCTTTGGTGAACCTTTGGAGCTTTGACCTATTATTACCTCTGACGCACTTGGGACCTTGATACAGGTATTTATGCACTACGGTTAATTGTTAGTGAAGAGTGTTGTGACGCGTGTATTTTGGTTTAGTTTTGCTTTGTCTTGGAAGTGTTGTTTGCTGTGGTTTTGAGAATTTGAAATCGTGGGGGTGCGTGGGGGTGGAGGAGATAAATCCTTCCATCCAAGTAATTTTCGTGTCCTGTCTCGATTGTTGGCCTCAACATGACAGGATAGTTGGGCATTGTTGACTACGGAACTGCAGCTGCGTGTTATAACTCTTGTGACAATGGAAGAATCAGTCAACTGGGATTTCGACGATGTTTCCTAATAATGAAAAAGAGTAAAAGAATGGGAGGCTGTAATAAGATAAGCTTCTGAAACTGGGAAGCAGTTGTTCTGCGCTCACCGCGGCTGGTGGATGTGATTATGAGAGGCTCCGTATTGCGTACGTTTTAAATGTCGCCGATCTACAAATCTCATGAGTTCTGCTGTAACCTTTTTCAAGTTGTTGTCTCTGATATAGTCAGAGGCAGAATCGTCGTGAGAAAGGGGCCACAATTTGTTAGTGAAGAGTTCATCGAAGCCTTAGCCAGTG
Organism: Zhengitettix transpicula; assembly: GCA_037074705.1. Lineage (NCBI taxonomy): Eukaryota > Metazoa > Arthropoda > Insecta > Orthoptera > Tetrigidae > Zhengitettix > Zhengitettix transpicula. The sequence goes on along the minus strand of CM073591.1, from coordinate 23,322,948 downwards.
GTCAACCCCTGAGTCGACGCCTCGCAGTGGTCCTGACTAAAGTCATCACTGCACTTAACCCGTTCTGCCGGCTGTGAGATACGGAGACGTCGGTACGAGAGCTACAGCAGGCAACAAAACACAGAATAGCAGCACGTATTTGCTACGTGCAGCAGATCTCTTCTACGTAAAAACCACAGGTGCCTGAGATAAGAGTTGTTCATGCTTAACTGTAATAAACTTATATATAATTTCTTAAATGGTCAATTTTTTTTTATTTAACGTAAAAACCCAGCCCACAAAAAAAAAATTTATAGTGTCTTGGCAAAGGAACAGAATTTCCGTGGGTCACTGAAAGCAGATTCAGATTTATTTATTAATTCCAATATGAGGAAACTGATCTATTCAAAATTACCTTTAAATGCATAAACGTAAAATACATCAAGGGAAACATAATAAAATGTTTACAAAAATATCACAAACTACAAATATCGACAAATACAAAAAAAAAACGTAAATAAGAAATTATTTGTAATAAAATAGACAGAGGAAATGATATGGAAGATAAGATAAATTATTTTTTAAGTAACCCTATAGCAATCTGGAATAACGGGTTTCAGTTTAAAGACTATCAACATTTGTATTCTTTTCACCTGTATAAATTTCCATGTATCGAAATAAACGACTTCTTCGTGAAAAAGGTTGTGTCAGGGCCAACACAGTGGTATGGCTTTTCACCAGTGTGAATCCTCTTGTTAAGTGATTGTACAGTTTATATGGATATATTATTAATAATGATTTAAAAAAGTTTTTTCTCGCGTAATACTATCACAACGATTTTGTTCCGACGAGGTTTAGTAGAAGGTTTATTTACATAGAAAGGAAATAATTTTAATTAATTTTATCCAGCGATACTCCATCGAATGATGATAAAAACAATTCTAAATACTTTACGATCCTTGCAGGAGAATGTAATTTAATTTTCGCGCCATAATAGTGACTCCAATATGGCGACTATTTGTTGACATCGTGAATCTAGCTAAGAATTTAATCTTTGGTAATGTCTGAAGACTGAGGGACAATTATATCCTGCAGTACTCAAGGAGTATATTTAAGAAGAAATTCTGAGGTATGTTTGTTGGGACTGATGCAATAAAATTCAATGTATTTTACAGCTGTTGAATTAATGCACTATTATCTGAGGAAAGTGTGTACGGAACTAGGAACAGTTAGGTTTAGGGTAAATCACTTCATCACTAATTTTTTTTAGGGCAACAGGCTACATGAAGGTGATCCACATGGTGGCAACTCCCCTTTAATAGCATAGGAAGAGATTTGAAAGGGGGGATGCGGAAGGGTAGAGGAAGGTACCCAAGGGTTAACTAGGGCCGCCGGGGTATATTTTAAGGATCCTACCGGGCATTCGCCTAAAAGTAATGCAGGACAACTCCTATAAAAACCTGCATCAGGTAGGTCGGGCATTGGATACTTGTCCCACGCCCTTCCGATAGCGGGAGAGGAGTTTGCTGTGGGGACGCAGAATTCCCTTCTCTGTGCTTCGACCTGTTTAGGAGACAGCTGGCCTACTATTCCAATGGGAATAACGGTCAACTCTTACCGTATGCCCAAGGTCTGTGACCCCGGAACATACACCTCTCAGAACAGGCCAAGGAGCCTCGGCTTGTGGGAACCTTGGTTCATAAACGGAGAGGAAAAGGCATACCCAAAGGTAGCCTCTTCGTATCTCTCCTAAAAGGTTCTGCATGCGAGAGAACATCCATCGCAGGTTCCGTCCACTCCTTCTTCACTAAAGATTAATATGGAATTATATACTTTTGATAGACCCAAGGAAGCCTGCAAGAGAATCCTCTCGCAGGTGAACCTTCCCAGAGAGCTCTGGCGGGGGCTACCTGTGAGGATGCCTTCACAACTTTTTTTTTGTACTAAGGGTCGCACATACCGACGCTCCTCGGCCTGTTCTGAGAGGTGTATGTTCCGGGGTCACAGACCTTGTGCATACGGTTAGAGTTGTTCGCTATTCCTATTGGAACAGTCAGCCAGCTGCCTCCGAAACTGGTCAAGGCACGGCGAGGGGAATGCTGTGACCCCAGAGCAAACCCCTCTCCCGCCATCGGAAGGGCGTGGGACAAGTAGCCAATGCCCGACCTACCTGATGCAGGTATTTATAGGAGTTGTCCTGCATTACTTTTAGGCGAATGCCGGGTAGGATCCTTAAACCATAGCCCGGGGGCCCTAGTTAACCCTTGGCTACCTTCCGCCACCCTTCCGCATCCCCGTTTTCAAATCCGTTTCCTATGCTATAAGAGGGTAGTTGCCACTATATTGATTACCCTCATGTAGCCTGTTACCCTAAAAAAAAATTGATAGATTGACTGAACTCAACAATGTTATTCCATGCTACAGCGCAATCACAGTTGTTGCGTCATTTATTTGGAACAATTTAACTTAAAGTGACAGTAGAACTATTTCCCTATCAGTATTTTTTTATCTCTAAAAATAATTTAGTGGGGAGGGAAATACATTTAAAAATACTCGTATTCTTACAGCTACTGGCTGTCAAACATCAGATGCTCAATAAAAAGAAATATTCCGGAATTGAGTTTGTAGAAACTGTAGAAAAGAAAATTAAAGCAATTGATGACCTCACACAGACACTTTTTATACATTTAATTGTGATGACGACGTTTCGATACTTTTTCTTTGTATCTACTTCAGGGTGGTTTTCCTACAGGGGAGGTATTTACAATTAATTACGTTTCATAGATTGATTGTACAAATCAAGATTTATGTTAAATCACTTTATCTGGTTTATATTAATACGTACACGTGGCAACGCCGCGTGCCAAGGATAGTGTTTAACACATAATAGGGCCCCTTTGCCCCCCGAGCGAGCGTAGGATATTACTAAAAGGACTAACGAGCTACTGCGACGCGGCGTCCACGTGGTTGTGTGGAGGTGAGACGTCACGAGGACGCACCAACGTGGCATCGCCATTAATTTGTGTTTTTTTTTTTTTTTCAGAGAAGAAAGTGAATGAGGCTGCGCGCATCTTTACGAGCGTCCTGCCTACCAGAGCGCGACCCTCTAACGAGCTGCTGCGGCGCTCAAAGGAAAAAGCTTCTCCACGGAGCGTGCGGAATCTGCACGCAGACAGGCTTTCACACACACACACACACACACGTGGAAACGCGTCTTATGAAGTCCTATTTGAAAGTAAAATGTTGCCTGGAGGTACTGAGACCAGCCAAGGGTTCCAAAGTCACCCTGACGACGACGACGACAACGAGGATTGTTAATTAAAAGTTGCTGTTAACTTCATTGTCTGATTTGAGTTTTCTGTGAAGCGTAGACACGACACGAGACCAAGTGACGCAGAAACATGCCGATAGAGGGGCCAAAGAGTTTAATAACGTGATATCTACAAGGGTGACAGACAGGACAGAATAGAACATAAATTGAGTTTATCTTCTGAGAGGAAGCGAATCAACAGATAGAAAGAGGAAACAATTACGTTTATTAGTTGATAATAATAAGAAGTGGACGTTATATCTTTGGATTTGGTGTTGTTTTATCTTTGTTTCAGTAAGTTACTTTGGTGATGGCGGTGCGTGAACAATAAATTAATTAACCATATTAAGTTTATTTATTTTAACACACTCACCCCGCTATACACGTGTTCAAATGAATTGAACCCTTGAAGTACATTAATAATAATTAAAGAGTTTATAATATATATCACTGGTTTGAATATTTAATATAATAAGGGCAAAGGGGCCCTGTTATGTATTAAATACTATCCTTGGCACGCGGCGTTGCCACGTGTACTTGTTTATATAAACCAGAAAAAGTGATTTAACCTAAATCTTGAATTGTACAATCACATGTTCAAATGAATTGAACTCTTGAAGTAAATTAATAATAATTAAAGAGTTTATAATATATATCACTAATTTCAATATATAATATAATCTCACAATTATATTTTAATTAATGAATGAACAAGCAGCACTGCCAACATGTCAGAAAAAAAATGATTAATTATTTATAAACTAAAAAAATCGTTCGAATACAACGTTTCGGCCACACATTTGGGACATCTTCAAGTAGTCAGTTAAAATACAAATTTTGAATTTAGAACCCATGGATTGTGCGCGTCCTACGACCGACAGGTATATTTTAGAGTCTGGCTTAAGATTCTAATTTCCTCGTTAAAAATTAATTACTTGTTTTTTGTCCGTAATTATTTTTGCGTGCGTGTGTGTGTGTGATTGTCTTACAGACGTTAATTTAGTTTCCACATCATAGCACTTTAATTTCTAATGAGTACCCTTTACATTTTTAATTTTTATTTTTTTAATAAATCCAATAATTTATTGTTACTCTCTTCCCAATCACATCAATCCAAAGTTTTTTTCTCGTACTCGATTATCACAATTTTTTAAAGAAAATCACATAACCATAATTTACAGACACGAAAAGGAAGCCTGCGAGAGGATTTCTCGCAGGTGAACCTTCCCAGAGAGCTCTGGCGGGGGCTACCTTTGGGGATGCTCTCACATCTCTCTGGTTTTTTTGAACTAAGGTTCCCACATGCCGAGACACCTCGGTCTGTTTTGAGAGGTGTATGTTCCGGGGTCGCAGACCTTGGGCATACGGTAAGAGTTGTCCGCTATTCCTATTGGAATAGTCGGCCAGCTGCCTCCTAAACTGGCCAAGGCATGGCGAGGGGTAAGCTGCGTCCCTACAACAAACCCCTATCCCGTCATCGGAAGGGCGTGGGACAAGTACCAAATGCCCGACCTACCCGATGCAGGTTTTTCTAAGGTTTTCCCTGCATTTCTTTAGGCGAATGCCGGGTAGGATCCTTAAAATATAGCCCGGGGGCCATAGTTAACCCTTGGCTACCTTCCTCTACCCTTCCGCATCCCCCCTTTCAAATCCCTTCCTATGCTATTAAAGGGGAGTTGCCCAATGTGGATCACCCTCATGTAGCCTGTTGCCCTAAAAAAAAAAAAATTTACAGACACGGACAAGAGAATGCTGCGTCCCCACAGCAAACTCCTTTCCCGCTATCGGAAGGGCGTGGGACAAGTACCCAATGCCCGACCTACCAGTTGCAGGTTTTTCTAGGGTTTGTCCTGCATTACTTTTAGGCGAATGCCAGGTAGGATCCTTAAAATATAGCCCGGGGGCCGTAGGTAACCCTTGGCTACCTTCCTCTACCCTTTCGCATCCTCCGTTTCAAATCCCTTCCTATGCTATTAAAGGGGAGTTGCCCAACGTGGATCACCCTCATGTAACCTCTTGCCCCCCCCAAAAAAAATGGAAATGTAGCTGAACCTTCCCAGAGAGCTCTGGCGGAGGCTATCTTTGGGGAAGCCTTCACATCTCTCTGGTTTTTTAAACTAAGGTTCCCACATGCCGAGGCACCTCGTCCCTGTTTTGAGAGGTGTATGTTCCTGGGTCACAGACCTTGGGCATACGGTAAGAGTTGTCCGCTATTCCTATTGGAATAGTCGGCCATCTGCTTCCTCAATTGGTCAAGACACGGCGAGGGGAAATCTGCGACCCCACAGCAAACCCCTCACCCGCTATCCAGGGAAGGGCGTGGGACAAGTACCCAATGCCCGACCTACCTGATGCAGGTTTTTCTAGGGTTTGTCCTTCATTTCTTTTAGGCGAATGCCGGGTAGGATCCGGGAGCCCTAGTTAACCCTTGGCTACCTTCCTCCACCCTTCCGCATCCCCCCTTTCCAAACCCTTTCCTATGCTATAAGAGGAGAGTTGCCACTATGTGGATTACCCTATACATAGCCTGTTCTACAATCAATAAAAAAAAATTACACACCTACTAAACACTTTTTTCTTCTTTATGGACAAAACCACAAGAACCCACTTGACGCCGACAGTAAACATTGAGTAATTTACAAAATCCGATAGTGATACCTGCTACATTGGGCAGTAGCGTGATCGCAGGAAAACATATCTCTGATCAGGGTGTGTGAAAAATAATTCTGAATTAATAAAAATTATGTGTTATTAAATTTTGAGCATTAGAGAAATATGCGCCTTATAAATTAACATTGCACGTTAATAACCTTCACGTTCCTGATAACTGTCAAACCAGCGGCGGTGTTGCCTGTCTTCAAGGGGGACGCGATGTTGCAACACATGAGAATATTTTCTACGACATGAAACGTCTTTGATGAGTAGATCATCAGATCAGCGAAGGGTCTACTGTCGTCGTCGTAGTGTCTGAGCATGTTTAAATTAGTGCTCAGGTCCACCACAGGTTGAACCCGAGAGATTAGTGAATTATTAGTCGCGGGAGTGTAGTGACGTCACAGTTGACGTCGTACAACGTGCGGGGGAAAATTTAGTTCTTCGTTAAAATATATATATATATATATATATTTACAGAGAAACGTTAATAATTTGTAAAAGAGGAAAGCATTGAATTTATTTTAAATAAACAATGTGTGTTTAGTTATTCACGTGAGTGTAGTGACGTCATAGATGACGTCATACGTGCGGGCAAATGTTATTTGTTTCCTTTATATATATATATATATATATATATATATATATTTAACAAAGAAACGTTGATAATTTGTAAATGTGGAAAGAATTGAATTTAAGTTAAATAAATAATGTTTGTTTAGTTTTTTCACGTGGGGTTAAGTGACGTCATAGATGACGTCATGCGTGCGGTCATATGTTAGTTGTTTCTTTATATACATTTTTTTAAACCTGAAAACGTTGATGATTTGTGAATGTGGAAAGAATTGAAATTATGTTAAATAAATAGTGTTTGTATAGTTATTCACGTGACTGTAGTGACGTCATAGATGACGTCGTACAACGTGCGGGGGAAAATTTAGTTGTTCGTTTATGATTTGTGTAAAGTGTTTAAAAATAATTATGTAATATGGATAACAGCGGAAAAAATATAACTCAAGTAGAGGCTGGGGAGGGGGGGACGGGGGGGGGCGAGGGGGGGGGGTCTGGAATAAAATTTACGAACGGTCGGGAACGAATGAAATGAAAATCAATTAAGATGATTCCTGAAGATAACTATTAGGAAATGCAACGATATACCAACAAAAGGACCAAAGATCTTACCCTAAGACTAGCAATCGCCTCAAGGACGTATTTTAAGGAAATGCACTACACATTACAAATTGAGAAGCTCATAGTTATGAATGTATAGTTACGTAATACTGAAGGAAGGACTAACATCTGCTCTTTCATCATGGTACTCTTTAATAAATATGCTGTAGCCCTTGTAGAAGTTCTGCTTCCTTTTTTTTTACTCTGTTTATTAGTACTGATAAATCTTTATCTTTTACTTCTGGGATCTCCCGCACTTCTTGTGCTCCTTTTCACCAATGTCCTCCCTGTACTGGGCTCCTTTTTCAAATACTTTAACTAGTAACTCTTTTATTTGTGTCCATCCTCTGATGAACATCTCCTCCTTTTCATTTTCCGGATACTATTTATATATATGGATTCTGTGGGTCAGCAACAATTTAGTTTTCGACGGATTATCACTATAATTTTTCTTTAGTCACCCTAATATTGTAGTGCTAAGTTTTTAAATGATGAAGTAAAGGATATTTTACAGAATTTATTAATTAGTTAACTGAACACGGACAAAAAATTAAAATAATACAGTGTTCAGTTAGCCTGACAAAACAATCTGATCCCTTAATCTCAGTTAAACCATGGTCTACGGTAATTCCCCCCCAGGCGCGTCAAGGATTGAGACACTTGGCAGTTACCTTCATTGATGTCTGGCCGCTATCGTGTGGCACCCTGGGATCTCTCCGGGTCCTCTCGAAAACTGCAAGTTGGGGGCTGCACCCGTCCTGTTTGTCCCTCTGTGTCACCATTTTCTTTTCAGCCCCCCTCACTGGATGTCAAAAATCGATCGTCTCGATCATCTTCGGATCGATCTTTCCTGAACCAAGAAATGTCATTGGTTCAGGCAGTCACGTGCTAATTTCGGGGATTTTCAGAGAGACGTTTCCCACGGTGCGACAGTCCAGGGTCAACACCCTACTTGTCCAATTCCAGACTGAAGAGGATTATCTCCCCGTCTCGGCGGCACTGCTCAAATTCCAACTTGCCAAGCTCTCAACCCTTCCTAAAATCTAATTATATTAAAATGAAACATATATATTGTAATGCCTGTTAAGTGATGCATTGTTTCTGATTAATAGTCTGGTCTGTTGGAGGGGAATTTTATAACGTGTTTATTTAGGAAGTTTTCTTCGTTCTTGGAAGCGCTCGTTGTGTGGTCTTGAGAATTCGAAACCATGCACGTGCGTGTGGCCTTTCTCAAACTAAATTTGGGGCATAATGTAATGCCTGTTAAGTGCGGCATTATTTCTGATTGATAGTCTGGACTGTTGGAGGGGCATTTGTAACGTGTTTATTTAGGTTTAAGCCTTTCTTCGTCTAGGGGGTGCACTTTTGGTGGTCTTGACAATTCGAAGCCGTGCACGTGCGTGTGGGGGTGGAAAAGACAACCAGAGGGATTGCGGGCCCTGTCTTGATTGTCGGCTTGACATGACGGAGTAGTTAGCCATTTGTTGACTACGGAACTGCATCTGCATAATATAAATCTTGGGATAATGGAAGAATCTGTCAACTGGCATTTGCGACGAAGTTTTCGAACAATGGAAAAGTAGGAGACAGGGCGTATATAAGGGAGGAGATAAGCTTTTGAGTTGTCACTTGTGCTGCGATCACCGAGGCTGGAGGATGTGTTCAGCGCTCACCGAAGCTGGAGGATGTGATTAAGAGAGTCATTGTTTAAGAAGAGTCGTCGTGGAAAGATTGCAGTTTAAAGTCGCAGCCAAAGCATAGGAGAGCGGACTTGTTAAATTTACAGTAAACCAGTCGTCGTCGAAGCAGAGCAGAGTAAAGTCGTCGAGATACCACAAACTTTCTTTTTCAAATCTACATTATTTAGTAGAATCTGTGAATTTAATAGAAGCTGTGAAAACCCCACCACGGTGCTTCGAAAGGTGAAAGTATCCTGGGCAGCCGTAAGTAGCAAGAGAACAGTAAAATGATTTTTGTAAACCGACTTAAAAGATAATGTCAGATATCGTTCTTTAGTGTTGATAAAATAAACTGTTTAAATTTAAAATCCATCGATAATTAATTTCGTCTATGTCTAGATGAATAAATATATCCATTTAAATTAAATCTAAATTTTGGGTTCTTTGATTATGTTTAAATGTTCTGCCGTTATCAAACCCAGTAAAGACCCATGAGAGAATGAGATATATGTTTTTAAAATTGTATAATTGTTTCAAGTATTGCTGAATAAAATTTTGTTTGTTTTAAAGTTTATAATTGTTCATTTAAAGCCTATCATATTTATTTATTACATTTTGGCTACCACAACGTGGGGCAAATTAATAAGTATCAAATTTAATTATTACAATATATATAAAAATAATAAAACTATCGCGCTACAATATATAATTATATATATTTTTTCCTTCTCTGTTTAAGGTAATTTTTTTAACAGCTAATTTCTTCCCTGGAGGTCTTCTGCTCTCGTTGCTTTCCTATCCAGTATCTTCTCTCCCTCTGCTTTAATATCCATTTGCTGTGGATGACGTCATTGTGTTGTGGTGGAAATATTAACAGGACTCGGACAGCCCGTGCAATTATCTAGAGGTAATGACGTGGGGAAATTAATTGTATTGTAACAGTGTGGATGATGATAATTATTAATGTTGAAGCACAAAACCAAAACAAAAAATATTGATAAACCATCGAGGTATTTCTCTCGGATCAGAAGACTTTTTGGAAAGCGTGAGAAATATAAATTGATTTTTTTGAGTGTTTATTGCGGTTCAAAATGGCTGTTTTATCCGAAAGCTTCTAAATAAATCAATCTGTTATACTAGAATTTGAGGAAACTGTTTTAATTTCACCTACAAATTGTTTAATAATCCTTCCTTTAAATATAAATTAATTATTTTTAATGTCCATGACCTTACAATTAGCACAAAGAAACGTAAATATGATCCTTAAGTTTAGACTGTTTAATATATATTTATTTCAAACGAATTCTAATTAATAATTTTATTTTTTGATGTATATTTGCATTTAATTGCGCCTCGTTACCGCTGTTACGCGATCAGCCCCGCCCCCCTTTACGTCACGAGTGACGTCATCATCCTAACCTGCAGCGTTGCCTCGGCGACGTTCTTGTTCATACAACGCATTTATCTTGTGGGCAAAGATAAAGAATGAAAAATATAATTTCAATCATAAGATTATTTTTGGACCAAAGATACTTAAATAACACATTTGTGAATATTTTTATTAAATAAAGCGTTCTACTTCTTCTACTGTGGGGAAAATCACTTAGCTGAAATAAAGACAAGGATGTTATGACTACCAAGTCCGTGTTGAAGATATGTACGACCCAGAGAGGACACACTAAACCAAAGACAGTAATTAATACAGCGTCCTTTACAGAGAAAAAACCCCGTAAAAACAAAATTTTAAGTAATTATATTTAGAACTTTTGATGAAAATTAATTTATAAAATAAAAAAGAGTCTCCATTTATATAATAGATGTAATAATTCGTTGTTCTTTTGTTTTCCATGGAGTTTACAGTTGATGACTAACGGATATTGAATTTCATTGTTAGTAAACTTAATTAAGCTTTAATATTAATATGAATGTGCAACAGAGGTTAATTATTACTAGAGCCTTTGATCGAGTTCAATTAGCAGATCCCATACCAGTAGAATTATTATTATTATCGGTTTATTGAAAAAAAGTAACTGATGTCAACTTGTGTGTGTGTGTGTTGTCACCGTATTATTTGTCGGATCAAGTGTCAAGGATTACGTTAATAATCCTCTTAAGCCTTCACGGGATTACAGAAGGTCAAGAGCGACTTTTATTTTAACATTCCATTTGATTTGGATTACGCGAGGTAACAAACACACACTGAGTGTCCTCGTCGGCGACGGCCATTTTTGCCACTCGTGTCTGTGTGTGTGTGTGTGAATTTTCCCTCTCCGTTACTCTAAGAAAGGCCGTCGTTTCCTCCTCTTCAACGACGACTCATTTTTTTTTACGATGTCATGAAAACTGAAGGCACAAGTTTGGACGTTAGTTGCGATCTCACCTACTTCTGCAGAAGGTGAAACAACGTGACAGTCGGCGACGTCTGACTTAATCCTCGCTCAGGAAAGTCAACATGGACGGGCGTTTGAAACTCCTTTTACACAAACTGAATTTTTAAGTGATGCGATAAAAACTATCCTTTGTAAATGATAGATGGTATTTTTGCGAAGAGAAATCTGAGAACAGACTGACGTAAACCCGTTCCACACATCTCAAAACAGTACAATTGATCATAAATTCCCAAATTATCGGAAACAATTCAATATTTGCAATAGGTTGATATTAATTTTGTTGTTGTAGCCAGGCTGTGTACAGGGTAATCCACATGGTGGCAACTCTCCTCTTATAGCATAGGAAAAGGAGTGAAAGGGGGGATGTGGAAGGGTAGAGGAAGGTAACCAAGAATTAACTAGGGTCCCCGGGCTATGGTTTAAGGATCCTACCCAGCAATTCGCCTAAAGGTAATGCAGAAAAACCTGCTTCAGGTAGGTCGGGCATTTGGTGCTTGTCCCACGCCCTTCCGATGGCGAGAGAGGTGATTGCAGTGGGGTCGCAGCATTCCCCTCGCCGTGCCTTGACCTGTTTAGCAGGCAGCTGGCCGACTATTCCAATAGGAATAGCGGACAACTCTTACCGTATGTCCAAGGTCTGTGACCCCGGAACATACACCTCTCAAAACAGGCCGAGGTGCCTCGGCTTGTGGGAACCTTAGTTCAGAAAACAAGAGAGAGGAGAAGGCATTCCCAAAGGTAGCCTCCTCCGGAGCTCTCTGGGGTGTGGCGGCAGTGTGGGGGGGGGGGGGGGGGCATAGACAGGCTATGTATAGGGTAATCCACATAGTGGCAACTCCCCTCTTATAGCATAGGAAAGAGATTTGAAAGGGGGGATGCGGAAGGGTGGAGGAAGGTAGCCAAGGGTTAACTAGGGCCCCCGGGCTAAGCTTTAAGGATCCTACCCAGCAATTCGCCTAAAAGTGATACAGGGTAAACCCTAGAAAAACCGGCAACAGGTAGGTCGGACATTTAGTACTTATCCCATGCCCTTCCGAATGGCGGCAGTGTTATTTTTAGGGTAACAGGCTACATGAGGGTAATCCACGTTGGGCAACTCCCCTTTAATAGCATAGGAAGGGATTTGAAAGGCGGGATGCGGAAGGGTAGAGGAAGGTAGCCAAGGGTTAACTAGGGGCCTCCGGACTATATTTTAAGTATCCTACCCGGTTTTCGCCTAAATAAACGCAGGACAAACCCTAGAAAAAGGTAGGTCGGGCATTGGGTACTTGTCCCACGCCCATCCGATAGCGGGAGAGGAGTTTGCTGTGGGGACGCAGCATTCTCTTCTCCATGCCTCGACCAATGGGAATAGCGGACAACTCTTACCGTTTGCCCAAGGTCTGTGACCCCGGAACATACACCTCGGCTTGTGGGAACCTTAGTTCAAAAACGGAGAGGAGAAGGCATCCCCAAAGGTAGCCCCTTCGTATCTCTCCTACAAGGTTCTGCCTGCGAGAGAACATCCCTCGCAGGTATTGATATTGCCTGCTGGAGAATAGCCCTCGCAGACAACTTAGAACTCGTTCTAAAAGTAATGCAGGACAAACCCTATAAAAACTTGCATCAGGGGCACTGGGGAAAAATTTGTACGACAAAACAGATAAAAACGACAGAGAGAGAGAGAGAGAGAGAGAGAGAGAGAGAGAGAGAGAGAGAGAGAGAGAGAGAGAGAGAGTTGTTTACTCCGTTCCCCGCGAATGTTCGTGGAAGCTCCGTAGGCGAAACCTGTAGAAAGGTACCTGTGAGGACGGAGGAACAAATTAATATTGTAAAACGAGGAGAAACCTCAAAAGTCCAAATTAGCTGAACACGCTTGGGTGGGGGTGGGGTGGGGGTAGGGCTTGAGAGAAACGACCACAGATTTTATTTCAAAAATACTTCCATAGTCTGCTCACACATCAAAAAAGAAAACTTGCAGAAGCCGTGTTCATTAAAAGAACTGAAGCTGTCTCCCGGCTCCCGCGACACTACCGCCAAACAATGACCGTGTCCAAAAATGAAATAAAAATACGTCTGATTGAAAATAATTAATAACAAAGACAGTCAATTCAGACATAATAAGTGATAATATAAATACCACACAACGTTTCTGGGATCCTTGTCCCCCTTTCATCAGGTGCTAAGAAGAGCCTAGAGCGACACAACTGTACTGATCAGTTGACAACACTCAAAAGCCTCTTTTGACCAGATAATTTTTCAGTCAGTTTTGAGTTTCTTTTTCGTGGGTCAGTATATTAAATGCCAACCGGAGTAATTGAGTACGGTTTCAGATAAGGATCAATCTCTGGTGTAGTTTTATCTCTCAATATATGCTAACAGAGGAAATAAGATAAGTTTTAATCTACTTTGACAATTCATTTGTTTTCGGAGGTTATGTTCCTGCTTCTGTGGAAACCTTTGCATAGGTCCGTAACGCAGAAAGTATCGACTTTTGTACAGTGATTTATTTTTCCAACGCAAGTTCACCTGGTGCCGAGAGTTTAATTATTAACTGTTTAGACAGCACCGAAGAAACATGTTTTTTGACTGAGGGAGTCGTTTACGTTTCAGGTCGGTATGTTTAATGCCAATCGGAGTAATTGAAGATATTGACGTACGGTTTCAGGTAAGGATCAATCTCTGGTGTAGTTTTATCTTTCAATATATACTAACTGAGGAAGTAAGATTACTTTCAAGCTTCTGTAACGCGTGTATTTACGTTTCAGTTTTTCTTTGTCACGCAATTGTTGTTTGCTGTGGTCTTGAGAATTCGAAATCGTGCACGTGCGTGGGGGGTGGAGGAGATAAATATTTCCATCCAAGTAATTTCGTGTCCTGTCTCGATTGTTGGCCTCAACATGACAGAATAGTTGGCCATTGTTGACTACGGAACTGCAGCTGCGTGCTATAAATCTTGTGACAATGGAAGAATCAGTCAATTGGCATTTCGACGAAGTTTTCTAACAATGAAAAAAGTAAAAGAATGGAAGGATATAAGGGAGGAGATAAGCTTTTGAGATGGACAGTTGTTCTGCGCTCACCGCAGCTGGTGGATGTGATTAAGAGAGGCTCCGTAGAGTTGTTGTCTCTGATATAGTTCGAGGCAGAATCGTCGTGAGAAAGGGGGCCACAATTTGTTAGTGAAGAGTTCACAGAATAGCACCACACAATTTAGGACGACGGCTTGCCAGCATTCAATCCTGGAGGCCGACGCCTTAGCCAGTGATCAACCCCTGAGTCGACGCCTTGCAACGGTCCTGACAAAAGTCATCACTGCAGTTAACCCGATCAGCCGGCTGTGAGATACGGAGACGTCGGTACGAGAGCTACAGCAGGCAACACAACACAGAATAACAGTGCGTATTTGCTACGGGCAGCAGATCTCTTCTATGTAAGAACCACAGGTGCCTGAGATAAGAGTTTTCATGTTTGACTTTAATAAACTTATATAAAATTTCTTTATTGGTCAAATATTTATTTTGATTTAACGTAAAAAACCAGCCCTCAAAAATAATTCTTTACACTACTTTAACAATTCACTGTTTCTGTGAAAACCTTTGTATTGGTCCGTAACGCAGAAAGTATCGACTTTTGTACAGTGATAATATTTTTCCAACGTAAGTTCACCTGGTGCCGAGAGTTTAATTATTCACTGTTTGGACAGCAACGAAGAAACATGTTTTCTTTTGTAGAATGAAGGTTTTCCCGGTGTAGAAAGTTAGTAAAAGTTTTCGGGATTCCAGCCGGGTAAACTCGTCGATAGTACGCGACGTTTCGATGACATGCAGCGTCATCATCTTCTGGCGAAGTGCCGAGTTAGGTGAGCGGACCGCCCCTTATATATCCTTGCGGCAGCGGCGGGGGTCGGTCGTCCTCTGATTGGCTGGCGCCTCAGTCTGCGGTGGGGTGTTGCTCGTATCTCCAGCTGGCTGCGTGCGGCGAGTGTTGGTGCCACCTGCCCGGCGGGGTTGGACTCGGGATTCGCGTGACCGGCTCCCTCGTTATGCGAAGCTCCAGCATCCCGAGCGTGTTCTTGTCGTCTCAGGTCGGCGACTAGTGGCCCCGAGGCCCGTGTCCCTGTTCAGGAGATTGTCTTACAATCTTACCTCTACTGCCTCCAGTAGAACGCTGACTGTCCCAGTATTTACTGGCGTGGCCTAGCAACGTGGTTTTTCCCAGATTGATCCGGTGTCCGGTTACAATGGCATGTTCAGCCACTGCGGATTTTGTCGGCTGTTTTATCCGCCACCACCTCAGGTGTTCGGTCATTCTCTCTTCCACAGTTCTTATTGTCTGGCCACATTCGCACGTGACCTCATACACACCCGGTGTTCTAAGACCAAGGCTGTCCTTACTTGGGGGGGGGGGGAACCCCTATTTTTCCTCTGCGGCCGAAAGACAGTTCTGACGTCATGCTTCGCCAGGATCCTGCCTATATTTTCTGAAGTGCTGCCCGCATAGGGCCGAGAATCTTTTACTATTTTTTAATTTTTGACTGAGGGAGTCGTTTACGTGTTGAATATTGCTTGGATATTAGTTTGGGAGAGATGTTGCGTTACTTTCATGGAGATTATGTTGGGGATCGTTGGCAGATATTATTCCAATTAAGATATATAGCCGACAGCTTTCTTAATAAATAATAATAATAAGTACTTCAGTGGTTTTCCGCATTTGAGCCCCGTAGTCACCGCAGCGCTGTTATCAATTAACCGACAACCCCACAATTCAGCCTGTTTTATTCTTGCTGTTTAGCTTCTCTTTGCTGTCCTCCTGTTCGTAGTGTCCCGTGTTGCCTCTGCATGAATGGTGCAGTGCCTGTTCACTTCGCATCATTGTGTTGTGTTTCAAGCCTCACTTGTTTTCTTCTGAAGGTAAATGCTTAAGATCCTAAACGAATGTGTGCTTTCAACAGGGATCCAAAATGTACGCTTCTGCAGGGCTGTGGTTTACCTTCAAATTTAGTGCAGCTTTTCCGACTGGTGGTCAGGGTACAACAAGCCAAAGGCTGGTATTAGGCCTCAGGAGTCTTGAATCCTGAGAAAAAGTCTTCTATCAAGGCTACCATGTTTCCTCGTGGGACTCGATTTGTTAAAAACGGTTATTATTGTACATTAAGAAAATAGGGTTCGTCACATCACTTTACAGTAATTGGGCAGGTAGACGTAGTTGATTCACCTGAGCTTTGCGTCTTCCTCTCGACACTTCCTCCCCTTCGTCCTTTTAGCCCTGGCGCCAGTAATTCATATTTCATTCATGCTCCTCTCACCTCACGGTGGCCATTACCACCCCCTCTCCTCCCCCCAGAACTTGTCTGATCCTCAGAAATTTAATTAACTCCCTCCGTCTCGTCGTCGACCTCAGCCGGAGTAGGACTGTAGCCAGCGAGGAAACTGACTGGTTTCCTGCTGCGGTGTAAATTTCGTTACCAGGTTTATTTTTTTAGATATGGAGCCGTTACAAATCTACAATTGTGGCGTATTTTATCATTTTATTATTTATGGTTACCAAAAACAGGAATCCTTAAATATCAGCTGACAATAAAAACAACTCTTAGTCTACTTTTGATGTTTGCTTCTTTTATAATCAGTTGGCAAATGTTTTATGGTATTCGATAAATTTGTGTGCGTTGGTAGCACTGGTTCAAACAGTCAACGGGAAATGTTGCATTGCATTGAGTCATACATTTAATTTATAAAACGATGCTGTGTTGGCAGGTCTTTTTTTTGTTTTAAAAAATGTGTTTATTATCTTTGCTATCAGATATCAGTTATCTTTGATGTAGACAGTTTGTTAGTATAAAATGTTACCTAATGTAATGGTGTATTTTTACTAATTTTATATATATATATATATATATTGTAATGATTAAAAAGGGAGATTTAAGTAAATTAATTTGCCCCACATTTAGGAAGCCATTTATGTAATGATTAAAAAGGTGGTCTTAATTAATAGGAATAATTAACAAAATTATTACGTATTTAATAATTTATTGTCGATAATTACACATGATAAGCCTTGCTTTGCAACACCGAATTACATCAATTTAATATTAATTCGTGGCGTTCTATGAAAATACAGCTTTATAATTTTACAATCAACGACGTTGAATTTCTCGTTACCTCAGGGTCACCACTGGGTTTGATAGGAAGAACAAATACAATGAACTAAAACATTAACAATACAAACTCATTGAAGTTAACGGAATACAATATTAAATACAAAAGTAAAAGAAATCTGACTACACCCTTTAATTATCGTTTACAGTCATTAATAATTGTTGTGTACTCACGACAGTGCTACTGGTACCAGTTCGGACTCTTGCAGCTTGAAGTCAACACCCACTAAACAGGCCATTATACACTGATTCTACACACTGTAGTTGCTCTGGATCTCTGCTATCCTGGAACCTGGATCATCTCACCCTCAGCCAGCCCTAGGACGTAGATCTCCTCAAAGTCTCTCTATGCGAAAATTAGTTCAGTTTGTGAAGCAAAACTTCTGCTTCCAAACTGCGATTTTCTGAGTCTCTCCGTCAAAACTGTTTACTTGCGTTTTATGTAAACTATTATATCTCGCTGTTGGACTTCCTGGATAGCCCTATTCATATTTCTGGATCCGCGGACTTTTACTGTTTCTATTTCTTTATGTGGACCGAACTGCCATGTCCTAGTTCACGATGCAGACTGAGTTCTCCAGTCTCCATTGTTAACAAAGAAAAACCCGCCTTGATTGTCGTCTTTAAGCACCCGAACCGCCAACAATCAAATTATATTAAAAACAATTAATAGCCTGTTTAATTGGTATTACAATATATATATATATTGTAAGAAACAAAATTTGATTAATTTTATCTGTAGACAAGCCAAATTTTTGTAATAAACAATATTTATTATTATTAAATTTTAGTTGTAATCAAAACTTTATAAACGCTCATTGAAATGTTTATATTAAACAAATTTTTATCTTTAAATTCAAATTATTGTAGATAAGCCAACACCATGGCGCCAAATCTAGGTTCAAAGAAATAAAATGAAATTACAACTAAGAAAGTTGAAATTAAACAATGTTTTTGAAAACAATAACAAAACTAATTTAATAAAACAAATTTTTATCTTTGTGGGAAATTTTTACAAATTATTGATATTGTTGTGCCAGGGCTTAATTTTCAGGGCCGCCTCCATTGAAGATAGTTACATAAAATGACAAATAAATTTTACAAAGTAAAAATGTTCCTGACTCAAATTATTATTAATTTAAATGAAATGATGGAAATCTGACGATAATGACATTTATACTACAAGGTTTACAATTGAGAAAATTCCTTTTAGTTACTTCACCCTTGTCTGTTCGTCTGGGCTCTGATATCACTTAACCTGATTTTTTTTAACACATCACAAAGAGGCCATTTTGAACTGAATTTAATGGTATCTTTGTTTGCCAACACTAATCACTTTCTGATCACAACTGTTGGCGGATTTGTTTAAACAATCACTGTTGATAGCTTTGTTCTCTGTTCTCTAAAAAAATTGGATTACTGGAACATGTGCAACAGACGAAATACAATTCCAAAGCTCGATGAATTTAAAACCAGCATTTCTCAGCTTCCAAATCACACTTGCTCAGTCGTGGTCCCGGGAGCTCTGAATATACGGACTCACCTTCCTCCATTCCCAACCAACCCCTGAATGTCGCAAGGTCCGTACGACGCAACGCTGCCTGCGTCAACAATGCAACTCGTAGCAGGCATTGTAGACTCCGTATTCATGTCAACAATCCCTAAGCTATAATAATGCAAAGGCTTCTTATTTACGCCGCCGATAATGAAAATAGTAAAATTTTATTTATTAAATAACTATCTGGGTGCCCGGCGTTGCCCGAGATGTTAGTTTTCCATAACCCCCGACTTGACTTGAATCTAGATAGCACTGGCGTTATTTTTATGGACCGCAACCCCCATCCACCCCCACTCGGGGGGAGTTAAACTGTAAGTTGAATGTCATAATTAAACACAGTGACAAATATAACCCCGGATTTGACTCCAAACTCGAATGTGTTTGCGTTATTTTTATGTAATGTCATTCCATCCCCAACACTTCAAGGTGCTCCCCTCTCATGTCGAAAGGGGTTGAAATTATACACAAACAACATCAGTGGAAATACAATCAATATAATTAACCCTGAAAAATATTTATTCAACGCAAGTATCTGCCGTGTTTGCATGTTTCAATAATTCCACCGAGCCCACCCCCCACCCTCTAGAGGTTAAACGCCAAGTTTAATGTCATAATTAAACTCAGTGACATCGATAACCTTGGATTTGACTCCAATCTCGGTTGCATTGCGCGTTATTTTCCTCTAACGGACCTCCACCCCCCACCGCTAAGGGTGCTCCTTTTTCATGCTGTTGGGGGTTGAAATTATACTCAGATGACATCCGTAGAAACACTATCAATCTCTTTGACACAGAAAAATATTTATCTGGCCCTAATAACGGCCGTTTTAGCATGTATGAAATTTTCCACCCCCGTCCACACCCGCTCCTGGGGGTTGTAGACGTGTCTCACCCCCAACAGTGTTCGTCTCCTTGTCACAAAGAACACGTGTACGAAATTTGATTAAATTTGCTCCACGGGTGTAGATTTCTATAAGGAACATACACACACACATACATACATACATACATACATACATACATACATACATACACACATACATACATACATACATACACACACATACATACATACACACATACATAGACACATACATACATACACACATTCATACATACACACATACACTCAGTTTTATTTATAAGATTACATATTCGTAATAACCACAATATATAATATTATTAATTATTATCATTATTATGCATTAATTATTAATTAAAATTAATTTTTTTGCTGATACCAAAAAGCGGTCAGTTGTCAACACTCAAAAGCAGTGCAGTTGTGTCGCTCTAGGCCCTTCTTCGCACCTGACGAAAGGCAACAAGGATCCCAGAAACGTTGTGTGGTATTTATGTTACCCTTTTCTTGTCTATCTTTCGTATTCATTATTTTCAGTCAGACGTAAATTTTTAATTTTGAAATATATTTAAGTAGAAATCACTTTAAATATTTATCTTTTCGTATATAGTCCAATTATACCCGAAAATAGTTGCTTTGTTACAGGCTGCACTATTCTGAAAGTTTAATTTTATGGGGATATTTATGATGCAAATGTGAATAACGGATCAAAGTGGGATATTAAAATTGATCGATATTCTTTGAAGTAGGACGAGAATAAGAATAGGAAATAGGAATAGAATAAGAAAAGGGTAACATAAATACCACACAACGTTGCTGGGATCCTTGTTTGCCTTTCGTCAGGTGCGAAGAAGGGCCTAGAGCGACACAACTGCACTTCGTTTGAGTGTTGACAACTGACCGGTTTTGGTATCAGCAAAAAAATTAATTTTAATTAATAATTAATGCAATATGATGATAATAATTAATAATATTATATATTGTGGTTATTACGAATATGTAGTCTTATAAATAAGTCTGAACATCCACTGGAGCCAAAGGTCCTTGGGCCTTTTCACGAAGCGGGGCGCTTAATTTTTGTGTCGAGGCCGTTTCGCTTCCCCCCCCACCCCTGACCGTTGCCTGAGAGCAAAATATACATTCCAGTGATATAGTTTTCGTGTGGCGCTGAATTTCCAGCGATGTTCCTTGACAGGCGCGTGAGAGGTTTTGTTATTGGCAGCGGCTGTTCGCAGCCTGGCCTCGAGCTCTCTCCCTCTCTCTTCCTCTCTCTCTCTCTGCGTCGTGTTTGCTACGTGATCCTTGTTGACACGAGTCTTCCAAACATTCACATTCACAAGCAGCCAGCAAATTGGAACGAGCGATTTGCGGATACCACACACACACACACACACACACACACACGTTGGTAAACACTGACTGAGTGCTGCGTCTCCAAGGCTTCCAGAGGTACTTGCAGTGACTGTTGGTCCAGAAGCAACGCAAGTAAATGCCAGAAAAAAAACTATTAATAATAATAATATCCTACGTATTGACGTGTTTTACACGTGGACTTGAAAACATGGCTAACGAAATAAAAATAAAATTTTTTTTTAGCTAACAATGATGGTGAGATTCTCATCAAAAGAAGGAAATTTTTTTAATCAAAGTTCATATAAAATATTCATCTATATAATAAAAAAAATGGATGTATATTTGTATGTATGTATGTATTTACGTTAATCTCTATACAAATTAAAACGCGTGGACAGATTGCAACAAAAATTGGTACACATATTCTTCAAAACACGAGAAACGGTGCTGTAGGGGGGGGGGTGAGAAACCCCTAGGATAGATCTGGAAAGAAATATAATTATAAAACGTGATAATATTTTGTTGAATTACTGCGCGCCAAGAGACCGTGACGTCACACTAGAGAGAGAGAGAGAGAGAGAGAGAGAGAGAGAGAGAGAGAGAGAGAGAGAGAGAGAGACGTTACTACGCGACGAACAAAGGAAATAGTTCCTTTATCCGTAATGAAATAAAGCAGAAATATTTACATGGAATAAAAAGTATAATTTTATCCAGAGATACTCCATCGAATGATAATACAAAACAATACTAAATACTTCACGATCATTGCAGGAGAATGTAAGTTAATTTTCGCCGCCATATTAGTGACTCCAATATGGCGACTATTTGTTTACATTGTGAATCTAGCTAAGAATTTAATCTTTGGTAATGTCTGAAGGCTGAGGGACAATTATATCCTGCAGTACTCAAGGAGTATATTTAAGAAGAAATTCTGAGGTATGTTTGTTGCGACTGATGCAGTAAAATTCAATGTATTTTACAGCTGTTGAATTAATGCACTATTATCTGTGGAAAGTGTGTACGGAACTAGGAACAGTTAGATTCAGGTTAAATCACTTCTTCACTAAAGATTAATATAGAATTAAATACGTTTTCGAGGGTTACATAAATAAGTACACGTGGCAACGCCGTGGAACCAAGGATAGTTTTTAATATAAAAAATCACACCAATAGTTGAGGAATGGTCCAATAAATAGAAATATTCCCAGCCCTAAAGAAAACCATACACCACTAAAGAGACATTGCGGTGGAGGTATAAAAATTTCAATCATTGGAATTAAACATACATAAACGAATTGCTTCACAAAATATATGGAAAAACCAACCAATTTCCGGGGTTTCCCCCTCCTTTTAAATAAATTTCTATTAATTCGATGAAGAAGTGACCAATTAACAGACAAAATTCAGTGATAAAAATAAATTGATAATAATAAGAAAAATATCCAAATAGAGACGAAAGAAGGGTTGATATTAAATATTCAGGGGAGACGAGTTTGTGAAAGTCACTTCGTCTTCAATTTTCGACCACTCATTGAAGGTAATATATTAAATTTATTTAAATTAAGCCACTGTCCCTACTAGCGCCACGTCTATATTTGTTTTGAAACGCCTGACGAAAGCAACGAGGATTGTAGAAACGTTGTGTGTCATTTATTTAATCAAAATGGTAAATATTTGTCCGTTTTGAAAAAAGTAACAATAAGGAAAATAGTCAAATACAGTCATAAAGAATTCCACACACCGTTTATGGAAGCTTTGTTCCTTTCTGCAGATCCTAAGAAAACTAAGAAAAACACAAGAGCCTAGAGGGACACAATCGCACAGCACAGTTCATAATCTCAAAGGCACCTGTGTTTTTTTTAGTTTTCTTAGGACCTGCAGAAAGGAACAAGGCTTCCAGAAACGGAGTGTGGTATTCTTTATGTCAAAAACAGACACAAAGAAGTGATAATATAAAGTATTCTGGACAGCTAAGTTTGAGAAAGTCACTTTATCTGCCATTGTAGACTACTCAAAAAGAAATATAGTAAATTTTAATAAAAATTAAGTCACTGTCCCTTCTAGCGCCACGTCTAAATTTGTTTTCAATCACCTGACGAAAGCAAGGAGGATTGCAGAAACGTTGTGTGTCATTTATTTAATCAAACTGGAAACTATTCGTCCGTATTCAAAAATTAATACTAGGAAAAATACTCAAATACAGACATAAAGAATACCACACACCGTTTATGGAAGCCTTGTTCCTATCTTCAGGTCCTAAGAAAATTAAAAAAAAAAGAGCCTAGAGGGACACAGTCGCAAAGCACAGTTAATAATTAATCTCAAAGGCACCTGTGTATTTTTTTTAGTTTTCTTAGGACCTGAAGAAAGGAACAAGGTTTCCATAAACGGTGTGTGGTATTCTTTATGACTATATTTGACTATTTTTCACATTATTAATTTTTCCAAAACGGACGAATATTTTCCATTTTGATGAAATAAATGAGACACGATGTTTCTGCAATCCTCGTTGCTTTCGACAGGTTATTGAAAACAAATTTAGACGTGGCGCTAGAAGAGACAGTCAGCTACCTCAGCGTTGACTGAATTGTTAATAAGTTTACTATAACTATTTATGGATAGTCGACAATGTAAGATAAAGTGACTTTCTCAAACTCGTCTGCCCTGAATATTTTGTTCCACATAGGAAGTGATTACCGTAAACCAGACAATAATGGATGACCCATGCGCAATTACTTGAGGACCAAAGTGCAAATGAAGAGTGAAAGGAGGATGTGATTAACGACTCGGAGGAATATAGTAAATAAGCCAAAGCAAACCAGGGAGGAAAGTCCATCCATCCCCCTTTACTGTATTTTTATTCGTAGCTACGGGGGTCAGGGGGATGTTCATTTAAATTAAAAATTTCACAATGAGCAATTACTGTAAATGTAATTAATTTTTAGATTGTCGAGGTTACAGGATCACAGTGACACCCCCCGAGACAGGAAATTTAAATTAACCCTGGTGGCCGGGGTTGATGTGGGGCGTTAATTGGACTTTTAACGAATCGTAATTCGGGGAGTTTTTATCGGAGAACCGAACTTAATGGAAGAGGAGGAGGAGGAGGAACAACAGCAGCAGCTGGAAACTGCCGGCAGCCAGCAGGCGACGCTGGTTGTGACGTCAGTTGATGGACGTTGAAGTAAGCAGACGACCGTGGCGGCTGCCGGAAGCTGCTGATAAGACGTTGACGAATTGATAAAGGATAATTTAGATGACTCACTGGTTTTTAATTATGAGTTTCGTGAGTCAAATCTAGAAAGAGGACGTTGGACAGACTCTGGTCATGATTTTAAGAAGAAAAAATAATGGTTAGTCTTTAAAGACAAGTTTTAATGGTAGGAATGATATTATGAGGGTTATACATTTCCTAAGTTGATGTAATGTATGATGGCTGGTCAGAAACTGAGGGTTACAAATCCTGCAGCGAAACGTTTAATTCATACAACCAATAAAGCCATCCGAGATAGTCTCCATATCGGTTTAATAGACTAGTCGCTTCGTGAGACGAGTTTGAATATTCCCTCTTGGTCCTGTCCTCCCGTGTCCAATCACGCTGTCGCCACGTGTTGTTGCACCTCCTAGTCTGAAGCCAATTGTCAGCCTCCATCAAAAAATGGAAAAAAGGGTGAAAGTATCTCCAAAAGGGTGTCATCTTCCGGCCCAGAAGATTCCCCCACGCTGTTGAAGCAGTTTTGCTCGGACGTCATCGACCACCTTCCCTACAGCCCGGACGTCCACCTTCCCTACAACTCGGACGTCATCGACCACCTTCCTTATAGCCCGGACGTCATCGAGCATCTTCCCTACAGCCCGGACGTCATCGACCACCTTCCCTACAGCCCGGACGTCTTCGACCACCTTCCTTACAGCCCGGACGTCATCGACCACCTTCCCTACAGCCCGGACGTCATCGACCACCTTCCCTACAGCCCGGACGTCATCGACCATCTTCCATACAGCCCGGACCTTTATTTTACCTCACCCTGAAGGTGCTCCTAGGAGGTCGCCAATTTACCTTCACTATAGTAGGTGAAACACAAGGAGAGGCTCTTCAAACTAGGGCCCACGAAGCGACAAATTGCATAGAGTGATATAGAGACTATGTCGAAAAATAACATAACATGTGTACAATCGCGTGGCTGAGGTGGATGTACGAAATAAAAATGTACACGTTACATTACAACGATGAAAAACTGATCTGATATAATTATAACTACTGTGGCTGATTGATATTTACTAACCCGTCATAAAAACTGTGAGAGGGGGATCGGATTTATAACTGCATTAAATTTACCAGTCCTCTAGTCCTTTAGCTCAAAATAATTTATCTGGGTAACTTTAACAGGGAGAAACAAACTACTCGAAGCGCAGTGGTCCACCGGCACTGTAACTGTAGACCGGAGTCCACTTTAGCACTAACCTTTGTTACGTTAGCTCGGGAGTGTAAAAATTAGAACCGCATTGTTTCACAGAACATTTAACGGTGAACAAAAAAAGTGTTAACACATCTACACAGAATTTTTAATAGAGGAGATAAAAAGAGAGGGATGAAAAATGCAAACTATAACATTTAGGACGTGTAATAAAAAGTGAAGTATTAAATTTAATTTATTGATAGTAAGAAAGATAGCCAAATACAGACAAAATAAGTGACAATGTAAATACCACCACCACAACGTTTCTGAGGTCCTTGTCCCCTTTCTTCAGGTGCTAATAAGAGCCTAGGGCGACACAACTGCACTCGTTTGTTAAATACGAAGCGCAGTGGTCCACCGGCACTTTAATTGCCTGGAGCGAACACAACTGCACTCGATTCTTAAATACGAAGCGAAGTGGTCCTCCGGCACTGTAACACTGTAGAACGGAGCTCACTTTAGCACTAACCTTTGTTACGGTATCTCGACGGTATACAAATATTAGAACCGCATTTAAGATTAATATTCTTCCACAGCTGCAACAATGGTTAACAAAAATAAAAAAAGAAGTGTTAACATCTTTACAGAGAATTTTAATTGAGGAACGAGAGCTGTATTAAATAAAACTATGGGGTGAAAACGTCAACGGTAAGATATTTCTATTACTGAACTTGCAAACCAAAGATACTCTGATAAATAAGTTCTCGGTTCTCACACGGGTATAATATATTTAAACGATATAATGAGAATCCGCCCCCTCTCTCCCCCCCCCCACCCCGCCCTCCGCAATCCTCTCTCTCTCTCTCTCTCTCTCTCTGTGTGTGTGATTTAGTCGATATCAAATACTCTGAATATTGAGCGAGGTTCAGTCTGTCGTGTTTGATCATTTGAAAAATAATTTCCCCCACGAGTACATCCTAACATCCCTCCTCTGCCTCCGCCCCCCGCCTCCTAAATGTGTGTGAATATTTGTTAATAATAATAATAATAGTCGTTTGATTCGAGAACTGTTTATCGAACAATTACACCGGGAAAGACATCACAATCTTTGATCAAAGATACTCAGTGTTTTTTTTTTGCCTTAACGATAAACAGTCTGCCGTAGTCATGGTAACTCTGCGATGATGTTGAGCGCAGCCGCACGTAGTATCTGCGACGAATTAAATTTACGTTAATTTAAATTCCAATATTTTATATCAGACGTCGGTAGCCCCCTGAATGTTTGATTTAGCCGATCAAATACACACACACACACACACACATTTAGGAGGTGGGGGCGGGGGGCGGGGGAGGCACCGAGGGTATGTTAGGATGTACTCGTGGGGGAAATTTATTTTTCAAACTGTTCAAACACGAGAGAATGAACTCTCTCTCCTCCTCTCAATTTTTCAGAGTATTTGATATCGACTAAATCACACACACACACACACACACACAGAGAGAGAGAGAGGATTGGGCGAGGGGGGCGGATTCTCATTATATCAGATCGCTTATTTACTTTATGTTGTATTTTTCATTTCCGTCTGTGTCTGCGTCTGTCTGCTGAAATGCCGCTTATTCAACCCGTCCGGAAATACTTTTTTAATTATTTTTATTTTTGCAGCTCGTATTCCGTATTGTGGGCAAATCCTGACCTCAACAGCCCTTGAGATTAACGTGACTCTGTGAGTCGAACCTGAGCTTTCCCACTTGTCCGTCAACTTACCTGACGGCACTGTCCCAGAGTCCAGTTTTCATTTAAGCAAGGGACGTTTGAAGGTGAAGTGACTATTAATGTTAGGCTGCGTTAGAGCTTTTTTCCTCTCTCTCTCTCTCTCTCACTCTCTCTCTCTCTCTCTCTCTCTCTCTCTCTCTCTCTCTGTGTGTGTGTGTGTGTGTGTGTGTGGGAAGATGAAAAATTATTTATTTTAATTTTCCTCGCTGGAAGAACTCGTAAATCCAACTCAAACACAAGCTGTAATTACACAGAGAGAGAGAGAGAAAGAAAGAAAGAGTAAGAAAGAGAAAGAAAGAGTGAGCGAGAGAAATAGAGAGAAAGAAAGAAAGAGAGAGTGAGGGGGAAAGAGAAAGAAAGAGAGAAATAAAGAGAGAGACAGAGAGTGAGAGCGTGAGAGAGAAAGAGAGAGAAAGAGAGAGAGGGAAAGAGGGAGTGAGAGAAAGAGAGAGAGTGAGAGAGAGAAAGAAAGAGAGAGTGAGAGAGAAAGAGAAAGAAAGAGAGAAAGAAAGAGAGAGTGAGAGAGAGAAAGAGAGAAAGAAAGAGAGTGAGAGAGAAAGAAAGAGAGAGAGGGAAAGAGGGAGTGAGAGAAAGAGAGAGAGTGAGAGAGAGAAAGAAAGAAAGAGAGAAAAAGAAAGAAAAAGAAAGAAAGAGAGAGAAAGAGAGAGTGAGAGAGAAAGAGAGAGTGAGAGAGAAAGAGAGAAAGAAAGAAAGAGAGAGTTAGACAGAAAGTGAAAGAAAGAAGGAGAGAGTGTCAGAGAAAGAAAGAGAGAGTGAGAGAGAGACAGAAAGAGAGTGAGAGAGAGAAAGAGAAAGAGAGAGAAGGAAAGAGAGAGAAAGAGAGGGGGGAAAGTGGGACTGAGAGAAAGAGAGAGAGTGAGAGAGAGAAAGAAAGAGAGAGTGAGAGAGAAAGAGAAAGAAAGAGAGAGTGAGAGAGAGAAAGAAAGAAAGAAAGAGAGAGAGAGAAATAAAGAGAGAGTGTGTGAGAGAGAGAGAGAAAGAGAAAGAAAATGACGGAGATATTCCACTCGCCATTTATAAAGTTAATCTTCAGCCTTGTGACGTCACACAAGAGCCAGATTAATAACTGGATTTCTCCCCAAAATAAATAACAACAAGCGAGACAAGGGCGGTTTATTAAATATTCCTCATTCTTGTGTTCGTTCATTAACGGATTGGGGTGTGTTTTGTATCACGTAAATTAGGGTGTTTCCTTGTGTTACAAATTTTTTTTAAAAAAAGGCGACGTCTTCGCCTCTTGATAACAACAACAACAACAACTCTGAGAGGGGGATCTGATTTATAACTTAATTAAATTTACCAGTCCTCTAGTTCTCTAGTTCAAAATAATTTATCTGTATAACTTTAGCAGGGAGAAACAAACTGCTCGAAGCGCAGTGGTCAAACCGGCACTGTAACTGTAGACCGCAGCTCACTTTAGCACTAACCTTTGTTACGGTAGCTCGGCAGTGTAAGAAAAAAAAACTAGAACCGCACAGTTATGACAACGGTGAACAACAACAACAACAAAAGGTTCTAAGAGCTGTATTAAACGAAAAGATGGGTGTAAAATGTCAGCTATAACAGTTAGAGTATTTATCAGTAGAAAATGTAATATAAGGGGATGTATTAACCTTTATATATCGATAACACGAAAGACAGACAAATAAAGGCAAAATATAAAACATTTCCTATTAAAATGAAAAAAAAATTACGTATGATTGAAATTAGTGAATAATCAAGATGGCCAATTCATTAAATACCACACAACAACGTTTCTGAGATCCTTGTTCCTTTCGTCAGGTGCTAAGAAGACCCTAGAACGACACAACCGCGCTAGTCAGTTGACAAAACTCAAAAACTCAGTTTTTCATTGAATTTTATGGAATATTTTTTTAAAGATAGGAAATGTCTTGTGTTTACTGCAGAAAAAATAAATCTACGTTTAATTACATTATATATATATAGTGGAAATATAATAGGAAATAAACATTAATAAATAAATAAACGACAGCTAATTTGAAGTGAGAAAAAGAAAGAATTTATTGATTAAATTAACAACGTTTCATCGCTTAATTTGCGACCTCATCAGGCTCAAGTTGAAAACTACAAAAGAAAAACAAAAACAATCACAATGATTACAGTAACATTTTTTAAAAAAACAATTAGGTGATAATAAATAAAAAATAAAAAAAACCGTTGTTATTTTAATTCGTAAATTCTATTTTTCTGGGCTTAAATTTGGCTGCTGTTTATTTATTTATTAGTTTTCTCAATAGCCTGAATATATTGTAATAATTAAAAGGCAGTTAAGAGGTAATAATTATAAACTGTTGAACTGGAATTGTTTAACGGCAAACACACACAAAGACACACAATAATGGTCGAGAATATGAACAGGCAAGGTATTGTTGAGACATGGCGGACGTGAGTTGGTGAAGTGGACAGTCGGCGGTCGAAACCGACGGAGAGTGGTCGTGTTAGCCGAGACAATTAAGATATTTAAAAAGGCGCTCAGCAATCAGGAGTGATGGCAAGTGGTCGTGTTGGCCATTTTTTTTATTTTTGTTTCAGGGTAACAGGCTACATGAGGGTAATGCACATGGTGGCAACTCCCCTTTAATAGCATAGGAAGGGATCTGAAAGGGGGGATGCGAAAGGGTAGAGGAAGGTAGCCAAGGGTTAACTAGGGCTATGGTTTAAGGATCCTACCCGTCATTCGCCTAAAAGTGATGCAGGGAAAACCCTGGAAAAACCTGCATCAGGTAGGTCGGGCATTGGGTACTTGTCCCACACCGTTCCCATAGGCGGAGAGGAGTTTGCTGTGGGGACGCAGCATTCCCTTCTCCGTACCTCGTCCAATTTAGGAGGCAGATGGTCGAGTATTCCAATTGGAACAGGAAACAACTCTTACGGTATGCCCAAGGTCTGCGACCCCGGAACATACACCTCTCAAAACAGGCCGAGGTGCCTCGGCTTGTGGGAACCTTAGTTCATAAACGGAGAGAGGAGGAGGCATCCCCGAAGGTAGCCCCTTCCTGTCTCTCCTACAACGTTCTGCCTGTGAGAGAATAGCCTTTTTTTAGGGTAACAGGCTACATGAGGTTAATCCACATGGGGGCAACTCCCCTTTAATAGCATAGGAAGGGATTTGAAAGGGGGAATGCGGAAGGGTAGAGGAAGGTAGCCAAGGGTTAACTAGGGACCCCGGGATATGGTTTAAGGATCCTACCCGGGATTCGCCTAAAAGTAATGCAGGGAAAACCCTAGTAAAACCTGCATCGGGTAGGTCGGGCATTGGGTACTTGTCCTACACCCTTCTGATAGCGAGAGAGGAGTTTGCTGTGGGGACGCAGAATTCCCTTCTCCGTGCCTCGACCAGTTTAGGAGGCAGCTGGCTGACTATTCCAATGGGAATAGCGGACAACTCTTACCGTCTGCCCAAGGTCTGTGACCCCGGAACATACACCTCTCAGAACAGGCCGAGGTGCCTCGGCTTGTGGGAACCTTAGTTCATAAACGGAGAGAGGAGAAGGCATCCCCGAAGGTAGCCCCTTCCTGTCTCTCCTACAAGGTTCTGCATGCGAGAGAATAGCCCTCGCAGATGTCGTTCCGTGTTGGACATAGACTAGAGGATTTAAAATATTAAAAAGCAGTAAGAAACGACAGCATGTCTTTGGTAACTTAAATCAACGTGACGTATTATTGAAAAGCAAAGTTGGACAGCGGCAATGCAGATAGGAACTCAGAAAGGTTTGCGAGTGTTACGCCAATTTATCTTGAGAATCGACGAGGAGAAATTCCGCGAGGTGCCGCCAATAGTGAAAAGTCCAACGGTTATAAAGTGTAAGTTCAGTGTAAAAATGGCATGTTCGTAATTTGTTTAAAGTGAGGGTGTGTTGCTGAAGGTTTCCTATTACCCAGGTACCAGAACAAAACAGTGAGTTATAAACCATTTAAATTAAAGTTAAAAGTTATATTAAAGGTAAAATGTCGTCAGATTTCGGGTTTTTTTTATTAAATATTTGGCAATATTAAATTGTAAATTGATTGTTTAAAAAGGGAATAAATTATTATTCTTTATTTAAAGGCCCAGAAAAGACCCTGAGATCAAGAGAAAATTAAATGGATTGTATGAAATAAAAATGTAAAATGTCGGAGAGTAATTATTATTATAATTTTTAATTATTTTGAATAATAATAAATGTTTTTATTCATGCTGCTTCATTAGATAATTCTTGAATATATTAATTTCATTTTAATTAATTGTTCACAATTTATCATTACATTTACGACGCTTCAACGAGTGGCCATTCTAACCAGTTAATTTATTGGTTCTTTATTTTGTATTACAATATATATATATATATTGTAACAGATAATTAACTAAATTATTTAACAGAATATTATTTAATTAATGATACAATTAAATTGCCCTACGTTGGCAGGCCGAAATTTAATTTAACAAACAAATATTTTATTTATAATTTGTTGGGCCTTGTAAATAAAACAAAGCCTTTACAAGACAATTTACTTTATTGAATAGAAATCTATAAAATTTTCTCTGAGGTTAAGTACATTTAAAGTTTTCAATGTTTAGCAATGTGACAACACTGCTCTCAGGGTCGTTTAGCTGGGCTTGATAAGTAAAGAACAATCAGATAATTTATAAATTAAGTAATTAACAAACAAAACCAAAAATGAAACTAACTAAATCTGACGAATACCTTCAACTATCGTTCACAAGCTTAATTAACTTGGTCTGTACTTATGAAATGTCCTGCTGGTACCAGACTTAGATTCCTGGGCTCGGGCTCACAATTTACACTGACAAGGTCATGAATCACTGACTCTACACTTGATGGTCAAACACACGGTTGAAGTTATTGAATTTTCCTCCGGGAACTGGATCTGCTTCACCTCCGGATCATCATTGTTACACGTTGTCTTTATGTGGAAACTGATGATGGTATCAGTACGCGTAGGAATCTTAATGTGGCGCTAAATATTTGTTTCTTCTTTGCGGTCATTTTACGGAGTGTCTCCCTGTCCAGACTTTATACTTGGATTTTGAAGCTTGTAACTCTCTCGGTCGAATTTTAAACTTGGGAAAGTTGCCTGCGAGGGCTATTCTCTTTTATATTGCCAAAGTTTAGCGCCATTAATAACTCCATTAAAGACTCGTGATCAGTTAAGATAATTGCTAAACGTGATTGGATGCGAGGTGAGTTGAGACGCCTCCCGCCAGGGCGCATAATTCAGTGGTGATACATAAACCTGATGCAGGCTCGCCATTACTCTGTCACGCCCTGTTTACATCTGCTTAATTAATGGTTCACACACACAGCCCCTGAGGGGTACTCCGGAGGATTCAAACACCGGTGGAAGGAGACACAACAAATTATCGTTGACCTTAGGGAATAGTTCGATTTTTTTGGAACATTTAAATCGATTGTCTCTAATCGATTCCGGCTTCTGCGAGTCTATTCAGTGCCATTACTACTGTTTAGACGAAATATCAGTCGGGGTTTCAAATGGTTGAGACGTCCCTAAAAACTACCACTTAATTAATAATAATTGACGTGGGCAATTAAAAACAATCCACGTGACGGTCTATTACGTTGTTGTAATATTTGTTAACATTTAATTAGCCAAAAATTTAGTGCGGCATATATATATAAATTTATTAAAAAACTATTCGTACTTAATTTCACACCTGATGCAAGAAAACAAAGATTTGAAATTTGATTGACAATGTTGAAGTAAAAATTATTATTTAGATAAAAATAGGGGGTATTTTCTTGCCAAAAAAAAAAAGGGCAAGAAAATTAAACAATAATAAAAGAGGCAGGTTAAAGCCATGACGTCAAAGATCGTCTCAGTGTTGTCCTCTCCCTGATGACGAACAGAATTTTTTCCGTACTGTTTTGAACCGTTAGAGCAAATCTCAACACCTTTTTTTTCTGATCTTCTGGACAATATTTCACGTCATGTCTTTAACCTACCTTGTTTCTTGTACACTGCCTCTTTGTTTCCGTTTTTCTAGTTTTCTTCGCTTTGGGTTAATCTCGACAGCTTGTTTTCTGATCTTTACATCATCTCTTCAACCATCCTCTTTCTTTCTGTTTTTCTTGTTTACTTTGCCTTCTTTTTTCTCCTTCAGGTTAT
The DNA here is from genome assembly GCA_037074705.1 of Zhengitettix transpicula. Lineage (NCBI taxonomy): Eukaryota > Metazoa > Arthropoda > Insecta > Orthoptera > Tetrigidae > Zhengitettix > Zhengitettix transpicula. Next base: position 23,289,521 of record CM073591.1, on the reverse strand, counting down.
CTTGATAACCTTTCATACTCTCAGACAATGGAATATACGAATGGCCAGCTGCCTCCTAAACTGGTCGAGGCACGGAGAAGGGAATGCTGCGTCCCCACAGCAAACTCCTCTCCCGCTATCGGAAGGGCGTGGGACAAGTACCCAATGCCCGACCTACCTTATGCCGGTTTTTCTAGGGTTTTCCCCTGCATTTCTTTAGGCAAATGCCAGGTAGGATGCTTAAAATATAGACCGGGGGCCCTAGTTAACCCTTGGCTGCCTTCCTCTACCCTTCCGCACCCCCCCTTTTCAAATCCCTTCCTATGCTATTAAAGGGGAGTTGCCCAAAATAGATTCCCTCATGTAGCCTGTTGCCCTAAAAAATAATAAGTATAGAAAAATACCACACAACGTTTCTGGGATTCTTGTTCTCTTTTCGTCAGGTGCTAAGAAGAGCCTAGAGGGACACAACTGCACTGGTCACTTGACAAATCTCATAAGAAACGTTTGTTGTGGTATTTATATTATCACTTATGTTGTCTCTGAATTGGCTACCTTTCTTATTAATTATTTTCAACCCGACTTAAATATTTTCATTTTAATCACATTAAGGTTATAGGAATATTTAGAGAAAAAGAAGATGGTTTTTGTCAAAAAGCCGTCAAATAAACTAAGACGGTATCGTTACTAGTAAAATGAGAAAACTGGTAATTGAAAAAAATTTGCAAAGTAGGATATTTATAGTTAAAATGCAATAAAGGAAGAAACAGAGATGAAACCCACGTGTATTTCATGTTGAAGGAAAACGATACTCGATTTCGTCTTTCTCAGAAAATTCCTCTGACATTCAGACACAGACCGTACCGCATCTGGAATCTACATAATGAGATTGATCATCGTCTCGCATCGCTCAGAAATGGAGGGAAACCTTCTAAGGTACAGACAAGCTTGGCATCAAAGCCGATGGAAAATATAATTTAATATTTTCACCACAAAGAGTTGCGGCGTCAGATGTGGTAAATGAGATTACTCAGAGCTCTGGAGCCGTGTGTGAGACTCGTACAAGAGGGCGAGGACGATCGCACCGACCAGCTTCTTTTTTTTTGTAGTTGAAGCCAGGCTACATGAAGGTAATCCACATGGTGGCAACTCTCGTCTTATAGCAGAGAGAAAGGGGGTGAAAGAGGGAATGCGGAAAGGTAGAGGAAGGCAGCCAAGGGTTAACTAAGGCTCCCGGGCTATGGTTTAAGAATCCTACCCTGTAATTTGCCTAAAAGTGATGCAGGGAAAATCCTAGAAAAACCTGAATCAGGTAGGTCAGGCATTGGGTACTTGTCCCACGCACTTCCCTGGATGGCGGGAGAGGAGTTTGCTGTGCGGACGCAGCATTCCCTTCTCCGTACCTCGACTAGTTCAGGAGGCACTGGCCGACTATTCCAATGGGAATAGCGAACAACTATTACCGTATGCCCAAGGTCTGTGACCCCGGAACATACACCTCTCAGAACAGGTCTCAGCACGTAGGAACCTTAGTTCAAAAAGGGAGAGAGGAAAAGGCATTCTCAAAGGTAGCCCCTTCCTGTCTCACCTACAACGTTCTGCCTGCGAGAGAACATCCGTTCGCAGGTACTGCCTGCGGGAGAATAGACCTCACAGCAGCCTGTGGTAGAGGTTTGGTTTTTTTAGGGTAACAGGCTACATGAGGGTAATCCACATTGGGCAACTCCCCTTTAATAGCATAGGAAGGGATTTGAAAGGGGGGATGCGGAAGGGTGGAGGCAGGTAGCCAAGGGTTACTAGGGCCCCCGGGCTATAGTTTAAGGATCGTACCCAGCATTCGCCTAAAGAAATGCAGGGAAAACCCTCGGAAAACCTGCATCGGGTAGGTCGGGCATTGGGTACTTGTCCCACGCCCTGCCGATAGCGGGAGAAGAGATTCATTTGGGGAAGTAGCAGCGAGAGCCAAGCTCAAATATGAAAACGCACGTCGGGTATTGATTGATTGGAGAGCAACGCAAACGTTACGGCGAGCGCCGCAGAGCCCGACATATTAAGCAAATGGCGGTTATCTTCTTCTGCCACAAGATAACCACAGGGCAATATCACCATCGTTGAAACACTTGCGACGAACCATTTCTGATTTACATGAAAATACGTAAATCAAAGAAAAGACAGAATGTACGAGGTTACTCCAGCCTAGTTTTTCTTTTAATCCTCGTCGTAAGTATGAAGAAAAAATGTCGACACGACCGGGAACCGAACTCAGCACCTGCGCTTACCGAGCGACGCCCTAACCATGTCGTTTCCTCATGAGACCTGAATTCTCCCACCCCCAGGAACATGCACTTCTCAAAACAGGCCGAAAAGCATCCCCAAAGATAGCCCCTTCCTGTCTCTCCTACAAGGTGCTGCCTGCGAGAGAACATCCCTCGCAGGTTCTGCCTGCGAGAGAATACCCTCGCAGACGATTAATTATTTTAAAACCGTAGGGTTTGCTGTGTGGTCACAGCTTTGTCCTCGCCGTGCCTTGAGCGGTTTAGGAGGCAGCTGGCCGACTATTCCAATAGGAATTTAATTTATTCCTATTAGATAATTAATTGTTCGAGGCGCAGATCCTTAACTTAAGGTTTACATAATGTAAGGAATGAGCGCGGTCGCAGACCGTGGAGGTGACATTTCTTTCTCTCTCTCTCTCTCCCTCTCTCTCTCTCTCTCGAGAGAGAGAGAGAGAAAGAGAGAGAGAGCGACGACGCAGAACAATTCCACGATATGCTTCCACGTCACGACCACGGCCCATTATTGGCAAACTGAGTGCGTCGAACACGAGGATACAATGGCGCAGAATCCTGAGTGGACGAAGTAGTCCAGACATTCACTGCTGCGAGAATCGACCATCGGATTTTACCTGAGTGTCCGAGACGCGGAGGAAAATTTTATTTTTACAAGTCCTGGGACTGAGACTTGAGATGATCTCTGTGGAATTGCAGACTGGTACAGCGTAAAGGGTCTCCTCATCCAGCAAAAAAAAATATTGCATATTGCCGGCAATATTTTAGCAAACTATGGCCCGGCAATGTGTTGCAGGCAAGTATGGCCGGGCAATGTGTTGCCAGTAACACTGCGGCCACAGTGTAGCCCCCAAGTATTTCCCTCGTACACGTGGTGCAGTAATAATAATGGCCGACCATGAAGTGCTTATTAGCTCGCAGCAGTTGATTGTGATAAAAAAGTTCCAGTAATTAAAGAAGGGTATCCTTAAACCATAGCCCGGGGGCCCTAGTTAATCCTTGGCTACCTTCCTCTACCCTTCCCAACCCCCTCTTTTCTAATCCGTTCCTATGCTATTAAAGGGGAGTTGCCCAATGTGGATTAACCTCATGTAGCCTGTTGCCCTAAAAAAGAAACAAAAAAAAATAGGTACTTGCTTCGGCAGTACATATACCAACCCACAAGCCGAGAAACCTCGGCCTGTTTTGAGAGGTGTATGTTCCGGGTTCACAGACCTTGGACATACGGTAAGAGTTGTCCGCTATTCCCATTGGAATAGTCGACCAGCTGCCTCCTAAACTGGTCGAGGCACGGAGAAGGGAATGCTGCGTCCCCACAGCAAACTCCTCTCCCGCTATCGGAAGGGCGTGGGACAAGTACCCAATGCCCGACCTACCCGATGCAGGTTTTCCTAGGGTTTTTCCTGCAGTTCTTTAGGCGAATGCCGGGTAGGATCCTTAAAATATAGCCCGGGGGCCCTAGTTAACCCTTGGCTACCTTCCTCTACCCTTCCCAACCCCCTCTTTTCTAATCCGTTCCTATGCTATTAAAGGGGAGTTGCCCAATGTGGATTACCCTCATGTAGCCTGGTACCTAAAAAAAACTTCACAATTTAGAGCAACGAATTAAATCTTGACAATTACTTATTTAGAAACTTCACCAGAATGTCGAAGGACGACTCCTGCGTGTGGTAGGCTAACCTCTACTGAAATCTTCACCATCTATGGCTTGGATGAAATTAGATTAACAGATTTCTGTGGGTGGCTCGTTGTGCTTTGAGGAAGTGTAAAGCTTCAAGTCATACACGGATTAAGGTATAAAAGAAACTGTGTTAGAATTATACTATTTACATAAAGGAAGTAGCCAAATAAGAGAAAAATGAAGTGAAAGAGTAACAAAGAAATTCTTCATCCATCGAAAACTGAAACAGTTTAAACATTTACTCTGCTCGAAATCTTGTCGAAGTGTTGATTAAGACATTTGGTGCGTATTATACCTTGCAATATTTTTTATTTTAAATCAAAAATATATTACAATCAATCCTCATTAATAAATGATGTATGTTTGTATGTATTTACGATAATCTCTATACATATTTAAACGCGTGGACAGATTGCAACAGAACGTGGTACACACATTCTTCAAACGATGAGAAACGGTACTGTGGGGGTGAGAAACCCTCTAGAATAAAGGTGGAAACAATTATAATTAAAAAAATGTGACCATATTGTGGTAACTTACTGCGCCCCAAGGGACCATGACGTCACGCCACAGAGAGAGAGAGACGTTACAACACGACGAACAAAGGAAATAGTTCCTTATCCCGTAGTGAAATAAAGCAGAAATACTTTCCTTGAATGAAAAGTATAATTTTACCCAGCGATACTCCATCGAATGATAATAAAAAACAATACTAAATACTTTACGATCCTTGTGGAAAATGTAAGTTAATTTTCGCGCCATGTTTAGTGACTCCAATATGGCGACTATTTGTTTACATTGTGAATCTAGCTAAGAATTTAATCTTTGGTAATGTCTGAAGACTGAGGGACAATTATATCCTGCAGTAGTCAAGGAGTATATTTAATAAGAAATTCAGAGGTGTGTTTGTTGCGACTGATGCGGTAAAATTCAATGTATTTTACAGCTGTTGAATTAATGCACTATTATCTGTGGAAAGTGTGTACGGAACTAAGTTAAATCACTTCTTCACTAAAGATTAATATAGAATTAAATACTTTTGCGGGGTTTATATAAATAATAAGTACACGTGGCAACGTCGGGCACCAAGGATAGTTTATGTAATAAATCAAAGACAATATTGATTTATGTTATATAATTTTCTCAATTATCGATGTTTTTTCTTTTACAAATGATTATGTAAAAAATATTTAATTATATATAATAAATGTAATTTTATTTTAGGATATATAATTTTCAGTGACGATTTTCTTAATGTAAACTGGACAAACGACTGTACCGTTTATTTCTTCCTCATATTTAATGACAGGTAATTCTCTAAATATTTATTTTTCAACCCTTTTCGGCTTTGGAGGTTTGGAAGCACCCTTAGTGGGAGTGTGGGGGTTGATGTGCGTTACAAAAAAAAATAACGCGAAAACAGTCGAGATTGGAGTCAAATCACGTCTTATGGATGTCTCTGATTATATTAATTACGAGAACCCCGGGAAAGATTAACATAGAATTAAATACCTTTCCAGGGGAATTATATAAAGAAGTACACGTGGCAACGTCGGGCACCAAGGATAGTTATTAAATCAAATACGGAACCTTTATAATTTCTTTAGCGGTGCGATATTTCTTTTGATGCTGCTGACGTTCTCCTTAGGATGACTCCACATTATTCTTGTTTTTACTGGTTTCCCTCCAGTTCGTTGTGGAGCCGCACTCTGCTGGTGCAGGTCACTGGTTCTTCACGATTGTTGGCCAGTTGTAATATAATAGTCTACACGTGCCCTCTTATCATAACGTCTCTTCAGCATAGCGGACCTAAGAGGGCGCAGCTGCAAGAACGCTGATGCAGTTAAAGACATCACTTTAGATATAGTGAGTAACGATACGCACAACAACATAAATCTTCACCCCTTCCGCCTAGGCAGCTGTGAAAACGCTGCGTCTAATGAGGTCAGCATTTTAAGTGCCTTATGCAGACATGCTCACGTCAGCAGAAATCTTCCACCCTGTAAGAGTTCTCATTGGAGACTCAAAATCATCAGGGAGGGGCAAAGGAGTCTTCGAATTTTTCAGAGCTTCTTGGGAACGACAGTCGTGATCCAACCTCCAGACGGGTCGGTGGCTACTGGTGCTATCCGCCAGTTTGTCTTACTTTATTTTATTTCTGTCTATTAAATCTCTTTATTCTTCATCAACTCTTATTTGACTGAAGTGCAGCGAAACACCAACCACTACGCCTAGGTTCAATTAGTTGAACCCGGACCCTCACATTACAGACTCTCCTATTTCCTGTTCTTAATTCTTCCTTTATCCTCTAGATCGGTAGCCAGGTGAGCTAACGGAGGTATAGCTCAGTTGGTGAACGATCTATCTGGACTTCCCATTTCCAACTGCTGGAATGTTACATGATGACAGTGGTGGGATGTTACATGATGGCAGTTTGGGATGTTACACAGTGTTTGTTGCTGTTGTTGTTTGCTGCGACCAGCACCAGTGTTCTGTAAGGGGGGATTGATCTTGTCCAGTGTCGATATTCATTTGATCTGTGACAAACTGAGCTTCGTTGCACTGCAGACGCTTCATCCATTTTTAACGGAGGCTCCTCCCGCTGGTCCGCCCGCTGTTGCCGACCTGTGCCCTTTTGTGTGCTTCATTGGGAGAAGGTCACAAGCCATTTGCCCCCGTGCGCATGAGATAATAACGGAGCTCGTAATTAGCGAGCGAAGCCACTCCTCTCCTCGTGTCATCCACATGTCGGATCCGCTTCCAATGATAATGGAAAAAACTTTTTTTCTCTCTCCTCTCTCCGAGTCCCTCGAGAGTACCGTTTGAGAGTCACGGGATTGTGATCAATAGCTCGGGGACACGCAAGTATTACGCCAAAGTGGACCCTTAATTATTTTGGACTGTCTCATAATAACAAACATATTTTAATCCAAGGACGATGCATCATCCAGTCCGCAAGGAAATTTACTGGAAAGAGAATAGAGACGAGGTTGTGGTAACACAAAGGTTTAAAATACAAAAACAGGTACCGAAACGTCGTTGGGGGTTGAATAAAATAATTTTTAAAGTGTCTCTTTAATAATAATAAATTTATTTATTATACCTTATTAATAAAAAACAGACGTAAGGTAAAATATTATTTATCAAGACGTTAATAATGGCCAGGGGTTTGGTTAAAATAATTATTTCTTTGTACTTCACTCTGGTTTCCAACAACTCTTAAATAAATAAACATCATGAATAAGGAAGGTAGCTAAGGTTCCCACATGCCGAGGCACCTTGGTCTGTTTTGAGAGGTGTATGTTCCGGGGTCGCAGACCTTGGGCATACGGCAAGAGTTGTCCGCTATTCCTATTGGAATAGTCGGCCAGCTGCCTCCTAAACAGGCCAAGGCATGGCGAGGGGTAAGCTGCGTCTCCACAGCAAACTCCTCTCCCGTCATCGGAAGGGCGTGGGACAAGTACCAAATGCCCGACCTACCCGATGCAGGTTTTTCTAGGGTTTTCCCTGCATTTCTTTAGGCGAATGCCGGGTAGGATCCTTAAACCATAGCCCGGGGGCCCTAGTAACCCTTGGCTACCTTCCTCTACCCTTCCGCATCCCCCCTTTCTAATCCCTTCCTATGCTATTAAAGGGGAGTTGCCCAATGTGGATCACCCTCATGTAGCCTGTTGCCCTAAAAAAAAGGAAGGTAGCTAATTCAGACAAAAGAAGAAGTGATAATATAAATACCACACAACAACGTTTCAGGGATCCTTGTTCCCATCCACCAGGTGCTGAGAAGAGCCTAGAGCGACACAACTGCACTGGTTTCTTAAGTAGGAAGAAGCGCGGTGGTCCACCGGCACTGTAACTGTGGACCGGAGCTCACTTTAGCACTAACCTTCGTTACGGTAGCTCCGCAGTGTACAAGTATTAGAACCGCATTTAAGATTTATATTCTTCCACAGCTACAACAATGGTGAACACACACACACACACAAAAAAACAAGTGTTAACACGTTGACAGAGAATTTTTGATTGAGGAACGAGAGCTGTATTAAATAAAACTATGGGTTGAAAATGTCAACGATAAGATACTTCTTGCAAACCAAAGATACTCCGATAAACAAGTTCTCGGTTCTCGTCAGTTGACAAAACTGAAAAATTAATGTATTTGATTATTATTATTATTATTATTCATTTTCAATCGGACGTAAATTTTTATTTCATTTCAACATTTGACGTCTACACTGTTTTTCCTCTTTGCGTCTTTTAATTCTTTTAACGTTTATATTATGTCTTTTCTTAATTACGTTTGGTTCACGAAGAAGAGCCTAGAGCGACACAACTGCACTCGTCAGTTGACGAAACTCAAAAAGTCTTTTTGAGTGCAGTTGTGACGCTCTGGGCTCTTCTTCGTACCTGAGGAAAAGGGAACAAGGATCCCCAGAAACGTTGTTGTGCGGTATTTATATGAAATGGCTGTGTTTCTTTATTCATTATTTTCAATCAAACGTAAAGGTTTCATTTTAAATAAAAATCAGCCCAATTTTTTTTTTAACTAGAGAAGCCTGCGAGGGCTATTCTCTCGCAGGCAATACCGGCGAGGGATGTGTTTATTTCATTTCAACATTTGACGTCTATACTTTTCTCTCGCAGGCAGAACCTTGTAGGAGAGACACGAAGGGGCTACCTTTGGGGGATGCCTTCTCCTCTCCGTTTTTGAACTAAGGTTCCCACAAGCCGAGGCACCTCGGCCTGTTCTGAGAGGTGTATGTTCCGGGTTCACAGACCTGGGGCATACGGTAAGAGTTGTTCGCTGTTCCCATTGGAACAGTCGGCCAGCTGCCTCATAAACTTGTCGAGGCACGGAGAAGGGAATGCTGCGTCCCCACAGGAAACTCTTCTCATGCTATCGGAAGGCGTGGGACAAGTACTCAATGCCTGACCTACCTAATGCAGGTTTTTCTAGGGTTTTCCCTGCATTTCTCTAGGCGAATGCAGGGTAGGATCCTTAAACCATCGCCCGGGGGCCCTAGTTAACCCTTGGCTACCTTCCTCTACCCTTCCGCATCCCCCCTTTTCAAATCCCTTCCTATGCTATTAAAAGGGAGTTGCCACCATGTGGATTACCCTCATGTAGCCTGTTGCCCTTAAAAAGAAAAGTCAGAAAAAAAGAATTTATTAAATTAACAACGTTTCATCTCTTAATTTTGCGCAAGGTTGAGAGAAACAGCGGACCTAAAGCAGAACCTTGTGGCACTCCGGGCCCCGCTGGTTGTAACTAAATCTTGGTGATGCTAACAAACTTTCTTTAAACCCGGAACTTCCGACCTTGCTAGAAAGAAGAGTATGCACGCCAATAAGGCAAAGTTCCTCTACCAAGGAAAACACTAGAGCTTCCGAAAAGTTCTTTTTTCTTCTTAGTCTGCGAAAGTTAAACTTCTTTCTTGGAAGTAGCCTACAGAAGGAAGTAAACCTTGTTTAAACAGACAGCTTCGTGATGGATGACGTCATCCGTTGTTATACAAGTAACCAGAGTCCTTTGCTGTTATAAGGCCAGAGGCCATCTTCAGCACGGAATTTTGTAACGGAGGCTCTTTTATGTAATATTAATTGGGGGAATGAAGGACGCAGACATTTTTGTTTACTATTATTCGTTTTTGAGGGCTGATTAGAGCCTACGTTTTCATTTTTAAGAATAAACACACTTTCTTAACATTTATATATCTTGCATCACCACCCCACACGTCGAAACACTTACCATTAAGCAATAAAACGTGTCCGTTTAAGACGAGCAAAAACTGCAGTTCACAACGTACGTGCAGCATCCTGTTGAAGCAACTCGTACCCTCAGAAAGCCACGAATCCTGCATGACAGTGACACGTCTCACTCACAATAACACAATGGAATATTACAAATACTATTTACCAATTACAACTGATATGCACAGGGTGTTTAAAAAATAGTCATACGATTTTTTTTGACACTTATATACTCTGAAAAAAAATGATAATTTTGAAAATAAATCAAAATTGATTAATTTTTTTTACTATAACAACTCAAAGTTAATCAGAAGATGGATTGAAACCAGAGAGCATGTGTCAACCGAGTCTTTAATAAACCCACACCAGAAAAAAAATTATCAATCAGTCAGGTCCGGTGAACTTTGTGGCCATTGTTGTAAGACGGAATCAATTTCTCTAGTACGGCTGATCCATCGTCGAGGAAGCCAATCATTTAAATAGTCTCTACCTGCAAGGGAAACCACGTGACACTGGAAATGTTCCTCTTTTTAAACCGTTTATTCTTAAACCACATCGTATTAAAATCTGTATAGTTTTGACTTTTGAAATCGGATGATTAGTTTTGAAACACTCTGTTATGTAACAAATATAGCAGTGCGTTTTTTTGTTTGTATGTTCCGCATAAGAAAATTTCACCAAATTTAGTACACGTGTTGCTTACGATCAGGAAACAAACACTGTCGGGCCGAGACACATCTAACACCCCCCCCCCCCAGGACCGGGGGGTGAAAATATTCAAACATGCTAAAACGGTCGATATTTAAGTGAGACAAATATTTTTAGAGGGCAAAGGGATTTATAGTGTTTCTAACGATGATATCCGATTATAATTTCAACCCTCTTACAGCATTTGATAGAAGCATCCTCAGGGGTGGGGATTAGTTGGACGATACACGAAAATAAAGCGAAGACAACCAAGATTACAGTCAAATCCAGGGCTCTAGATGTCGCAGAGTTTAATTATGACATTCAATTGGCCATCTAACCCTCCAAGGGCAGGGGTGGACCGGGCATGGAAATTTTCTAACATCTTAAACAGTAGATATTTGCGTGGAATAAATATTTTTTAGGGTTAATAAGGTTAATAGAATATCCACCCTTTGTATGTTTGTAAAATTTCAACCCCTCGCGACATGAGTGGTACCACGCTTAGGGGTGGGTGTGTGGAGGGGCGTTACGAGAAAATAACGCAAATACAACCGAGATTGGAGTCAAATCCAGGGTTATGTAAGTCGCTGAGTTTAATTACGACATTCAATTTGCCGTTTAACCCTCCTGGTGTCGAGGGGCTTGGAAATTTTCAAACGTGTTAAAAGGTCGATATTGGCGTCGAATAAATACTTGCCGGTGTCAATGAAATTGATTGCATTTATACCGATGTTGTTTTTGGTATAATTTCAACCCCTTTCGGTATGGGAGGTGAGGATATTTAGGGATAGGGGTCGAGGTGTGTTAGATAAAGAATATCGCAGAAGCAACTGTGATTGGAGTCAAATCCAAGGGGGGGGGTGTTATGGATATACGACAACCCGGGCAACGCCGCGCACTCAGCTGGTTATGAATAAAATATGCATTAGACTGTCAGCAAAGTCATTCTATACTGATGGATTTTTTTTCAAATAAATGTCTCCCTTGTCGTGAGTGAGGATTAAGTAATACGACTATTTAATTAAACCGCCCCCGTGCGTAAAAGTTTCTTAAAAATGGCTTGCGAGAATCTCGCCGCCGACTAATCCGCGCACAATAGCGCCGGAGTGGAGGAGTTCGCTGTCGTCGTGCTTGAGCTGAGGAGTTGCTGGAGCCGTTCATCAGGTAATTAGCTGTAGTGGCGCGTAATCAGCAGTGGATTAGAGCCTCTTTCACGTCGCTTCCGCCTCACACTGCAGTATTGGAAAACGCGCGTCGCAGGGTAGCGAAACTTACCACGAAGCGTGTAATAAAGTGACAGTGATGATTATAGGACTTTGATAACATCAAAATACTCAACTCGTGGGAACTAAATTAGACGTTACCTTCCGAACTTCCTGGAAAATTCCAAATAAATCCTAATCTTATCCAGAATGATTCAGCCTAAAATCAGTAGCGAACGGAGAGTTTTTTAAGTTAGGTTCTGCATCACCTCAAGCGACCAGTTTTACAACCGCGACAGTGTTGCCAGTACTCTGACCCAACGCGTAATATGCTACGAGGGTAGTTAAATAAGTAATTCCTCATTTTTTATTTCTCCTTACATAAGTTAGTTACGTGAAAATTTTGAATCTGGCGCGATTCCTTGACGTACGTATTAGACAGCGTTCTGTGATTGAATTCTTAAATGCGGATGGTGAAACGGCCAATCCGCATTCATTGCAGGCTGAAAAATGTGTATGGTGACGCAACAGTGGATGTCAGCGACTCATTTGTCGCTATAACGAAGCTGAAGGTCAAACGTCATTGACGTCGATGGCTCAGAAACCGAGACCACGTATTTTTACTCCGCAGTGGAATCCGCTCCCTTGTTAGAAAGCTGAAAAAAATGTGCGTGGTGACGCAACAGGGGATGTCAGCGATTGATTCGTCGCTGTAATGAAGCTCAAGGACCAACGACGTTGACGTCGATGGCTCAGGAAGCGAGACCACGCTTTTTTACTCCGCAGTGGAATCCACGCCCTTCTTAAAAGGCTGGAAAATGTCTATGATGATGCAACTGTGGATGTCAGTGACTCATATGTCGCTGTAATGAAGCTCAAGGACCAACGATGTTGACGTCGATGGCTCAGGAAGCGAGACCACGCTCTTTTACTCCGCAGTGGAATCCACGCCCTTCTTAAAAGGCTGGAAAAAATGTGCGTGGTGATGCAGCAGTGGTTGTCAGCGATTGATTCGTCGCTGTAACGAAGCTGAAGGACAAACGTCGTTGACGTCGATGGCCCAGGAAGCAGGACCACGCTTTTTTACTCCGCAGTGGAATCCACGCCCTTGTTAAAAGGCTGGAAAAATGTGCGTGGTGATGCAACAGTGGATGTCAGCGATTGATTCGTCGCTGTAACGAAGCTGAAGGACAAACGTCGTTGACGTCGATGGCTCAGGAAACGAGACCACGCTTTTTACTCCGCACGCCCTTGTTAAAAGGTGGACAAAAACTGAGGAAATGAACGGAGACTAAATTGAAAAGTGAAAAATTAATTATTAATGTTGTGGATTTATGCTGTGTAAATTGCATTTAATTGTCTTGACAAATAAAAGAGAGGAAAAAAATGGAGGCACTACCTATTGACTCAGCCTCGTACATTTCTAATTCCGCCTACACTCTTTCCACTCAAAACCTGATTTATTTAGCACCAAGTAGACAGACAGTTCTAACATGTTTTTAAAAAATTAATTTTAGGATCAAGGCTCCAATGATGGCGCTGCTTGTATTTGGCCAGAGTCCAAAAGCACTGAAAGGTGGAACTGACCTCTGAGAAATGTCTTCGGATGATTATTGAAACTAACAGCCCAAACTAAATATATTGATGGTTTATAATTTTATAATAATAGTTCTCTACATTCATTTGAACTGGGAAACCAATTTTGTAGGCTGTGTCGTAGAAGTTCTCGTGGTTCAACTCGTCCAAAAACCCAAGACGCTTATAAATGTTCGTATTATCATTAAAATGTGAAAGAGACGGTGTTTAGTTAATAAATGTAGACAATGTATAAGAGAAATTTTATTTTTAATTTTTTGAACAAATAATACACTTGGCCAGTCTCATGCACACAATGTTACAGACATGAATGAATTTATTTTTGTGAGCGAATCTCGTTTTAGCGTTGACAGGCGTGGAGGAAATGATGTTCCTCCGTTTCTGGAGAGTTGAGAGTAGATGAGTGAGAGTTGGAGACGCATTCACACGACATTCACGCTGACAGACGATGATTTAACCGTGGTGCTGGTAACTGCTGAAGTCTCCGTATCCGTAACTCTGATGGCCTGCTTCGTGGTGCACTGCCACAGGAATCTTGACGGGATACGGGACGGGCTTCTCCACAGGGTACGGGACTTCCTTCTCCACGTGGACGGGGTACGGCTTCTCCACGGGGACCGGGTACGGCCTGTCGACGGGCACCTTCACCGGGACTGGGACCTGGTGCTCCACGGGGTAAGGTACGTGCTTCACGACCGGGTACGGCACCTGCTTCTCCACGGGGACGGGGTACGGCTTGTCGACGGGAACGGGGTACGGCCTGTCCACGGGGACCTTGACGGGGTACGGAACCTCCTTCTCCACCGGGTAGGGGACGGTCTTCTCCACGGGGACGGGGTAGGGCTTGACGACGTGCACGGGGTAGGGCCTGTCGACGGGGACTTTCACCTCGTACGGGTACGGGCGATCGACCGGGACGGCATACGGGACCTTGACGTGCACAGGATACGGCTGGGATACGGGCACCTTCACGTGGACGGGGTACGGCTGCGGGACTTTGCGCTCCACGACGACGGTGTAGGGCTTGGGCACGTACACGTTGTAAGGCTGCGGCACGGGGACCTTAACCTCGACGGTGTAGGGGACGGGCTTCTCCACGGGCACGTGGACGGTGTAGGGCCGGTCCACGGGGTACTTGACGGGCACCGCGTAGGGCTTCTCCACGGGGTAGGGCACGGGCTTGTGCACGGGCACGTGCACGGGGTACGGCCTGTCCACGGGGACCTTGACGGGGTACGGGACGGGCTTCTCCACGGGGTACGGCACCGGCTTCTCCACAGGCACGCCCACGGGGTACGGGTGAGGCACGGGCACGCCCACCTGCTTCGTCACCGTGATGGTCTTGATCTCCCCGTGGTGGCCGCCGTAGCCGCCGTAGCCGAAGGGCTCCAGACTCCTCTTCTCCTGCGTCTTGTCCTGCTCCTTGTCCTCGGCGGCGACCAGCAGCGCGGTTAGCGCCGCGACGGCGAAAGAGAACTGCGGCGGAAAACACACACACACACACATCAACCACCACTCGGAATTCCTCAGCAGAGGACTGTTGTAAATATGTCCCCGAGACGTAACTGTATTGCTACTTCCTCAAGTTTACTTAATATAAATTTTATAGTATTTGAAGTCAAGAGTGACCCAATCTTGCCAACGTTAAAATAATGAAATTTTCTCGAAAACCGTTCTAGATACAGCAATGAATTTTTAACCCTATAGTTTGCGTGTGGAAGAAGAATAAATGATAAATTATAATTATAATTTTGATTATTAATTTATTTATCAACATCCGTTTTGGTGGAAAATTTTAGCAGTCTTTTTTATCCACAAGGAGAGAATTTTCCACTTGATAAATAACTTATCCACAAGATAGGGAGGGGCCTTTCAGCCTCGCAATGATTTCATTATTCGCTCTGTTATAGCTTCACTGTTTTTAGTGTTTTTTTTTAAAAAAAATTTCATTGGAGGGATATTATTGGTACCCTTTAATGAGGTTATTGGCGAGTGCAGGACGACTACGCTCAGCCAGGGGGGGGGAGAGGAAACTCTGTAGAAATTTTTTGATCACGATCGGCTGTAAATATCCTTCACCACCTGTATGTCTATTATTCATTTAATATAAGTAATTGCTATTATTTTTTTAATTTATATTTTTTACTTACACCGTAAAAGAAACGTATAAAATTAGCTCCTGAATGTTACTTAACTTTCCTACTTAAACCGTTTAAATTCAGCTTTGAAATTCTTAATTCAATGTGAAAAAATCCCTTAGCTCTGACATGATGACACATTGCAAATAATATTTTCCTGACCTTAACCGTGGATGACGCATATGTACAGTGCGGAACCCTAGTTTGCATCACCATGGGGTTATTCTTACATGCCCTTATAAACTTCTGGTTCACAAAACGAGAGTCCTCTGGCGACAATTCCTGGCACATTCCTTTCGAAGACGTTGACGTTGTCTGTATTATTAAATTTTATTTATAAATCGATGTCCTTAAAATTAAAATGGAGTCAAAAATAAATAAATAGAGACTCGAGTCCTAGTCACAAATATACACTTCGCGTTATAATTGCTTTAAAATAAATTTGTTTCTACTTAAAAAAATGTCAATAATATCAAATTCTGTCTTCCAAAATCCTTATTTCCAAGTCAAGAAAGAAGAAGTTCTTTGATGAACTACAATAAAGGACTTTGGACGACTAAATTGGTTTCATTGAAAGAAAGAAGAAGTTCTTTAATGAACAACAATAAAGGGCTTTGGACGACTAAATTGGTTCTATTGAAAGAAAGAAGAAGTTCTTTGATGAACTATAATAAAGGACTTTGGACAAATAAATTGGTTTCATTGAAAGAAACAAGAAGTTCTTTGATGAACAAGAATAAAGGACTTTGGACGACTAAATTGGTTTCATTGAAAGAAAGAAGAAGTTCTTCGATGAACTTTAGTTATGAAACCAATTCAGTCCAAAGTCCTTTATTCTAGTTCATCAAAGAACTTCTTACTTCTCTGATGAACTTGAATGAAGGATTTTTGAAAATTGAAATGGTTTTATTGAAACAAATAAAACCTAAACATCAACCGTTAATCTTGTTAAATATTAGTAAATAAAATTATTATCCGTGGATTCAAAGGAACTTACAGGACGTGCTTTCATGAAGCCTCCAACGATATTATTTAGAAAATAAATAATCTCAATAGAAACCACAAATCAGTTTACGAAGAAGAATGGAAAATAAAGGTGGGCGAAATGTTAAACCATTAATGAATTATTTTTTTTTACAATATATATCCTGGCTGTGACGTCACCGTTACGTAATTTATCTATATTTTTATTTTTGTTGTCACTGTTGGAAACGAAAATTAATACCAAAATAATACATGATTTATGTCACACACGTCACTCGTCAGTAGTTTGCCATAGTGACGTCACACACACATACACCTTAAACCAGTACACGTCACAGCGTCGGCCATTTTGTCAGAAAATAAAAAAGTGTGTGTTTATTAACCGAAACTAAAATTAGTTACATTACGACGTTTCGTCAATAATTTTGGGATTTCCTCAAGGAAATATACATAAAAAATGTGCAGTCTATGCGAAACCTAATTTATAATTCATCTTCTCATAATAACATTTATATATAAGTAGAATAAAGAATTTTTTAAGACCGAATTGGTTTCATTAAAAGAAAGAAGATGTTCTTTGATGAACTACAATAAAGGACTTTGGACGACTAAATTGGTTACATTGAAAGAAAGAAGAAGTTCTTTGATGATCTACAATAAAGGACTTTGGACGACTAAATTGGTTTCATTGAAAGAAAGAAGAAGTTCATTATTGAACTACAATAAAGGACTTTTGACGACTAAATTGGTTTTATTGAAAGAAAGAAGAATTTCTTTGATGAACTACAATAAAGGACTTTGGACGACTAAATTGGTTTCATTGAAAGAAAGAAGTTCTTTGATGAACTACAATAAAGTACTTTGGACGACTAAATTGGTTTCATTGAAAGAAAGAAGAAGTTCTTTGATGAACTACAATAAAGGACTTTGGACGACTAAATTGGTTTTATTGAAAGAAAGAAGAAGTTCTTTGATGAACTAGAATAAATGATTTTTAAGACATACAAACATATATATATATATATAAACATTGAAGTGAAAAAAAAGGTGCGTTTTAATAAAGAGATGGTATATATATATGTATCCTGGGGCATGAATTTGAAGTCCTCTTGTAAACATTTTCTACGGCCGTGGCGGCGGGGTTTCATCCCCCTGTGACGCACGTACACGTCCTCTCTCACAGGCGTATACATCGTTTAATGACATCGTCCTATCGCAGACATTTCATTAGTGGAATTGAAACCAAGGGAGGGTCTCTGATGTCACTTACGGTAATTGAAATGTAGCGCGACCTGAGGGTGTGTTTGTGTGTGTGTTTTTTTCCCCCCAGCTTGAGAGAACGTTTATGAACGTAACCAACACTTCATAACGTATAAACGAAATTATCCGCATAATCTGCTTAATTAATCGTCGGGCTTGGAAAGAAACTCCAAAAATTGCAGCAATTTGTTTATATTTTTTTTTCTATAAACTCTACTGATCTGTAATAAACGTATTACAGTTATTAGTTGATAATAAGAAGAAGTGGGCGTTATATCTTTGGGTTTGTTGTTGGTGTTGTTTTATCATTGGTTTGGTTTAGTTGCTTTGGTGATGGCGATGCACGATCATTAATATAATTAAAGCAGACTGAGATTATTTATTTATTTAATATATATATATTAAACAAATAAACTATATATATTGTAATAATCAAAATATATTGAAGAAGAAGTTCTCGGGTTTCCACTCTGGTAACAATGCGATTGTAACGCGACGTTTCGACGGACAAAAGCACTGCCGTCATCTTCTAGGCGGAAATACACCGGGAAAGCCTTCGATCTTTGATCAAAATATATGATTAATTTTAAAAAATGAAGAGGAGCCCCCCGCGTTGTGAGCACAATTTTTAATAAACAAAAATAAAAGTTAATTTTATATATTTTGCCCCCACGTTGGGCGCCAAATTTATAATAATCAAAAGATATTATTGATTTTAAATGAAGAGTAGCCCCCGCGTTGTGAGAACAAAGAAAATAAAAGTTAACTTTATATATTTTGCCCCACGTTGGGCGCCAAATTTGTAATAATCCAAATATATTATTAATTTTAAATTAAGAGGAGCCCCCACGTTGGGCGCCAAATTTGTAATAATAAAAATTTATTTATTTAGATTTTAAATGAAGATAAGGGTACAGTATGAGCGTAAGGGTTGAGGAAGGGTAAACTAGGGCCCCCGGGATGTAGGTTTAAGGATCCTACCTGGCATTCGCCTGAAAGTGATGAAGGGAAAACCCTAGAAAAATCTTCATCAGGTAGATCGGGTATTGGGTACTTGTCCCACGTCATTCCCTGGATGCCGGGAGAGGGGGTTTTTTTCTGTGGTGACACAGCATTCCCCTCGCCGTGCCTTGACCGGTTCATTTTTTTTAGGGTAACAGGCTACATGAGGGTAATCCACATGGTGGCAACTCCCCTTTAATAGCATAGGAAAGGGATTTTAAAGGGGGGGATGCTGAAGGGTAGAGGAATGTAGCCATGGGTTAACTAGGGGCCCCCGGGCTATAGTTTAAGGATCCTACCCGGCATTCGCCTAAAAGTGATGCAGAGAAAACCCTAGAAAAATCTTCATCAGGTAGATCGGGTATTGGGTACTTGTCCCACGTCATTCCCTGGATGGCGGGAGAGGTTTTTTTTTCTGGCAACATGCTGCATGAGGGTAATCCACATAGTGGCAACTCCCCTTTAATAGCATAGGAAAGGGATTTGAAAGGGGGGATGCGGAAGGGTGAAGGAAGGTAGCCAAGGGTTAACTAGGGCCCCCGGGCTATAGTTTAAGGATCCTACCCGGCATTCGCCTGAAAGTAATGCAGGACAAACCCTATAAAAACTGCATCAGGTAGGAGGCAGCCCCGTGTATGAGTTGAACTCGACCAGCATAATATGCGAGAGAGAGAGAGAGAGAGAGAGAGAGACAGAATCCTGTAACGCGAGTGTCGCGTGTGTCAGTTTCGCACGGAGTGAGTGAGTGTGGGTGAAAGTGGCCCGGATTGTTAATGACGAGGGTACTTACCTTCCGCGGGAAGCGGAACGGAGAAGAGGGTTTCAGTTACAACGATCACACTCAAAGTGAGAGCGCATTGTGTTGCAACTACAACGGTCCTCAACGCGTGCAACGTTGCCAAGCGGGTCAACGAACTGATGCACATCAGAAAACCTCTGTGGTTGTGTGATTTTTTTCGCGGAGAGTTTTCGGCTTGTCTTAAGGCCTCAGCGCGGTATCTTTGCCCTGTAGCTCACTGGGGCGTTCCTCTCTCTGGTTGCAGCCATTTTCCTACAGCAGCTTCTCAAAGTTTTACTCTGGTATTATTTATATAATAAATTAATAAAGCGGCCAACACTCCACAAAGATTTTAATATAATATAACGCAACGTTTCGTTCACTTCTTCAGGTGTAGTAAAACAAAGAAACAGGTTTTCTTTTTTCACGAAAATAATTCAATAAAATTCTCTAAATAATAAAACAATCCTCCAAAATTGGACTATTAATTGTTTTTACATAATATTACGGTAAATAAATTAATAATAATAAAGACAGACAAATAGAGACCAAAGAAAAGGTGATACTATAAATACCACACTGCAACGTTTCCCGGATCCTTGTTTCCCTTTCGTCAGGTGTTAAGAAGAGCCTAGAGCGACACAACTGCACTCGCCAGTTGACAACCATCTTTCATCTTTATTTTTATCGTGAATAAATTATTAATCATCAATATTAAACAACTACGTTTCAGTACCCTTTTCGTTCAATCATCAATGAGGTTATTTGTTATTATATAATCTATGGCACCATAATAATATATTAATATTTGATATAATCTTCAACGATCATCTTTTCATAAGCAAAACATGTCAGGGAAAAAAAATTATTATATCAAACCTGAAAAAATTCAGTCGAAAACAACGTTTCGTTCACAATTTTTCGGGTCTTCTTCAGGTAAAAAATACATTTAGACAGGACGTTGTCCACGGGGCTCTGAGTTCAAACATATTTTTTTTCTACCAGATTAACCTGAAGAAGTCCCGTAATTTCTGGAACAATCGTTGTATTTTGCGGTTTAGTAAATTTTTTTCTGACGTTTTCGATGTAAATAAAAGGATACTGAAACGTCGCTGTCGTATGGATTAAAATATGTCTGAAAAAAATTGACGTTAATTTATTTATTTTATATTATTCGTGAAAAAAACACTAGAAAATTAAAATTGCTGTTATTTTTGTTTTGTTTTACTGCACCTGAAGAAGTTTCAAAACGAAAAGGGAACGAAACGTCGTGTTACTGTGTATTAAATTGTTTCTGACACGTGTGTTTTGACCGTTTTATTACTTAATTAATATTGAATAAAATATTTTTTATTGCTGTATTTTTTTTTGTTTTACTACACCTGAAGATGTCGAAAAACGGGGAACGAAACGTCGTGTTACTGTGTATTAAATTGTTTCTGACACTGTTTTGATCGTTTTATTACTTAATTAATATTGAATAAAATATTTTTTATTGCTGTAATTTTTTTTTGTTTTACTACACCTGAAGATGTCGAAAAACGGGGAACGAAACGTCGTGTTACTGTGTATTAAATTGTTTCTGACACGTGTTTGGACCGTTTTATTTCTTAATTAATATTGAATAAAATATTTTTTATTGCTGTTATTTTTGTGTTTTACTAAACCTGAAGATGATCGAAAAACGGGGAACGAAACGTCGTGTTGTCTATTAAATTGTTTCTGACGTGTGTTTCGACCGTTTAATTTCTTAATTAATATTAAATAAAATATTTTTTATTGCTGTTATTTTTTTGTTTTACTACACCTGAAGATGTCGAAAAACGGGGAACGAAACGTCTTGTTACTGTGTATTAAATTGTTTCAGAACTGTTTTTTTGACCGTTTTATTTCTTAATTAATGCTTAAGTGATGTCTGATGAATATAATAATAATTATTTTTTAAAAATACTCCCTTATTTTACGACTTGTGCTCAGAATTTTTCTTCTTACTTTAATTAACAGACAAAAATGTTTTTTTTCTCTCTCTCGCCGTTTCAAATAATTTGTTGTTGTCACGGAGCTGTTAATTAATTATTTTTAATTAATACGCGGGGGAGAAATAAAAAAAGACGAACGTCAGTTCATCACAAAGAAGAAGAAGAAAAAATAATAATTGACGATCGACACAGGACGATTCCGTGTTGCATCTGTTTGTCCTCGACGTTGTTGTTTTTTTTTAAAAAAAATCAATTAACAAAATCATTAATTGGTTTCAAATTAATTCCAGTGGCGCGGCTTCCAAAATTAATTCCTTAACCGTTTCACATTGAAGCAGAGTTTAAATGGATCTGTAGTTATTATTAAATTACCAAGGCCATGAAAGGTCCTGAGAGATAATTAATGTAAAGATTTTATTTATTTTTTGAGTGTGTTTGTTTTATTTGTTTTGTCCTGAAAGTGTCCTTACGTGTGGACTGTTTCTCCAGTGCGGAAACTGCATGGTGTAGCAGAAGAATAAAAATACAAAATTTCCCTAAAACTAGAATTTGTATTCCGTTTTCCTGGCGGGACTTTTCCCCCGTCCTCCAGTACTGCAACTACGTTTTGTTTTGCATTTCAGAGTTGGCCTTTTAACATGCTCATCCATATTGTATGTAAACGTATTGTGCGTTGGAATTTTGGAGCAGCGAGCGACTGATTCTAAAACCCCCCTCTTCACCCCCAAAAAAACCATCTGTCTTACGCCTTTCCTCGTGTCTTTGTTCGAGTTGCTACCATCAATGACCATCAAAAAAGGTGAACTGGTCTTTGCCCCTATTAAAACTCCTGCTACCTCCTCTGAATTTCTCAAGGTACGTGGCGAATTTATGTTATTTAATGTTATTCTGTTAAAGACGGGTAGAAATATTGTATATTTTATAGTGACAAGTTAAGAGTCTTAAGTTTTCCGAGGTTCAGAACTGTAAAAATATTTTATTTTATATAAAAAAAAGTTTTTGATGGAAAAATTAATATAAAAAATATGGGCCTCGGTGATAAACAGTTAAAAAAATTTCATAACCCAATTTACTGTCAAAATTGATTAATTGTTCCTTTAAACGTCACAAAAATGGCTGAATAGGGCCAATAAAATATTTTTAACTCTTAGTATTTTTCGAATGTTAAATATTTTACGCCTAACCGATATATTTTGTTAAAGTCCCTTAAATGTAGGTCGGTCCTTTAGACGTTCCTCTGCAGGCTGTGTGTGTGATTGTGAACCTGACACTCACGTATATCCTCATGGCTGCAATGCTTGGTTGTTGAGGTTGCTGAAGCCGCTGTGGATGTACTGCTCGCAGAATCCCGGACCCGGCCTTTTTATACGGGCTCTTTGCTTTCTACCAGACCAGGGAACGCAACGCAACAATGCGCTCATGACACACCAGACAGTGGCGTGGAGGAGGGGGGGGGGGATTTCCTTTCGTGCGGAATATGATGATGCGGTTAAGAGACACGTTGATGGATGGCAAGTTGTGGATGTCCTCACACTTTACACCCTAATAACAACCGTAATTTATCACGATCAAAAAACAAAAAATAGACGGAGAAATACAAGGGAAAAGTCAGAATATTCTAAACAGGCGTTAATAGAACTTTCTCGCCTTGAAATAGGCGTGCACGTATCATTAATAATGTCTTCCTTTTATTTCAGGGTATGGGGAGTTGCCCAAAGTGGATCACCCTCATGTAGCCTGTTGCCCTAAAAAAAAATTCAGGGTAACCCAATGCCCGACCTACATGATGCAGGTTTTTCTAGGGTTTTCCCTGCATTAGTTTTAGGCGAATGCCGGGTAGGATCCTTAAAATATAGCCTGGGGGCCGCAGTTAACCCTTGGATACCTTCCTCTACCCTTCCTGATCCCCCCCTTTCAAATCCCTTTCCTATGCTACGAGGGGAGTTGCCACTATGTGGATTACCCTCATGTAGCATGTTACTCCCTCACCGAAGAAAAATATTTTAGGGCAACAGGCTACATGAGGGTAATCCACATAGTGGCAACTCCCCTCGTAGCATAGGAAAGGGATTTGAAAGAA
The DNA here is from genome assembly GCA_037074705.1 of Zhengitettix transpicula. Lineage (NCBI taxonomy): Eukaryota > Metazoa > Arthropoda > Insecta > Orthoptera > Tetrigidae > Zhengitettix > Zhengitettix transpicula. The sequence continues at coordinate 23,266,116 of CM073591.1, read as the reverse complement.
GGGGGATGCGGAAGGGTAGAGGAAGGTAGCCAAGGGTTAACTAGGGCCCCCGGGCTATGGTTTAAGGGTCCTACCCGGCTTTCGCCTAAAGAAATGTAGGGAAAACCCTAGAAAAACCTGCATCAGGTAGGTCGGGCTCTTGGGTACTTGTCCCACGCCCTTCCTTGGATGGCGGGAGAGGAGTTTGCTGTGGGGACGCAGCTTTCCCCTCGCCGAGCCTTGACCAGTTTAGGAGGCAGCTGGCCGACTGTTCCAATGGGAAGAGAGGACAGCTCTTACTGTATGCCGAAAGGACTGTGACGCACCGGAACATACACCTCTCAAAACAGGGCTCGGCTTGTGGGAAAAACCTTAGTTCAAAACCGGAAAGAGAGGAGAAGGCCTCCACAAAGGTCCGTCTCTCGTAGAAGGTTCTGCCTGCGAGAGAGAATAGTCATCAAAGTTATCCTTAGTGAAGCTCAGGTATGTAACTATGTTGCCAATAATTTGTCTTTTAAATAAAATATAAAATGATTGCGCTGAAAGCATAGTGATTAGATAAATATACTCCAAAAAATATAAGTGCTAAATTAAATACCACACAATCCATGTTGCTTTCGTCATGTTATTCGAAAAAACCTAGGAACAAATCAGGTGACCAACTCAAAAAGGTTTGTTTTTAATCACCTGCCGAAAGCAACAAGGACTCATGAGACGCTGTGTGGTATTTTATTTTATCACTAATTTTTTTTCCTGTAATTTGTCTGATTAAGTTGACTTTAACTGCAAATAAAACGTTCACCAGTATATGTTATGTATGACTGTACGTAATGTGAACGCGGAAGTTTGCTGATGAACCTCTGGAACCGGGGGGATGTTAACAGGATCGCATCCGGCCACCCTTTAACGTTTTGCATTTCAGAGTAGTATTTAATATGCCCATATTTTATGCTAACAGGCGTACATGGAAATTAGGATCGTGATAAAATATATGGGTGTATTTCCCTCACCCCCTCCCCGGTCCCACCCCCTAATTATCACGCGCACTCACAGCTTAACAAGTAATAGCTGCTCTTCTATTACCAAAGAATATATATATATATATATATATATATATATATTGTAATGAATACTAATTAAAGAAATTGAAATATGACAGTTAATTAAAAAAAATTAATTAGTACATATTACAAATTTGTGCCCCACGTTGGGCGCCAGTTTGTAATGAATACTAATTAAGGAAATTTAAAAAATGAAAGTTAATTAAATAAAATAGTTAGCCTCACATTCAGGTGCACAATTTGTGGTAATGAGTTAATGACATTAAAATAATCCTCTACGTTAGAGCAACAATTTGTATTAATTTAAATATATAAACGAAAGGATGCTTTAATAATAATTAAAATCTTAAATAAACAAACTAATTGATTTATTACTGCAACAAATAGTTAATTATACAAATGTTACCCAATGAATTTTTGCAACAGTTACCACGTAATTATTTTTCAATTTGTTTGTTTAATTAAAAAAATTTAATTTCTATTAAACCATCCTTTCATTTAATATTTAAATTAATACAAATTGTTGCTCTAACGTAGAGGATTATTTTAATGTCATTAACTCATTACCACAAGTTGTGCACCTGAATGTGAGGCTAACTATTTTATTTAATTAACTGTCATTTTTTTTAAAAAAATTTAAATGATTCCAAATTGGCGCCCAACGTGGGGGCGCAAATTTTAAATATGTACTAAATAATTTTATTTAATTAACCGTCATATTTAAGTTTATTTAATTAGTATTCATTACAAGTTGGCGCCCAACGTGGGTCAGAAATTTGTAATATATAATAATTAATTTTATTTAATTAACTGTCATATTTAAGTTTATTTAATTAGTATTGATTACAAATTTGCGCCAAACGTGGGGGCGCAAATTTTAAATATATACTAAATAATTATATTTAATTAACGGTCATATTTAAGTTTATTTAATTAGTATTCATTACAAGTTGGCGCCCAACGTGGGGCAGAAATTTGTAATATATAATAATTAATTTTATTTGATTAACTGTCATATTTCAATTTCTTTATTTAGTATTCATTAAAAAATTGGCGCCCAACGTGGGGCGCAAATAGAATAAAAGAAAAACGTTTAAAGTATTATCGTTGTCGCAGAAATAACATGGCTGACAAGAGTGACGACTGATGCAGTCTGTCCCCGCTTGGTAATTCATTTAGGCGAGGCGGAAACTGCGATGAAATGTTCGGAGGTTATTAGTTGTAAATATTCACAGCAGAATGAGCTGCCTTTTATTTTCTGAGTAGTGGAACGCGAACGGTAATTAAAAAAGAAAATGAGGCACAGACTTTGTGGGAAACACATTTTTATTGCCCAATAATCCACAAGGAATGCTTGTATTACGGACACACGATTTTTTGGTTCCAGGAGCCGAATTTTGAAGGTTGTATTCACCACGTGGATAAAGCACAGGGACCAAGCACAAGCGTGATGCTGAACAACGTCACGGCAGTGACGTCACGCCGACGACCACAGACGCCCGCCAGGTTCACGAAGCGGATGAACGTGTCTCGACCTGTTAATTCTTTCCTATTTGTGTCCTGTTGTGTGGGTTTAATGAAATGCACGTAAGCTAACAATGGAGTTTTTTTTAGGTAACAGGCTACATGAGGGTGATCCACATGGTGGCAACTCCCCTTTAATAGCATAGGAAGAGATTTGAAAGGGGGGATGCGGAAGGGTAGAGGAAGGTAGCCAAGGGTTAACTAAGGCCCCCGGGCTATATTTTGAGGATCCTACCCGGCATTCGCCTAAAGAAATGCAGGGAAAACCCTAGAAAAACCTGCGTCAGGTAGGTCGGGCATTGGGTACTTGTCCCTCGCCCTTCCGATAGCGGGAGAGAAGTTTTCTGTGGGGACGCAGAATTCCCTTCTCCGTACTTCAACCTTTTTAGGAGGCAGCTGGCCGAGTATTCCAATGGGAACAGCTAACAACTCTTACCGTATGCCCAAGGTCTGTGACCCCGGAACATACACCTCTTAAAACAGGCCGAGGTGCCTCGGATTGTGGGAACATTAGTTCAAAAATCCAGAGAGAGAGAGAGAGGAGGAGGCATCCCTTCGTATCTCTCCTACAAGGTTCTGCCTGCGAACGGCAGCTTTGTTAAACTATATTCCAATGAATGTAATAGAGAGAATTAACAAAAATTGGATATAGGAAGAAGAATTCAACTGTAATCAACTTATCAATTTTTTAGTTGATAATAATGTTAGTAATAATAATAATAAGAGGGTCCCTCTGGTTATATCTTTGGTTTTGGTGTTGTTTTATCTCTGTTTTGTTAGTGGTTTTGGTAATGGTGATGCGTGAACAATAAATTAATTAAAGGAGACGGAGTTTATTTTTTTAATAAGCATACCTTGACATATTCAGATATATATATATATACGAATGAACTCAAACTTGATACAGAAAGTTAAGAAGAATTTAAGAGTTTATTATACAACGTTGTGAAAAGAAAAATTAATCTCTGATCTCATCTTCATGGAATAAACGGTGCCAGAGACAGAAAACAGCTCCATACATAATCTCTGTTTCTACTAGAACTTACTTTGGAGGCCCACTGAAACGTTTAATTTATTTTCCTTCATTCATTATTTCAGTATTTTTTAATCATCTACATTCATTAGAATCTCTGATAAAATCTTCGTAAACTGGTTTCCTTGCATTCATTTTCTCCCCCGTTGAGGCCTAAATGAGGCTGTAAGAAATTTCTCTTCTTATGATTTCGTGGTTAACCGATTTTCTCCCCCTTGGAAATCCGTGAACGCGGTCAAATTAGTCCAAAATAATATATTAACCCCCCCTCCTCCCCCTCAAAAAAAATTGTAAAAATTAACACAGCGTTTTGTCGTCAATCAGATGTAAAATGGCGCAAATCCGTTTAAAATCTATATTTAAACGAGGATCGACCAGAAAGGGGTTGTGAATCAAAATGATATAAAACAGATTCAACATTGAATTTCCATACATTGTCAAAATTCGTTATTATAAATAAAAATGTCAACTTTATCTCACTTGTACTGTCCATAACTACTGTAAAATTGGCCAAAAGTCAGAGTTTATTAACATTAAAATTTCCTACTAACTACAAAACCGTTTCTACCGTTTGCTTAAGCATCCTGTAATATAATAGTCTACACGTGCCCTCTTACCATAACGTCTCTTCAGCATAGCGGACCTAAGAGGGCGCAGCTGCAAGGACGCTGATGCAGTTAAAGACATCACTTTAGATATAGTGAGTAACGATACGCACAACAACAACATAAATCTTCACCCCTTCCGCCTAGGCAGCTGTGAAAACGCTGCGTCTAATGAAGTCAGAATTTTAAGTGCCTTATGCAGACATGTACACGGCAGCAGAAATCTTCCTCTCTGTAAGAGTTCTCATTGGAGACTTAAAATCATCAGGGAGGGGGAAAGGAGTCTTCGAATTGTTCAGAGCTTCTTGGGAACGACAGTCGTGATCCGACCTCCAGACGGGTCGGTGGCTCCTGGTGCTATCCGCCAGTTTGTCTTACTTTATTTTATTTCTGACTATTAAATGTCTTTATTCTTCATCAAATCTTATTTGACTCAAGTGCAGCAAAACACCAACCACTACGCCTAGGTTCAATTAGTTGAACCCGAACCCTCACGTTACCGACTTTCCTATTTCCTGTTCTTAATTCTTCCTTTATCCTCTAGATCCGTAGCCAGATGAGAGCTAACAAAGGTATAACTCAGTTGGTGAACGATCTATCTGGACTTCCCATTTCCAACTGCTGGAATGTTACATGTTCACAGTGGTGGAGTGCTACATGGTGGCAGTTTGGGATGTTACAATCCTCTTCAGTAGTACCTAACAAAAAAAAATGTTTTGAATTGATTTTAAAATTTTTCAAGACTAATAAATGATGTGGCGCTATTTTACACTCATTTTTTTTACGTAGTTATTGTTCCAGGAATTTACAATAAACTTAGTGCTAAAATAAAATACCACTCAACGTGTCTTGAGGGTGATCCACATGGTGGCAAATCCCCTTTAATAGCATAGGGAGGGATTAGAAAGGGGGGATGCGGAAGGATAGAGGAAGGTAGACAAGGGTTAACTAGGGCCCCCCGGCTATGGTTTAAGGATCCTACCCGGCAATTCGCCTTGAAGTGATGCAGGGAAACCCGTAGAAAAACCTGCATCAGGTAGGTCGGGCGTTTGGTACTTGTCCCACGTCCTTCCCTGGATGGCGGGAGAGGAGTTTGCTGTGGGGTCGCAGCTTTCCCCTGTCCGTGCCTGGACCGGTTTAGGAGGCAGCTGGCCGACTGTTCTTAATGGGAATAGCGGACAACTCTTACCGTATGCCCCAAGGTCTGCGACCCCGGAACATACACCTCTCAGAACAGGCCGAGGGGCTATCCAAGGACTATGTTTCGCATCCTGTAGCAATATTTAGTAATGCGTGTGTGGTGTGTGACCGGCCTGCAGGAGACAGCGAGGGCGGAGGGATACAGCTGTATGGCCGGACGCAGCATCTGTTGTTTGTGGCAAAAGCTCCCTGGACACGGCCTGGCACTTGCGGAACAATGCCTCGCCCCCATTCAAACCACCTGCTTAGTAATTCATAAGGCAGATAAGCTTCCGTGGCCTGAAATTGCCTCTTGTCAGTTTCCCTTGCCCTTTCTCACACGCCCGATGCGGGTTAACACGGAGAATCCTTGTCCTTTCTTTAGCTATTATTATTATATAAACAAACAAGTAAACCCTTATAGTAACTGTAAATCTTGAAAGAGAAGGTTATCAAAAGGTGAGTAGGCCTGCTATAATAATTAGTAAATAGAGGAAGGTAACCAAGGATTTAACGACGGCTCCCGGGCTATATCCTTCTGGATCCTTTTTTCATTTGTGTGGTATTTGTTTCTTCATTTCCATATTTCTGTTCGGCAAGGTTGTATTATTTTTATGGTCTATCAATGTAATGGTCCTTTGACTTTTTCCTCTTTATAATATGACCTATAATAAAGAACCAAGCATTGCAACAGCTGTTAGATTAAAGAGAATGGAATGGACAGAATAAGTGCGAGGCATGAGAAAGGAAAGGAAACGCATTATAAAATGATATGGGAGGTAAAAGAAAGAAACAGATGGAAAGACGAAGTAGAGAAGGACATAAAAAAGGATGATGGATTTGAGGAACTGGAAGAGAATACTATGACACAGAGAAGTTTGGAGGAAGCTACTACTGGAGGTCGAGGCCCAATTTCGAACCATAGAAGAAGAAGAAGATATGAGGTAAAAGAAAGGAACAGATGGATAGAGACGAAGTTGAGAAGGACATAAAAAAGGATGATGGATTTGAGGAACTGGAGGAGAATAGCTTTAGACAGGGAAGTTTGGAGGAAGCTACTCTGGAGGTCGAGGCCCGATATCGAACCATAGAAGAAGAAGGAGATATGAGGCAAAAGCAAGAAACTGATGGATAGACGAAGTAGAAAAGGACATAAAAAAGGATGATGGATTTGAGGAACAGGAGGAGAATGGGTTTAGACAGGGAAGTTTGGAGGAAGCTACTCTGGAGGTCGAGGCCCGATATCGAACTATAGAAGAAGAAGAAGATATGAGGCAAAAGCAAGAAACTGATGGAGAGACGAAGTAGAAAATGACATAAAAAAGGATGATGGATTTGAGGAACTGAAGGAGAATAGCTTTAGACAGGGAAGTTTGGAGGAGGCCACTACTATGGACTGTGGAACCATAGAAGAAGAAGAAGATATGAGGTAAAAGAAAGGAACAGATGGAGAGACGATGTAGAGAAGGACATAAAAAGGATGATAGATTTGAGGAACTGGAGGAGAATACTATGAGACAGGGAAGTTTGGAGGAAGCTACTACTGGAGGTCGAGGCCTGATATCGAACCATAGAAGATGAAGGAGATATGAGGTAAAAGAAAGGAACACATGGATAGACGACGTAGAAAAGGACATAAAAAAAGAATAATGGATTTGAGGAACTGAAAGAGGATACTATGAGACAGGGAAGTTTGGAGGAAGCTACTACTGGAGGTCGAGTGGGCTGTGGAACCATAGAAGAAGAAGAAGATATGAGGTATTAGAAAGGAACAGATTAATAGACGACGTAGAAAAGGACATAAAAAAAGAATGATGGATTTGAGGAACTGGAAGAGAATACTGTAAGGCAGGGAAGTTTGGAGGAAGCTACCACTGGAGGTCGAAGCCCGATATCCAACCATAGAAGGAGAAGAAGATATGAGGCAAAAGCAAGAAACTGATGGATAGACGAAGTAGAGAAGGACGTAAAAAGGATGATGGATTTGAGGAACTGGAAGAGAATACTATGAGACAGGGAAGTTTGGAGGAAGCTACCACTGGAGGTCGAAGCCCGATATCCAACCATAGAAGGAGAAGAAGATATGAGGCAAAAGCAAGAAACTGATGGATAGACGAAGTAGAGAAGGACGTAAAAAGGATGATGGATTTGAGGAACTGGAAGAGAATACTATGAGACAGGGAAGTTTGGAGGAAGCTACCACTGGAGGTCGAAGCCCGATATCCAACCATAGAAGGAGAAGAAGATATGAGGCAAAAGCAAGAAACTGATGGATAGACGAAGTAGAAAAGGACATAAAAAAGGATGATGGATTTGAGGAACAGGAGGAGAATGGGTTTAGACAGGGAAGTTTGGAGGAAGCTACTCTGGAGGTCGAGGCCCGATATCGAACCATAGAAGAAGAAGAAGATATGAGGCAAAAGCAAGAAACTGATGGAGAGACGAAGTAGAAAATGACATAAAAAAGGATGATGGATTTGAGGAACTGAAGGAGAATAGCTTTAGACAGGGAAGTTTGGAGGAGGCCACTACTATGGACTGTGGAACCATAGAAGAAGAAGAAGATATGAGGTAAAAGAAAGGAACAGATGGAGAGACGATGTAGAGAAGGACATAAAAAGGATGATAGATTTGAGGAACTGGAGGAGAATACTATGAGACAGGGAAGTTTGGAGGAAGCTACTACTGGAGGTCGAGGCCTGATATCGAACCATAGAAGATGAAGGAGATATGAGGTAAAAGAAAGGAACACATGGATAGACGACGTAGAAAAGGACATAAAAAAAGAATAATGGATTTGAGGAACTGAAAGAGGATACTATGAGACAGGGAAGTTTGGAGGAAGCTACTATTGGAGGTCGAGTGGGCTGTGGAACCATAGAAGAAGAAGAAGATATGAGGTATTAGAAAGGAACAGATTAATAGACGACGTAGAAAAGGACATAAAAAAAGAATGATGGATTTGAGGAACTGGAAGAGAATACTGTAAGGCAGGGAAGTTTGGAGGAAGCTACCACTGGAGGTCGAAGCCCGATATCCAACCATAGAAGGAGAAGAAGATATGAGGCAAAAGCAAGAAACTGATGGATAGACGAAGTAGAGAAGGACGTAAAAAGGATGATGGATTTGAGGAACTGGAAGAGAATACTATGAGACAGGGAAGTTTGGAGGAAGCTACTCTGGAGGTCGAGGCCCGATATCGAACCATAGAAGAAGAAGAAGATATGAGGCAAAAGCAAGAAACTGATGGATAGACGAAGTAGAGAAGGACATAAAAGGATTATGGATTTGAGGAACTGGAGGAGAATAGCTTTAGAAAGGGAAGTTTGGAGGAAGCTACTACTGGAGGTCGAGGCTGTGGAACTATAGAAGAAGAGGATAAGACGTTATTTCTTTTTTTTTTTAAAAAAAACATTTTATTTATATACGGTAGAATTTCAGGGAAAATATTTATTACATTGAAAAGAAATTAATATTATTTATCGTTATTTTCTATTGAAATGTCTCTGGTCTGCACTGTGTGTAAATTCGTACGGCCCACGTGAGTGACACGTCATCACTCGCCGCAATCTCCGGCTGTCATTTCACAGAGTTTAATTAAATACACATTTTTAAAAATCCAGAGACAACAATAGTAATGAAAATGGCGGAGATGAAAATGCGACGCAGTTTCTTCCACGTGGAGCTTCACGATCTGTTCCGTCAACGGAGTCAAAGAACTTTTAACGGAGCGATTGATCGGTAAACTATCAGGACTTGTTAATCTACCAGGCACCATTTTTGTGTAAACATATAATAGGGGATATATTTATTTATACTGTTTGTCCTGACTGACTTGGGTCGCCAACCCGCCGGCAATTTCACACTGTGCAACGTTTGGCAACAATGTTAAAGGGCTACTACGGTACCGCCATATTTTTTTTTTTCCGTATTCGTCAGCCCTTTTTTCGTCTTCCCTAAATATACGGAATTGCAACTGGTACATTTGTCGGTGCCAGTAGAATCTGTTTTGTTGAATTTTTAAGCAACCCTGGTATTTTCTCTTCTACTTTTAATTCACTCCTTTCTCTTTTACGCCGGTCATCCGCTTTCCCTTACTTCTTCCTGTTTCATTGTCTCAACAGTTAAATCGAATCGTTTCCCTTTTCCTGGACCCTATATTTACATTTCTTCACCTTCATCAATCCGTTTTGTTGTCGAATATTACACAGAGAGAAAAAAAAAAGCTGTTTAATGGATCTCAAAAAACAAAATGGAAGGATTTTTTCAATGGACAATTTCTTATACGCACGATTGTGCCCGAGGTTAGGGGGAAACGGAAAACAAAATGGCCTCGAATTATACACACACACACACACACACGTCGTACTAGCATCATGGCGGTATAAATGGCCGACTGTCAGCCCATAACCTATACAGAAAACCGTCTTTGTACGGTGAAACGTGAAAAAAAAACAAAGAATAAAATCAGCTCGTTTCTCTATTATAAGGTGAAGTAGAATCTCTTTCCCGTGTTTCTCCTTCCGAAGACTCGAAGCCGCAGACAATGTCCTTAGGAAGAGCCTGGGTCTGCGTGGCTGCACCTCAGCTTCGCTTCCTGCATCTTCAGAAAAAATAATACGCCATTTTTCGTTTCGTAAGGGATCCTACAGTTATAAAAATAGTCTTTGACTGTTTCTAATTAAACGTAATAATGAAACTGAACAAGTTAATTAGACAGATAAAGAGACTGATAAAAAATGAGATGATAAGATAAAAACCACACACACGCACACAACGTATCCGCAATCCTTGTTGATTTCATCAGGTGAGCGTTTGAGTCACCCTGGCGAAGGAAACGTCGTGTGGTTCGTCACTTCACCCGGGCTACTTTACTTCGCTAATTAATACACAATAATGGCTGACCGAGTCATTAGAAAGTTTTTTTTTTAACACACACGGCAGACTTATTTTGAAAGTCTCGTACCTGGACTCACGTGTCGAGTGTAATAACTAATTGTACTCCTCCTAATTGGGTCTAATTATCACGCGGGGGAAAACGGTCGGCCGCTAATGGCGGAGGCGTAACGAGCGCAGTTGTTCCTCAGCGGACCGTGACAGGTGCGCCGTCAGGAAATTCCCCCCCCTAATACGACCAATTATTGCCTTCCGTTCGTTAACCGGAAAAGAAAAATCAACATTGACGGTTCAACACCAAAATTTACGACGTTCGCAAGTGTTTTTTCATTTGCAGTTTTGACCGCGCCGTTGTCACATATACCAGGATACGTGCGATTAAAAAAAATCGAAACATCACGATATTCAAATTGTCACTCGGTCAGGAGAGACAGGAAGGGGCTACCTTTGGGGATGCCTTCTCCTCTCTCAGTTTTTGAACTGAGGTTCCCACAAGCCGAGGCACCTCGGCCTGTTTTGAGAGGTGTATGTTCCGGGGTCACAGACCTTGGGCATACGGTAAGAGTTGTCCTCTGTTCCCATTGGAATAGTCAGCCAGCTGCCTCCTAAACTGGTCGAGGCACGGAGAAGGGAATGCTGCGTCCGCACAGCAAACTCCTCTCCCGCTATCGCAAGGGCGTGGGACAAGTACCCAATGCCCGACCTACCTGATGCAGGTTTTTCTAGGTTTTTCCCTGCATCACTTTTAGGCGGATGCCGGGTAGGATCCTTAAGCCATAGCCCGGGGGCCCTAGTTAACCCTTTGCTACCTTCTTCTACCCTTCCGCATCCCCCCTTTCACTCCCTTTCCTATGCTATTAAAGGGGAGTTGCCACTATGTGGATTACCCACATGTAGCCTGTTACCCTAAAAAAATTGAGGAGAAAGAGGAAAATAAAATAAATGAAAAGCCAAGAAACCGGGGGAAAAAACCAGAAAGAAAGAGGCAGGTCAAAGAGATGACGAGAATGTTCTTCTAGAAGTTAAGAAATAAGCTGTAGAGATATACTCCAAGCGAAGAAAATCAAGGCACGGCGAGGGGAAAGCTACATCCCCACAGAAAACCCCACTTCCGCCATCGGAAGTGCGTGGGACAAGTACCCAATGCCCGACCTACCTGATGCAAGCTTTTCTAGGGTTTTCCCTGCATCACTTTTAGGTGAATTTCCCGGTAGGATCCTGAAACCATAGCCCGGGGGGCCCTAGCTAACCCTTGGCTACCTTCTTCTACCCTTCCGCATTCCCCCCTTTCAATCCCTTTCCTGGCCTATAAGAGGGGAGTTGCCACAGCGTGGATTACCCTATATATAGCTTATCTACCCCTTCTTCTTCTTTTACTAGCCAAATACAGACAAATGATATGATAAAATAAATACCACACAACGTTTCTGGAAGCCTTGTTCCTTTCTTCAGGTGCAGAAAAAAATGTAAGAGCCTAGGGGGAGACAACACAAGTGCACTATTCACTTCATTTGTCTATATTTGGCTGTCTTTCGTATTAATTTTCAATCAGACGTAAATTCAATTTGACGAATAAAGAATAAATCGTGTATTTATTTCAACCGGTTTCAGAATGAGAGGGGAGCAGCGTAAGGCGATAGGGGTGCAGGGGCGCTACGTAAAAATTACGCAAAAACTGCCGAGATTGGAGTCGAATCCCGGGTTATAGATGTCGCTGAGTTTAATTATGACACCCCGGGGCAACGTCGGGCATCCTTACAGAAGAAAATAAAATGGGACGGTCTCTGTTCTAGTGTCGAATTAATTCCCAATTCGGACTAATATAAATAAATACCCGGGCAACTGATTTTTTCGGAGAACGAATTCAACGTAAACGAAGGATGTCGGTGACGTTGCCTCCAGTTGTAGCTGCTGCCTCTTTTTCAGAGTTAATATCTTACCTTGCTTGAAAATTGAACAGGAGACGGGCCTTTTAGGGCGACGGCGTTGCGAAGATGAAATGCGTTTCACCCCCTCCCCCCCTTCGCCCCCAAGGAGTCAGCGCCATGGACCAATAACACGATTAATGTAACCCCCGGCGCGTCTTCCGCAGACAGCTTCGTGCGTCGTCGTAATTTAAAACATTCCTCACCCCAACTACCTGACAACTTCCTCTGCCAAAGAATCCGCCTCACGTGACTTGAGCAAGAGATTCCACCAACCCCTCTCCTCTACCTCCCTAAGATTTAATTCCAAGTTGGGACAAACTTTTTGATGAAACGTACAAACACAATCCGAAATAAAAGGAGACAACATTCTTGGAATTCAACATAAGCAGGTAATGAACACGTTCTCAGTTTAGAAAACTTCTATGACTCTAAGCAAATCTATAAACACTTTCTAATTACCCAATAAATTTGTAGGAGCAAAGAGAATGCACACTGGGCAGAGATTATGAACGTTCCGTTACTACGGCAACGAGAGAGGTAAATAGTAGTAGTAGTAGTATCGTTGACTTAGTGGCGGGCTGTACGGTTATTAGTAGCACATTATTAAATAGGAAAAATCGTACAGCACGCCACTAAGTCAACGATACTACTACTACTACTATTTACCTCTCTCGTTGCCGTAGTAACGGAACGTACATCGCCTCAGCGCAGTGTGCATACTCTTTGCTAATAAAAATATAACCATTCCCACGCCAACTATTTTACATGCAAAAACCACTCTAAAATGGAATATCAAGGAGGAACACATATGTTGAATTAATAAATAATGCATGTTCAAAACTTGTAAAAACGAAATGGAACAGCGAATTTAATCCATTTCGATTTGTTTTAAAAATTTATTCAAAGAAATCCACAAATGTTTTATTCAAACCACTCAAATCATAGTTAAATATCAATTAAGGGAATTTGGATGGAAAAAAATGTCCGCGGGACCGGGAATCGAACCCAGGCGGAATGTCCCGGGTTCAATTCCCGGTCCTGTTGACTTTTTTTATCCATCCATATTCCTTATATAAAAAAAATTAATTAAATATCATTAATAATAATGTTTGGTCGAATAGTGTATAGTTGCTTGCGATAAGACTGAGTGAAGACCAATGATCATGCTCTGATGGTATTATATTGTGAAAGGGTGAGGCGGATTATCTCTGACGGGTTTGGTTATGGGACAGAGAAATAATGGTACATGGATGCTTAGTGACGTAGTTGTTTGAAGAGAAAAAGAAAAAGAACTGTAAAGGACAGGAAACTATTTACGGTGTTTTAGGTATCGAGACGGACATTACAAAGAGAATATATGGAAATAGTCGCCGCCGCATATTTTAATTAAGGGATAAATCAATACGGCCTCCACGTCTACCAAATTCTGAGAATAATAAAGATAGCCAATAAAGACAAAAAAATACCACACAACGTATATTGGGATCCTTGTTCCTTTCGTCAGGTGCTACGAAGAGCCTAGAGAAGTAATTTTTAATTAATTTTAAGAACCTTAATAATAATTGTGCTTTGACACTGCGAATCTATGCCTCAATATCGAAGACAGCATAATTTGGTTCCTCGTTTTTGGTGCCACGACACTTCATTGCTAATAATATCTCAGTCTGATGATTGCTGATTTAATGAAACAGGCCTAAAAAGTCACACTTTGCTGAGTTTTTCATACGCGAGGTTAATAAAACATTCTCAGATTTCATTCGCGTTATGTGAGTCACGATATATAGTAAATTAGGGTCACGTCTCCCGAAATACTTCAAGTACGGAAAAAAAAATTGAGTGTCGAAAGCTGCGACGGGGAATAGTGTTGCTCGTTAGGTAAGGTTGTAGTGGGGGGGGGGGGGAGTTTCTGCCTTAACTCAACGGCCAATCATGTACTAGATGCAGGTGGAGAAGAACTAGGTGTCGGGTGGGTTGCGTCACGATAGGCGCACGGCCAACTTCTCGTCAATAACTTCTCAATCACGGTTAATTACTTAAGTAATCTACGGAATTTTCTCATATAAATTAAATGTTGTAAATTATATTTATATTTCAACGCTGAAGTCGCATATATATATCTATCTTCTATATATTTAAAAATGAAGTATGTATTTACTTTTTCTAACTTAAAATTGGCTATTTACTTATTTTTTCTCATTAGTCATAATACATATTTAATATATTAATAGATGTGGTGGCCCAGTGTCGCAACAGGAATGTAACTGGCCGCCGAGTGTCAGCGTTGCCCGGGTATTTACTTAAATTATTCCAGGAAGAAGGAATTGACTCGACACTAACCTCTTGACAAACATTTCATCTAAGCCAGCATCAGTAGCGTCATTTTTCCCATTTACGTTCCCCTGCCCGACCTGAGCCCTCATCATCTAACTTCAAATAAAACAGAATGGCGACTGACGCTACTTTTAACAACTCCGGAAATTCTCCTACTACATAAAATAACAGTGTCTAAAATATAACGTCCATATGAAAGCCTGTGAGGGCTATTCTCCCGCAGGCAGAACATTTCCAGAGAGCTCTGGACTTTCGGGGGATGCCTTCTCGTCTCTATGAATTTTTTTCACTAAATTTCCGACAAGCCCAGGCACCTTGGTCTTTTTTTCGTCAGGTTTATGTTCCGGAAAAATCTTGAATATTGGCGAGATAATCTCTGAAATGCGGCGTCTGCGGTTGTTGCCGTCTGAATCTACTTCCGTCGTCTGTATTGCCACCGTGCTAGCTCCACACAACTGATCCTTATTTTCTCGTTCATGTCTGTATAACTGCTCCTGCCAATGGTCCTAGCAACGCGCAGGGGAAACACAGACATGTCCTTTTATATACGTAGGTGAGAAACGTGAAAGGAACTGGAAATTGTAAGGCGTGTTGTTCTACATTCTGTCGTTTTATTACATCTAGGGGCCATTTCTGTATAATAAAAAAGTATGTATGTATGTATTTACGTTCGTTTCTATAAAAATATAAACGTGTGGAAAGATTGCAACAAAACCTGCTACACATATTCTTCAAACGATGAGAAACGGTACTGTGTGGGGGTGAGAAACCCCTAGCATAAATGTGAAAAGAATTATAATTCATAATGTTATCATTTTAAGTTAAATTACCGTGACGTCATGCTACAGAGAGAGGGAGAGACGTTACTACGCGACGAACAAAGGAAATAGTTCCTTTTCCCGTAATGAAGGAAAGCAGAAAAATTTTCAGTGGATAAAAAGTATAATTTTATCCAGCGATACTCCATCGAATGATAATAAAAAAACAATACTAAATACTTTACGATCCCTTTGCGGGAAATGTAAGTTAATTTTCGCGCCATATTAGTGACTCCAATATGGCGACTATTTGTTTACATTCTGAATCTAGCTGAGAATTTAATCTTTGGTAATGTCTGAGGACTGAGGGACAATTATATCCTGCAGTACTCAAGGAGTATATTTAAATATTCTATGCGTAATGAAATTAAACTGTAAAGATATTCTACTGCAAGGCCGCAGAAGTGCAGAAGTTTCTTGATCGTTCCCCTAATAATTAATTTCTTTTTTTAAAAAAAGGCAACCGCACAAGTGTTGAATGTGTTGCTAAAAACAACCACTTATTTCATAACCTGCTTAGTCTTTGTTGGTCTTTGCTGCTGCTGTTGTTTGTTTGTTTCACGTACGAGGAGGGCCTGGAATTTTGCAGATTCCTCTTCCCTCTGTTTCGTGACGTCACTTGTCCGTCGTTTGTGTTTCCTCCTAGTGTGTGTGTGCGTGTGTGTGTCAAGGCTTTCGTGTTTAGTGTTGTCTGATGTTGTAAATTCTATATTTTACGATAATTAATTCTTTAATCAATAATTATTTACTAGTACATATTTAATATTTTTACTAGAACTGTAAATATTATATCATACCCTTAGTATAGTTAAAGAATTATTTTTGTTATTATTTTACTTATGTTGGACAGGGAAATTAGTATTTTTATGTTAACGTCTAATTATTTATAATTTTAGCATCTAATTATTATATTTTACTTTTATGTAATAACGTGTTCTCTTTCCTCATACGAGGACTAATGGAATAAAATAAATAAAAGCAATAACTTTAATAGGGTTGACGTAAATATGCGCTTATGTATTGATTTGGGGATGAAAATCAGTTTACATGTAGAGCAGTCGTCACAATATATATTGGATTAAACGGTTTCTTTTTAGGAATTATGAAGAACGCTTAATGGAAACGGTTCAGTCTTGGTTTTAACATCAAGTCACAGTAATACAAGTTTTAATGTACAACATTTCTGAAACTTATCTGGATTTTTAATTTCTATCTCCGTCTATAACATGGAAACTGTTCCAATTCGTTTAATAAATATGCTTAGAAATGATCAATTAAGATACAAATCTTTTAACAGTTACATTCATCTGACGTCCTTAAATAAATGAAAACATCAACCCTGTTTAGTTATAAACTTATTATTAATTTAAATTTAAAAACGTTATTATAGAAAGAAAACATTCTCAAAGTTTCATCCCTAATTTATGAGGACCTCTTCAGGAGTTGTAAAGTTAATTAAAATGATCTAATTTCAATAGCTGTGTTTCTCAAAATTCCAACAAACATGATAATTTATAATTATTGTTAAAGACTGATAAAGACTTTACACCTGCTCGCGCAGCTGGTCAGGATTGAGTGAGGAAGGGACGCGCAGGGCACGGACGCTCAAAATACGGCGCTGATGTATCGACACGTATAGTTGATAGTAGAAATGTTTATATTCGTCGCTGTTTTCATTACCACGATTTCTGTCTGACATAAAAATATCATGGAATTACTGTTCGGTTCGTGACCGTACCTTTAGATCTCCTCTCTCGAGACCGTCATTATTTTGCGGGACAGAAATAAGCCCGTGGTGAACCGAGTCCTTGGGACAGATTCGCGGCCTGATAGCGAAGGCTGCTGAGGAGGTTATTTATGATAGCGGCAATTATGGAAGTGCAGTAAACAACAATAAACGCAGCGTCGCGGATGATTACTTAACTAACAAGAGCGTGTTTGGACGCAAATGTCAACAAACCGGTAGTTTTCAACGGGAATTAAAAAGGAAAAGTGAAACACACTATTTCATTAAACCGAATACATATATATTTTTTTTCATCAGTACGTGGTTTACAGGGACGAGTATAGGAAATAAAGATGAAATTAAGTTCTACCAGTCATTAGAAGCAAGTGTGGTATTTATTTTATCACTTAATATAGTCTGTTGTTAGTAAAACACCTAAAGAGAGGGTTAAATAACGAATATTGGAGTTTTACCACCGTGAAAGATTATTGATATTTAAACTCAGGTATTCCAGACATGCTCTTTATTTTTTTAAGTGATAATCTTATAGTAGAAAAATAAAAACCATCTGCCAAAAAATTCAAACTCACCACAATTTCGGGCAAAAAAATAGTAATGGCCTCACTGTTTTCGGGACCGAAAAAATGCAACATTTTGGTGGAATGTTTGCTTACAGGGAGAGACCATAAATGCGCAACGATATTGTGAGACGCTAAAAAAAGGAGCCATCAAAACAAAAAAGGAGGACAATGCTGACGAGAGGAGTGTGCTTGTTGCATAACAACGCCCGGCCTTAGCGTTCTTGGACTCATTTGGTTGGGATGTTTTGAACCATCTGACTTGTTGTTCTTTCCTTACAATTGGTTCGACTTATAATATTATTGTACTAAGTAAATAAGTATGAAGATGATACAAAAAGGTACCGAAACGTCGTCATAATAATAAATAAAAAATAAAAATAGGCTTCAATTGATTTATTAGGTTTTCTTTTTGTTGTAATTTTGCCCACACGGCGCCCAACATATTAAAAAATCATTTTATTCCCTTGCAATTGAAGATTGTGATTTTATTTTTAAAATGAGTAGGAACCGCTACAGTTTTAACTATTTTTGTCAGTGTCGTGCCCGCTAAGTGTTTCGAAAGGTGCGTGTCTGGATTGGGAGACTGAGGCAAGTTTGAGAACGAACCTAAACTCCCTTTCCGCACCTTGCCATTGTCTCGTTGTCCCACTGACATCCTCGCACGCCCCGCAATTAGATCACGCGCGCACAGTCGCAACTGCGGAATATTGCCTCAACTGCTTTCGACACTCGGCGTGGTGTTGTAAGCTGTCTGCGAGGGCTATTCCCTCGCAGGCAGTACCTGCGAGGGGTGCTCTCTCGCAGGCAGAACCTTGTAGGAGAGACAGGAAAGGGGCTACCTTTGGGGATGCCTCCTCCTCTCTCCGTTTTTGAACTAAGGTTCCCACAAGCCCAGGCACCTCGGCCTGTTTTGAGAGGGGCCACAGACCTTGGGCATGCGGTAAGAGTTGTTTTCTGTTCCTATTGGAACAGTCGGCCAGCTGCTTCCTAAACTGGTCGAGGAACGGAGAAGGGAATGCTGCGGGCCCTCAGCAAACCCCTCTCCCGCCATCCAGGGAAGGGCGTGGGACAAGTACCTAATGCCCGACCTACCTGATGCAGTTTTTTCTAGGGTTTGCCCTGCATTACTTTTAGTTGAATGGCGGATAGGATCCTTAAACCATAGCCCGGGGACCCTAGTAAACCCTTGCCTACCTTCCTCTACCTTTCCGCATCTCCCCCTTTCATATCCCTTCCTATGCTACAAGAGGGGAGTTGTCGCCATGTGGATTACCCTCATGTAGCCTGTTACCCTAAAAATACCACAGACTTAGTAATTAAATATTAAAAAGGGAAAGTATGGATTAAATTAATTTCCTCGACCCCCTTTACGCGTATTAATTTGATCGCTGCAACGTTCCATGGCGTCTGGAAGGTGACGTAATTGTCCGGTGACGTCACGTCAGTGCGATTTTTAGTCAAAATGGAAGGAAAGTAACTTGGTCGGTGACGCCACGAGAGTGCGTACTTATCATCTGGATTTTGTCAATATTTGGACAAAATTCTACACTATCATTTAATTAATTTTTGCTTTTCTGTGTCTTTTCTTTTGATTCTTTGTTTTGATTAATGAAAATGAGAGGTGAGACTTTCCCCTGCCCTGTGGTTGTCCTGCAGTGAAGCAGACACGCACCGTCCTTCCTTTTGCTTGCTTGACCTGCGCAGAACTCATTCCAGGACAAAGGACACTTCCATGAGTTCCGTAAAAGTCCCTCCCTTCCTCCCCCTCTCCCCAAACTGTTTTGTGAAGTGTCGGGGCGACGGCCTTTATGACAAACGAACCTGAAGCGGTCCTCCAACCCCAGGATCATTAACACCGGTAAAAGTAATCCTCGAGGGGGAGGGCGCGCGACACGGCGTTTATTCTGGATCCCAGTTAATGTTATGCGGACAGCAACGACGTCCAACAAGCCGGAGAATCATTATCTGGTTCTTTGATTCTCCGAGACCAAAATTCTTTGAAGTTATGACGTTAGAAAAATTTGTCCGTTGCTTCAAGGAAGATAAATTTTAAAATATCATGTCTTTAAAACCACAAGTTTGAGGTTTCCATCGTGACTGTTTCTTTATTATATTATTAAAATATTAAATAATAAAAATATATAATATCAACATTACCAAAGATTAAATTCTTAGCTAGATTCACAATGTAAACAAATAGTCGCCATATTGGAGTCACTAATATGGCGCGGAAATTAACTTACATTTGCCTGCAAGGATCTGAAAGTATTTAGTATTGTTTTTTATAATCATTTGATGGAGTATCTCTGGATAAAATTATACTTTGTATTCAATGCAAATATTTCTGCTTTATTTCATTACGGATAAAGGAGCTATTTCCTTTGTTAGACGCGTAGTAACGTCTCTCTCTCTCTCTCTCTCTCTCTCGCGTGACGTCACAGTCTCTTGGCTTGCGCAGTAATTTAATACGTAATTATCACTATTTTTAATGTTAATTCTTTCCACCTTCATGCTAGGGGTTTCTCACCCCCACAGTACAGTTTCTCGCGTTTTTAAGTATATCTGTATCAATTTTTGTTGGAATCTGTCATCACGTTTAAATCTGTCTAGAAATGAACGTAAATGCATACAAACATACAAATTCACTACCCCCTTTTTTTTTCATGATATAGATAAATAGGTCTATTCGTACTACTAAAATTGGGCTCACGACAGGAAAAAAAATGTGATCTAGAACTTGGAAAGGGTGCAATAGTTGTACGGTCTTTAATTTTCGTTTTTTACAAACCCCGACACGAATATTTGATTCCGTGTAATTTACTCCAGGAAATAATTTCCCTACTGACCTTTACACTGAGTTATTTTTCCCGAAGAGAAGTGTTGGGACGTGATGGGGACTGCCAGTGGCACGCAGCCTCCTGGTATGTCTTATATACGAAATACCATTCACCTCAGTGTGTTATGAATCCACGGACGGAGAGTAACGCCACTTCTCTGTCGTTTCCCTCATATTGTTTCATCCTAACACTTTACAAGAATTTTTAAATCATCCTATTTTGAACTGTTTTAATTCATCTCACCGCCTTTGGTAATTTGCATAAGTACCACCACGACCACCTCAGTTATCCGACATTGTGCTGTCTTACCCGCTTTAGACTTACTCTCCTCACAACCCCGTATTAGCCTCAGTGTGTGCTTCTCTACATTATTTTGACATTTCACCATATATTAATACATGAAATGTCCTGAATTTATTTTATTGTTACACTCAAACATTCATTACTCGACGCTAATAATAAAAGGGGTTGAAATTATACGCGGAGAACATGTAGAGAAATTTTATGAATCTCTTTGACCCCCAAATATATTTATTGGACGCAAAAATCGAGCGGTTAATATGTTTTAAAATTTCTACCCTCGCCCACCAAATAAACTCAGCGACATAGATAAACGCGATTTGCCTCGAATCTCGGTAGTTTTCACGTTATCTACTAGTAACTCCCCTCCACCCACACTCCTAAGCGCGCTCCATTCTCATTCTGAAACGGGTTCAAATTTAACACACACACACACACACACACACATACAACATCGGTCTAAACACTATCAAACTAATTAACCCTGAAATATATTTACTCAATATTGGCCGTGAGTGCATGTTTCAAAACTTTCCAACCCTCCCCCCTCCGCCTCTTACAGATAAATGACCAATTAAATGTCAAAACTAAACTCAGCGACATCCATAACCCTGGATTTGCCTCCAATCTCGGTAGTCTTCCCGTTATTTTCTTGTAAGGCCCGTCCACCCCAACCCCTAAGCGTGATCCTTTCCCACGCTGTAATGGGGTTAAAATTATCATCAGATAATATAATGAAGACTGTTTTCATTTTAACTGTACATTACATTCTTCTCCGCAAAAATAATTTGATTTAATTTTTTTTTAAATGCGGATTCTGTTACCGTTTGTCTCTATAAAATGATATTGTTTAGAAAAAAGGAAGGGAGGTTTCAATTTAATTGGAACAGAATAAAAAATAACAGTTTTATTCCATCCTCAATAATTTTAAAAATTCATATCATATTGTGTATGTATTTGTTAAAGTAATTATTATAAATTTACAGCGACTACGTCATATAAACGTTTATTGAGGCCGTAATAAAGGGGATTTTTTAATCAAGTATGTATTTCCGTAGGTGTTTTAAAGAAAAGAAAGAAAGAAACTTGCATGTTTCCCGACACGTTCGCCTACACGTCGATGCTGAAGAAGTGACCGCAGCTGTTCCGGAGAGCTTCAGTAATGCAATGTCCCGAGTTAGAATCTAATCCGCCCAGTGGTAGGTTCGTCAATAGTCTGGTCCACAAATTCACACACACACACTCAAAAAAAACCTTCAACGACCAGAATTCGATTACCGAGTGCGTTAATGAGAACTTGTGAGCGGCATTACACAAGTGAAGGATTACTTGCGCTCTCGTCGTGGTGACATCATCTTCCTAGTAACTGGAATACACAGTGGTTGGGTTCTGGCTGGACACGTGCAGAAAAAACAAAATTCTCTTTATTGGCGAATTTAATTAAAAAATACTTTTGATTCATTCTCAAGAACGAATTTTTGATGCCTGTAATCTCAGAACATCATGGCGGTTGAATGAGGAATAGTAATATATATATATATATATATATATATATATATATATATATATATATATATATATATTGTAATATCCAGCTAAGAAGGACATGAATTCTGTTTTTATTTTTATCAGATTTGTTTACCAACTCAGACTGGGGATCCTTGAGTGGTTTTTACATTTAAAAGATAATAATAAAATGATGGATAAGTGGCTCTTAGAGAAGGGGAGGACTATAATTGGGCATTTTTGCGGCTCTTAGGGCTAAATGGTTGCGACCGACATCTTGATGACGGAACCCTG
The DNA here is from genome assembly GCA_037074705.1 of Zhengitettix transpicula. Classification (NCBI taxonomy): domain Eukaryota; kingdom Metazoa; phylum Arthropoda; class Insecta; order Orthoptera; family Tetrigidae; genus Zhengitettix; species Zhengitettix transpicula. Next base: position 23,243,518 of record CM073591.1, on the reverse strand, counting down.
AAAGGCATGATAACAGATGTTTGGTGGACGATGCAATTATATTTAAAGGAAATGTTTATTTTAATTGATTGAGTGGCTCTCGGAGCGGGAGATAGCCAACAGCTGGGGTTGTTTGGCGAACACGGAATTTCAAAACAACTGTGAAAACAAGGGAATGTTCTGGAGCCGGGATATAAATAAGACGGCAGCTGGACGGGAGCAGAGCACAGTTAGACGGGAGACTTCAGACGAGTTAGACGTGAGAGTTGTAAGGTGAAGGACGTGGAGTGTGGTAGCAGAATCTGTACGAGAAAGTCCTAGGAGAGTCAAGTTCGAGCTAGCAGACGTAAGGAGAGATCATCGGATGGTAGGCCAAGCTGAGTGGCAGAGAGTAATCAGTTGGACATCAGTCATCAAAAGTCGGTAGGAGTTTCATCGTGGAAATCTGTCTGCCTGCAGAGTTGTTTGAATTTGTCGTGAGGGTGACGTCATCAAGAAGAGGTGGCTGTGAAAGCAGAGTGTGGTGACCGCAACCTGGTGCCTTTTATGCCTGTATGAAGTGAGTGTGTGCTGGTATGCGAGAGATCCAAACTGCATGGACCAGAGAGATTGTAAGTTTATTTTTTTTGTATTCATAATTGTAAATTGTTAAATAAGGGTAAAAAGTCAGATTTCGTTTCAATCGTTCCAATCATTTCATTTCGTTTTTCATTTATTTTAACTGTTTTGTTTAATTGTAAAATTTGTGTTCCGTTTCCTTATCAACCCATTAAAGACCCTGGGGTGCAGAGTCTAATTTATGAAATGTATTCAAGATAAATAAAATTGTTTTGATTTTATAAAATTTCATTAGATTTGTGTAATTGTAAATTGTGTCTTAATAAATAATAATTGTTTGTTTAAATTGGTAGTTTTATTTGAGATATTACAATATATATATATATATATATATATATATATATATATATATTGTAGTAATTATACGATATATGACAAGTAAATCGCCACGTCGGAGCGTCAATTTGTAGGAATTAAAGATAAATGATTGAAATTAATCTAAGTTAAAACAGTGCGACACGTTGAAGACATCAAAATGTAGTATTTGCTACTGAATGATAATTAAAATAAGCAAATTAAAATTAAATGACTGGAATTTAATTAAAAAGATCAAAGTTTAAAATATGCAACAAAATTAATTTATTAACATCAAATTAATTATAATCACTGAAATTATATTAAATGTTGGTAGAAGGTTGTTAATACGCCACGGCTTGATCTCAGGGCCGACTGTCGCGCCTCCAATGAACACTTTTTATGACAAACAATTAAAATTTACGATGTGAGAAAATTCTTATTTTAAACAATCAGTGAAATATTGAAATCTGACGATAAATATAATTTACTGTTGGGTTTACATATAATAAATTGTTTGATTCACCTTATAGTTTTGCTGTGCCCAAAGAAGGGGCTCGTACACACTGGATTATTGCTTTACACTATTTTTGTACACAGGCCATGTTTTTCACAGAGTTTACTTGTGGTTATTATTTGCACGTACAACACTTCCTGCTTGCTGTATCCGACCACACTAATTGTTTCTCTCGTTCAATAAATTATTAAAATCTACAAAGTTTGGTTATTCCCTTGATAAAATAACCTGGCGCCCAAGAAGAACTGACAAATCGTATGATTCGAGAACGTCTGCGAGACTCCGAAATTATTCTGCATCAGGGAAATAAACAGTCGGCACAGTATCGTCGCAGTTGTTTGCCCTTAGACTGGAAATCAGCGACTCCGAACACACTCCATAACATCTTCTCCTATGTTCTCCCTAAAAACTCACTCCTTCTGAATATCTGAGTTTTCTGACTACCTTCTGCTTTGGTTCCCAAGAACACACACAACTGAAGCTCCGCGCGTCCAGCAATGTTTCACGACAATGCACGCAGCAAGCAGGCGTTACAGCCCAATATTATTGTTCTCAAATCCTATGTTTACGCCGCCAACAATGCAAGTCCCCAACTTAATTAATTTATTACGTTTATTTTTAATTACCTCTCTCTCTCTCTCTCTCTCTCTCTATATATATATATATATATATATATATATAAATATATATATATGCCTGTTCCAAAAAATGCACCCAGAGAGCTCTGGCGGGGGCTACCTTTGGGGATGCTCTCACATCTCTCTGGTTTTTTTTGAACTAAGGTTCCCACATGCCGAGGCACCTCGGTCTGTTTTGAGAGGTGCATGTTCCGGGGTCGCAGACCTTGGGCATACGGCAAGAGTTGTCCGCTATTCCTATTGGAATAGTCGGCCAGCTGCCTCCTAAACAGGCCAAGGCATGGCGAGGGGTAAGCTGCGTCCCCACAGCAAACTCCTCTCCCGCTATCGGAAGGACGTGGGACAAGTACCCAATGCCCGACCTACCCGATACAGGTTTTTCTAGGGTTTTCCCTGCATTTCTTTAGGCGAATGCCGGGTAGGATCCTTAAACCATAGCCCGGGGGCCCTAGTTAACCCTTGGCTACCTTCCTCTACCCTTCCGCATCCCCCCTTTCAAATCCCTTCCTATGCTATTAAAGGGGAGTTGCCCAATGTGGATCACCCTCATGTAGCCTGTTACCCTAAAAAAACAAAAAAACAAATGAGTGTACTCCTTCATTTGTTACGAAAACCTACTCAGAAATACGGTAAGGAACAATATGACCAAACTAAAAAAAAACAACAGATCTGACAAAACATAAAAACGAGTACAACGTTTCTTCCACAGATTTGTGAACAAGTACACGGACAAGAAACCGGGAAACTGTGGTGTGACGGTAAACACAGCTGTCAAAAGATGATAGAATGAGCCAAGCGGGTAACAAAAGATCGTGAACCCGATGAGGTCGCAAATTAAGCTATGAAACGTTGTTAACTTAATAAATTCTTTTTTCTGGCTGATATTTATTGATTTCTGAATAGTTACCTGTAATAATTATTTGTTAAAATCTTTATCACAACACTACGCTAAATATTAATTTTTTTATCAGTATAACGAGCGACGTTTTCCAAACGATTGCCTCATGGATTCCAGTGAGCGATCTTCACATTCCCTCGGTGCCTCTCAGCTGATTAGAAACGAGCGTCTGTTCTCCAGCGAACCTCGGCGGCGCGTTTCCTCCAGCAGTAACAGCAATCATAACTTTGCGTTATTCCTAGATTGGACGCTGTCCAACTACGCAAATACCGCGAGTTTCACCAAACTTCTCGAGGTTTTCGTTTTCAATATCGGCGTCGAATGACGTAAGCATCAAAATTAAATTAATTTAATTTAGTAATTAGTAGTGACGCCATCTGGCCTTTACTCATCAAGTTCAAAGTCCATTTGTATTACGTCATTGAAAAAATATCTCTTTCAATCTATACAATAAAAAAAAATTATATTTGTATGTATGTATGTATTTACGGTAATTTCTATACATATTTAAACGCGTGAACATATTGCAACAAAATTTGGTACACATATTCTTAAAAACACAAGAAACGGTAGTGAGGGGGTGCATAAAGGTTGAAAGAATTATAATTAACATATATGATTATTAACTGTAAAATTACTGCGTGCAAAGAGACCGTGACGTCACGAGACAGTAAGGATCAATATGAGGTAATTTTATCCTCGTTTTCTTTTTCTATCTGAAATTATATTTCGTTAATTGATAAATATCGTTTGAGTTGTTTATTTTTTAATCTGGAACATTTAGTGAAATTGTAGTCAATTATTTAAGTTATTTTCGTACAAATAGCGTTGAAAATAAATCCTGAACAAAATATAAGTCCTAAATCACTATGATTTTTTTATGAGAATTGATCTTATTTGTGAAATTCGAAAAATACAAAATGATTCGTTTATTTTTCTTTATAGAATCCAAATGTGTTTTTTTCTGGGGGGGGGGAACAGGCTACTTGAGGGTAATCCACATAGTGGCAACTCCCCTTAAGGGATTTGAAAGGGGGGATGTGGAAGGGTAGAGGAAGGTAGCCAAGGGTTAACTAGGACCCCCGGGCTGTATTTTAAAGATCCTACCCGTCAATTCGCCTAAAGAAATGCATGAAAAACGCTAGAAAACCTGCATCAGGTAGGTCGGGCATTGGGTACTTGTCCCACGCCCTTCCGATGGCGGGAGAGGAGTTTGCTGTGGGGACGCAGCTTTCCCTTCTCCGTGCCTCGACCAGTTTAGGAGGCAGCTGGCCGACTATTCCAATGGGATTAGCGGACAACTCTTACCGTATGCCCAAGGTCTGTGACCCCGGAACATACACCTCTCAGAACAGGCCGAGGTGCCTCGGCTTGTGGGAACCTTAGTTCAAAAACGGAGAGGAAAAGGCATACCCAAAGGAAGCCCCTTCGTGTCTCTCCTACAAGGTTCTGCCTGCGAGAGAATAGCCCTCTCAGACGTTCTCTCCTCCTGATCGCAAAATCCAATTATTTTTTTAAAAAAATATAATTAGTAATAACACATTCAGGCTGCAAGAAATAATATTCATAGACGTACCTGAAACCTTCTTCATCTAAGATGCACAGCAAAATGGAAAACCATGAGTGATGGTTGCACGCGTCAACATACCTGAAAATCAGAGGAAAAAAAATAATATAAACAAAATGGAGCTAGTTGTGTGAAATTATTTATTTTAAAGGAACTAATTTAACAACTGGAAACCAGAGTATCGACAACCTTCGCTTATAATTATGAGATATCGCAGACCAAAGAGAATGTTTTTTAATTGAGTGAATTTCATTTTTACCGGATTCTCCGTGAGACACTTTTTTTTCAAGCTCACGAGGAGAAAGTGAAGAGGTTGTAAATATTAGCACATTGTCGGATGTGGAGCAGCGCAAGCACGACACTTACATGTCCTGGAACAGAGACTTTCCCCTTCTCTTGCAGTGCTGCAAACTAAATTCCTCCCCCTCTGGTTACGATCTGCGACCGTCTCCATAGAACAAAGGCGAGACTCTCAACATTTCAAGTCCTGATTCGAGGATATTTACTTCACCTACATCCTGCTTCCCTCTCAGAGGCACTCAACTTGCGTGAAGGTATTCAAATAAATAGTTTGATAACGCCATTTACGTCCAAGGCAGCCTGCGAGAGAATTCTCTCGCAGGTGAACCTTCCCAGAGAGCTCTGGCGGTGGCTACCTTTGGGGATGCCTTTACAACTCTCTGGTTTTTTGAACTAAGGTTCCCACATGCCGAGGCACCTCGGCCTGTTTTGAGAGGTGTATGTTCCAGGGTCACAGACCTTAGGCATACGGTAAGAGTTGTCCGCTATTCCTATTGGAATAGTCGGCCAGCTGCCTCCTAAATTGGTCAAGGCACGGCGAGGGGAAAGCTGCGACCACAGAGCAAACTCCTCTCCCGCCATCGGAAGGGCGTGGGACAAGTACCAAATGCCCGACCTACCTGATGCAGCGTTTTCTAATGGTTTTCTCTGCATCACTTTTAGGCGAATTTGCGGGTAGGATCCTTAAATAATAGCCCGGGGGCCCTAGTTAACCCTTGGCTACCTTCCTCTACTTTTCCGCATTCCCCCTTTCAAATCCCTTTCCTATGCTATAAGAAGGGAGTTGCCACTTTGTAGATTACCCTAAACATTGCCTGAGTACTTCTAAAAAAAAACGCCATTTGCAAAAACGTGGCAACGTTTTCAACGCTGGATCCTACGCCATGAAATGATATAACGTTGACGACGGCGAAGCCAACCGACTGCAGAGAACTGTTTATTCAATGAGAAATCAAAGGTTATATATATATATATATATATTACGATTATGAACAATATGGGCAAAAAAAAGACCTCACAAGAATAAAAACAAGTGCACTGTCGAAATATGATAGAATAAGTCATGGAAGGGTAAAGTCTTCGTTCTTTAAATTGCATATTTTTTTAAAAGATGTAACCTTCCACCCATATTTTTTTTGGGTGTAGACAGGCTACATGAGGGTGATCCACATTGTGGCAACTCCCCTCTTATAGCATAGGAAAGGGATTGAAAGTGAGGATGTGGAAGATAGAGGAAGGTAGCCAAGGGTTAACTATGGCCCGCCGGGCTATAGTTTAAGGATCCTACCCGGCATTCGCCTAAAAGTAATGCAGGACAAACCCCATAAAAACCTGCATCAGGTAGGTCGGGCATTGGGTACTTGTCCCACGCCCTTCCGATAGCGGCAGAGGAGTTTGCTGTGGGGACGCAGCATTACCTTCTCCGTGCCTCGACCAGTTTCGTGAGGCAGCTCGCCGACTGTTCCAATGGGAACAGCGGACAACTCTTACCGTATGCTCAAGGTCTGCGAGCCCGGAACATACACCTCTCAAAACAGACCGAGGTGCCTCGGCATTCCAATAATTATAAGAAAAGAGGAATAAAATACGAGAAACGAGTGGTAGAAGGAAGGAAAACACTAGAAATACGACGAAGAGAAAAAAATCCACAAGTAAAAGGACAAACAAAACCTAAAGAGGTATCAGAAAAAAAGGGAAGATAGATTTATTGAACGAAGCTGATATGGAAAAAGTAAAATGGCAGGAATGTCGGTAGGCCAAATATGATAATTCCTTACGAGTGTTAGGACTCTGGTAATGTCTTGGTTATTCTTACCATGTGCCTCCTCGCTAACATGAAACCTCCGTGACATCGTTTGAATTATTTACCCTTGGGGGTATTTTAATAGCTTATTGGATCAACACGAGAGGAGGCGGTTTTTGATTGGTGCTTGCTCGAACAATCGCGCGGCTGCTTTTATCGGTCTCGTAAATCCCTCCTACAGTTTCACGATAGTGTGTTTATACCTCGACTTCTGTCTTGAGAGGAACAAACGCATGAAAAAATTCACGTGATTAAATTCGTTCGACCATTTTCTACGTTTCTCTTCAGAGAACGTTCAACTGGTTACCGTTTCATTTATAATATTCCTAATTGGGAACATGCAGCTCTTTTCCTTTAGAGTGCACTGACAACGACACCGGTCTTGCCTAGGAATAAATGATTTAGAGACATCCAGGAAAGCACAGAGTTTAAACCGGGAAGTTCTTCTCTTTATCTCGGTGCAATCTTCTTCAGCCGGCGGGTTTCTTTGAGTTGTTGTTGTTGGATAATTGGTTTGTTTCCTGACTGTATGGAATTACCATGCGTGGAGGTGACGTATTTTCAGTTCCCTCGGGTTCTTCCCACTCGTCAAGTGGTTTCCTGCAGCTCCTGATGGGGGGAGTCTTCAGTACTGAACCCAGCATGTAGTAAGTAAGCGCTGTGAGGACGCAGCAAAGCTCCACACACACAAACTTCCCTTAATAAAATCTCTGACTCTTAGAAGAACTTTATTAATATGCCCATGAAGTGTGTAAAGAGCTTTACACGTAATGAAAACGGCCATTTTGAAGAAGAGGAGTTAAAATCCATGCAATTTCCCCGCAAAACGGTGCATATATATTTTTTAAATACGTAACAATCATCGGGACGAAATAATAAAGGTGGGAATTCAAACAGTAAGGACTGTTGATTATGTACAGTGTGTCCGTAAAGTCCCGGTGCACGTTTAAGCGGTTACAGGAAGCCAACGAAACAAGATAGAAATGTGAAATCTTAACCCAATGAAAGGAAAACTCTCCAAGTTTCGCTCGTATTCAAAGAAGATGGACGTGGCTTCCTTTATTAGACCCTACACACACACACACACACGTAAACGATGTTCAAGCTCTTCCCACACACACTGTTAAGGACGTCTGGTAGTGACAGAGTGAACATTGGTCTGTGATTCGCGGTTTTAAATGATTAATGTCGGTGATACGGTCACTGTACCCGTGCACGCGTGGATGGGGATGTTGTATCCAGAAACTCACGAACACGTGTACAGTGACATGGGTAAACGAAATTATTAGTGGCGAAAACATTTTTTAGGGTAACAGGCTAGATGAGGGTAATCCACATGGTGGAAACTCCCCTTTAATAGCATCAGAGGAAGGGAGTTGAAAAGGGGGATGCGGAAGGGTGGAGGAAGGTAGCCAAGGGTTAACTAGGGCCCCCGGGCTATGGTTTAAGGATCCTACCCGGCATTAGCCTATCAGTAATGCAGGGAGAACCCTAGAAAAACCTGCATCAGGTAGGTCGGGCATTGCGTACTTGTCCCACGCCCTTTCCTGGATGGCGGAAGAAGAGTTTGCTGTGGGGACGCTGCATTCCATTTTCCGTACCACGACCAGTTTAGGAGGCAGCTGGCCGACTGTTCCAATAGGAACAGCGAACAACTCTTACCGTATGCCTAAGGTCTGTGACTCCGGAACATACACCTCTCAGAACAGGCCGAGGTGCCTCGGCTTGTGGGAACCTTAGTTCAAAAACGGAGAGAGGAGGAGGCATCCCCAAAGGAATCCCCTTCCTGTCTCTCCTACAAGGTTCTGCCTGCGAGAGAATAGCCCTCGCAGACCATATTGGGCGAAAACATTGGTAGAATCTTTGTGTCTACGTCACAAAACACCATTGAGATACACACACACACACACACAGAGAGAGAGAGAGAGGCTGAGACGATGAGGATAACATTGGGATAAAAAATAATACTTCTAAGTTTTAAAAAAATAAGCACAAATTATCACAACTGCATTGAACTATTCCTTCATCCATCTCTGAATATTTCTCCTTAATTTTTTAAATCTACAACTAAATGTATTGCCACGCAACTTGCTTTATTCTTATTCCACAAGCACAACTGTCGGTCGTAAACTATATTTATAAGGCAATAATATTGCAACGTGTGTGTGTTTCGTACCAGCAATATTGTAGTTAATAACATCGGTTAGTGGCCGCCCTTTGTCCGCGGGCCTGAGAGGGAACTAATTAAAAGTGAACGTGTGCCGGAGAGGCCCCAAGAAGCCGAGGGTACGCGTCCCTCTTTTTTTGCATCGTTTGTGGGGGAGGGGGGGCGGAGTAAGGGTATATACCCCGCACCCGGGAGACTGTCCAAAGGACTGAAAGTGGAGTGAGAGATGGTGGAAAATTTGGCTAGCGGTAACGAACAAAGGTGTTGGAGTGTAGACGTCCATCGCGGGGAGGCCGAAGAAGGACATCGAGTGCTGCTACAAGACCAGTGATCCGCTGCTGATGCTACGAGATAAAGTAAGGGTCACCATTAATGTAAAGTGCCTTCAGACGTTAAAGATGTTTTTACACAGTACGGAAAGAAGCTCTGTTCATGAATAGCTACGGAGCCGCCCACATTACCTTGTAGAGAAGGAGGATTTCATTAACCAATCCAGAGCTAATTATTGTTAACTTTTTGCAGACTATATGTAGAGCTGCTGGCGCCTCATCAATTTTTTAATGTATTTTTATGTTATACAGTTTTTTTTATTATATATGGTAATAAAGTCTAATCATTACAATATATATTGCCACCGATAATATTGGCCCCTCAAGAGGGCACCTTTATCGTGACGACAGGTGACGGCTCAAGCGGACTCGGCAAAGGTGACGGCACCGGATGACGTCAGAACGATCACACGCAAAAAACCCCAAAGACGCGACCGCATTTGCACGTGAATACGAAAACTTATTGACTCCCCCAAAAAAATATTTATCCGACGCAAATATCGGAACATACACACACATACACGAACAGTCTATATTATTTACTAGATTTATAATTAATTTTAGAGATAGTTATTATCAAAGTGACAAAAAAAATTACTTCTGATTGAAAATAATGAATAAGAAAGTTAGTTTATTCAGACCAAAAAGAAAAGTGATAATATGAATACCACACAACAACGTTTCTGGGATCGTTGTTGTTTTTTTTCCCGTCAGGGGTGCGAAGAAGAGCCTAGAGCGACACAACTGCACTTGTCAGTTGACTAAATTCAAAAGAAAGAGACAAGAATCCCAGAAAGGTTGTTGTGTGTTATTTTATATTATCACTTATTTCGTCTGTATTAGGCTTTCTTATTATTTGACACTAGCAAGTTTCCGTGACAACGGTTCGTGTTAAAGTGAGCTTTGCTTCTGATACCCGCAGGACAGTCAGTGGACGACTGCGTGTCGTATTATGACGTGTCACGAGGAAAAATATCATCCGCCAAAGCGCGGCCATGGCGGATTGACAGCGTATGACCATCCACGGATTATTCCCCTTTAGTAATATATATATATATATATATATATATATATATATATTGTAAAGATTAGACTTTATTACTATGTATAAAAAAACTGTATTACATGAAAATACAAAAATACATAAAAAAAATATTATTGGGCGCCAGCAGCTCTACATATAGTCTGCAAAAAAATTATCATTAGCTCCGGCTTGGTTAATGAAATCTTCCTTCTCTACAAGGTTATGTGGGCGGCTCGGTAGCTATTCAAGAACAGAGCCTTTTTCCGTTCTGTGTAAAAAAATTCAACTTCTGAAGGCACTTTACAGGAATGGTGACCCTTACTTTAACTTGTGGCGTCAGCTGACTTGCAGTGGATCACTGGTCTTGTAGCAGCCCACGATCTCCTTCTTCGGCCTCCCCGTGATGGACGTCTCTCCAAAAACTTTTGTTGGCTACCGCTCGCCAAATTTTCCACCTTCTCGCCTCTCTCACTCCACTTTCCGTCCTCTATCTGTCCGTCTGCCTGTGTCTGTCCCCTTTCACCCGGGTTCGGAGTATATATTCGTACTCCGGCCCCCCCCAAACGATGCAAAAAAAAGGGACGCGTACCCGCGGCTTCTTGGAGCCTCTCGGACGCACACATGCACGTTTAATTTATTCCTCCTCAGGCCCGCGGACACAAGGGCGGCCACTTACCGATGTTATTCACTGCAATATATATATATATATATATATATATATATATATATATATATATATATATATATTGTAATACCAATTAAACAGGCTATTAATAGTTTATAATAATTAAATTGTTAGCGGTACGAATACGTAAAGGCGACAATCAAGGAGGGTTTTTAGCCTTTGTTTAACAATGGGAACTGGAAAACCGCGCTCTTGGAGAACAGCAGTCAGTCTGCCCGGAGATACGATGCAGAACGGTCAACACAAAGTAATAACACAGTAAAGTTTGCTAACATAAAAGCATCCAGGAGGTCCAACGGCGAGATATGGTAGTTTACATAAAACGCGATTAGGCAGTTTGGCGGAGAGACACAAACAATCGCAGTTTGGAAGCAGAAGTTTTTGCTGCCGAAATTGTCACATCGAGAGACTTTGAGGAAATCTACGTCCAGCAACTGGCTGAGGGTGGCCTGATCCAGATTCCAGGACAGCAGAGACACGAGAGGGCAACGACCACGTGGTGTATTCCAATTCTAAAGTGTAGAATCAGTGAGTAATGAATGGCCTGTTTTAGTGGGTGTTGACTTCAAGCTACAAGAATCCAAACTGGTACCAGAAGCACTGTCGTGAGTACAAGACAATTGTTAATAACTGTAGACGATAATTAAAGGGTATAGTCAGATTTCGTTCGCGTTTTTCTTTTCATTCGTTTCTAGTATTTTAATTTTGTATTCCTTTAACCTCAATGAATTGAATTGTTAATGTTTTAACTGGAGTGTTCTTATTATCAAACCCAGTAGTGACCCTGAGATAAGAGATGCGACGTATGTGATTGTAATGATGTAAGAACTGTATGTTCATAAAATGCCACGAATTAATAAATGAAAAATTAAAGTATTTGTTGTTAACTGGATGAAATTAGGCATGAAAAATAGGTCTTGTACAATGTAAATTTATCAACAATAATAAATTTTTTATTTTAAATCTTAAATTAATTTTGTTAGTTACTTCAATGACTTAAGTCCACCTTTTTCAACATTATATATTTGACGTCTTCAACGTGTGGCTCACTATCATTCAAATTTTTTTGTTTAAGAATTTCCAATTAATTAAATATTTTGTTTGCTTATTACAATATATATATATGACATACGCAGGGCGTAGTAAAACTTCAGAGCGCTTCCATTATTCACAAGCGTCATTTGAATACATTTTCCGTCGTGGACGAAGCGAGCGCGCCGAGGGAGCCCGGCAGATCTGGCTGGGGAAGTTCCTGGCGTGCAATCACGGCGCCAAGATTCGATTGAGCCGCGCGCAAAGTGGCAGCTCTCAAACTGGCTTTGCTGTCCCAATCTTCGCTGACAACGTTTCCGGCTCAGCCTCCACTGCCTCTGGCTTCCTTCCCCTGACAAAGGAGAAACTCCCGATCTAATATTCCATAAGGATAACAACAACAACAACAACGGCCACTCGCTGGAGATTACGGTAACTTTTATACCTAATTCGACGACATCCCTGGTAACGTCCTCGGGAAAATAAAATATATGTACATACACCACGGATGCGTTAAACAAAAAAATATGTGAAATAATTGAGAAGCGTACAGCGCCAACAACCCAATTAACTACGTGTTACAGAACACCAGATTTAAAATAAACAATACCATTATTTGACAATAATTAACAACTTGAGATAAAAAGGAAAACTGTTTATTTCCGGTGACTCATACAGAGATATGGGAGTAGAAAAGGTGAGCAAGGAAAAGTGAAAACAGGCAAATAAAAACAGGGAGAGAATGAGGCGGGGTTGAAGAGAGGACGTGAAAAGTCGTCTACAAGATCAGGGAAGAAAAACAAAACGATATTTCACGCGATCTTTTTAAACTGACTCTTTCATAATTAACAGGTTGAAAAAGTATACCATTTTTTTTCGGTGACTGATATAAAAAAATATATAGGTTACTCGTGTATTCCATTGTCTGAGAGTAGAAAAGTGAGCAAGAAAAAGTAAAAAAAGAGGAAAAGCGAAGAAAAAATAAAAGCAGAAAGAAAAAAGGCAGGTTAAAGAGATGACGGGAAAGAAGACCACGAAAAGGATCTTTCTAGACGATCTTTCACGTCATCTCTTTAATCTGCCTCTTTATTTCTTCTTCACTTTTTTTTTTCAAATTATGTATTAAATTGCCCTATATATGTATATTTTTGCTGGATTTGAAATTTGTTGACAATGGTGAGGTAACACTATTATTTAGATTATTCCGGTATTCCATTGTCTGGGAGTAGAAAGGTGAGTAAAAAGAAGTGAAACAAGGCATAGGAAAATAAAAAAAAGGAAAGGAAAGAAAACAAGAAAAACAGGGATAAAAGGGAGGTTAAAGATAAGACGTGAAAGATCGTCTGGAAGGTCAGAAAATATGTTTTTTGGAATAAGAAAAAAAGAGAAAGGAAAGAAAACAAGAAAAACAGAGAGAAAGAGGTATGTTAAATATGTGACGTGAAAGATCGTCTGGAAGGTCAGAAAATATGTTTCCTGGCATAGGAAAAGAAAAAAGGAAAGCAAAGAAAACATAAAAGGCAGGGAGAAAGCGGGACGTTAAAGATATGACGTGAAAGGTCGTCTGGAAGGTCAGAAAATAAGCTTCTTGGCATAGGAAAAGAAAAAAGGAAAGGAAATAAAACAATAAAAACAGGGAAAAAAGGGAAAAAAGGAAGGATAAAGATAAGACGTGAAAGATCGTCTGGAAGGTCAGAAAATATATTTTTTGGCATAGGAAAAGATAAAAGGAAAGGAAAGAAAACAAGAAAAACAGGGACAAAAGGGAGGTTAAAGATAAGACGTGAAAGATCGTCTGGAAGGTCAGAAAATATGTTTATTGGCGTAGGAAAAGAAAAAAGGAATGCAAAGAAAACATAAAAAACAGAGAGAAAGAGGGAGGTTAAAGATGTGCCGTGAAACGATCGTCTGTAAGGTCAGAAAAAATATTTCTAGACCATCTATCACGTCATCTCTTTAACCTGCCCGCTTTCTTTCTTTTTTTGTTGTTTTATTTCCCTTGTTTCACTTTTTCTTGGTCACCTGTTACAATGTGAACAGCTGACAACTCTTACCGTACGCGCACGGTCTGCGACCCCCGGGAAACCCGCACCTCTCAAAAACAGGCCGAGGTGCCTTCGGCATGTAGGAACCATAGTTGAAGAAATAAACCGGAGAGAGGAGAAGACATCCCCAAAAGGTACGTGATGCTTCTGTGACATTAAATAATAATAATAAATCAACTCAACTTCTCAAACTGTTCATGCAACAGTTTATTTATTATATGACAAGAAATTTTGCGTATCGTATGCAATTAAAAATATTTAAAGTAAAGTAACAGCAGTGATAACTTGGCGTACCGCGTTCCTTGCTCCAAAGAGTCTCTACTACTACATCACAGACGGCGGGAAATTTACAAGCAACGAAAATATTTTTATTCGCTGGTTAAATAATAGGATGGTGATCACTGTGTTTTTTTTTTTTTTTTAGGGCAACAGGCTACATGAGGGTGATCCACATTGGGCAACTCCCCTTTAATAGCATAGGAAGGGATTTGAAAGGGGGGATGCGGAAGGGTAGAGGAAGGTAGCCAAGGGTTAACTAGGGCCCCCGGGCTATATTTTAAGGATCCTACCCGGCATTCGCCTAAAGGAATGCAGGGGGAAAACCTTAGAAAAACCTGCATCGGATAGGTCGGGCATTGGGTACTTGTCCCACGCCCTTCCGATAGCGGGAGAGGAGTTTGCTGTGGGGACGCAGCTTACCCCTCGCCATGCCTTGGCCTGTTTAGGAGGCAGCTGGCCGACTATTCCAATAGGAATAGCGGACAACTCTTGCCGTATGCCCAAGGTCTGCGACCCCGGAACATACACCTCTCAAAACAGACCGAGGTGCCTCGGCATGTGGGAACCTTAGTTCAAAAAAAACCAGAGAGATGTGAGAGCATCCCCAAAGGTAGCCCCCGCCAGAGCTCTCTGGGAAGGTTCACCTGCGAGAAATCCTCTCGCAGGCTTCCTTCAAGTGGTGATCACTGTGATGACACGTCACAGATTTTACAATTTATTTTCATGACATGGCTGCGAATAAACACAAATAAAGTGTGTAGTGAACCCGTAATGGCTACTAGCGAAATCTCTTATTAAAGAACAACATCATTAGTGTAGTATTGCACGGCACACACTGACTCTGTCTGCATGATTTACATATTAAACTTATTTGATTAAATCGTCCACTAGTACAGAGGGGGGAGGGGGAACAGGGCGATAAATCAACAGTTGAACGGTCGATATCTGTGGAAGTTGGTCGTCAATCAATGATCAATTTCAAACAAAAGTTAAATTATCCGTGGCGATTTATATGAGCTATAAACAACTTTTATAGCATCGCGTTGTCAAAGCTGCGACTCGTTGTGAAGCTCAAATTAATCGGATTTGAAGGGGGGATGGAGAGGGGGGAAAACCCACCCCCTCTCATTTAACTCCTAATTTGTTCCATTATGAATTTAAATTGAAAATCAGCAACATCACAAATGGAGATTCAACTCAACGGACTGATTCTGCTCGGTAATAGGCCGCCATTTTGAAACTACTGAATGGAAAGGGGGAAAAAAAAACAGTGTTTAATGAACTTGACAAGATTTTACTACGTTAAAAGGCCAAGAAAAACAGTAAATTATATTATATATATTGTAATAATAATTAGAGGCAATTAAAGGATTAATAATTGGGGCAATTGCAGTAAATTGTTATCGGCGACAATGTAAACACAACAATGGGTACTGGCGAGCCTTTGTCGTCGGCGAGTGGTTAAAGCTACGGGGCTCACAGCGGGAGTTGCAGGCAGAATTTCATCGAGTAAAGGATAGACACAGAATTCGATCAAGTAAAGGTCGCAGGGAAAATTTTCAATAAGTAAAGCCGCAGGTAGAACTTCATCTAGTAAATGCAATTACAAAAATTAGTCGAGAAGGAGTGGACGACATTCTGATTGACCCTTAATCAGAGAGAGAGAGAGAGAGATAGAGAGAGAGAGAGAGATAGGGATAGAGAGATAGAGATAGAGAGAGAGATAGAGAGAGATAAAGATAGGGATAGAGAGATAGGGATAGAGAGATAGAGATAGAGAGAGATAGAGAGAGATAGAGAGAGATAGAGAGATAGAGAGAGAGATAGATAGAGAGAGATGGAGAGATAGAGATAGAGAGATAGAGATAGAGAGATAGAGATTGAGAGATAGAGATAGAGAGATAGATAGATAGAGATAGAGATAGAGAGAGGGAGAGAGAGAGATAGAGAGATAGAGAGAGATAGAGAGATAGAGAGATAGAGATAGGGAGATAGAGATAGAGAGATAGAGATAGAGAGATAGAGATAGAGAGATAGAGATAGAGATAGAGAGATAGAGATAGAGAGATAGAGATAGAGAGATAGAGAGATAGAGATAGAGAGATAGAGGTAGAGAGATAGAGATAGAGAGATAGAGAGATAGAGATAGAGAGATAGAGATAGAGAGATAGAGAAAGAGATAGAGAGAGGGAGAGAGAGAGAGAGATAGAGAGATAGAGAGAGAGATAGATAGAGAGAGATGGAGAGATAGAGATAGAGAGATAGAGATAGAGAGATAGAGATTGAGAGATAGAGATAGAGAGATAGAGATAGAGAGAGGGAGAGAGAGAGATAGAGAGATAGAGAGATAGAGATAGGGAGATAGAGATAGAGATAGAGAGATAGAGATAGAGAGATAGAGATAGAGAGATAGAGATAGAGATAGAGAGATAGAGATAGAGAGATAGAGATAGAGAGATAGAGGTAGAGAGATAGAGATAGAGAGATAGAGAGATAGAGATAGAGAGATAGAGATAGAGAGATAGAGAAAGAGATAGAGAGAGGGAGAGAGAGGGGGGGACTTAATGCAGAGGTCCACAGGTGTTGTAAGGAGTAATCGTGTCAGGTGGAAGATACAAAAATTTTGGACGGTGAGTTGAAACCAATTAAAATCAGTGAAACGATGGCCTGTTGCATGTGAACAGTGTGTAGTGTGCCAAAGATCCCAAACGAATGCCTGGTACCAACAAAGAAAACTGTAAGTAGGGAGAGAGAAACTTTATAAAATTTATTGTAAACGTTAAATAAGGATCAAATCTTCAGATTTAGGATTCACGTTCATTTTGTTGTTTAATTCTAATGTTGTAAATTTTGAGAGTAGGAAAAGGTTTGTTCTTTATTTAAAACGCCCAAATAAACGACCCTGAGACGAGAGTAGATAAGTTTGTAAAATAGTAAGAACGCGAATGTAAAATAAATCACATCAAGAATATTTGTTATTATTACTTTAAATAAATTAATTGTTTTCTGAGGTTTAAAGTCTGTAATTATTCAACATCCTTTTATTTTAATTTAATAAATCATCCGTTAATTAACCATAATAATTAAATTTCTATTGAATATTACATAAATTGGCGTGCCAACGAGCGGCGAATTAATTGTTAATTAATTCATTTAATTCTGAGTATTACAATTAATTGTTAATCAATTAATTCTTTTAATTATTACATTTTGGCGTCCTCAACGTGCGGCAATTCATCCATTTAATTATCAGTTTATTACAATATATTTTAATGATTATAAAACAAAGGATGGCTTTAATTTAAAAAAGTTAATTAATTAGTAAAACAAATTTATTCTTTAAAGGTACACATTATCAGCCTTACTTTGGCACGCTAAATTTTATTTTATTATTTATTATTTTTATATATTGAGGCATTCTAGGAAAATACAAACTTTCCAATTTTATAAACAATTACATCTAATTGCTCTTCTTCTCAGGGTCTTTACTGGGTTTGATAGCAAGAACAATCAAATTTAATAAACTGATTAACAAATCAAAATTGAAATGAACTGAATATAAATTCTGAACCAAATAAAGAAGACGAAAACTAAACAAGATAACGAAATCTGACTTCTACTTTTAATCCTCGTTTACAGACTTTAAATAGTTGTGTTTGTACTCACGAATGTCTTTCTGGTACCAGATCTGGTTCTTGGAGTTTGAGCCCAACACTCACTAAAAAGGCCGTTATTCACTGATTCTACACATTATATTTTTAATAAACACGGTCGATGTTCTCGTTGTTATTCCACCTGGAATTTTGGGATCAGCCGCGCCCTCGGTCAGCCCTCGGACGTGTGTCTCCTCAATGCCATTAGTTCGCATCTGTGTGGTGCAAACCTTTTGCTTCCACTTTGCGATTTCATATATATATCATGAGTCTCTCCGTAAGAACTATTTATTTGTGTTTTACAAAATTTTATAGATCTTGCAGTTGAACTTCCTGGACCACGCTATTGGTAGTTTCTAGGTGAGCCTCTCTCTCTCTCTCTCTCTCTCTCTGTCTCTGTCTCTCTCTCTGTCTCTCTCTCTGTCTCTCTCTCTCTGTCTCTCTCTCTCTCTCTCTCTGTCTCTATCTGTCTCTCTGTTTCTCTCTGTCTCTCTCTGTCTCTGTCTCTCTCTCTCTGTCTCTCTCTGTCTCTGTCTCTCTCTCTGTCTCTCTCTCTGTCTCTCTCTCTGTCTCTGTCTCTCTCTGTCTCTCTCTCTGTCTCTCTCTGCCTCTGTCTCTCTCTGTCTCTGTCTCTCTCTGTCTCTCTCTGTCTCTCTCTGTCTCTCTCTCTCTCTCTCTCTCTCTCTCTCTCTCTCTCTCTCTCTCTCTCTCTCTCTCTCTCTCTCTCTCTCTCTCTCTCGAGAAACGTTTGCCTGCCTGACTTCCGTACCAGCGCGCGGTTTCCAACAACTATCGCCGACAAAGAGCCAGCCGTGATTCTTGCTTTCAAGAAATGTATCACTAACAATCTAATTATTTTAAAACAATTAATGCCCTCTAATTAGTATTACAATATATATAAACACAATAATGGAAAAATGTGCGATTAAAATATGGGTAATACTTCACCAGAGCAGGGATACCAATCTCAAGCTTCACTCACGGACCCAATTTAGATTTATTTGTTTTTCCCCATTAGTCCTCGAAACAGGAAATAGGAACACGTCTTTAAAATAATACAAAATTATACAAACAGATTAACTTGAAATTACAGTCTATATTGCCGGGTAGGATCCTTAAACCATAGCCCCGGGGGCCCTTAGTTAACCCTTGGCTACCTTCCTCTACCCTTCCACATCCCTATGCTATTAAAGGGGAGTTTCCAGCATGTGGAATACCTTGTACATAACCTGTTGGTCTAAAATAAAAAGATTCGACTTTCGCCTGTAATTATTTCGCGAGGGTTTCTGTCTGTAATGATCAAACTGAAAATCATTTTGTTTCTAGTATATTACGCATACGTCAAAAACTACCGTAATTAATGCATATTCAACAATTGTTGTTAAGAGACTCGAAATAATTTTATCTCGTACCGTAACGCAAATTATCACGAATTTTATCGTTTCAAATTTCATTCTCTTTGTGTGTTTGAAGCCAAGCTCGTCCTAGAGGGACTCTCCATTTGTTACAAGAATCGAAAGCTAGTTTGATGAACGGATGAGCCACCCTCACGAAGAACTTGACGTTGATCCAAACCTTTTCAAAACTCTTTTGTGGTTGATGCTGGAAAGAGTCGATTTAGAGGAAACGGAGCTGCGTCACGTCGATCTCGTGGTGTGGCAGGTCCATCGCTGAGTTGTCACGTTGGTCCCTTCACGCTCATACGTTTTCTTCGGATTATTCCGCTCAGTAACACACACACACACACACACACACACACACACAGGGTGGGCCAGTAGAAGCAGCGATCGCTCTACATTAGATCTACATCTAACCTTGAACGGGGTTTGAGAGATGCTCGGGAAAATCACAAAAAATTCTTAATTGCAATTATCGGTTCATAAAACGCAGAGACCTAAATTAATCTAATATAATTATGTTATTTACTATCCTTGGTGCCCGGCGTTGCCACGTGTACTTTTTTATGTAAACATAAGGTTCAAGTCGCGTCCATCCAACTTTAAAAACAGTCTTCAATTAAAATACACAATTAATTTCTGGTTTACTTTTTCCAGAATCAAATACGCAGTCTGTATTGTAGACTATGAGTTAATTAATCCATGTGTGCATAGCTAAGAAAATAAATAATAGTTTGTATAGATTGATAATGTACGCTTAAAGGCTTCTGATTGGACACTCGGAGAATGACGTGAGCGAGCTCTGACGTCACTTAATTTAAACAGAAGCACTCATCTTCCTTTCTTTTTAAAATAGTTCGAATTCCACATAATTTGACTCTCCAACCTGGGGCTTGATTATATCTTCTACTATCCTTGGTGCCGCAGCGTTGCCACGTGTACTTATTTATATAAACCCCCGAAAAAGTATTTAATTCTATATTAATCTTTAGTGAAGAAGTGATTTAACCTGAATCTAACTGTTCCTAGTTCCGTACACACTTTCCACAGATAATAGTGCATTAATTCAACAGCTGTAAAATACATTGAATTTAATTGCATCAGTCACAACAAACATACCTCAGAATTTCTTCTTAAATATACTCCTTGAGTACTGCAGGATATAATTGTCCCTCAGTCTTCAGGCATTACCAAAGATTAAATTCTTAGCTAGATTCACAATGTAAACAAATAGTCGCCATATTGGAGTCACTAAACATGGCGCGGAAAATTAACTTACATTTGCCTGCAAGGATCGTAAAGTATTTGGTATTGTTTTTTTTATTATCATTCGATGGAGTATCGCTGGATAAAATTATATTCTTTATTAAATAAAAATATTTCTGCATTATTTCACTACGGAAAAAGGAACTATTTCCCTTTGTTCGTCGCGGAGTAACGTCTCACTCTCTCTCTCTCTCTCTCTCTCTCTCTCTCTCGCTCTCTCTCTCTCTCTCATAAGACGTCACGGTCTCTTGGCGCACAGTAATTTAACAGAATTTAATTATAATTCTTTAAGCCTTTATGCTTGGGCGTTTCTCAACCTCACAGTACCGTTTCTCGTGTTTTAAAGAATATCTGTACCAATTTATGTTGCAATCTGTCCACGCGTTTATATTTTTATAGAAACGAACGTAAATACATACATACAAACTTTTTTATTATACAGAAATGGCCCCCTAGACGTAATAAAATGACGCCTTACAATTTCCAGTTCCTTTCACGTTTTTTTTTTTAGGTAACAGGCTACATGAGGGTAATCCACATTGGGCAACTCCCCTTTAATAGCATAGGAAGGGATTTGAAAGGGGGGATGCGGAAGGTATCCAAGGGTTAACTAGGGCCCCCGGGCTATGGTTCAAGGATCCAACCTGGCATTCGCCTAAAGAAATGCAGGGAAAACCCTAGAAAAACCTGCATCAGGTAGGGCGGGCATTGGGTACTTGTCCCACGCCCTTCCGATAGCGGGAGAGGAGTTTGCTGTGGGGACGCAGCATTCCCTTCTCCGTGCCTCGACCAGTTTAGGAGGCAGCTGGCCGACTGTTCCAATGGGAACAGAGAACAACACTTACCGTATGCCCAAGGTCTGTGACCCCGGAACATACACCTCTCAAAACAGGCCTCGGCTTGTGGGAACCTTAGTTCAAAAACGGAGAGGGAGGATGGAGGCATCTCCGAAGGTAGCCCCTTCGTATCTCTCCTAAAAGGTTCTGCCTGCGAGAGAACATCCCTCGCAGACTCTCCCCTCATTATTTATTTATCACTTCTTTGAATATTTATTTATTCACTGTTAAAGCAGCATAAACCATAAGGGAGAGAGAGAGAGAGTGAGAGAGAGAGAAGAGAGAGAGAAGAGAGAGAGGAGAGAGAGAAGGGAGAGAGAAGAGAGAGAAGGGAGAGAGAAGAGAGAGAGAGAAGGGAGAGAGAAGGGAGAGAGAAGAGAGAGGAGAGAGAGAGGAGAGAGAGAAGGGAGAGAGAGAAGGGAGAGAGAGAAGGGAGAGAGAAGGGAGAGAAGAGAGAGAGAGAAGGGAGAGAGAAGAGAGAGAAGGGAGAGAGAAGGGAGAGAAGAGAGAGAGAGAAGGGAGAGAGAAGAGAGAGGAGAGAGAGAGGAGAGAGAGAGAGAGAGAGAGACGCAGCAGAGTCACTATAGTGACGTCACGTAGCTCACTCACTCTGTGGTTATTGTTGTTGGCTGGTCCGTGACCGCGAATCATCATCGTGCTTTACAATTTCTCAAATTAATTGACCTTCCTTTTGATTCACATAACTTCCATTACATGCACACATTGCAGAATGTAGGGAGTTTTTTTGTTTAGAGGTTGAAACTCTCTGCTGCGTCCCGTACCGGGCGTAAAAGCTTCCAGCGTCTCCCTCCCTTCCCTCTCTGCTGCATTTGTGTCGAGATTAATCATGTTTGTCAGGAGGCTTGCTGCTGGTGTAAACGCGCGAGGCCTTTGTGTGTCGACAAAGCGAAATCAGCGAATCTCAGGACCAAACTTCATTGGTTCGTCCTCGGGGCTGCGCTGTTTGTTTATGCTGCAGTGCAAATCCTCTCTGTCCTGCAGTGTTGGAAACTCCAGCAGTCACGCTGTCTCGTGGGGCCCTCGGAGGTGGCAAGAAACCCTTGTAACTAAGGGGGAAAATTATATTGCTGTGGAAGAGACAGCGAGGGCGCAGGAAAGTAATGGTGATTACCGAGGAGCACAAGTGACGTCACTAAACAGACGGATGAGGAATCTGCAAACTCCAGGCCCTCGTCATACATGAAACAATGCATCAGAATGTGAGAAGTGGAATTTTGCCGTGTAAATGGGAATTGGTATCAGCCCACTTTTTTTTAACTAGTCCAGGCACGGAGAGGGTAAAGCTGCGTCCACACAACAAACTCCTCTGCCGCTATCGGAATGGCGTGGGACAAGTACCAAATGCCCGGCCTACCTGATGCAGGTTAATCTAGGGTTTTCCCTGCATTACTTTTAGGCGAATGCCGGGTAGGATCCTTAAACCATAGCCCAGGGGTCCTAGTTAACTTCATCTACCCTTCCGCATCCCCCATTTCCAATCCCTTCCTATGCTATTAAAGGGGAGTTGCCACCATGTGGATTACCCTCATGTAGCCTGTTACCCTAAAAAAAAGACGTTCACGTGACATCCCTGCGAGGGCTATTCTCTCGCAGGCAGATCCTTGTAGGAGAGACAGGAAGGGGCTACCTTTTGGGATGCCTTTTCCTCTCTCCGTTTTTGAACTAAGGTTCCCACAAGCAGAGGCTCCTCGGCCTGTTCTGAGAGGTGTATGTTCCGGGGTCACAGACCTTGTGCATACGGTAAGAGATGTTCGCTGTTCCCATTGGAACATTCGGCCAGCTGCCTCCTAAACTGGTCGAGGCACGGAGAAGGGAATTTTGCGTCCCCACAGCAAACTCCTCTGCCGCTATCGGAAGGGCGTGGGACAAGTACCCAATGCCCCATCTACCTGATGCAGGTTTTTCTAGAGTTTTCCCTGCATTTTCTTTAGGCGAATGCCGGGTAGGATCCTTAAAATATAGCCCGGGGGCCCCTAGTTAACCCTTGGCTACCTTCCTCTACCCCTCCGCATCCCCCCCCCTTTAAAATCCATTCCTATGCTATTAAAGTAGAGTTGCCACCATGTGGATTACCTTCATGTGGCCTGTTACCCTAAAAAAGGAGACGTTCACTTTGCTTTAATACGATGACGTCATCGAAACATTTTTCACTCGGTTGGAGTTGGATTCAGTGTAAAGACTTTCTACTGCAATGCCACGGCCATGTCTTTACTCAGTGCAGGAGTTTCTTGATCATTCCCCTAATAAATACTTTTTTTTTTAATAAAAAGCCCTGCACAAGTGTTGAATGTGTTGCTAATAACAACTACTTATTTCATAACCTGCTTAGTCTCTGTTGGTCTTTGCTGCTCTTTTCTTTGTTTGTTTCACGTACGAGGCCCCTGAAGTTTGCAGATTCCTCTTCCCTCTGTTCCTGTGACGTCACTTGTCCGTCGTTTTGTGTTTCCTCCTAGTGTGTGTGTGTGCGTGTGTG
Organism: Zhengitettix transpicula; assembly: GCA_037074705.1. Taxonomy (NCBI): domain Eukaryota; kingdom Metazoa; phylum Arthropoda; class Insecta; order Orthoptera; family Tetrigidae; genus Zhengitettix; species Zhengitettix transpicula. The sequence goes on along the minus strand of CM073591.1, from coordinate 23,219,696 downwards.
TGTCAAGGCTTTGTATTTATTCTTGTGTGATGTTGTAAATTCTATAATTTACGATAATTAATTCTGGAACTTAGCAATAGACAAATCGAAAATTAATTTAGCGAAGGTTTCGTTAAACTCTCACAAATAATTTAATCTTTGTTGGTCATTTCTGCTCTTTTGTTTCATGCACGAGCGCCTGGAGTTTACAGATTCCTCTTCCCTCTGTTCCTGTGACGTCACTTGTCCGTCGTTTGTGTTTCTTCCTAGTGTGTGTTTATTCTTGTGTGATTATGACAGTTAATCCGCTAATCAATAATTATTTAGTAGTACGTATTTAATTTTTTTTATTACAACTGTAAATATTATATTCCACCCTTAGTATAGTTAAAAAATTATAATTTTTGTAATTATTCACATTATTTTACTTATGTCGTCAGTTTAAACATATCCTCGTCAGGAACCACGTTAATTAAAATTTATAATGAAACGACATTTATAGTTGTCAATTATCCGGTCGGACAAAACCGTACGATTGAATTAAAAAATAATTTAACGTTTGCAAATAGACGGTCTCCGCCGTTTCTGCCTCCCCCCCCCCTCGTCTCTTCCCCTCGAAGGCGTGTGCCACAGATCGACGACGCCAAACGTTATGCACTTGGTAATTTCCGCTATGAAATTCCCTTCAAGAAGCGCCCTCTTAATTTCACGAGCGAGGCTCTTGGCAATTTTAATGGAGGAGCCGGAATAGCGGATGTTCGCCTCATCCAGAAATTTATTCTTGCCTGCGGCGGGCGAAGCTTGGCAGCTGTAATCGATTGGAAAATTTTAGTCCTCCGCATATGCATATATATATATATAAAGCCATAAGGAGATTTACGAAAGAAACTAAACCTAAACGGGATAATGAACCACGCAGATCAAGGCGATTATATTTTTAATTACACCGATTGTGAGTTCCATGAGGGTGAAACCATCCAAGTCAACGGCAGCCATTTTTCCCTTCGCCGAATGAGCATATAAACTGGAATATTAAGAATAGTGGAGCAGTTTCCATGTTCCTTGAGAGCTGAAATAGTTCCACTGGACTCCTACAGATGGCCTCAGTGTCGTTTTTTTTCATTGTTGACTGGTCCAATCCTGAGGAAGCTGTCGTCAAATCAACAGGTCGTTGCTAGTCTGAGGTTACATACTTAATTTTTTTTAGGTAACAGGCTACATGAGGGTAATCCACAAGGTGGCAACTCCCCTTTAATAGCATAGGATTACTTTTAGCATAATCCCTCCATGTTACTCTCTGGAACCTGCGAGGAGTTAGTTCAGTGTGTTGAGTCCGCCACTCCGAGGAGTATCCCGAATTTTTTTTATATTTTTTTTTATGTAGCCAGGCTATGTATAGGATAATCCACATAGTGGCAACTCCCCTCTTATAGCATAGGAAAGGGAGTTGAAAGGGGGGATGCGGAAGGGTAGAGCAAGGTAGCCAAGGGTTAACTAGGGGCTCCCGAGCTATATTTTAGGGATTCTACCCGGCATTCGCCTAAAGAAATGCAGAACAAAGCCTAGAAAAACCTGCATCAGGTAGGTCGGGCATTGGGTACGGTAAGAGTTGTCCGGTATTCCTATTGGAATAGTCGGCCAGCTGCCTCCTAAACTGGCGAAGGCATGGCGAAGGTTAAGCTGCGTTCCCACAGCAATCCCCTCTCCCACCATCGGAAGGACGTGGGACAAGTACCAAATGCCCGACCTGCCTGATGCAGGTTTTTATAGGGTTTGTCCTGCGTTACTTTTAGGCGAATGCCGGGTAGGATCCTTAAACTATTGCCCGGGGATCCTAGTTAACCCTTGGCTACCTTCCTCTACCCTTCCGCATCCCCTCTTTCACTCCCTTTTCTATGCCATAAGAGGGGAGTTGCCAATATGTTGATTACCCTATACATAGCCTGTCTACACCCAAAAAATAAAATAAAAAAATCAGGATACTCCTCGGAGTGGCGGACCCATCACACTGAAGTAACTCCTCGCAGGTTCCAGAGAGTAACATGGAGGGATTATGCTAAAAATAATTAAAAATATTGTTTTCTGGGGGGACACCGTAGAAATAGGGAAGCTTTGGGATGAAATTTTTAACACATTGGTCAACTTTCTTACACGCTAAATAATCACACATATAAAAAAAGATGAAGATAAATATAGTTCACACGAGGTGAGACGAGCTCAGTAAGAAAGCAACTGTCTGTAATTAGCACGCGTGATGCTGAGTGTAACAAAATACCGAGAGCAATCAGCGAAATGCAAATTGGAGATCTCATACTCCCTGATTGTATGGGACGTTTCGAGGAATCTTCAGTTAGACGGCTTCTCCCCTCCGCTGTTCAATTTCCGCCAGAGGATCATCAACCACCCTCCAGGAGATTGCAGAAAGCCTCACTACGGACACCGTTTACATAAACACACGAGTGCACCGTCGTGATCAGTGGCTAATTCAGGCCCGTTAGTGAAATGGATCAGTTTGGTTAAGATATATTTAACCTTCTTCTTAACAGACTTTTATTTTAAAAATAATTAATATGGTTCCCGTTCGTATTTGTGCTCCTATCAGGTTGCCTGTTATATTACATAAAGTATCCTTGGTGCCCGGTGTTGCCACGTGTCCTTCTTTATATAAACCCCAGAAAATGTATTTAATCCTATATTAATCCTTAGTGAAAAAGTGATTTAACCTGAATCTAACTGTTCCTAGTTCCGTACACACTTTCCACAGATAATAGTGCATTAATTCAACAGCTGTGAAATACATTGACTTTTACTGCATCAGTCGCAACAAACATACCTCCGGATTTCTTCTTAAATATACTCCTTGAGTACTGCAGGACATAATTGTCCCTCAGTCTCCAGACATTACCAAAGATTAAATTCTCAGCTAGATTCACAATGTAAACAAATAGTCGCCATATTGGAGTCACTAACATGGCGCAGGAAATTAACTTGCATTTCCCCCAAGGATCGTAAAGTATTTAGTACTGTTTTTATTATCATTCCATGGAGTATTACGGGATGAAATTATACTCTTTATTTAATGAAAATATTTCTGCTTCATTTCAGTACGGGTAAAGGAACTATTTCCTTTGTTCGTCGCGTAGTAACGTCTCTCTCTCTCTCCCTCTCTAGCGTGACGACACGGTCTCTTGTCGCGCGCAGTAATTTAACACAATATTATCACGTTTTTTAATTATACTTCTGGCCACCTTTATGCTAGGGGTTTCTCACCCCCACAGTACAGTTTCTCCTGATTTGAAGAATGTGTGTGCCAATTTTTGTTACGATCTGTCCACGCGTTTGAATTTATATAGAAATTAACGTAAATACATACATACATACAAACATACATCCTTTTTGTATTGTATAGATTCAATTAAATATTTTGAAACAATTAACAAGGTGTGTGTCACCATACCTGAGACACCCTCGGGAAAAAAATAATTTTCGTGCTCTTAATTAAATTAAAATTGTACCCTAAGACCTATATCGTCGTTGTGTGAAATCCTTATCGACGTAGCTGTCAGAGGGATTAATACCCCGCACAGTGAACAGATTATGAGACTCACCAGATGGCGTGTGCATATGGGGGAAAATGAAACTGTATTAACTTTGGTTACTGTTGATGGCTATTCGGAATCGGTAGGTAAATTAAATATAATTCCCGTAGTTGTTTTCTCTCGCAGGCAAAACCTTGAAGGAGAGACACGCAGAAGCTACCTTTGGGGATGCCTTTTCCTCTCTCCGTTTTCGAACTAAGGTTGCCACAAGCCAAGGCACCTCGGCCTGTTTTGAGAGGTGAATTTTCTGGGGTCACAGACCTGGGGCATACGGTAAGAGTTGTTTGCTGTTCCCATTGGGACAGTCGGCCATCTGCCTCCTAAACTGGTCGAGGTATGGATATGGGAATGCTGCGACCCCACAGCAAAATCTTCTCCCGCTATCGGAAGGGCGTGGGACAAGTACTCCAATGCCCGACCTTCCTGATGCAAGTTTTTCTAGGGTTTTTCCTGCATTACTTTTAGGCGAATGCCGGGTAGGATCCTTAAACCATAGCCTAGGGGCCCCTAGTTAACCCTTGGCTACCTTCCTCTACCCTTCCTCATCCCCCCTTTCAAATCCCTTCCTATGCTATTAAAGGGGAGTTGCCACCATGTGGATTACCCTCATGTAGCCTGGCTACACCTAAAAAGAAAAAGGGATATTTTTAGATGCTTCACAAGCTTTCCAAAGTTTGGCATGAATGAAGGAAAAAAGAAATTAATATTATTTATGGTTATTCCCTATTGAAATGTCTCTGGTCTGCACTGTGTGTAAATCCGTACGGCCCACGTGAGTGACACGTCATCACTCGCCGCAATCTCCGGCTGTCACTTCACAGAGTTTAATTAAATACACATTTTTAATAAATCCAGAGACAACAATTACCGCTCGGTGCAATAGTAATGAAAAATGGCGGAGTTGAAAATGTGACGTGCAGTTTCTTCCACGTGGAGCTTCACGATCCGTTCCGTCAACTGATTCAAAGAAACTTTTAACGGAGCGATTGATCGTTAACTTGTAATAATGAAAAGAAAAGAAGAACGTCGTTGATGAGAACATGACTCACTCCAGAGATTAATCTGCGACTCTTAGAAGATCTCTGGACTCATATCTCGCGGATCTGATTAATCGTGAAGTCATTAAGCTTCTTAATCAAATTTGTTAGTCAGTCATTTTTCAATGTTTATAAGGACGAAGACAAAACATGTACATGAATTGACTCTCTGCTTTAAAATACACGATGATACTCACAGTAGAATTTCAAATTGCATCCTGTCGAAACTAATTTAATTTACGTCCACGTGTTGTCAAGCCGCCATTTATCGTATCTCGACAAAATGGCCGCGCTTTGGTGGAATGAAATTTTCCCTCTAAAACACTCTGAAAAATCGAGAGAAAAATCTAGTCATGTCAAAAATGCGATACGCGGGCTCGTCCACTGTCCTGGGGGGGTTGAAGAAGCGAAGCTCACTTTAACACGAACCATTGTCACGGCAACTTGGTAGTGAGTAAAATAATAAGAAAGGGAGCCAAATACAGGCAAAGTAAGTGATGATATAAAGACCACACAACAGTTTCTGGATTACTTGTCCCTTTCATTTGAGTTTTGCCAAGTGACGAGTGCAGTTGTGTCGCTCTAGGCTTCTTCTTAGCACCTGAATGAAAGAAACGAGGATCCCAGAATTGACTCTCTGCTTTATAACATACGATGATACTCACAGTAAAATTTCAATTACTTCCTGTCGAAACTGATTTATATTACGTCCACGTGCTGTCAATCCGCCATTTGTCGTACCTCGACAAAATGGCCGCGGGTCCGTTGGGATAAAATTTTCCCCTCTGAAACACACTGAAAAATCGAGAGAATGCGATACGCGGGTTCGTCCACTGGCCTGAGGGTTGAAGAAGCGAAGCTCACTTTAAAACGAACCATTGACACGGCAACTTGGTAGTGCGTAAAATAATAAGGAAGACAGCCAAATACAGGCAAATTAAGTGATGATATAAATACCACACAACTACGATTCTGGGATCCTTGTCCCTTTATTTTGCGACTAGTGCAGTTGTGTCGCTCTATGCTTTTCTTACCACCTGGTTAATCGTGACGTCATTTAGCTTCTTAATAAAAAATATCTCTTCTTTATAATATACGATGATACTCACAGTAAAATTTTCAAATACTTCCGGTCTAAACTGATTTATTATACGTCCACGTGCTGTCAATCCGCCATTTATCGTATCTCGACAAAATGGCCGCGCTTCGGTGAGAAATCACTGAAAATTCGAGAGAAAAATCTAGTCATGTCAAAAAATAGGATACGCGGGCTCGTCCACTGTCCTGCGGGGGTTGAAGAAGCGAAGCTCACTTTAACACGAACCATTGTCACGGCAACTTGGTAGTGCGTAAAATAATAAGAAATATAGCCCAATACAGAGAAAAGAAGAGATAATATAAATACCACACAACAGTCCCTTGTCCCTTTATTTTGAGTTTTGTCAAGTGACGAGTGCAGTTGTGTCGCTCTAGGCTTCTTCTACGAACCTAAAAGAAAGGCACAAGGATCCCAGAAACGTTGTTATGGTATTTATATTATCACTTCTTTACTCTGTATATAGCTATATTTCTTCTTCTTCTTATTATTAATCAGACGTAATTTTTTTTTCTATTGGTAGCGTAAAAACAAATCTGAAAAACATTGTCTGAAGGAAATGTGTCGTGTTAAATTCAGGACGTGTTGTACGTAAAAGGTAAGGGGGATGATTATTATAGGGTGTGGTAAAAGGTACCAGTCACGCTGACCCCTGCACCACACGAGGTCGGCTTTAGTTTTTTGGTACTTGAAAAAGAAACATCAATAGTAAGTGAATTTATTTTTTAAAAAACACCAAAAAAAATCCATTTAATTTAAAAATGTATCTTTCCATTGGAAAACCCTTTTTTCTCTCATGCTGCAGCCTTTTTATTCTTATATTATTTTATATATTATTATTAATATATATATAAAAATACAAATAGAGTTTGACCCCTAAGTGAATAAGGTGAATCATCCAGAAAATTCTTCTAAAAGTTAAAAAAATATATTTTAGTTAAGGTTGGTAACGCGACGACCCGCGAAGCGGGATATCAATGACGGGGGGAAAGAAAAGAGGTTATACGGGACGGACGCTGACGTCGCTCTATTCACTACTCTGTGGATCACGACAGTGGACGTAGTTTATTGTTGTTCCAGAAACTCCAGCAATGCTACGGTCCTCCCCCCTCCCTCTCCCCTCTCTCCCTCTCCCCCTCCCTCCCTCCCTCTCTCTCTCTCTCCATCTCTCTCTCTCCCTTTCCCCCCCCCTCTCTCTCTATTTTATTTGGTCCTGTAGGGTTCAGGGAAACGCGAACCAGAAAACTTTTACAGACAATTTTCTTCTCTCTCCTTGTCGTTTCACTGCGTTTGGCGCTTATAGACTTTTAATTTCCCGTAACACTTAATTTTAAATTGATGTAACTATTACACACGATGTATTTTGTCTGTATTGACTATCTAAGTTTTGAAAATTTCCATATTAATTGTATATATATATATATATTATTGTGATTGCCAGCCACGGAGAAGGGAATGCTGCGTCCCCACAGCAAACTCATCTCCCGCTATCCACGGAAGGGCGTGGGACAAGTACCCAATGCCCGGCCTACCTGATGCAGGATTTTCTACGATTTTCCCTCCATCACGTAAAGGCGAATTGGCTGGTAGGATCCTTAAACCATAGCCCGGAGGTCCTAGTTAATCTTTGGCTACCTTCCTCTACCCTTCCGCATCCCCCCTTTCAAATCCCTTCCTATGCTATTAAAGGGGAATTTCCCAACGTGGATTACCCTCATGTAGCCTCTTGCCCTAAAAAAAAATCGCTACATATTTTTTTCTGTTCTTCTAGACGATCTTTCTCGTCATCTCCTTAACCTGCCTCTGTATTTCCGTTTTTGCTTTTCTCTTTTACTTTTTTTGTTTCTGTCTTTTTTTCATTTTTTCTTGCTCACTTATCTACTCCCAGACATCCAAATAATATAAATAAATTTTCTCGAATGCCCGACCTACCTGATGCAGGTTTTTCTAGGGTTTTCCCTGCATCACGTAAAGGCGAATTGCCGGTTAGGATCGTTAAACCATAGCCCGGGGGGCCCTAGTTAACCCTTGGCTACCTTCCTCTACCATCCGCATCCCCCCTTTCAAATCCCTTCCTATGCTATTAGAGGGGAGTTGCCACCATGTGGATTACCCTCATGTAGCCTGTTACCCTAAGAAAAAAAAAGAATATTGACCAGCCATTTTCTCTTCTTTAAACGTTCAACATTATAACGTTTTTAATAATAATAATAATAAGAAGAAATATATAGCCAAATACAGAAAAATAAGTGATAATATAAATACAACACAACCACGTTTCTGGGAATTATTGTTCCTTTCTTCAGGTGCTAAGAAGAGCGTAGACCAACACAACTGCACTCGTCAGTTGACAAAATTCAAATGAAAGGGACAAGGATCCCAGAAACTGTTGTGTGGTATTTATATTATCACTTCTTTCCTCTGTGTTGGGCTATATTTCTTATTATTTTACGCACTACCAAGTTGCCGTGACAATGGTTCGTGTTAGAGTGAGCTTCAGACTTCAACCCCCCCCCCCAAAGGCCAGTGGACGACTGCGTATCGCATTGTAACTTGTCAAGATGTTTCTCTCTTTTAAAGGGAAAATTTCATCCCACCAAAGCGCAGCCATTTTGTTGCGGGTCAGTGAACAAAGCTCAATTTATATTATCACTCATTTTGTCTTGTATTTAGCTATCTTCCTTATTATTAATTTTTATCCTTTTTCTGTTTAAACTTCCATTTACACAGCTTCGGCACGAGGTATTTCCCCCCCCCCCCTTTTCCATATCCCTCCCGAAGCAAAGATTTCCCGTACTTGTCATTGTAAATAATTTGGGGCGTGTTTCCTTAGTTTTTATTTTTTCATCTTTGTATGTACTTTCCGAGGGCAAGGAACATGGGAAGTTTCAGTGTAAAGAAAATAAATTTGGTGACACGGTGATTTGATATTCCCGCAAAATGGGTGGGCTTTTACGCATCAAAGGCAGCGCGGTAACAACCATAGATGTTGTCAGCAGAGACAAGGCAAGGTAATTAGGTTTGCACTGAACATTGGCAGCCAATAGGGAGGGGGCTCTCTGCAAGGGAAAGCCTCCCACACTTAAACAGAATTCTGGGAAACTAGAGACAAACACAATTTTAAGGGGGTGGAGGTGAAGTTGAATATTTAGAAGGGAAAAGAATTGTACACAACTAACATGCGTGTTAAAATTATATTATTTTTTAAATATATATATATTTGAGACTATTATTTCGGTTTTAAGTCTCTGTAATTATGGATTTTTCCAGCCCAGTATCCCACAATATGAGACTGATAAAGTGTTTTTCAAAACTTCTGTACTTTCTGCGGAATATAAAAATATTCTGAGGGAGCGACTAACGTATTTACGATTTTTTTGGGGGGGATGGAAGGATAGGGGGGTGGTTAACAAAATTCTCCAACTTTGTAGACGGAAGGGGCTACCTTTGGGGTTGACTCCTCCTCTCTCCGTTATTGAACTAAGGTTTCTCACAACCCGAGGCACCTCGGCTTGTTTTGAGAGGTTTGGAATTGTCGGCCAGCTGCCTCCTGAACTGGTCGAGGCACGGTGAAGGGAAAATGCTGCGACCCCACAGCAAACTCCTCTCCCACTTTCGGAAGGGCGAGGGACAAGTACCAAATGCCCGACCAACCTGATGCAGGTTTATCTAGGGTTTGTTCTGCATCACTTTTAGGCAAATGCCGGGTAGGATCCCTAAACCGTAGCCCGGGGGCCCTAGTTAACCCTTGGCTACCTTCCTCTACCCTTCCGCATCCCCCCTTTCAAATCCCTTCCTATGCTATTAAAGGGGAGTTGCCCCCATGTGGATTACCCTCATGTAGCCTAAAACAAAACTTACTGGTTTCACTCTAAGGTAAAGGGAGAAAAAATTATGAGAGGGGTCGAATAAGGAAGAAAGAATGATCTTACGTTTCGAACGGCATAAACTCTCTTCGTCTTCGGTGATAATGGCAAAGAATCAGAGAACACTCCCGATTATGAAAGTAACCCTACAAGACTGCTCCATTAAGGTTTTTTTTTGCGTCTGATTGTCGCGGAGGTCTCTCTGGAATAAGATTAATATAGTAGGTTTACTTTTGAGCATATCTCTGATTCTTTACCTCTTTCTCTGAAGAAGAACAGATGTTATGCTGTTGGGAAATACTAAGGATAATTTTTCTTTCGTCGGTCCACCATCTTACAATTATTTCTACTCTAGACCCTAGATAATTTACTCACTACATATTTCAACAACATTGACAAAAAAAACGAAACCCATCTAAACTAGAATAGAGTAAACTTGTATTTCCAAACTTCGCTCCTTTGTTTAGGGACCGCATAAAGAACTTAAGATTATTTTGGATAGAAACCCATCGAAAGCAGTTCCGGTCCCCTTCGCCAAAAATAATAATAATAAATAATAATAATAATAAAAGATAATAATGATAAATAATAATAGATAATAATTATAAATAATAATAATAAATAATAATAGATAATAATTATAAATAATAATAATAAATACATTAATAATAATAATAATAAATTATAATAATAAGAAATTATAATAATAAGAAATTATAATAAATAAATATAATAAATAATAATAATAATAAATAATATTAATAATAAATACATTAATAGTAAATAATAATAATAAATAATTATAATAATAAATAATAAAAATTAAAAATAATAATAATAAATAATAATAATTGATAATAATAAGTAATACTAATAATAAATATTAATAATAATAATAATAATAATAATAAATAATAATAATAAATAATAATAATAATAAATTATAATAATAATAATAATAAAAATTAAAAATAATACAATAATAATAAATAATAATAATAATAATAAATACATGAAAAGTAAATAATAATAATAAATAATTATAATAATAAATAATAAAAAAAAATTATAATAATAAATAATAATAATAAATTATAATAATAATAATAAAAATTTAAAATAATAACAATAATAATAAATAATAATAATAAATACATTAATGGTAAATAATAATAATAAATAATAAAAATTAAAAATAATAATAATAATAAATAAATAATCATAATAATAATAAATAATGTAATAAAAAAATAATAATATATAATAATAAAATAAATAATAATAAGTAATAAATAAAATTAATAAATAATTACAATAAATAATAATAATAATAAATAATGTTTTAAAAATAATGATAATATATAATAATAATAGTAAATAATAAATAATAATTATAATAAATAATAATAATAAATAATTATAATAAATTATAATAATAAGAAATTATAATAATAAGAAATTATAATAAATAAATATAATAATAATAATAATAAAATAATAATAATAATAAAATTATAATAATAAATAATAATAAACTATAATAATAATAATAAATAATAATAATAATAAATATATTAATAGTAAATAATAATAATGCATAATTATAATAATAAATATTAAATAATAATAATAAATAATTATAATAATAATAATAAATATTATATAATAATAATATTACAAACCCTACCAAAAATATGCTCCTAAAACAATCTCACAGGAATTCCTTACTATCTATAATTTCATTTATAGTTCTAGATGTAACAAGATCGGGGTTGGGAAATGTTTGTTAAATTATAAATATCTACAATAAAACGTTTTACAGGACTGGACAGAAGCTTGGAACAACCATGGCTAAAAGGGACCGCGTCACGCGTTGACAGTGTTGCATGAATTAAACCTGACGTGAACATCAAATGGAAGTCGTCCTGTGCACAGGATCGGACTAAAATGAAAATCTCAATCGTGTGTGACACTGCGTGGGAGGTTGCACCAGCTTGTTAATGAAGCCTTTGAAACAACCTCATTGTACGCGAATTTGCTATTAACAGGGAGCGTGTTTGCAGACTTACCCTTGTTGCGCTTATTTACTATGCACTACAGAATCTCCTTCACGCTATCAACAACAACAACAACAAAAATTGTTTGTTGTTGTTAAAGCAGCAGGGAAAGCTTTTAGGAATAAAATTTATTATTCTGTCTCTCCGCTTTGTTTTCCCCAACGAACATATTTCAAACAATAATTAAGTCCCACCTCTTAAACAAAGGAGCCGGGGTCGAAATATTTTAATCAGGACAAAGAGAGAATTAAAAATTACTTGCAAAGAGATTTATTAAACAGATCCTGTCTTCCACAATCTCTGATGGAGGACATCGTCAGGTGTGCCACTACAAATAAACTGAAACAAAGGTTTTATTTTTCAAAAATCCAGTCAACAAAACTTTTGATCGGCTTTAACCTCACTGGACGAACAATTGGAACGGTGAAGTCTTCCGGGGATTCCTATAGGAACCAATGTTTACAGAATCTCTGGAAAAAGAAGAAGGAAAAGCTGCAAAAACGAGGCCCGGGATGTGGACCGCAGAATGATATTAAATTAAAATGGGAATCTCTACAAGCGAGGCTTTGTTGAAAACCACATTCTGGACAAAGAAGATGTTGGGAAGATATCCACGCAAGATCAGGACTACCACGGTAGGGGAAAAAAAATTAAAATAAAATCTCGGATCAAAACGACAGATTTGGTTAAGTTTTTCATTATTAAATAGAATTATTTCAGATTTTAGTAAATCACCTTCACCACTTTCTGATACATTTCCTATTACTAGTCCAAGGTTCATTGTTCGTTGTTCCCATTGGAACATCCGGGCCAGCTGCCTCCTAACCTGGTCGAGGCACGGAGAAGGGAAAATGCTGCGTCCCCACAGCAAACTCCTTTCCCACCATCCAGGAAAGGGCGTGGGACAAGCACCTAAACGCTAGGGTTTGTCCTGCATTACTTTTAGGCGAATTGCCGGGTAGGATCCTTACACTACAGCCTCTGGGGTCCCCTAGTTAACCCCATGGTTACCTTCCTCTACCCCTCCGCATCCCCCCCTTTTCAAATCCCTTCCTAGGCTATTAAAGGGGAGTTGCCACCATGTGGATTACCCTCATGTAGCCTGTTGGCCTAAAAAAAGAAACTATAAAAAAGTGGAGTTACAGGGAAAATGTGTAAAGGACACAAAATATTGGACAGATGTTATTTATATATATAATAATAATAATAAATTATAATAATATATAATATTAATAATGAATAATAAAAATAATAAAAATAATAATAATATTAATAATAATAAATAATAAATAATAATAATAATAATAAATAATAATAATAAAATAATAATATTATATAATATTAATAATAAATAATAATAATAAAAATACATAATAAGAATAAATAATATATAATAATAAATAATAATAATAATAAAATAATAATAATATATAATATTAATAATAAATAATAAAAATATTAATAAATAATAATAATAATAAATAATAATAATAATAAATAATAATAATAAATAATAATAATAATAAATAATAATAATAATAAATAATAATAATAATAATAATAAATAATAATAATAATATATAATATTAATAATAAATAATAAGAATAAAAATAAATAATAAGAATAAATAATATATAATAATAAATAAGAATAAGAATAAATAATATATAATAATAAATAATAATAATAATAAAATAATAATAATATATAATATTAATAATAAATAATAAAAATATAAATAAATAATAATAATAATAAATAATAATAATAAATAATAATAATAAATAATAATAATAATTAATAATAATGATAATAAATAATAATAATAATAAAATAATAATAATATATAATATTAATAATAAATAATAAGAATAAAAATAAATAATAATAATAATAAAATAATAATAATATATAATATTAATAATAAATAATAAGAATAAAAATAAATAATAAGAATAAATAATATATAATAATAAATAATAATAAGAATAAATAATACATAATAATAAATAATAATAAAATAAATAATAATAATAACAGATAATAAATAATAATAATAACAGATAATAAATAATAATAATAATAATAACTGATAATAAATAATAATAATAACTGATAATAAATAATTATAATAATAATAATAAATAATAATAATAATAATAAATAATCATCATAAAAATTATAATTAATAATATATATATATATAAATATACATAAATGTTTTAGATGTATTTATAAGTTTATCCTGTACCAGCGGACTTAGGTCCATTTGTAGATAAATTAATCTGATTTCATAATCTAATATTATTACATCTTCTTCTTTGGCTTTCCCCCCCCTTTTTATAGGTTTGCCGTCTTCAATTTCCATTTCTGTCTGTCGTTCCAATCTCCCTCTTCCAAATTCCTATCCTCCATTATGGTTTCCACATGGGTTTTCCGAATTTAATCTGGGTCAGCCACGTTTATTTTTCTTCCCCCCATTCTTATTCATTAATTTTATACAATTTAAGTTCCAATACTTCAAACCAGTAAGGTCCATTATTGCTTGCTGTTTTAGGATAAAAATCTTAAATTTGTGTTTATGTAATTATGTTGTGACAATATCAAAAATTGAAATTGTCTTCAATTTTTATGTTTTGTAATTTAAACCTCTGTGGCAAAAAGGTCCAAAGGTCAAATAAACCCCCCCTAAGGTAATATAAATTATGATGAATTAAATACAGTTAATATCAGTGAAAATATCTCTCTGTTATATAAAAACAAAAGTGATTGTTTAAGACCAATAAACAGACAGTTTATTAAAGAAAACTCAGTTTAAAATAACAACAACGTTTCGGTACATATTTGTATCTTCCTCAGTCAGGGCTATGACCTTTTTGTTCTGCCTTGCACCCAAAGGGTTAAATAAAATTGTCATATATTTTTTTTATTGTAATTAATAATAAAACGAGATCACGCAACGTAGCAAGTCTTAATCGACAACGTTGCTCTAAATTAAGAGAGAGAGAGAGAGAGAGAGACAATCTGAAAAAGTGCAAATATGTAACCGAAACGTCCTTGTTATTTTAAAGTTATTTTGTTTGAATGAACAGTCTGTTACTGGTCGTATACGAAATTTTGTTTTATGTAATAATAAAAAAATAGACGTAAAACAAAGAGGATAAAATAATGAAAAGTAATTAAACGACACAACCTGATTTAGGTCTTCATTTTGCTTTAGAAATTATTAATTCATCATCGACGTAATTGTATAAAAATAAAATGAAAAAAAAATTAATAAGGTTAGATGGAGAAATAAACGCGTAAAGGGGGGGGGGGGAAGAAAAATAGAGGATTAAAAATAAGGCACGTCTGTGATTGTTAAATATGACTTCTTTCCAGGTATACTTAAAAAATAAAAGGGGAAGCCATTTTTCCATGTATAGAGCCGACTATGGCTGTAATAAAATTATGACAAACAGAGAAATTCACTCTGGCAAATATGATGAAGAGATTCTCCGTGTTTTTGCACCAGGGATAATATTTATCTTTAATTAGCATTCATCTTTGCTTAATAAAGGCCAATGCAATGTTGTCATCCCCCCCCCCCCTTGCGGAACTGGTTACGTCGTGGTGGCTATTTCGCACGCACGAGTGATTGTGGTAACTCGTACCTGTTGATGGAGAGTAAACATTGGAAATGTTGCTCATCTGTTATTAGCTCAACAGTGATGATATTTCTGCAGCAGCCGTAACCCGGACTGCCACAATAAATCACGACGTTACCGGAGAGAATCGCGTAATGCTTGTTGCGTTCCGCACGCACGCAGGGTTGCCAACTGTACCACTTGCCCTGACGTCCCTCAGCTTTAAAAAAAAAGGAAAATAAATTACCGAAATAATACTAATATATTTTGGAAGCTGATTTTTATTATTTTGGTTCATTCTTAAATGGTTTTCTCCCGTCTGCTTCGGTTTTAACCTGACATCGTTGGGTTCTTTGATTATTTAAGTGTTCTTGTCCGTTACCAAACCCAGTAAAGACCCATTAGAGAAAGAGATCCTTTATAAATTTAAATTGTATAATTGCAAATTTTTGTTAAATAAATTTTGGTTGTTTTAAAGTTGTTTAAAAGCCCATCATATTTAATTATTACATTTTGGCTACCACAAAGTGAGGTAAATTACTAAGTAACCGTTTAATTATTACAATATATATATATATATATATATATATATTGTAATAAATATTTTTTATACATTGCTTGCATCTTTCTTACAATAATTCAAGATGTGAATTATGTGGCGTTTTTAAAATGAAAAGAACTATTACGTGAAAACTATTAAACAAGATTTATTAACAATTTTAAAACAAGTATTCAAATTACAAAAATATTTGTGATCTCAGGGTCTTGAACTGGGTTTGAGAAATGGCAGAATTTATATAATCAAAATCACAAAATTTACATTTACTTTATATGGGAATCAATGCGTCTGAACATAGACGAAATTTGTTGCTGAAGAAATAATACCAAAGATTGAATTTAAACAATTTCATTTTATCATTAATTAAAGAATGATCTGAATAATTAAAGATCTCATTTTATCGGTAATTAAAGAACGATCTGACGTTTATCTTTTAAACGTGGTTTACAATGATTTTAAAGTTTTCTTTCTACTTACGGCAGCCCAGGTCTCATTTTAACTTTTCGTGCACAATTTTGGGGATATCACTGATTCTAAGTTCTCACAGACTCTAAATGTTCACTGACTCTAATTAGCGTAGTTTGTTAATTGGTTTAAAAATAACTTTGTCGATTCTCGATGATTTACTGCAACCTGGATTTGTAGGTCCCGTGGATTTTTGTTGAAAATGCACCTCATTGGTTTTGTCTGTTGACTGAAGACTAGTTCAGTTTCTGCATTTTTGATATAACAGCGTACTGGTTACTGGAACACTTTCTCCTTCTTTAAATTAGACCTTTCAGTCTTCACTGCTGACTGACAAAGATTGTTCAAGTTTTCGTGAATAAGAATTTTATTCTGTACATCTCGCCGTTTACTGCCCAACTGTTCGTTCTTTTTACTGTGTTCTACTTGCTGTCCGCTGCCCAACTATTTGTTCGTCTCGTAAATTTTGAGCGCGTAAAACCTTCTCGACCGTTCAACAATACTTTCTTTGCATCGCCGGTTTGTTGCGGCGTCCGCCATATCCACCAATAATGAGTCCTCTACAATTCAACTTTTCAATTAGAAGAATGCCTTAATTACCAATTACTACATTATATATATTAATATAAAAATTAATTTAATATATATATATATATGTATATATATATATATAAATTAATTTAATATATATATATATATTTATATATAAATTAATTTATCTATATATTTATTATCTATATATATATATATATATACATATATATAATCTATATATTAAATATATAAATCAATTTATCTATATATTATTAATATATAAATTAATTATTATTTTTTTATAAATTAATTTAATATTTAATAATAATATAAAAATTAATTTATCTATATATTATTTACATATAAATTAATTATTATCTTTATTTAAATTAATTTAATATTTAAAAATTTAATAATAATATATAAATTAATTAAACTAATATATATTTATATATAAATTAATTTAATATTCAATAATTTTATATTAATATATAAATTAATTTACTATTTATATAAAAATTAAATCAGAGATGTTTCACATTAAAACAAACATCACAGTTGTTAATGTACAAACCGACACTATGAAACTCAACAATTGCTACGATCCCTTATTGTTGGGCTGAACCTTCCGTTTTCTCATTGTCGTTGCTCCCTTATTGTTACGCTGACCCTTCGGCTCTCCCATTGTCGTTGCGTTTTCGTCGCTTTTGACGGGAGCAGTTGCGTCTTAGCACCTGAGGAAAGGAACAAGGATCCCAGAAACGTTGTTGTGTGGTATTTATATGATAACTTATTTTGTCTGAATTAACTATATTTCATATTCATTGTAAATTAATTTAATATATGAACCTATCTTCATTTTAATCATTGGTCGAGTGAAGGTTCCACTGCCATGTAATTATAATAATTTTGAGTACTTCTTTATATGTATCTTTATTTTTCGTTATGGGCATAGTCCTTCTACACATACCAGATTATATTTAGACGAGTAATTACAAAAAGAATTGGTCTTGTGTTTACTTATGCCATGTACGAATAAAAGCAACTATTTTTATTATCTGGGGTTGTCTTAATTGAAGTCAGCGACATCCACAATACCCGGAATTGACGCCAATCGCGGTCGTTTCTGCGTTATCCACCCCAACCTCTAAGGCTGCTCCCTTCCAATAAGTGAAAGGGATAGAAATTATCACAAACAACATCGGGAGGCACACTATCAATCTCATTGACCGCGTAAAAATATTTATCTGACGTGATTATCGACCGATTTTAGCATGTCTCGGCCACACACAGTGTTTGTTTCTAAAGGAACACGTGTAACAAAATTTGGTCCAAATTGCTCCACACACACACACACATACAGTGAATTTTATTTATAACTAGCTGGGTGCCCGGCGTTGCCCGAGATGTCATTTATCCATAACCCCCGGTCTCGGTATCTTTTAGGTTATTCTTATGTAACGTTACTCGACCCCTATCATTAAATGTGTTGTCGGCCGGTTACATTGTTTGAATATTTCCACCCCCACCCCTACGTGTGCTTAGCTCTCATGCCGGAAGGGGTTGAAAAAAAATATCGTTACATATATTATAAACATCATTGACCTCAACAATTATTTATTCCACGCAAATATCGACCATTTAACCTGTTAGAAAAATTCTACCCCCTGGGGGTTAAATGGCGAATTGAATGTCATCATTAAACTCAGCTACATGCATAAAACTGGATTTGACTCCAATCTTGATTGTATTAGCGTTATTTTCTTGTAATACGCGTCCACCCCCAACCCTAAGGGTCCTCCGTTCCGATGATGTTGTAGTCAGATAACATCGGTAGAAACACTATGAATATCTTTGACACCCCTAAAAATATTTATCCGACTGAAATATCGACTGTTTTAGCATGTTTAAATATTTCCAACCCCCGCTTCTGAGGGGTTGGTAGTCGCGTCTCAACCCCGACAGTGTTTGTTCCCGGGACGCAGAGAACATGTGTACGAAATTTTGTGAAATTTGCTCGACTGGTATAGATTTGTATGAGGAACATACAAATATATATATATATATATATATATATATATATATAAACAAACACTCTGCTTTATGTATTAGAATATATTTTTCTGTGAATGCATTGTAATTGAGAATGGTATAATTATTCGTATTGATCAGATTTTATACGTGAATATCTTATTTAGTCGTATATCATCTATGGAAACGACCCACACCAACTTTTTCACTCTCTGGTTATTTGCAGTGTTGCCTTATTTCAACTCCTTCAGTTCACTGAAGCGAATTAAGTTACCAGCTTCAAGTGACGTCACTAGGGTTTATAAGATCTTTGCTTAAAAGTGTAACTGTTATTTTCCTTTTTCCCCGCAATTATTATTTTTTATTACGTCGTCTGCTCACTTCCAATCAGATAAATCAAGTAGGACTTGTTTTAATTAGTGTCGATGTACTTTTCTTCTCTGTTCCGCCCTCGGAGGTTTAAGAAGAGCGCTAATTGTTCCTCTAATAGTCTTACAGGAGAATTGATCTGAGCTTAATTCGTTTTACGGTCTTAATTCTCAAGTTCTCTTTCACGAACGTTGAAGCCCCGGCATTCATCGGCTGTGCCTCGCCTCTAATTAAACTTGCTTCATGGATTTATTTCGTGATATTTCTTTTTTAAAATTACAAACAGTCGGTTGACAAGGACGTGGAGAC
Source organism: Zhengitettix transpicula (assembly GCA_037074705.1). Lineage (NCBI taxonomy): Eukaryota > Metazoa > Arthropoda > Insecta > Orthoptera > Tetrigidae > Zhengitettix > Zhengitettix transpicula. The sequence continues at coordinate 23,200,168 of CM073591.1, read as the reverse complement.
CCACGGTGCGTTTCACAAGGGTAAAAACCGCTCAGAGGGGGAGAAAAAAAAAGTTTTGAAATGTAGACGTGAAATAAATTCTAATAAGGACTGTAATTCGATTTATGTGATACGTCGACTGTGAATTTTCCTCCGTCTTGTTGTGTTGATGAAAAAAATCATCTAAAATAAGAAGGTATAAACAAAATAACTTAAATTTCTATACCTAATTTCACAATATGGATATAAAATTTCTTGACAATGGTGAGGTAACATTATTAAACAGATTATTCGGGTATTCCATTGTCTTGAATAGGATAAGTGAGAAAAAAAGAGAAAAATACAAAAAATAATGAAAAGCCAAGGAAACAAGAAAAACAAAGAAAGAGGCAGGTCAAAGTGATGACGAGAAAGATCGTCTATAAGATCAGGAAAACGATGTAGGGATATACTCCAAGCGAAGAAAAAAAACGAAACAAGAAAAACAGATTGAAAGAGGCAGGTCAATGAGATAACGAGAATAATCGTCTAGAAGACCAGAAAAAAAAAGATGTAGAGATACACTCCAAGCGAACAAAACAAGAGAAACAAGAAAAACAGAAAGAAAGAGAGAGGCAGTGTACAGGAAAAAAGTTGAGTTAAAGAGATGACGTGAACAATCCTCAAGAAAATTCAGAGATGATGTAGAAACTCCAACGTTACGAAAACTATGTTCGTCATCAGTGAGAAAAAACAACACTCAGATGTGCAACATGAGGGTCCTGGTCCTAGGATGTTTTTTTTATTTGTTTTCTCCTTTGCTGCCTGTTACTCTCTGTTATTCTTGTTTCGTTGCTTTTAATTATTTTTGTATTTTTCTTTTTTCTTTCTCACTTATCTACTGCAAGAAAATGAAACACCCGAAAAATCTAAATAATAATAATAATTTCTCAGTAAATTAATTATTACATTAATTTTGGTTAAATGAATATTTTTAAGGTGTAGCCAGGCAACACGAGGGTAATCCACATAGTGGCTACTTCCCTCTTATAGTATACGACAGGGGGTGAAGGGGGGATGCGGAAGGGTAGAAGAAGGTAGCCAAGGGTTAACTAGGGCCCCCGGGCTATGGTTTAAGGATCCTATCCGGCAATTGGCCTCAAAGTGATGTAGGGAAAACCCTATAAAAACCTGGAACAGGTAGGTCGGGCATTTGGTACTTGTCCCACGCCCTTCCGATAGCGGGAGAGGGGGTTTTGCTGTGGGGCCGCAGCTTTCCACTCGCCGTGCCGTGACCAGTCTAGGAGGCAGCTGGCCGACTGTTCCAATGGGAATAACGGACAACTCTTACAGTTTGCCCAAGGTCTGTGACCCCCGGAACATACACCTCGCAAAACACGCCCGAGGTAAATTAAATCACATATTAAATAATTGTTTTTTGTATTCAAAGTGCGAGTCACCGTTTTAATTTAATTTGATAATTTTCTCCGGTTTTTTTAGAAAAATTTGTCTTTTTCGAACAACTAAAATGAAAAAATGACGTATAATAATTTTTAATTTGTCGGATAAACTTCAATAAACGAAACCAAAAATGTCTTCGATAGTTTTTTTTTTGGCAAAACATAAAATTAATTTCAGGACCTTTCACTCTTTGAGGCCATTTTATTATATAACAATATAACAGGAATGGACAAATTTCAAAACATTGGCATTTTTAAGTTTTGTATGATAAATTAAGGAGCTGTTCCTCGTGAATATTTAATATATATATAGTGAATATATATATATATATATATATATATATATATATATATATATATATAGTGAATATATATATATATATAGTGAATATATATATATATAGTGAATATATATATATATATAGTGAATAACATCGGTAAGTGGCCGCCCTTGTGTCCGTGGCCTGAGAAGGAATAAATTAAACGTCCACGTGTGCGTCCGTGAGGCCCCAAGAAGCCGCGGGTACGCGTCCCTTTTTTTGCATCGTTTGGGGGGGGGGGTCGGAGTACGAATATATACTCCCAAGCCGGGTGAAAGTGGACAGAGACAGACAGACAGCGAGAGGACTGAAAGTGGAGTGAGAGAGGCGAGACGGTTGAAAATTTAGCGGTCTGGAAGCAACAAAAGTTTTGGAGAGACGTTCATCGCGGGGAGGCCGAAGAAGGAGATCGTGTGCTGCTTACTACAAGACCAGTGACCCACTGCAAGTCAGCTGACGCCACAAGTTAAAGTAAGGGTCACCATTTCTGTAAAGTTCCTTCAGAAGTTAAAGATTTTTTTTACACAGTGCAGAAATAAGCTCTGTTCTTGAATAGCTACGGAGCCGCCCACATTACCCTGTTGAGAAGGAGGATTTTATAACCAATTTGGAGTTAATGATAATTTTTTTTGCTGACCAATGTATAGTTGCTGGCGCCCATTAACATTTTTTAATGTATTTTTGTATTTTTATGTAATAAAGTTTTTTTATATTTAGTAATAAAGTCAAAATCATCACAATATATTGTAATACTAATTAAGGAGGCCATTAGTTGTTTAAATAATTGGATTGTTTAGAGGTACAAATTCTTAAAGACGACTATGACGGCAGGCTCTTTGTCGGCGGTCTTTATTGCGAGCTGCTAGGAAAGGGCTGAATGCAGTCTGGCGGATATTGTGGTCGAGAGAGGCAGCAGAATTTTAAGAGTACGAACAGCGTGGTCCAAGCTTAAAAACATTCAACTGAGAGACTTATATGTTTTAAAAATCCAAGTAAAAAGGTCTGGACCGAGAGACACGTTATAAAAACGTCCAGATACATACGAGTACCGAAATAACATTTTTCCGAATAAAGGCATTGAGAAACAATACGTCCGACTGTTGACCGGAGGAATAATACAAGATCTACAACCGTGTTATGACCATGATGTGTAGAATAAGGGATTAATGACCCTTTTAGTGAATTGTGTCCCCAATCTGCGAAAACTAAGTCAGGTACCAGCAGGACAGTTGTAAGTACAAACCAAACTAATTAAAATCTGTAAACGTTAATTAAGGGTATTAGTCAGATTTTGGTTCTTTTCACTTTGTTAGGTTTCTTATTCCGTTCGTTTCAATTTGGTTGAATTTTTAATTATTTTATTTATAATCCTTGATTGCTCTTACTTATGAAACCCAGTTAAAGACCCTGAGAGGAAGAGTTGTTAAATTTGATTGTTTGTGAAATATAAAAGATTATATTTTACTTTGAACGCCACCAATTATAAATAATAAAAATATATTTGTTTGTTAATTTTGAAATTATTGAATTTGGCGCGACAACCTTGGGCAAATCGTATGTAAAAAAAACCCCTGAATGAACACCTGTTAAATTAATCTTTGGCAAATTAAAAGTTTTTTTATCATAATCATTTTGTTAAGTAATTCCTTTAATTAAATTATTTATTTCGCTCATTACATTTTTGGTTCCACAACGTGGGGGCAATTTAATAAATTATATATTTTAATCATATATATATATATCAATTTAATTGAACCGTTATTCATAAGAAATGTAACGCAAGAATTAATTTCCGGGGATTTCTTACACAACTTCGACGTCACTGGGAGAATAATAAAACAATCGATGACCTCAGACAGACACTTAATATTGTCAATTTTTATTATGACGACGTTTCGACACTCTTTTCGCGTCTTCTTCAGGTGTTTTCCTACAGACGAGGTATTTACAACTGATTTAGATTTATAGTGTGATTTTTACAAAGTAAACAGTGGCAAGCTATAGTAGGGAAAAATACCTGAAGAAGACACAAAAAAGGGTATCGAAACGTCGTCATAATAAAAAAAAAATAACACGTGACGGTTCTGATGTGAGTGAATGAAGCTTTATTTTTCTCAATCTGTTTCGTTTACAGTTTAAATTTTTAAACCCATGGTTGCATGATTTTTTTTGTATTTTTAAACTATTTTTTTTTAAGATGGATTTTTTTTCTATACAACTCGGAAAAAATATCAAACGTGGTCAAAGTCAATTTGGCTCATGATTTTTCACATATTCAACATAAATAGAATTAAGTCTGATTTACCAATAATTCACATTAATTGTATAATTATTATTTAGATGCAATTAGAATACCCTGAGGATGACGTTTCTTTCGTGAAAGAAAAAGCAAAAAAATATTCTGAAGTTGACTGGCGGGTAGCAAAATCTCTCCTAAAGGGGTTGACTCACAGAAAGCTCGGACTGGGGCATGTTGTAGCCGGGCCACGGATACCCACATTTCCTTAAGAAGCATGTTGTTTCATATCTGCATCACAATTTAGCTCTCTTAGAAACCGACAGATGTCTCTGGGGGGGGGGGGTGATACTAAAAGTTATGTTGCATGTATGCTGCACTTGAGCACTAAGCGGTTGATGTCCTTGAACGCTTCGCACCTACGATTGATGTTTTGGAGGAGATCTTAAGAAGAAAAAGACAACAGGAGCAAATATTTGGTGATCGTGGAGGCTCCGCGGTTGGGCCTCCGTCACCTTTTCAACACCTCCAAAGCCCTCTTAAACGTTTGTGAGGGAAATTTTGGTGCACCCTCTGTGTGTGTGTGTTTTTTATGTAGAAAAGGCCTCAATGGTTTACATTTTAAAGTTTATTACCCGGTAATTTGGAATACAAAGGACCTCTGTCACCAGCAATCGTAGGGACGAGGTGGACTCATAATAATCAAAATAACAGCGATTATAATTAAAATACGGGTTTATACGAAATAACGCGGCAATTCCCATGGTAAGTATCCTGTATGGGACAGTTTTATTACGAGGGGAAAAAAAATATATTTCATGGACGGAAATATCAAGGAATTGAATTTGGAACGTGCATGTTCCGGAAATTCCTGTTGATTTCTGGCCTTTCTTCCGGAATACTGCGCGTAATATGGCCACAGTTAGGAGATTTAGTGGGTCGTAAAGCAGTATCGTAAAGCCGCTGCAGAGGGGCTCTCTTGGTCCACAGGAAAGAGGAGAGCCACGGGGTAACAAATATCTTCATCAATCACTTACTCTCAAAGGCTTCATAATATGCGATGGACTACCTCAGTCAGTCCAGGACCATGGACAAGTGGAACAAGAAATTTAATATCATACTCCTATTCCATAAAATAAAACTATGGTGTTATTTAAATTAGATTTAATAGGATTACCTGCTCATGGGCAAAATTTACTCTCAAGCTAAACAAATTTCAGTGATAAACTGTTAATTAAATTGAAATATTAAAATAAAACGATTTACGACTGATTGAAAATAATGAATAATCAAAGATGGTCAATTCAGACAAAAAAGTGACAATATAAATACCACACAACAACGTTTCTGTGATCCTTGTTCCATTTCTTCAGGTGCCAAGAAGAGCCTAGAGCGACACAACTGCACTCGTATTGTTGACAAAAACTGCAAAGCGACGACAACGCAACGACAATGGGATAGCCGATGGTTCAGCGTAAGAATAAGGGATCGTAGCAATTGTTGAGTGCCTGTTTGTACATTAATAGCTGTGATGTTGGATTCAATGTGAAGCATCTCTGGAATTGTACCTGGTCAAAATCTTCACCACTTTGCCAATCAAATGTATGTTTATAATTGATGATTTGTTTGGAGACTGCAGATTGTCTTTGATGTTAGACGCATGTGACCCCTTGACACGTGTATTGAGGGAACGTTTTGTTCGCCCTATGTAGCAGGAAGAGATTTTAGTAAACTACACACAGTGTCTGCTGCAGGTGTCACGTGGGTCCTTGTGGTTCTTAATCAAGTAGTAAAGGGTATTAATGGATCTGTAGATGAAGGATGTTTGGATAAATTACGTGCTGTAGAAATGTGCAATAAGGGAGTAGGAGAGAAAATTTTGGCTTGAGGTGTTTGTGGACGAGTGACTGTAGGATGTTGGGTTGTGTTCAACCTGCTGTTTGTGTGTTTAATAATAAAATTTAAGGAGTACTCATTGGAGATTAAAATGTTTCGGACAACATTTAAGGTGTGTTCATGGAACTTGGGAGTTAGAAACTAATAAAACTGACGAGTGCAGTTGTGTCGGTCTAGGCTCTACTTAGCACCTGACGAAAGGAACAAGGATCCCAAAAACGTTGTGTGGTATTTATATTATCCTTCCTTTTTTTTTGTCTGAATTGGCCGTGTTTATTATTCATTACATTGAAATATATTTGGAGAAGTTGTGATAGTGTTTCTCTTCAGAGAAGAATATATTTTGAGGGCAAACGTCTGATAATATTTTGTGTTTATTGCATTTTAATTTTAATTAACATAATCAAGTAAAAATTTTAATTTTTATTTAGAAGTGACAGGCTACTCGATGGTAATCCACGTGGTGGCAACTCCCCTTTAATAGCATAGGAAGGGATTTGAAAGGGGGGATGCGGAAGGGTAGAGGAAGGTAGCCAAGGGTTAACTAGGGCCCCCGGATTTTTATTATTAATTATTACAACTTTCAGTAGAATGACTTTACAGATTTGCTTAATGATCTACATAATAGATCCGTCTGCGAGGGCTATTCTCTCACAGGCAGTACCTGCGAGGGATATTCTCTCGCAGGCAGGAGAGACAGGAAGGGGCTATCTTTGGGGCTGCCTTTTCCTCTCTCCGTTTTTGAACTAAGGTTCCCACAAGCCGAGGCACCTCGGCATGTTCTGAGGTGCGTATGTTCCGGGGTCACAGACCTTGGGCATACGGTTAGAGTTGTCCGCTATTCCCATTGGAATAGTCGGCCAGCTGCCTCCTAAACTGGTCGAGTCACGGAGAATGGAATGCTGCGTCCCCACAGAAAACTCCTCTCCCGCTATCGGAAGGGCGTGGGACAAGTACCCAATGCCCGACCTACCTGATGCAGGTTTGTCAAGGGTTTGTCCTGCATTACTTTTAGGCGAATTCCGGGTAGGATCCTTAAACCATAACCCGGGGGTGCTAGTTAACCCTTGGCTACCTTCCTCTACCTTTCCGAATCCCCGCTTTCAAATCCCTTCCTATGCTATTAAAGGGGAGTTGCCACCATGTGGATTACCCTCATGTAGCCTGTTGCCTAAAAAAAGCCTACATAGTAAATAATGAATCTGTTAACATGCGGTCTCGGAAATGTCCAGTGACATTCCAAGTTAAAGACGAGACAATCAGAAGGTATTAGATGTGAGCTTTATGAATTTATTTAATTTTTATTTTGAAAATGCTTCCCCAAAAATAATCAGTTTTCTGCCCTCGTATTGTCATAGTGTATTTTTCATTTGTCAGAAATAGTTTCTCATTTTCTTATTTTGGAGTGTTTTTTGTTGTTGTCAATGTCTCTAGCATCTTCCAGCCTCGGAACTTTCGCCACGCGACGTGTTTAAATTTAAATTCCGTGTTTTTAAATAGTTATATAAACAACAGCTACTCTATTTATTAATGTGCACAACAGAACCGAACACAAAATCCTCTTAAATAGTTTCGAAATTGTAGTAACGCACAATGGCCTGTACAATGTTATTATCCTTCAATGGTTCCCAGGCTGTAGTGAAAAAATAATTATCTTAAATATTACTATATTATAATTATTCCACCCTTGTGTGTCAGGGAGTAGAAGGGGGGGGGGTGCTGCGATGAGCCGCCATGACACATGGAGCACGTTAGTGGCGATTAAGGTTGTCTATATATATTGTAGAGACCATTTACCAGTCTTAACGTTCGGGTCGAGGTCGTTTACCGCGGCACATTAGGGGTTGTTTTGCTGCTCCCAAGACGGTAGAGAAAGGGGTTGTGTTTTTGCTGTGTCCGCTGACTCTGGCAGGTATATATATGTATATACATATAGCCCGTTGATACTCTGATGACCTAGTTAACGGGCCAGCGGCAAAATCGTAAATTGTCCATAGTCTTCCCTGCCTGCACTTCGTCCCTTCTGATAAACACACACTTTGTTCAAGTCCGACCCTTAATCCAAATTCCTTCTCGCAAGTTTATGGCTTTTTGATTTTTCTCTCCCTTTCCTCCTTTAATTTAATTGATTTTTTTTTCCTTTCACTGTTTCACTAAGGCGAATCTGCAGCCTTTTGTCTCCAGGGCTCCACGAAACATAGCGAGTACTCTAGTCCTGGACTCCCTTGGAGTATTCTCAACATTCGCTTTATAGAATCCATTTTAGTCAGATCTTCTTCATTTCCGTTTCATTCCTTCCACAAATACTTAATTCGTCCGGTTCATTCCTCTTGTTATAATGAAACTATCTCACCTTTGATTTTCTACTACGTCACTACCGGTTACTTCGTTAATCTTTGACATTCTTTTAATTTCTCGGGTTGTTCTCCCGTTTATTCTCTCAGGTTTATGGAATACCTGATCATTACTTGCGGTCATCTTTTTTTGAAAGAAATGATTCTACAAGTATTGATCAGAAAACAAAAACAATGATATATTACGTTGTCGCTATCAGCTTCGCTCAATAAAAAGGTATCCGTCTTTATATTATAATATCTCTGCCTTTTTGTTTAACCATTTGCCAGGTGATTATGACCTCTTGTTTTACCTTAGTTCTTCCACTGTTTTCTCGTTTTTTATTCCTTTTTACTCAGACAATTGAAAACCTCCCCCCACAATTTTTTTTATCCATGTCAGCCTGTGAGAGCTGTTCTCTCGCAGGCAGAACCTTTCTAGATGCCTTCTCCTCTCTCTGGGTGTTTTTGAACTAAGGTTCCCACAAGCCGAGGCCTGTTTTGAGAGGTATATGTTCTGGGGGTCACAGACCTTGGGGCATACGGTAAGAGTTGTCCTCTGTTCCCATTGGAAGAGTAGGCTCGCTGCCTCCTAATCAAGTCGAGACACTGACAGGGGAATGCTGCGTCCCCACAGCAAGCAAACCCCTCTCCCGCCATCCAGGGAAGGGCGTGGGACCAGTAGCAAGAGTCCGACCTACCTGATGCAAAACTATTGAAGACATTTTTGGTTTTGTTTACTGAAATTTATCCGACAAGTTAAATATTATTATACTTAATTTTGAAAACGAAAAATTTTTGTAAAAAAAAAACCCTGAAAATTATTAAATTAAATTAAAACGGTGACTGGCATAACAAGTAATTAATTTGTGATTTAATTTGGGTCGCAGTCCTGGGCATAAGGTAAGAGTTGTCAGCTATTCCTATTGGAATACTCGGCCAGCTGCTTCCTAAACTGGCCGAGGCACGGCGAGGACACAGTAAACCCCTTTCCCGCCATCGGAAGGGCGTGGGACAAGTACCAAATGCCCGACCTACCTCATGCAGGTTTTTCTAGGGTTTTCCCTCCATCACTTTTAGGCGAATTGTCGGGTAGGATCCTTAAACCACAGCCCGGGGGCCCCTAGTTAACCCTTGGCTACCTTCCTCTACCCTTCCGCATCCCCCCTTTCAGTCCCTTTCCTATGCTATAAGAGGGGAGGTGTCACCATGTGGATGATCCTCATGTAGCCTCCCTACATATTCTTGTTATTCTTCTCTCAGCATTGTCAAGAAATTTAGAAACGTACATTAACGACGGAAGAAAAATGTATCCTTCACCAGATTCAAGGACTCCAAACTGCCTCTCAAACTGGAGGAAAATGAGAAAAATTATAATAATAAGAAAATATATCTCGGCAAGATATCTGATTGGAGCAAAGCCAATTTTAACAATTTTCTTTTTGCTAAAAAATGAGTATTATATGGACTTCCACAATCCTGAAATGGCTAAAACGTGAATTACTTAGTGAAAGTTTCTCTCCAACTCGTCCTATAAATTATTCATTATTGTTACACGCCTCCAAAGTGAGGAGGCAGAGACGCTCAAGTCCTGGAGGCTCACGTAGTATCATCTCTGATTCTCCCTCCTACGCCTTAGACGTTACTGTTCCCAAAGTCCCTTCCTCTTCACCACTTTCTTCTCAGTGTAATCCCAGGGGGACAACGTGGTTGATATTCCCACACGGAAAACTCGAAAATTTCTTCCAGCGTAGATATTTATATCTCCTACGCTATTCCCAGACAGTGTTGCCAGCTGGGAATGGAAAATACATATTAAACATGTAAAACAACCCCCCCCGCGTGGGATTAAAAAAAAAGGGGGGGGAGCCTACTGTCGCACATTTGTCACAAAAAATAAAAATAAAGATCGCTTTATCTCCCGGCCCTTCCCACATATTCTTCAGCATCTGCTTCACATGCGTTGTCTCTGGCGCCGCCGCAATTTCCCCTTCTAAATTTCCCTTTCCCACGTTTAATCGTGACGAAGTAAAATGATTAAATATATGATCTCTGATTGCATTAAGAGAACAAACTAGTCCATTTAAATATGTATTATGTATAACGACAGTTGTATTTAAGTTCTTTGATATATATATATATATATACATAATTCCGTGACGTTATATTCTGACGTTTGTGGCGGCCCCAACTACATCTTTAAGACAAAAAACTTTTCTTTCTTCTGACCGTACCACCAAATTTTTAATAAATATCCTTGGTGCCGCGGTGTTGCCACGTGTACTTATTTATGTAAACCCCGAAAAAAGTGTTTAATCCTATATTAATCTTTAGTGAAGAAGTGATTTAACCTAAATCTAACTGCTCCTAGTTCCCTACACACTTTCCACAGATAATAGTGCATTAATTCAACAGCTGTAAAATACCTCAGAATTTCTTATTTAATATACTCCTTGAGTCCTGCAGGATATAATTGTCCCCCAGTCTTCACACATTACCAAAGATTAAATTCTTAGCTAGATTCACAATGTAAACAAATAGTCGCCATATTGGAGTCACTAAGATGGCGGCGAAAATTAACTTACATTTCACACAAGGATCGTATAGTATTTAGTATTGTTTTTTATTATCATTCGATGGAGTATCACTGGATGTAAAGCAAGGCGTGCATTTTGGTTTAGTTATGCTTTGTCTCGGAAGTGTTGTTTGCTGTGGTTTGGAGAATTCGAAACCGTGCACGTGCCTGGGGGGTGGAGGAGATAAATATTTCCATCCAAGTAATTTTCGTGTCCTGTCTCGATAGTAGGCCTCAACATATGACAGAATAGTTGGCCATTGCTGACTACGGAATTGCAGCTGCGTGCTATAACTCTTGTAACAATGGAAGAATCAGTAAAACTGACAATTCGACCAAGTTTTCTAATAATAAAAAAAAGTAAAAGAATGGGAGGCTATAATAAGATAAGCTTCTGAAACTGGGAGGCAGTTGTTCTGCGCTCACCGCAGCTGGTGGATGTGATTATGAGAGGCTCCGTATTGCGTTACGTTTTAAGTGTCACCGATCTACAAATCTCATGAGTTCTGCTGTAAATTTTTCCAAGTTGTTGTCTCTGATATAGTCCGAGGCAGAAAGGGGCCACAATTTGTTAATGAAGAGTTCATCGAAGCCTTAGCCAGTGGTCAACCCCTGAGTCGACGCCTTGCAGTGGTCCTGACTAAAGTCATCACTGCACTTAACCCGTTCTGCCAGCTGTGAGATACGGAGACGTCGGTACGAGAGCTACAGCAGGCAACACAACACAGAATAGCAGCACGTATTTGGTACGGGCAGCAGATATCTTCTACGTAAAAACCACAGGTGCCTGAGATAAGAGTTGTTCATGCTTAACTGTAATAAACTTATATAAAATTTCTTTAACGGTCAATATATTTTTTTTTGATTTAACGTAAAAACCCAGCCCACAAAAATAATTTTTTACAGTAATTTTACTGGTTACTCAATCAAACTATTTTCTGCTTAATTTCGTTACGAAATAAGTTACTATTTTATTTGTCGCGCAGTCTGTGACGTCACGGTCTCTCGACGCGCGCGTGCGCAGGAATTTAACACAAAATCAGCTCCTTTTTCTTAAACTATAATTATTTCCACACTTGTATGCTAAGGGTGTTTCTCACCCCCCACACAGTACCGTTTCTCGTGTTTGTAAGAACATGTTTACCAAGTTTCGTTGCAATCTGACCACGCGTTAAAAATTTACACAAATATTAACGTGACGTCATATTTTCACGTTGTGTTGGCCCAAACAACATATTATATTTTTTTTAAAGAAATAATGTTATGTTGTTGTTGTTGTTGTTCCCCCCCCCCCTCCGCCCCTGACCGTACACCAAATATTTAACAAGTGTCGTACGCTTTATTTACAGTGACAAGTGGACGTGACGTCACAAAGCTCTTGGAATTTTAATTTAATGGCTGCACAATAAAGAAGTTTGTGAATGTCCCGAGGGGGGGAAAAAAACACAAAAACTAATTAATTTATTATCATCAAAGTTTCATGGCATGGAATGTAATATAAAGGTTTCTTTTAAATAATAAAAAAAAATTATTGTGTAGCTGTTAAATTAAAATTCCTAGAGCTTTGAACGTCAGATCTGTTTTAAGCTAACGTGAACAATTTCGCTGTTTATAGCTTTATTATTATTAATTATATCGCTCCATATTTTTTTTCCATCAGTCTTAATGAAAAATGCGTCCACATCTATATTTATATTTAACACTCTTATATTATAATTACTAACCTAAAATTATTACCTTATTCTCCATGGCGACCACTATAACATATTACCACGCTCACCCCCCCCCCCCCACCCCGCAAAGAAATTCTTTTAACAAATTTTATTTTTAGGGCATTGAATATATTTAATACTTTCATAGGAATTTTAATTTATTATTACCAACCCTCTGGAAATGTTTCCCTTGTAACGAGCACGGTTATAGCGAGAATTATCGTTGGGTTTTGGATGTAACGGGGGTGGGGGGGTGAGGAGATCAAGATTCGGAAACCATCATTGGGACGGCTACGGCTAGACGGAAATATGAACAGTACGTCAACCCTGTCTCTGCCTCTGACTACTGTGACTCTTTAACCGCTGGAAATTCAAGACCGTACGTTTTCGAAGGCCTAAATGAATGTCTAAGATCCTTGGTAAAGCCAGGAAACATTTTATGACGTCACGTATCTCCAAGTCCTTTAAAACACTGAGACTGGCAAAAAAAAATTTCTTCAGGATGAAATTCTAAGGACATGCGAGTCTAGAAAGTGGCAGCTGTCATTCGGTCAGTTGCAAAAGTTTAAAACACGCGAGAACCGCGGTGTTAGAAACTTCCTAGAGAGCTCTGGAGGAGGCTACCTTTATGGGGATGTCTTCTCCTCTCTCTCTCTTTTTTTTTTCTCTTTGAACTCAGGTTCCCACAAGCCGAGGCACCTCGGCCCTGTTTTTTGAGAGGTTCCGGGGTCACAGACCTTGGGCATACGGTAAGAGTTGTCCGCTGTTCCCATTGGCAAAATATTCAATGGTTATTTAAAACTGTATTAAGACACAGTCTGTTTGCAGAGAACAATAAAATTTTTTTGGAGGTTTATGTTCCGGGGGGGCGGGGAACACAGACCTTGGGAACTAGGTAAGAGTTGTCCGCTGTTCCTATTGGCAACATATTCAATGGTTATTTAAAACTGTATTAAGACACAGTCTGTTTGCAGAGAACAATGAATTTTTTTTTGGAGGTTAATGTTCGGGCGGGGGGGTGGGGGGGTCACAGACCTTGGCATGCGGTACGAGTTGTCCGGTACTCACATTGGAACAGTTCGCCAGATGCCTCGTAAACTTGTGAAGGCACTGAGAAGGGAATGCTGCGTCTGCGTCTCTACTGGAAAACCCCCGTCCCCTTTAATTGGAAAGGGCGTGGGACAAGTAGCCAAAGCACGACCTTACCTGATGCAGGTTTTTCTAGGGTTTGTCCTTGCATCACTTTTAGTCGAATTGCCGGGTAGGATCCCTAAACTATAGCCCCGGGGGTATCTAGTTAACCCTTGGGTATCTTCATCTACCTTTCGTCGCTTTCGAGGTTTGTCAACTGACCAGTGCAGTTGTGTCGCTCTAGGCTCTTCTTAGCACCTGATGGAAGGGGACAAGGATCTCAGAAACGTTGTGTGGTATTTATATTACCTTTTTGTCTGTATTGGCTACCTTTATTATTCATAAATTAAGAAGTCCTTAATGCTCGAGTGCCATTTCGACTCACGAATTAGTAGTTCGAGTTGTTAAGAACAACATTTCTTGTAAAATTTTCTCTTAGTGAAGAGAACAAATACAAGTAATTTATGCCTAAAACTTGTAATTGTTCTAATTTTCTTCAAATATTGATTTCAACTATTAATTTTCTCACACTTGTAAATTATTTTTTTTAGGGCAACAGGCTACATGAGGGTGATCCACATTGGACAACTCCCCTTTAATAGCATAGGAAGGGATTAGAAAGGGGGGATGCGGAAGGGTAGAGGAAGGTAGCCAAGGGTTAACAAGGGGCCCCCGGGGATATATTTTAAGGATCCTACCCGGCATGCGCCTAAAAGTAATGCAGGGAAAATCCTAGAAAAACCTGCATCAGGTAGGTCGGACATTGGGTACTTGTCCCACGACCTTCCGATGGCGAGAGAGAAGTTTGCTGTGGGGACGCAGCATTCCATTCTCCGTGCCTCGACCAGTTTAGGAGGCAGCTGGCCGACTATTCCAATGGGAAAAGAGGACAACTCTTACCGTATGCCCAAGCTCTGTGACACCGGAACATACACCTCTAAAAACAGGCCGAGGTGCCTTGGCTTGTGGGAACCTTAGTTCAAAAACGGAGAAGAAAAGGCATACCCAAAGGTAGCCCCTTCGTATCTCTCCTAGAACGTTCTGCCTGCGAGAGAATAGCCCTCGCTGTTCTGAGAGGTGTATGTTCCGGGGTCACAGACCTTGGGCATACAGTAAGAGTTGTCCGCTATTCCCATAGGAATAGTCGGCCAGCTGCCTCCTAAACTGGTCGAGGCACGGAGAAGGGAATGCTGCGTCCCCACAGCAAACTCCTCTCCCGCTATCGGAAGGGCGTGGGACAAGTACCCAAAGCCCGACCTACCTGATGTAGTTTTTTCTAGGGTTTGTCCTGCATAATTTTTAGGCGAATTGCCGGGTAGGATCCTTAAAATATAGCCCCGGGGGCCCTAGTTTACTCTTGGCTACCTTCCTCTACCCTTCCGCATCCCCCCTTTCAAATCCCTTCCTATGCTATTAAAGGGGAGTTGCCCAACGTGGATTACCCTCATGTAGCCTGTTACCCAGAAGCCCAACCTTTTAAGTCTTAACAGTTCCGTCACCCTTTTAGAAACTACAAATAACGCCCTCCTGATTTTAGGAGGGTTTTAACGGGCAATATATTACAAACATTTTATAATTAAGATAAGTTTAATTATGTAATGTAATTTATATTCTTTATATTAATAAAGAATTGTTTGCAATTATTTCATCATCAGAATTATATAATGGCCACGGTCCGTGGCGTCTGCTCCTGAACGCCAGAGAAAGATAAATGGTGGCTAATCTTGTGAAGAACGGTAAGAGTTTGACTATATGAAGACGGGGGACAGGTTGAGCTGGTGGTTGTTTGTTCCATTCCCCAAACACAGCAGGCGCTGCACAAAGACTTTCCAACCAACACAGACGGACATGTCTACAATATTGAAGAGAGAGAGAGAGAGAGAGAGTGAGGGGGGGAGGGGGGAATAAAAGTTATGACCAAAGAATTGCAAGTTCGGGGGAGAAATCTTCCTTTGCGTTTCATATCACGTCTGAGGAAGAGGAACACATTCTTCAGTTTGGGCTAAAAGGCTTGGTCAATAAAAAAACAGGGTGATAGTTTTTTTTTTCATCCCCAACCATACACAACCGTTGTCACCGTGACGTGGAAACCGATACACGAGGAGCGGGGTGGAAGAAAAACCCCCCTCGGCATGGATTTCATAACCGACAGACAAAAATCTCGTGTAAAAAAAAATATATCAATCTTGTTACGCGGCTGGAACCAACCCTGTAATTCACCCCAATTTAAAACTCATTCCTGATTTTTTAAATTTCTCGAAAATCTTTCGTTATAATAAAAGCGATTTGACTAATTGTTTTTTTTTAAAAAAAACTATTTACTCAGGTAGAATATTAAATTATTTTTAATGAATCATCCCCCTCCAACGTAAAAGAGCTGTCGCGTTTAATTTTAGTTGAAAAACTATTTTAAATTATCTCACCCCCTAATTATGACAAATTAAACAAAACTTTTAGCATTCTATTTATAAATTATGATCCCCTCAGTTTCATTAATTAATATATTAAGGGTAGATTAAACTGTTTCATATCTATTAAAATAGATTTAAAAAAAAATTATATCTGTTTTTTAATTAATAAATAAATTCCTGACCTTCTGCAGACACTTTGTGTTGTTTATAGCGTAACAACGTTTCGATACCTGCGCTTTGGATCCCTTTTCCAAAAATTTCTAAACTTAATAACATGTTCATTAATTTTTTTTCGGTGCTAGTTTGTTATAATAATTTCTAAGAAAACCTGAAGGCGTAGCGTACGTGTATCGAAACGTTATTACGCTATATATAAAAAAAACTATAGTGTGTGTATTAAGGTCATAAATTGATTTATTATTATGTAAAAATAATTCTTAAATCGTTTCAGCATTATCAGAAAACATACCATTTAAATTAATAATCCTTTTTTGGTCAATTTCGGTGATAATATAATATTTAAATCAGATAATTTTGTTAAAAATTCTAAATATAGTTTGTAAAATTTGGATAAATAAAAATAGTGTTTTTTTTTTGGATTGTGGAGCCTGCTATATGGGTCGAACAAAACGATAGCTTCGAACCGGAATTGGACGACATTTTGAAAATTTAAAAATATTCTTTGGAATAACAAATCATGTGTATACACACGAAAAATAACAACAATAATTTTAGCAGTCTGTTTTTTTTGGTTCTACTTGGTTATAATGATTTATAAGAAAAACCTGAAATCGATAGGAACGTGTATCGAAACGTTGTTACGCTGTAAACAAAATAAAGTGTTTGTGTTTATTGATTATAAAAATAATTCGGCCACAACATCTAATACGGGTAACGTCGTTTTACCAATTAAAGAATTTAAATTAATACCAATAAAGGTGATAGGATGATAGAATATATCGAATAACAGTTTAAATTTCGTTAAAAAATTCTAAACATGTTTCACAAAAACTTGGATAAATTAGATAATATAGTTGGTTTTGGATCATGCCTGCTATATGGGTCGAACAAAACGATATCGTCGAACCGGAATCCAAGGACATGTAAAATAATCTTCGGATAACAAAAAAATAAAAATCTGTTTTAACAAATCACGTCTTCAGGAACAATCAGAAAATTTATTGGATAAATTTATAAAAAGTTTAGAGGTTTAATGTTGTTATTATCCTAGTTTGTTGAGCGAATCGCTGAGTATTTTAGGTCTGATATAAATTCAATAAATATTAAAAAAAGGAAACTCAAAGTTTTATTATTTAACAGTGAGGAAAGTTAACATATTAAAAGTTTAATTCTTGTTAAAATTAAAAAATTACTTCTGATTGAAAATAATGAAGAAGAAAGACAGCCGAATACAGACAAAATAAGTGATCTACAACGCTTCTGCGATCCTTGTGCCCTTTCGTCAGGTGCTGATAAGAGCCGAGAGGGACATAACTGCAAACTAGTCAGTTGACAAAACTCAAAAGCTTTTTAATTAGTGCAGTTGTGTCGCTCTAGGCTCTGCTCAGCAACCTGAAGAAAGGAACAAGGCTCCCAGTGACGTTGTACGATCACTCATTCTGTCTGTATTCGGCTGTCTCTATTATTTTGTTATATAACCTTCAGGTCTGTGATGCTCAATTATATATTGTACTAAGAGAATCTCCAAATCCCTGATTTTATATAGATTGAAACTCCTGAAGGGGTCCCAATAAATGTTTGGAATAGTTTAATAAGGAAGACTGACCGCTATAACCTCCCTGGGATGACCAGCAGCCTGCCTGCTAAACTACAATTCTGTAAGGTAAAGGCGTAGCAAAAGAACAATGACATAGTTACATGCCACTGTGAACAAAAAGTAAGGTAAATTTATTTATAAAATATAAATTCTTTATTTATTCTTTCAGATAAACTTCATCCCCTTCAAAGTAATCCCCGTCCGCACAAAACGCGCTTTTTCCAACGCTTTTCCCAGTCCTCGAAACAGTCGGAAACGTCTTTTTCCGGTATAGCCTTCAAGACCTTCTTCGATTCGGTTTTTATCTCCTCAATCGCGTCACAACGGCGTCCCCGCATTGGCCTTTTGAGTTTGCTGAATAGCCAGAAGTCGCCTACGGTGGTTGCGAAGAACCAATGCAGTGTGACGTGGTGCATTATCGTGATGGAGGAACCAAGAGTTTCAGACGAGTAACGCTCAAATAATATTCTTTGTGGACAGTTTGGCCCGGCGGAAGGAATTCACAGTGCACCACACCACGACCGTCAACATGACCTTGATATTCGCTGGATTGGTCGGTGGTTTCAGGGTCGTAGGCGTAAGTCCAGTAATGATGCATTTCAAGTGGTCCTGACAGTCAGACAGCAAAGTTTCACACACATCAACGCCACGCTTTTATTCCACCAATCGAGACTTGACGCGTTTGAGACACAAAACATTCTTCAAAATGGTTTGGGCTGAGCCAAATGATATTCCAACACCATCAGCGAGATCTCTAATTGTCCATCGACGATTTTCAAGCACCAAATCTTTGAATTTTCGGACGTGGCCCTCGTCGGTAGACGTTGATGGTCGTCCAGAGCGCGCGAGGTTCGTCTTTGAACTCGTTGTACCACTTATAAACGTTTCCTTGTGCCATAGTTTGATCACCAAAGACGTTCAACGTGTCCGCACAAGAATATTCGTTCCGCAAACAAAATTTGATGCAAGTTCTTTGCTCAACAAAATCACCCAAATTGCAAAAAATCGGAAAAATTCACTTTTGGTTGTTTACAAAAACACACACACGTGTAACTCAGAGATAATTAAACCTTTTAACAAACAGACGCTTGGCAAATATTATAGACAGTCCTACCAACCCAGGAAAAAAAATTTACCCGGGAGTTTTAAATGACAATTTCTCCTTACTGTTTGATCACAGTGATATATGACTAAGTAATATATATATATATATATATATATATATATATATATATATAATATAATCCTAGCAAAGCCGGAACGGTATATGCAAGGGCAGAAAAACACTGACGGAGAGTTAAAACAAAAATCGTGTGTGGGTGATTATTACAGTATATGGTAGAAGGAGCCTTGACGTGGGCGTCTGTCGGCGTCGCCCAAGCGAGTCGCTCTGGCGAATGACTGGAACCACCACGTCACACGCGTCACTAAATTTAGAGCCCACCCCTGGACTGACCGCCACAATCACAATTAACTTGCGACGTCTGCTCACACACTTCCCCTAATTGTGGACGCAGGTTTACTGTCCATTCTAAAATAACGCCCAATTTGGCAACACTGTCCTTGTAAAATAGTCATTAGACGCCATTCAGGAATTATTATTCATATAATTTCGCTTATGTTGGACAGGGAAATTGGTGTTCCCGATTTGTAGTAGTTTTATGTTTATTTCTAATTATTTCTAATTGTAGCATCCATTATTATATTGTAATTTTATGTATTGACGTGTCCTGTTAACTCATACCAGGACTAATGGTATAAAATAAAATATATTCAAAATAATATTTAACTTTTATAAAATTTATTTAAAGTTTAATTATTATTTAACACCTCAATTTTAAACTATGTTTCATACTTTAAAGTAATGCAATTTATATTCATAATATGAATAATATTACGCTGTTTCAAATGAGAAAATAAACCACTTGAGTAAATTTAATTTCCTCCATAACTTTTAATCAAGGTCAAGTAAGTTCTTCTGTTCAATTCTCTTTGCATATTTCCTGATTGTATATTTTTAATTGTTTTGCCAACTGGCAGGTTATTGAATTTCTTCTGTTCCATTATCTTTGCATATTTCCTGATTTCTATTATTAATTATTTTTCTAATTGGCAGGTCCTTGGATTTCTTCTGTTCTCTTTGCATATTTCCTGATTTATATATTATAAATTGCTTTGCCAACGGGTAGATCTTGGGATACCTTCTGTTCCATTCTCTTTGCATATTTCCTGATTTCTATTATTAATTGTTTTTCTAACTGGCAGGTCCTTTCATTTCTTCTGTTCCATTCTCTTTGCATATTTCCTGATTTGTATATTATTAATTTTTTCCCCTACTGGCAAGACCTGCGATTTCTTCTGTTCCATTCTCTTTACATATTTCCTGATTTCTATTATTAATTGTTTTTCTAACTGGCAGGTCCTTGGATTTCTTCTCTTCCATTCTCTTTTCATATTTCCTGATTTCTATTATTAATTGTTTGCCAACTGGCAGGTCCTTGGATTTCTTCTCTTCCATTCTCTTTGCATATTTCCTGATTTCTGTTATTAATTGTTTCGTCAACTGGCAGGTCCTTGGATTTGTTCTGTTCCATTTTCTTTGCATATTTCCTTATTTCTATTATTAATTGTTTTTCTAACTGGCAGGTCCTTGTATTTATTTTGTTCCATTCTCTTTGCATATTTCCTGATTTGTATATTATTATTTTTTTCCCCAACTGGCAAGTCCTGGGATTTCTTCTGTTCCATTCTCTTTACATATTTCCTGATTTCTATTATTAATTGTTTTTCTAACTGGCAGGTCCTTGGATTTCTTCTCTTCCATTCTTTTTGCATATTTCCTGATTTCTATTATTAATTGTTTCGTCAACTGGCAGGTCCTTGGATTTGTTCTGTTCCATTTTCTTTGCATATTTCCTTATTTCTATTATTAATTGTTTTTCTAACTGCAGGTCCTTGTATTTATTTTGTTCCATTCTCTTTGCATATTTCCTGATTTGTATATTATTATTTTTTTCCCCAACTGGCAAGTCCTGGGATTTCTTCTGTTCCATTCTCTTTGCATATTTCCTGATTTGTATATTATTAATTTTTTTCCCAACTGGCAAGCCCTGGGATTTCTTCTGTTTCATTTTCTTTGCATATTCCCTGATTTCTATTATTAATTGTTTTGCTAACTGGCAGTTCCTTGGATTTCTTCTGTTCCATTCTCTTTGCATATTTCCTGATTTGCATATTATTAATATTTTTCCCAACTGGCAGGTCCTGGGATTTGGTCTGTAAATTCTCTTCTCCGCCTTGCGCTGTTACTTAGTCACTTCCTTATCAGTTTCACTCTTCTTATAATTCTTCTACGATGCCGTGGAAGTCCATCCTTCCCATGAAGTCTCGCAGTAAACAATTTCTCCAGAGAGCGTGTCCGATGCAGCGTGCCTTTCCCTTGTAGCGTTTGATGAATCTCTTCATTTTGTGTGCTAATTTCACGTTTATTTCTGCTTACGTTGCCTTCGTGTGTCGTCGTCCTGTTGGACTTAATTCTTGAGTTCCAATTTCTGCTTCAGTCCCCTCCATTATTTCACTTCTCCACATAAAGTGGAACACACGAAGTAATCTCTAGTATTGAATCTATAATTGCGTTTCTCATCGTCACTCGAGACGGCGCCTTCGAGGGTTTAATTATCTCATTGCGACATTCCTGTTTATTAAATTCTGCTCCAGTAATCACGAGTGTTTTATCTACTTCTTTGACTTTGGAATTTCGAAAATGAGTTGCAATTTGCTTTGTCGTTATCTTCATTTGCACATATTGTCTGAGCCACGTTCCGAGCCCTTTTCCATATTTATATCGGAGTCGCTGGAATCTTCACTCAAATATGCAAAGCAAGGAAAGTCTTCTGTAAGGACAAAAAGCGCAATCAGTAAGTCTGTTTAAGTGAGGCTGAAAAATTACCAAGTCGTCGTAAGACGTTCATCCCCTCCCAGGAGAACGCCTGTAAATAAGTAAAGCAATCGCCATTACGGAAACCGTAGAAGCTGAGGGAAGGCCCAATTCCAAAGTTACTAACAAAAAAAAAGGGAAAAAAATTCTCTCGGCAGGATGCTTTGATATTTATGAGGGAAACGAGATCAAAAGAGAAAAAAAAATGTATCACGTGCGTGACTGGGATTAGATGCGAATGTGAGTCATATCTTCTTTTATGAGGCTGTAGAAACGAATAAAAAACCCTGAGATCGATGATAGTAACACTTAGAACACATTTATTAGTTTCAATAACGTTCAGAAGATACGTTTTTTTTAAAAGGAAAAAGTAACTAAGACGATAAAATTAAATATGATAGTTAATGAATTTTAATAAATAAATATATGAGCAACAAAGGCAACACGTCAGAAAAATTTGTAACCGAAAACTTCGTCTGAATGAGACGTTTCGTCCACAATTTTTTAAACCTCTTCGGGTAATCAGGTCAAATATGTTAATAGAAAAAAAAATTTAATGATAAATTAGAAATATTAATTTACCAAAAAGAAGTTAAATACGAATATAAACATTTGAATAAAATTACAGTTAATTTTAAGAGATTTTAATAAAATTAAATTTAAGTAAAATGTATGAAATTTGAATTAAATTCTCTTAAAATTTAACAGAATAAAATTAAATTTCGGAACATTTTGGAGTTTTTAATCTAATTACATTTAATTATTTTAAATTTTAAATAAATTCCGTTAAATTTTGGAGTTTTTAATCTAATTTAAATTTAATTAAAATCCAGAGATTTTAATTAGTTTCTGTTAAATTTTGGAGGTTTTAATCAAATTTAAATTTAATTAAAATATAGAGATTCCGTTAAATTATGGAGTTTTTAGTAAAAATTAAATTTATTTAAAATCAAGAGATTTTAATTAAATTCCATTAAATTTTGGAGTTTTTAATCACATTTAAATTTAATTAAAATCTAGAGTTTTTAATTAAATTCCGTTTAATTTTGGGGTTTTTAATCAAATTTATATTTAATTAAAATATAGAGATTTATTTAATTTAATTTAATTTAATTTAATTAATTTAATTAAAATTTAGAGATTTTAATCAAATTCCGTTAAATTTTGGAGTTTTTAATCAAATTTGAATTGAATTAGAATCTATAGATTCTGTTAAATTTGGGAGTTTTTTATCAAAATAAATTTTTTTTAAATCAAGAGATTTTAATTAAATTCCGTTTAATTTTGGAGGTTTTAATCAAATTTAAATTTAATTAAAATATAGAGATTCCGTTAAATTTTGGAGTTTTTAGTAAAAATTAAATTTATTTAAAATCAAGAGATTTTAAATAAATTCCGTTAAATTTTAGAGTTTTTAATCAAATTTAAATTTAATTAAAATCTGGAGTTTTTAATTAAATTCCCGTTTAATTTTGGAGTTCTTAATCAAATTTATATTTAAGTAAAATATAGAGATTTATTTAATTTAATTGATTTTATTAAAATTGAGAGATTTTAATCAAATTTCGTTAAATTTTGGAATATTTAATCAAATTTGAATTCAATTAAAATCTGTAGATTCCGTTAAATTTTGGAGTTTTTAATCAAAATTAAATTGATGTAAAATCTACAGGTTTTAATTAAACTCTGCAAAATTAAATTGATGTAAAATCTACAGGTTTTAATTAAATTCTGCTAAATTTTTGAGTTTTTAATCAAAATTAAACTGAAGTAAAATCTACAGATTTGAATTAAATTACGAAAAAATTTGGAAGAAAATTACTTTAAAAAATATTAACAGAATTCAATCCCAATCTGGGTATTTCTATTACTTACTTGAGTATGTTTGGGTCAATTTGCTACATTAGTTTGTCATATATCGTAAAATCATATATTTAGATATTTTACTTGATTACCCCGGATCAAAATCACAAAAATTATGGACGAAACGTTGTATAGAAACAAATTTTTATTGGTATATTTTTTTTTATACATTGAATTGATTATTTACTTATTAAATGATAATTGTAAAGATATATAAAATATTATAGAAATTATCCTTGCGTTTAAATAACTAATCGTTACGAATGGCTGCTAGGCATTTTCTTTTTAAAAAAATAATTCCCAACTTTGTTAACAGAAGCAAAAAAAAATAATAATAATACAAAGGAGTTGAAACGTGAATTAACAAATATTATGTTTAGAAAAAGAAGTAACCAAACCTAATACCGTACTTAACGTTTCTGCAGTCCTTGTAGCCTTTATTTCATGGAGACGAGTTATTTAGACCATATTAAATATAAATTAGTCTATATCTAGGTGTCAATCTACTTAAGGAAGTCTGTTTCTAATAAACCGTTGGCTATTCACTTGTTAATATCTCTAGACTGCTGTGTGTATAATCTCTGACTCCTCCAACGTCTTTGAGCTTCCGAGCGTCATCTTTGGAATATAATAGCAGCAGCAGCAGCAACAGTGGTAATGAGCTTATGGGTTGTCTGTCTGTACCTTTGAGAGGAATTATGGTCGCCCTAATTAGTCGATCTTAAATTATAGATCAGGCATTATCGGGGCAGACGTTTAGTTTGCCGTTGGCGCTGCTGTCTCAAGCCAGAGAGACTCCACGTTGTTGTCGGCGAACAAAAAAAGTAATAATTGAATCCTTGGAAGCGGAATTTCCTTCCTAAGTTAATTACGTCCTCGCGGCAACGTGCTTGAGTAGTAAAATTTATTATATTTTCAATATAATTTGTAGTCTCTTCACTTCACATTATATTTTGTAACTAGCTGGGTGAGCGTCGTTGCCCGGGTTGTCATATATCCCTAACCCCCTCCCATTTCACTCCAATCTCGGTTGCTTTTGCGTTGTTATTTTTATCTAACGCACCTACCATGTCGAAAGGGGTCGAACCTATTGACCCCGAAACAGTTTCTATCGGCCGTTTTAACATGTTAGAAAATATCCACCCCAGCTACTGTGGGTTAAACTCAAGTTGAATGTAATAATTAACACTCGGTGACATCCATAACCCCGGATTTGATTCGAATCTCAACTGTCTATGCGTTATTTTTATGTATCGCGCCTCTACCTGCACCCCTAAGCGTGCTTCCCTCCCGGGGATGAAATTTTACAACAAACAACATCCGTAGAAATACTATCAATATCAATAACCCCGTCAAATATTTATTCCACGCAAATATCGACCGTTTAAGATGGTAGAAAATTAACAACCCCGCTACTGTGGGTTAAACAGAAAGTTGAATGTCATAATTAACACTCAGCGACATCCATAACCCCGGATTTGATTCGAATCTCGGCTCTCTATACGTTATTTTTATGTATCGCGCCTCTATCTACACCCCTAAGCGTGCTTCCCTCCCGGGGTTGAAATTTTACAACACAACATCGGTAGAAATACTATCTATATGAATAACCCCGACAAATATTTATTCCACGCAAATATCGACCGTTTAAAATGACATAAAATTTCCAACCCCGCTACTGTGGGTTAAACAGAAAGTTGAATGTCATAATTAACACTCGGCGACATCCATAACCCCTGATTTGGCTCGAATCTCGGTTGTCTCTGCGTTACTTTTATGTAACACCCCCACTCTTCCCATACCGAAACGAATTGAAATTATACACAAACATCATCCTCTACCCTTAAGTATGCTTCCCTTCCAAGCTCGAAAGTGATTAAAATTATACACATACAACATGTAAAGAAATTTTTATGAATGTCATTGAATCCGAAAACTATTTATTCCACGCAAAAAATCAGTAGGTTTATCATGTTTGAAAATTTCTACCCCCGTCCACCTCCACCCAGCCCCTACCACAACCTCACACCTCTGCG
Source organism: Zhengitettix transpicula (assembly GCA_037074705.1). NCBI lineage: Eukaryota > Metazoa > Arthropoda > Insecta > Orthoptera > Tetrigidae > Zhengitettix > Zhengitettix transpicula. The sequence goes on along the minus strand of CM073591.1, from coordinate 23,174,523 downwards.
CGTTGCCCAAGTTGGCATAAAAAATACTCAGCGACATTCATATTCCCGATTTGACTCGGATCTCGGTTGTTTTTGAGTTTTTTTTTGTAACACCTCTTAATCGACCCCTAAGGCTGATCCTCTACCATGCTGTAAGGGGTTGAATTATACATCGGGAGGCACATTATCAATCTCTTTGACTCATACAAATATTTGTTCGACTCTATTTAGCATGTTCCACCCCCCCCCCCCCCCGAAGACAGACTATAGGCATTACTTCAGTATAGATAACTATTTGCTTGTTTATATTTGTTTAATGAAATAGCCTGAAACAGTTTAATTACCGTTACACGACTTTAAATGTCAACTCGCGTTGTTATCGGGAACAAGAGTTGCACGCGTAAACGTTAATTGTATGAGGACGTCACACACACACACACACACTGCAGTGGACGGACTCTTTGTCGAACAGAATCGATGTGATGCTTGTTGATGTAAAATGCAAGCAGACATTAAAACTTTAAAATGGCACTCGGTCGATGTCGATGTAAATTTGTACCGCTTAAAACAGAACAAAATACAAAAAAATCTGTTTCACTCACGGACGTGTGTCACGCTCATGTGCTCAGGTTAATAGGACTCGTAAAAGAATTGTTTTATAGTGAAAAAAAAATTACATTTGATTTTAAAGGAAATATCCTCATACGTAGATGATGATGTCAAGAAAAAAACTAAAACTTTACAAAGTTCAGTACGTGCGAGTAAGAAGAAAAATCATCACTGTCAACGCCTGTGATTCGAAATATCAGTAAATTAAGACGGGTGAGATTAAAATATTTTGAAATTACGAACGATAATTTCAGGTATCAAATATTCTTTATATAAAAAAATAAAAACCGAGTTTGGAGTCAAATTCAGAGTTATGGAAGTCGCTGAGTTTACATATAATATTCAATTTGCCGTTTAGCCCCCAATGGCAATGTCAATGTTTAAGGGCAGAATTTTACGTTGAATAAATAAGTGTCGGGGTAAGTGACATTGATAGTATTTCTACCGCTGTTTTTTTGTGAATAATTTAAACTCCTATCGGCATAGTAGGGGAGCGCTCTTAGGGGTGGGGGTGAAGTGGCGATACACAAAATAACGTCAATACGACCTGGATTAGAGTCAAATCCTGGGTTATCGATGTCGCCGAATTTAAATATGACATTCATCTTGCCGTTTCATCCCCAGCGGAAACGGTGGACAGGGATCGAAAATTTTAAAAATATTAACCGGCCGACATTTGCGTTGAACAAATATTTTTTTCTGGGTCAATGAGAAGTATAATATTTCTCTACACGTTGTCTGTGTATAATTTCGATCCCTTTCGGCTTGGGAGGGGAGCACCCTTTAGGGTGTGTGTAGAGTGGCATTACATAAAAGTAACGCAGAACGAAGTGAGATTGGAGTCGAATCCGGGGTTATGGATGTTGCTGAAATTCGTTTCGATATTCAGCTTGCCGTTTGACCCTCCCAAGCGGGGGTCGACGGGGGTAGTAAACGTTTTCAAACGTTATTAGCCGTGAAATAAATGTTTGGCGGGGACAATGACATTAACGGTATTCCTTCCGATGTTTTTTGTTTACTATTTCAACCAATTTTGGCAGAGGAGGGGAGTACTCTCAGGATTGAGGGATGGACAGGCGTTGCAAAAAAAACAACAAATCCAGGATTACGGATGTCGCTGAGAGTAATTATGATATTCTAATTGCTGGTTTAAGTTGTAGATATACTTATTAGAAAAAGGGGGTTGAAAGAAAAATCAATTTCCCGCCTACAAACTTAATGTCTCTGCTCTCTGCTCAAGTTTTATTTGTTCTGCTCCTTGCAATGTTTCGCCGCCAACTGCTCTCTCCTATTGCATACAGAGTTTTAGCGCGCATTTCCCATTTCGGCTTTCAACAAAGCGACAGAGCTGAGTGCCATTGTCGCTTTAGAAGCTCCTGACGCTACAATTAATTTTATTAAAAACAATTAATGGCCTAATTAATTGGCATTACAATATATATATTTGCAATAAACTTCATAACTATTTTCTGACTAAAGACCATTTATTTATTTATAAAATAATGCAGTTAATTCAATATTAAGTTTCAAGGTCTTCTAATTATTATTATTATTATCTGAAACGGTGTAATAGACGCAATACAATTTTCGTGTCTAAATTGTAATTTTATTGAACCTTGAAAGTTTTTACTTTACGTTTGTTTTTGTCTTTATTTTTTATTTACAGCGTTACGACGTTTCGATACGTCTTCGTATCATCTTAAGGTATATTATCCTAAAGAGGAGGTATTTACAAATGATTAATAAATGGACTAATGAATCAGTTAATGACCTTTTACAAACTCTTTATTTTATTTTATTTTGTATAATCTCGTTGCTGTATAGTAAATTCTGTTCCTCGGCCCCGTTTTTTGTAAATTTGTCAACACTGTAAACTGATTGCAGTACTAGTTTGTTTATAATAATTTTGGATATTACGTGTAATTTCATTACAAAAAACTACCTGGCGCCATTATTAGAAATTAAGTCGAGAAACGGAATGAAGAGGACGGACACTACAATATATATATATATATATATATTGTAATAATCAAATATGAGGAGTTAATTAAATGAAATTTGCCCCACGTTGTGGTAGCCAAAATGTAATAATCAATTGGAAGTCTTTATTTATATAATTTTAATTTAAAGATTTTTAAGGAGTTTACCTCACGTTAAGCGTCATTTATGTAATAATTAATTATATGACGTTAATTAAATGAAATTTGCCCCACGGTGTGGTAGCCAAAATGCAATAATCAATTAATGGGCTTTAATTAAATGAAATAATCAACAAGAATTTACAACATATAATTATTCATTTCCACTTTGTTGCTTTAACTCGCAAACAATTACAATTTAAAAAATTAATTTCTCAGGGTCTTCACTGGGTTTGATAATGGACACAACAGGCTGTTTTTTAAAAAAACTAATTAACACACAGTTTATAATTCACGCAGACAATATGTCGATAGGAAGAAATTAAAAAGAAAAGAAATTAACTTGGCAATTAAAATAGAACTAAATCTGACTTCTATCCTTTAATTACGTTTACATAACTCATTATTTTTGTATTTTGTTACTCACATCTGTCCTGCTGGTTCCAGCATTACCTTTAGTTTTCGGGAGTTCACTATTGCAAAATTTTTACACTGATTCTAAAATCGGCTCACAGATTTTACACTCTTGAAGTCCACCTTGATAGGCTCCCAGGAACTCGGATGATCCTCCCTTTTGTCAGCTATCTGATAACTGCTTGCCTTATATGAATCCTGTGATTCACAGATTTGTTAGTCTTTTTACCGCTTGGGACTTAATCTGCAACTTTACTTTCCTGGCTGGCTACAGACGTTCACTGCTTTTACTGAGCAATATTTACGATGTAATACTCCCGTGAATGTTTTTACATTGTCTGAAACTCACAACTTTGTTTAATAATACATTAAACGACGGCTAGTCTCTGCTCTAGACTCATTTGTTCCGCCCTCCGAAATGTCCCGTCACCAACTGAACTATCGTAGTCTCGAGTTTTAGAGCGCATACGCCATTTTGACTTTCCGACAAAGTAACAGAGCCTGACTACATTGTCGCTTTGGAAGCTCCTGCCGCTACAATTAAATTTTATTAAAACCAATTAATAGCCTAATTAATTGGCATTACAATATATATATATATATATATATATATATATAGTATATTTACTTGTATCTAGAATTACATTAATTAAAGTTTAAAGGAATTCATATTGTACTGGCATGAAATAAGAACCGTGGAAATTTATCTGAGTGTTCGTAACACTTGAAGGAAGGAACAAGGGTTGTGTGGTATTTATATCATGACTTCTTTTGGCTGTATTTGGTTATTTTTGTTATTATAAATATGGGTAGTTGAGTACGTTTTTAGTTCTTTTATTTATTTATCCAATATTAGAGAATCCGAAAATAATAAGTAATACACTCTCTGACGCTGATTCTCCACAGATATTCTTCTTCATGGTGAGCAGTGAGATCTGAATTTCGCGTTTCGTCCCAAGGGCAACTTCTTGGCCTGGGAGTGTTCGTCTCTCCCCCACCCACGGGACCCTCAACAATGTGTCGTCACAATTTCGCAGCTCCACACGTCCGCGGCTGAAACGTCTGCATTGAGCAGTCGCGCCAACTTGGGCAAACTCGAATGAACTCGCGCTTGGGCGACTTCCGCCAACTCAAGCGAACGTCCAGCTCACCAAAGCGGACACAATTCCGCTCACACGGACGCTCGTATCGGCCGACAAAAGAAACTCTCTCCGCTGAGACTGAATAGCGATTTCATTAAAGGAACCTCAGGAGCGACTTCGGTAAAAAAAACAACCCTCCCCGACCTGCCGTCGAAATACAGAACCATATTAAATACATGTGTACTACAGGAGCGTCATAAAGTGTTTGCAGTTGCAATCATACTGATTACTATGCGTGCGGAAATCATGAATCATACAATAATCGATAGCCAGATGAGTCGGAAAAAGGTACGATAAATAAATCAGTAAATAATTGTACTTCGACACCTGAGGAAAGCAACAAGGTTTGAATCTCTCTTTTTTTAAATATTTATTTTAGGGCAACAGGCTACATGAGGGTAATCCACATGGTGGCAACTCCCCTTGAATAGTATAGGAAGAGATTTGAAAGGGGGGATGGGGAAGGGTAGAGGAAGGTAGTCAAGGGTTAACTAGGGGCTCCCGGGCTATGGTTTAAGGATCCTTCCCGGCAATTCGCCTAAAAGTGATGCAGGGAAAACCCTAGAAAAACCTGCATCAGGTAGGTCGGACTCTTGGGTACTTGTCCCACGTCCTTCCCTGGATTTGCTGGAGAAGGGGTTCGCTGTGGGGACGCAGCATTCCCCTCGCCGTGCCTCTACCAGTTTAGGAGGCAGCTGGCCGACTGTTCCAATGGGAACAGAGAACAACTCTTACAGTATTGCCCGAGGTCTGCGACCCCCGGAACACTCACCTCTCAAAGGCAAAGAAAGGGGCAGTGGGAGATATTACACGCGGAAACGTTTCGTTACTTTCTGTCATCTTTTATGTGATTACAAACATAGACCTGTGACGCTTCCAGGAAGTCTGGGTTCCAGTTCAGCGAACGCGGAAGGCAAGTTGGTGTGCAAGGTAAAACGTGTAATGTAATTCTCTAGGATAAATATTGACTCTAGAACAGGTTGAGTAAACAACTTTCCAGCAGCTTATTTACAGAGACCGCTTTATATGTTTAGTCACGAGGATTACACGAGTATTTTCTCGAAACGCTGAAACGGAGAGAGTTGATAAATTTAGCCTTAAGCTCTTGAAGCTCCTCGCAAGCACAATCCCTGAAATCCTCATTTGTCTTTCATCAATGTGCTGCGGTGCGTCAGTTTAACCTGATGAAACGCAACAAGGAGTTCAGAAACGTTACAGTGTAGCACTTATTTTCCTCCCTCATTTATTCATGTAATTAGTATACTTTTAACCCAGACGTTTTATAGTTTTCGTCGTGGAATTTAAGTTTGCGTCCTTTAAGTCAAATATTTTAAAGATAAAAATTAGTGACGTCATTATTAAACTCCTTCCAAAAATAAAAGCAATTTTTTATGTTTCATATTTGAGTGACCCTTTACCCGAATAAAGTATAATAATTAAATGAAATAGCCAAATACAGACAAAATTAAGTGATGATATATATATATATTGTAATGTCTGTTAAGTGAGGCATTGTTTCTGATTGATAGTCTGGACTGTTGGAGGGGCATTTTGTAACGTGTTTATTTAGGTTTACGTTTTTTTTCGTTCTTGGGACTGCTGGGTGTGTGGTCTTGAGAAACCGTGCACGTGCGAGTGGGGGTGGAGAAGACAAGTAATTGCGGGTCCTGTCTCGATTGTCGGCCTGACATGACGGAGTAGTTAGCCATTTGTTGACTGCGGAACTGCAGCTGCATAATATAAATCGTGTGATAATGGAAGAATCTTTCAACTGGCATTTGCGACGAAGTTTTCGAACAATGGAAAAAGTAAGAGACAGGGAGTATATAAGGGAGGAGATAAGATTTTGAGGGGTCAGTTGTTCTGCGATCACCGAGGCTGGTGGATGTGAGTAAGAGAGACATTGTTTAAGAACAGTCGTCGTCGAAAGATTGCAGTTTAAAGTCGCAGCCAAAGCATAGGAGAGCGGACTTGTTAAATTTAAAGTAAACCAGTCGTCGTCGAAGCAGAGCAGAGTAAAGTCGTCGAGATACCACAAACTTTCTTTTCAAACCAACAGTATTTAGTAGAATCTGTGAATTTAATAGAAGCTGTGAAAACCGCACCACGGTGCTTCGAAAGTTGAAAGTATCCTGGGCAGCCGTAAGTAGCAAGAGAACTGTAAAATGAATTTTGTAAACCGACTTAAAAGATAATGTCAGGTATCGTTCTTTAGTGTTGATAAAATAAACTGTTTAAATTTAAAATCCATCTTGTAGAATAAGTTCGTCGATAATTAATTTCGTCTATGTCTAGACGAATAAATATTTCCATTTAACTTAAATCTAAATTTTGTGTTCTTTGATTATGTTTAAATGTTCTGCCGTTATCAAACCCAGTTAAAACCTTTGAGAGATTGAGATACGTTTTTAAAATTCTATAATTGTTTCAAGTATTGCTGAATAAAATATTGTTTGTTTTAAAATTGTATAATTGTTCATTTAAAAGCCTATCATATTTAATTATTACATTTTGGCTACCACAACGTTGGGCCAATTTACCTATCTTTTTTAATTGATTATTACAATATATATATATTGTGACAAACACAAAACTTTTCTTTGATCCTTGTTCCTTTCGTCAGGTTATTTTGACTTTGTAAAGTGCAGTTGAGTCGCTCCTGCATCCCGTGTTGTTGTTTTTCTCAATCACATGACGAAAGGAAGAAGGATACCAAGAAAAGGTTGTGTGTGGTATTTTCATAATCACTTAATTTAAAATAATATCCAATTTTAAGTCAGAAAAATAAAATAAGGGAGAATTTATGCAATAAATTACGGTCACGTAAGTCAATTTTTTTTATTATTATTGTGGAACCTGATGAGGTCGCAAATTAAGCGACCCAGGTAGAACTTTGTAGGTGAGACACGAAGGGGTTACTTTTGGGGATGCCTTTTCCTCTCCGTTTTTGAACTAAGGTTCCCACAAGCCGAGGCACCACGGCCCTGTTCTGAGAGGTGTTTGTTCCTGAGGGTCACAGACCTTGGGCATACGGTAAGAGTTGTTCGCTGTTCCCATTAGAATAGTCGGCCAGCTGCCTCCTAAACTAGTCAAGGCACGGCGAGGGGAAAGCTGCGTCCCCACAGCAAACTCCTCTCCCGCTATCGGAAGGGCGTGGGACAAGTACCCAATGCCTGACCTACCTGATGCAGGTTTTTCAAGGGTTTTCCCTGCATTATTTTAGACGTATGCCGGGTAGGATCCTTAAACCATAGCCCGGGGGCCCCTAGTTAACCCTTGGCTACCTTCCTCTACCCTTCCGCATCCCCCCTTTCTAATCCTTTCCTATGCTATCAAAGGGCAGTTGCCACCATTTGGATTACCCTCATGTAGCCTGTTGCCCTAAAAAAAGTGCCTAGTTAACCCTTGACTACCTTCCTCTACCTTTCCGCATTCCCGCTTTCGGTCCCTTTCCTATGCTATTAAAGGGGAGTTGCCACCATTTGGATTACCCTCATGTAGCCTGTTGCCCTAAAAAAAGTGCCTAGTTAACCCTTGGCTACCTTCCTTTACCTTTCCGCATCCCCCCTTTCTAATCCCTTTCCTATGCTATCAAAGGGGAGTTGCCACCATTTGGATTACCCTCATGTAGCCTGTTTCCCTAAAAAAAATTTGGAAGTTAGAAAGTTACATAGCTCCGTCTACACGATCTCTTTTGGTATGGAGGACGTTTAGAAAGGTAATTGTGAACACGTGGACAGTATGGAGGTTCGCATTTTCTGGTTGCATCGTCCACGTGTGTGTGTGTGTATTTTTAGAGTCTCACGTGCCTAATATCTGGGTTGAATATCGTAAAATACCCAGCGACACGGAGGTGTTTGAGTAATTCGGCCGCCTGTCCCTAGCTGGCGTAATGGCTGAGAGCCTCCGCGCGCAATCATCTCGCTGACATGGACTCGCGGTTGGGGGGGGGGGGGAAGGTTGCGGAGAGCCTCTCTGGAGCTCGATAGCGTCAAGCACAGTTGCCACACACGTCATAATACGCAATCCGTCCGCGTCCACACACACACACACACACAGCTCAGCCTCCCACGCCCCAGCGGCCGCTTATTAATTAATCCATAAAATTACCGAGAGGACGAGATAATTTTTAACCCTTCACGGACGCTCCAAATACGTCGCTACTTTCAAACTCCAGGAGTGTCCATAAACTACTAGAAATATACGTTGCTTAGTATAAAAACTGTAAAAAGTTGGAATTCAAAATTATATAATCATTAAAAAGTTTTAAAAATTAAAAGATTTTTTTCCGTACGGTTTCGAATCGTTGGAGAAAAACTCGATACCTTTCCCCCCCCCCCCTGATCTTCTAGACGATATTTCACGTAATCTCTTTTAACCTTCCTTGTTTCTTCCACATAGCCTCTTTGTTTCAGTTTTTCTAGTTTTTTCTTCGCTTGGAGTAGTAAATATCGACATTTTTTTTTCTGATCTTTACATCATCTCTTTGTTTTCTGTTTTTCTTGTTTACTTCCCTTTCATTTTTATTTTCTTTGCCTCTTTTTTTTCTTGTTAACGTTTTCAAACATGCTAAAACCAGCCGATATTTTCGTCCAAAAAATATTTTTCAGGGTCAATGTGATTGATAGTGTTTCTCCCGATGTTGTTTCTAAACTTTTCTGAAGTTGAGGAACGTTACACATATATAACGTAAAATAACCGAGAGTGGAGTCGAAACCGGGGTTATGGATGTCGCTGAGTTTAATTATGACATTTAAATTGACGTTTAACCCCCCAAGGATCGAGGGTGGACAGGGCTGCATATTTTCAAACATGGTAAAACAGTTGATATTTGCGTCCGAGAAATAATTTCCTTGATCAATGAGATTTATAATGTTTCTCCTGATGTTGTTTCTAAACCTTAATGTGGTTGAGGGATAGCCTTAGTGGACGTTATACATAAATAACGTGAAATAACCGAGATTGGAGTCGAATCCGGGTTTATGGACGTCGCTGAGTTTAATTATGACATTTAAATTGACGTTTAACCCACTCCCAGGGTCGTGAGTGGACAGGACTGCAAATTTTAAAACCTGCTAAAAAAGCCGATATTTGCTTCCGAGAAATATTTTTCTTGGTCAATGAGATTGATAGTGTTTCTCCCGATGTTGTTTCTAAACTTTTCTGAAGCTGAGGAACGTTACACATATATAACGTAAAATAACCGAGATTGGAGTCGAATCCGGGGTTATGGACGTCGCTGCGTTTAATTATGACACTTAAATTGACGTTTAACCCCCCAAGGATCGAGGGTGGACAGGGCTGCAAATTTTCAAACATACTAAAACAGCCGATATTTGCGCCGAATTAATATTTTCTGGTTCAATGAGATTGGTAGTGTTTCTCCTGATGTTGTTTCTACACCTTTCTGTGGTTGACGGACAGCCTTAGTGGACGTTATACATAAATAACGTGAAATTACAGAGATTGGAGTCGAATCCGTGGTTATGGATGTCGCTGAGTTTAATTATGACATTTAAATTGATGTTTAACCACTTCCAGGGTCGAGAGTGGACAAGGCTGCAAAGTTTCAAACCTGCTAAAACATCCAATATTTTCCTCCGAGAAATATGGCCAATGAGGTTGATAGTGTTTCCCCCGATGTTGTTTCTAAACCTTTCTGAAGTTGAGGAACGTTACACATATATAACGTAAAATAACCAGGATTGGAGTTTAATTCGAGGTTATGGATGTCGCTGAGTTTAATTATGACATTTAAATTGACGTTTAAACCACTCTTAGGGTCGAGGATGGACAGGGTTTCAAATTTTCAAACGTGATATTTGCGTACGATAAATATTTTTCAGGATCATCAATGAGATTGATATCGTTTCTCCGTGTGTGTGTGTGTGTGTGTGTGTGTGTTTGGAAATAATTTCAACCCCTTCGGCATTGGGCGGGAGTTATTTGCACGGTTTTTCATAAAGTAAGGCAAACGATCGAGATATGAGGTAAATCCCGGGTTATAGATGTCGCTGAGTTAAATATCCGGGTCAACGCCGGGCTCCCAGCTTGTATATTATATTCGTCTGCTTCTCGATTGGAATTTTATCTATTAACAAGTGTTATTAATTTTTTTAACTGGTTTGAATACAACCGTCAAGTCGTGAATTCCCTTTTTAATTTTTTAAAGTTTTGGCTATTTTGAGACTTAATTTATTGATGTAGGTAAGAGAACAACAGTTATAGTTTTTATTTTTCTTCTGCAAAAAGTTATGGCCATTCCTATCTCTCATCCGTAAACTTCTTCTCCGTTTATTAACCGCGAATTTTACTTCGTTGAACAATAATAAGGGTCTCCTTGGAAGATAATGCGGTTCAGAAGGAAAGGAAAGTAAAGTAAAGTTGGAAGCGGCGCACGTCAGCAGAATCGCCGAAGAAGGTCTTTAATAACGGGGGAAGAATTTGTTGACTGAGCAACCAGCGCTTGTGCTGGAAGTCTTCATTCAATGCGTGTCCGCGTCATTGAATCAGGCGGTGCCACTGATAAAAGTCCCAGAGGAATCGGAAAGGCGGCCCCGGGGGGCAGCTTCTAATAACGAAATCTTCACAGCCCGCAAAGAACTCTTTGATATTCCTCTCTTTACGCTCCTAGGTATCCTACGGTTACTATTAATTAATTAAAACTCTTTGAAGTTTCCGTTTGATGAAGACGATCAAACAGAAATATCAAATTATTTTTAGGGTTTAAGTTTCAGATGTTTATCATCTTAATTTTTTGTCCGTAACAATTTCAATAAGCGGATCCTTGCTTGGACTCTGAATTATTTTTCTCGTCTATTTCTTTGACATTTGGGTGAGTTTTATCTGCCTGCCAGAGAACCTATCTGAAAATAAATATTCTCATATCGGCGTCAGGAGGCTTATGAGAGAGAGAGCGCTCGGACGTCGCCTAGCGTGGCGTTCTTCGTTTGGCGCGACTTTTTCGACTTGCAGCCACGTTAAAAAAAATATTCATGTGAGACCTGCGAGGGATGTTCTCTCGCAGGCAGAACGTTTAAGGAGAGATACGAAGGGGGCTACCTTTGGGTATGCCTTTTCCTCTCCGTTTTTGAACTAAGGTTCCCACAAGCTGAGGCACCTCGGCCTGTTCTGAGAGGTGTATGTTCCGGGGTCACAGACCTTGGGCATACGGTAAGAGTTGTTCGCTATTCCCATTGGAATAGTCAGCCAGCTGCCTCCTAAACTGGTCGAGGCACGGAGAAGGGAATGCTGCGTCCCCACAGCAAACTCCTCTCCCGCTATCGGAAGGGCGTGGGACAAGTACCCGATGCCCGACCTACCTGATGCAGGTTTTTATAGGGTTTGTCCTGCATTTCTTTTAGGCGAATGCCGGGTAGGATCCTTAAACCATAGCCCGGGGGCCCTAGTTAGCCCTTGGATATCTTCCTCTACCCTTCCGCATCCCCCATTTCAAATCCCTTCCTATGCTATTAAAGGGGAGTTGCCCAAAGTGGATTAACCTCATGTAGCCTGTTGCCCTAAAAAAAAAATATATCCGCCATCGTAAGGAAGCCTGCGACAGCATTCTCTCGAAAGTGAACCTTCCCAGAGAGCTCTGGCGGAGGCTAGCTTTGAGGATGCCTCCTCATCTCTCTGGTTTTTTGAACTAAGGTTCCCACAAGCCGAGGCACCTCGGCCTGTTTTAGGAGGTGTTTGTTCCGGGGTCGTAGACCTTGGGCATACGGTATGAGTTCTCCGCTATACCTATTGGAATAGTCACCAAGCTGTCTCCTAAACTGGCCAAGGCACGGAGAGGGGAAAGCTGCGACCCCACAGCTAACCCCTTTCCCGCCATCGGGAGGGCGTGGGACAAGTACCCAATGCCCAACCTACACGATGCAGGTTTTTATAGGGTTTGTTTTGCATTTCTTTAAGGCGAATGCCGGGTAGGATCCTTAAACCATAGCCCGGTGGCGTTAGTTAACCCTTGGCTACCTTCCTCCACCCTTCCGCATCCCCCCGTTCAAATCCCTTTCCTATGCTATAAGAAGGGAGTTGCCACTATTTGGATTACCCTATACATAGCCTGTCTACATCCCCCCCTCTCCGCTATCACAAGGGCGTGGGACAAGTACCCGATGCCCGACCTACCTGAAGCAGGTTTTTCTAGGGTTTGTCCTGCATCACTTTCAGGCGTATTGCCGGGTAGGATCCTTAAACCATAGCCCGGGGGTCCTAGTTAGCCCTTGGATATCTTCCTCTACCCTTCCGCATCCCCCATTTTAAATCCCTTCCTATGCTATTAAAGGGGAGTTGCCACCATGTGGATTACCCTCAAGTAGCCTGTTACCCTAAAAAAATTGGACCTTCCCCGAGAGCTCTGGAGGAGGCTACCTTTGGGGATGCCTTCTACTCTCTCTGTTTTTTTTAATCTTGTCCATTTAGTCAAAGTAATGGAGCAACCTCTTCAGTTGGTAGTTGACCGTTGCTGCAGGTTGATAAACAAAGAATTAAATCTGTGTTACGTAAACGTGGGTCTGATAAATATTCTTATTGGAGCGCCAGATTGACCACGAAGCTGAACGCAAATTAATTAAATTTATATATATATTTTCCACCTTCGTGATTTTACGAAATAATGAGTGCGATTCAAATATGAATCCCCACACGAGGAAATGTTTACAATCTCAGTGGCTAAATTGAAGTGTCTATAAACAGCCCGCCATGTTGCTGGAACGCGATGTCAGTGGAAATACTCTGACGTGTAGCTTCACAACAGCGAGCGGGTTGTGTTGGACAGACGCCGCGGCTGTCACTCATTTTTTGGTTGCGGGGGAATTGCTTCGCGTCTGAAATAAAGTGCACGACCACAGAACACGAACATCAGCCATCAGCCTCTCTCTGGACGCTACGAGGTCACAGTGTAAAGGGGGGGGAGAGTGTCTCATTATTTTATTTAATTTACATAACAAAAATAAATAATTAAAATTTTATTAAACTCAGGATTCGAGGCCTTATTAGCACAGACATTTTTTATTTTACATATGAACTGACTTTCTTGGAGTCACAATGACGTCCAGCTTTTCCTGCGATGGTCAATGACAGCGGCGTCGTATCTCCACTTCTCACTGCCTACAAGTCCTTCCACAGTCCACCGCCATCTCCCCCCCCCCTCTTCCTGACTTCACTCCACGTCGTCCGTTGTCAAAGTCTCAAACCTAGGTAAGAAAGATAGCCCAATACAGAGAAAATAAGTGATAATACAAATACAACACACAATGCTTCTGAGATCTTTGTGTCCCTTTCTTTCAGGAGCTAATAAGATGCCTAGAGCGACACAACTACACTCGTCACTTGACAAAACTCGAAATAAAGGGACAAGGATCCCAGAAACGTTGTTGTGTGGAATTTATATCATCACTTACGTTGCCTGTATTTGGCTGTCATTCTTATTATTTCACTCACTACCAAGTTGCCGTGACAATGGTTCGTGTTAAAGTGAGCTTTGCTTCTTCAACCCCCTCCTCCCCAGGACAGTAGACGAGCCCGCGTATCCTATTTTTTGACATGACTAGATTTTTATCTCGAGCCTTGTTCCTTTCATCAGGTGAAGTTCTATATATTTCCAAAAAATAAAAATTTAAAAAACTTATATTAAATTATTTTACTGATTGGGAAGTGAGGTTTTTTAATTTTTTAAGGCATGTTTTTAGACTTATATTGTGGTTTCAAATAAAAGTTTTAACAGCTTCTTTACGCGTCCGGGATGGTCCGTTAAGTCATCCAGGCCGTAACAGTCTGTCCTAATGATTCCGACCCAGAGATTAAAAAGATAAAGAACGACGGTACTGGAAAGACGGATGGACAGATATAGAAAGAGTCATAGAGAGAGAGACATATAGAGAGAGTCATAGAGAGAGAGAGACATGTAGAGGGAGACATATAGAAAGAGACATATAGAGACAGAGAGACATATAGAGACAGAGAGAGTCATAGAGAGAGAGACATGTAGAGGGAGACATATAGAAAGAGACATAGAGAGAGAGACATAGAGAGAGTGTCATAGAGAGAGACATAGAGAGAGTCATAGAGAGACATAGAGAGTGACATAGAGAAAGAGACATAGAGAGAGACATAGAGAGAGAGTGACGTAGAGAGAGAGTGACATAGAGAGAGACATAGAGAGAGACATAGAGAGAGACACAGAGAGAGTCATAGAGAGACATAGAGAGAGACATATAGAGACATATAGAGACAGAGAGACATAGAGAGAGAGACATAGAGAGAGAGACATAGAGAGAGAGACATAGAGAGAGAGACATAGAGAGAGACATATAGAAATAGACATATAAAGAGAGTCATAGAGAGAGAGACATGTAGAGGGAGACATATATAAAGAGACATATAGAGACAGAGAGACATATAGAGACAGAGAGAGTCATAGAGAGAGAGACATAGATAGAGACATAGAGAGAGAGACATAGAGAGACATAGAGAGAGTCATAGAGAGAGAGTCATTGAGAGAGACAGAGAGAGTCATACAGAGAGAGACATAGAGAGAGAGACATAGAGAGAGACATAGAGAGAGAGACATAGAGAGAGAGACATAGAGAGAGACATAGAGAGAGATTCATAGAGAGAGACATATAGAGGGAGACATATAGTGGGAGACATATAGAGAGAGACATATAGAGAGAGACATAGAAAGACACATATAGAAAGAGACATATAGAGAGAGACATATAAATAGAGAGACATATAGAGAGAGACAGAGAGACATAGAGACAGAGAGAGACAGAGAGAAAGAGAAACGGACGCAGTACAATAAAACCCCCTCTACGATTGTTAACGCAGCCAATTGTTTTGAAGAATGGTCGAGCGAGGTTCGTCTCTTTAGTTTTCATGAAACGTTTTCACATTAGAGGAGTGGAGTAGATCGTTAGTAAATGGAGGTCGCAGGCCGCCTTGGCAGACGTCGCGGAAAAATTATATTACTTTCCTGGCAGCTTTCCAACGTGTCTCGACCGCGCTCTGGAGCTGTCATCTACGCCCGGATACGGGACGGGAAAAATTTCCTCCCTCCCCCCTTTTTCCACTATAATTAACAGAAAAGAGGCGAGTCGTGATGTAGCAGGGTTTAACAAAATTACAATAAATCCGTAATACGATAATAATATAGAAATGTACGCGACTGTCGCGTGAACATGTGTCGTCAACATTTGACGTTAACATAAGGGAGCAAGGAAGGCAGACGGTAAGTCGGAAGATAAAATACAAAAAAGTCCAGACAATGTAACGTCACCGAAGCAGCAATTTATTTATTTATATATATT
The DNA here is from genome assembly GCA_037074705.1 of Zhengitettix transpicula. Classification (NCBI taxonomy): domain Eukaryota; kingdom Metazoa; phylum Arthropoda; class Insecta; order Orthoptera; family Tetrigidae; genus Zhengitettix; species Zhengitettix transpicula. The sequence goes on along the minus strand of CM073591.1, from coordinate 23,158,926 downwards.
TACCAAATGAAAAATTTACGTCTGATTGAAAATAATGAATAAGGAAGATAGTGAATACAGACAAAAAATACCACACAACAACGTTTCTGGGATCCTCGTTCCCTTTCCTCAGGTGTTAAGAAGAGCCTAGAGCGACACAACTGCACTCTTCATTTGACAACACTCAAAAGCGACGAAAACCACAACGACAATGGGAGAGCCGAAGGGTCAGCGTAACAATCAGGGATCGTAGCAATTGTTGAGTTTCACAGTGTCTTTCATAACTCTCTAACTCCCAAGTTCCATCAACACAACTTAAATGTTGTCCGAAATAATTTTAATCTCCAAAGAGTACCCTTTAAATTTTATTATTAAACACAAACAAGCAGCAGGTTGAACACAACCCAACATCCTACTGTCACTCGTCCCCAAACACCTCAAGCCAAAATTTTCTCTCGTACTCCCTTATTACAGATTTCTACATCACAAAATTCAACTTTTGAAGGCACTTTACAGAAATGATGACCCTTATTTTAACTTGTGGCGTCAGCCGACTTGCAGTGGATCACTGGTCTTGTAGTAAGCAGCACATCATCTTCGGCCTCCCCGCGATGGACGTCCCACCAAAACCTTTGTTGCTTCCCGCTCGCCAAATTTTTCACCCTCTCGCCTCTCTCACTCCACTTTCCGTCCTCTCTCTGTCTGCCTGCCAGCGTCTGTCCACTTTCACCCGGGTTCGGAGTATTTATTCGTACTCCGCAACCCCGCACCAAACGATGTAAACAAAAAGGAACGCGTACCCGCGGCTTCTTAGGGCCCCTCGGACGCACTTGGCCGTCTAATTTATTCCTTCTCAGGCCCGCGGACACAAGGGCGGCCACTTAAGGTTGTTATTCACTGCAATATATATATATATATATATATATATATATATATATATTTGTTACATGAGGATCGATACCATTTTAAGAAAATAAATATATGTATATATATACATTTATAAATAAATAGGCAAAAAAACCAGTGATGAAATACATACCACACAAGTTTGTCTTTGCTTTCGTCGGCCATTAACCGCTGAATGTTCATGTACGAGGTGGTCCAAGGTATTCCCAGAGGATTGCAGAATAGTTGTGTGGTTATTTTTATTATATCACTTAATTTTCTCTCGTTTTATGTCTTTATGCACTTAAACTTTTAGCACAGACGTTTTGTAATGTCAAATCAAATCTTTTGACATTTTACGGCAGTGTTGAGGGAAGTTTCAGGAACTGCTTGCAGATAACTTTAGTGAACTTCTACAGTACGTCTCGCAACGTTAAAGAGGCTGTTGTGTGTAGGAGATGTTCGCAGGGAATACTCTGGAGGATGAGCTCTTTGAGAGATGAAAGGAAGATCCGTCCGTCTGCACAGTTAAATATTATCTCCAATGTTGGGGCAACTGCCATCTGGATTAAACGGGCGGAAAATCGCAAGGTAAAGTTCGCTGTGGGAAGATCAACTACGCCTTGACCAAGTTGGGAATGAGCTTGGATACGACCACGATTGAACTTAGTTCGATAATGAACAATCTGGGTACCCGACGTTCCCCGCGTTGTCATAATTAAACTCAGCGACATCCATAAGACCGGATTTGACTCGAATCTCGGCTGTTTTCGCGTTATTATTTCCTGTAACGGTCTTCAACCCCTACCCCTAAAGGTGCTCCCACCTCCAAATATTTATAGAATTAACTATAATACAATATGACTCTAGAATAAACGGTACAGTCTTTGGTCCGTTTTACATTATTAAAATAATTACACAAAATTATATACCCTAAATTAAAATTACATTTATAACATATAATCAAATATTTTTTTACATAATCATTTGTAAATAAAAATCTTCTCTTTCAACAACAATGATAATTCAGAAAAATTAAATCATGTAAATTAATATTGTCTTTGATTTATTAGATATACTATCCTTGGTGCCCGGTGTTGCCACGTGTACTTGTTTATATGAACCAGAAAAAGTATTTAACTCTACATTAATCTTTAGTGAAGAAGTGATTTAACCTGACTCTAACTGTTCCTAGTTCCGTACACACTTTCCACAGATAATAGTGCATTAATTCAACAGCTGTAAAATACATTGACTTTTACTGCATCAGTCGCAACAAACATACCTCCGGATTTTGTTCTTAAATATACTCCTTGAGTACTGCAGGATATAATTGTCCCTTAGTCTTCAGACATTACCAGAGATTAAATTCTTAGCTAGATTCACAATGTAAACAAATAGTCGCCATATTGGAGTCACTAAAATGGCGCGAAAAATTAACCTACATCTTCGGCAAGGATCGTAAAGTACTTAGTATTGTTTTTATTATCATTCGATGGAGTATCGCTGGATAAAATTATACTCTTTATTGCATGACAATATTTCCACTTTATTTCATGACGGAAAAAGGAACTATTTCCTTTGTTCGTCGCGTAGTAACGTCTCTCTCGCGTGACGTCACGGTCTCTCGGCACGCAGTGATTTAACCCAAAAATATCACAATTTTTTCAATTATAATTGTTTCCCTCTTTGGGCTAGGGGTATCTTACCCTCACAGTACCGTTTATCGTCGTTTTAAGAACATGTGTACCAAGTTTTGTTGCAATCTGTCCACGCGTTTAAATTTGTTTACAGATTGACTTAAATACATACATACAAATATACATGCTTTTTGTTATTATTTTTATTATTATTAATGTTAACCAGAAATTAATTTTCCAACAGCAATTTTGATTTTGGTTTAAATGGATAAGCTGCTGACGACGAGCGAGGAAAGGAGTATTTTCTTCCCATCCGACACAATTTTATTCCCCTCCCCCCCCCCCACCCGCTTGATATATGTTTATCGGGTCCGATACAAGTCAGACAACACGTTCTCGTTCGACACAGACGCAAACATCGTAAAAGTCTTACAGTCAGTCCCGCTTCGCTGCCGTCTGCAAATATGGCGGGGCTGCAGCAGTCGGTAATCGACATTTACGGGGACGCTGCTGGGAATCAAGACTTGATGTGAATTGATGCATTAGGACGTGGAAATACGTTTCCGCGGTTTAATTTTATTGTCACTGTAGCAATGGCCGTGCTTCGTTACCAGGGTGTATACAACACACTGACGTCACAGAGTTGCTTTCACACTCTTGTCTCATAATTGCGAAATAACTCTTTACCGTAAATGAATCATATATATTAAAATGTTAATTAATTAATGATATTTGTTTTATAAACATTCTACATGAGGGTGGCATCGCCCCTTAACAGCACAGAAAGTCGGTATGAAGAAAGGAGAGCCCCTGGGGGCCCTCGCCACGTGGTGAAACCTGGCTGCTTGCATGAGGTGAGTCGGGCTCTCGGTACTTGTCCCACATCCATCCCATGACTGGAGATGGAGTTTGCTGTGCGGACGCTGAATTTTTCCGCCTCCGTGCCTCGACCAGGTTTTCAGGCAGCTAGCCGACTGTTCCAATAAGGACGGCGGATCAGTCTTGCCGTACGTCCAACGTCCGCGATCCGTTCAAAACTGGCCGAAGAGTCTGGCGGATTATGCGAACCTTAATTCAAAATTCCAGACGGGAGAATTAATCCCCATGGGGAACTTCCTGTGACTCCTCTAACCATTGTTGTTAGGACCCAATTATTTCCCTTAATTTATCTTGTTTTTCTGAGAGTGACAGGCTACATCAAGCTAATCCTCGAGTGACCAACTGCCATTTAATAGCATAGGAATGAATTTGAAAAGGGGGGATGCGGAAGGGAAAGCTTCGCTTCGCGATAAACATATTGGGAGTGACAGATTAATTACAAACGGTTGTTTCCGTGTTGACGTGGCTGCTCGTGATTGGTGCACGGTCTGTGACGTCACCCTCGACATACACAATTATTATACAGAATATATTTCCCTCATAGAAAACATACCTTTCGAAAATTGTTACGTGCCAAGTATATGGTTCAAGGTTGACACATATCATTAATATATATTTTTATTTATAGTCAAATCAACTGCTTAAGTCATTAACGAATTTCTATAATCTTTTATTTTGACTTTTTCGGTTAAAGATTTTTTTTGGGGGGTGGGAGGGGAGTTCTTGGTATGTAAACGTCCATGATCTTTACGGGGATTCGAACGTGGGACCTCTGTTAAGCGAAGGCAGAGACGCTGACAAAACTACACCAACAGGACGTCGCCGTCAAGAGTATTAGAGTTTCTGAATAACGACGGTCATCGTCGTGGTTTATTTGGAGTTAGATGCCGAGGGCTTAGGTCGGGGATGGCGAATGTAAATGCGTAAATAATCCCAAACGCTTGACGCTGTTGATGCTGGTTAAATTAAATGTTTACGAAGACGGCTTGAGTCGATTCAATTCCTCCTCCGGGTTAATTTGAATAAATACCCGGGCAACGTGAGGCACTCAGCTAGTAGTAAATAAAATAAATTTGAAAAAAAAAGAAACCATGTTGGACGGTGGTGGATTTTAAGGTAAAATAATAGTGTTGCGAGTGTTTTATTTCTGAAGTACAGTGGTAGGTTCCTCCCCCACCCCCTGCCGCTGCCCCCGTGAGTTGTACATTAAAGTGAATCTTTCTTGTACAGTGGTGTATGGATTTATTTGAAAGTGATGGCTTCAGCCCCAGATACCAAGAGATAGGGAGGGATGAGGAGGGAGATTGAACGTTGCGGGGATGATTGATTACTTAAAGGCGCAGGATAACTTGCCGAAATTTGGGCGGCCATTATTCCATGCTTGCAGATCATCAGACGGAAAATTTATATAAATGTCTATATTTTTCTAGGCGAAACTGTGCTACTACTATTAGGTCCAGTATCTTTAAAATATTCGTTTCGGAATAATAGTTTATCAAACTTTTGTTAAACAGTAGAATTACCTTTTATTTAAAATATTTCAAAGGCTACATTAATTAAGATCGTTTTAAATTACTTTGCTACTCCATTATATAATTAAATAATTGTATATTTAAATACATATTAATGAATAAGAATGGTAGCCAATATAGACAAAAAAAGTGATAATATAAATAACACACAACAACGTTTCTGGGATCCTTGTTCCTTTCCTCAGGTGCTAATAAGAGCCTAGAGCGACACAACTGCACTGGTCAGTTAACAACACGTACATTTACATTTTAAATATATTTTTTTGTTATAATTTGACGTGTGAAGAATTTATAATTTTGACTACGGTGATGAGGTTAATAGCGGGTTGGTCCGCCTATGTAACGCAGTACAGCAGAGATTGTGCGATAACGCTAGTGTTTGGAAGTTTTGTGGCTCAAGGTGTATGTTTAAATGACGTCTAACTGCCATCCAATATGTGTTCCATCTGGTTGACTTCGCCCTCATCTTGTTTTCACTGTTCTTGAAACACTTTTCCGTAGTTGCTCACGACGGTGGCACGCCGACAGCCGACCAGCTTCGCCGTTTCCGAGATACTCGTCCCCGGGCGCTCATATGACCTTGTCAGTTAACTTGTGAGTTGAATTCCTCATTGTCTGCCTGTATCATAGTCCACAATTATTCCTCGCTGGACTAGACTTACATATATATATATATATATATATATATATATATATATATATATATCATCCATAACACTTCACGTACCCGCAACGTCAGTAGACGGTATTCAAACAAGCGGCCGGCAGTGGTGTTGATATTTGGCTCTTGGGTCAATTAATTATAGTAGTAATAAGAAAGATAGCCAAACACAGTCAAAGTAAGTGATAATATAAATACCAAACAACGTTTCTGGGATCCTTGCCACCTTTCTTCAGGTGCTAAGAAGAGCCTAGAGCGACACAACTGCACTCGTCAGTTGACAAAACTGACCTACACTGGCTTTCACCGTCCTTCCAATGCTTTCCATAGATTCTCACGACGGTAGCACGGGAACAGCCGACCAGCTTCGCCGTTTTCCGAGGTATTATGAAAGATTCCCTTTTCCGGAAAACACTGGGGTTCAATGAAAGCAATTTTGGCAAGCTATTCCCATAAAATTATGTAGTTTTGTATGAGTTTCGGCACCTGATGAAAGGAACAAGGATCCCAGGAACGTTATGTCCTATTTATATTATCAATTATTTTAACGGTATTTGGCTATTTTTATTATTATTAATAATATTTTTTTAATTTCAGAATTGTAGTAGTATTATGCTGACAACTAGACTCAAAGGAATTACAACTATGTGATGTTAAAAATAGCATGAACACTATATACAGAATTTTTGTGTATTTTACTTGACGGGAAATATTTTAAAATAGTTAAATTGACATAGTGCACAAAAAAATAGAAGATAAACATGAAATTGGCGACGTTGCCACACCTCACGTCATCAGAATGCGTCATTCAGGTTAACCTGATTTGTGTTCCTGGGGATATGATTTCTGATGTGGGCTCTACTCCCGTCTACAGTGATTGGAACTTGTCCGTTTCACACTTCCATACTGCCTACATGATCACTAATGTTCGTTACTAGCCAGCTCCTGCCTTCTCATATCCAAGATTCGCTTTTATTTTGGCCATTTATCTCCAACAAATACTGTAGTTTTTTAATTATCGCTTGTCGCATACAACTTAGATAAATTAAAACGGTTGTTTTCTTAAACCCTTTTGCACTCAGCACTAAGCCCGAACGCGACTTGAGAGGACGCAGACTATCCGGCACTCACTCACACACACACACATGGTTTTGTTTCTCAACACCAGCCAGGTTCATAAATATTTCAGGAGCGCTCGCTTTTGAACTTTCATCCTTCTTCAGCTCTTTGAATTATTCGGCATCTGTAAGTCAGCTCGTTTTTGTTTTTTTCCACGGAGATGGCTTGAATTACTCAAATGTTTAAATTTTAAATAATCCGATGAAAAGAAAAATAAAAGACTTAAATTTAGTAAAATATATTGTAATAACCCCTCTCTTCGATAATTATGATTATAGGAAATTATATTAAACACGTCATTAAATTTTATCAACAAAACAATTTTATTAATCTAGAATACATTTTAATAAATCAGACTCTGTACCCCCAGGGTCTTTACTGGGTTGATAAGGAAACGGAACACAACATTTACAATTAAACAACGCAGTTAAAATAAATGAAAAACGAAATCTGACTCTTTACCCTTATTTAACCATTTACAACTATGAATACAGAAAAAAAAAATAAACTCTCCGGTCCATGCAATTTGGATTTCTCGCATACCAGCACACACTCACTTCATACAGACATAAAGAGCACAAGGTTGCGCTCACACTCTGCTTTCACAGCCACCTCCTCTTGACGACGTCACCCTCACGACGAATTCAAACACCTCTGCTTTCAGACAGACCTCCACGATGAAACTCCCACCGACTGTTGACGACTGATGTCCAACTGATTACTCTCGGCCACCTAGCTTGGCCTACCATCCGATGATCTCTCCTTACGTCTGCTGATTCGAACTTCACTCTCCTATGACTTCCTCATACAGATTCTGCTACCACACTCCACGTTCATCACATTCCAACTCTCACGTCTAACTCGTCTCCATGTCCATCTCCTCCTGTTCAACTGCTGTCCCTTTTATCTGCTTTCCCCCTCTCCAGAATATTCCCTTGTTTTCACAGTTTTTGAGTTTCCACGTTCGCCAAACAAACACCAGCTGTTGCCTTTCTCACGCTCCGAGAGCCACTCAATACAATTAAAATAAATATTTCCTTTTAATATAATTGTATGTCCATAAAACTTCTGTCATCATGCATTTAGGGTTCCGACCAGATGTCTGTCAATACCATTAGCTCTAAGTCTCTTAAAGTCCAATTATAGTCCTCCCCTTCTCTGAAAGCCACTTATCCATCATTTTATTATTATCCTCTTTTTTCATATACAAACCACTCAAAAATCCCAAGTATGAGTTGGTAAACAAATCTGATGAAATCAGAAACAAAATTCATGTTCTTCTTAACTGGGTATTACAATATATATGTAACACTCATGATATTGTATAATAATTCGGTTAATATTGATGATTAACTTGCAAAACAATTCAACTGAAATTATAACGACAATCTAAATTATGACGTCAGTATCCTTACGGAACAGTTTTGTCCTTACGATGTTATGTAAGCAATTTATTAACATAAGACTTGAGAAAATATTGATTGGGAAAAAATGGAAAGTCTGTTCAACAAATCAAACCAATGGAAAAAATTTCATTGATGTATGCGGGTGCCTGGCGGTCCCCTGGTTGTCATAATTAAACTCAGGGACATCCATAACCCCGGATTAGACTCCAATCTCGGTTGTTTTCGCGTTATTTTTTATAATGCCCCTCCAACCACCCCCACCCCTTAAGGCTGCTCCCCTCCTATGCCAAAAGGGGTCGAAATTATATACAAACAACATCAGTAGAAATACTATTAATATAATTGACCGCGACCAATATTTATTCCTCGCAAATATATACTGTTTTGACATGTTTCACAATTTCCACCCCCCCCCCCCGACCATTCCCGGCTTGGGGAGTTTAATGTCGTAATTTAACTCAAGTGACAACCATAATCTCGGATTTCGACTCCAGTCTTGATTTTTTTCACGTAATTTTTATGTAGACACTCCACCCCGATCCTTAAGGGTGCTTTTAATCCCAAAAGGGGTTGAAATTACAAACCGAGCACCTGTGGAAATTTTTTTATGAATATCATTGATTGAGAAATATATTTATTGGACGCAAAGAAACAGCCCGTCAAACATGTTTGATTTTTTCAACAGCCTCCCCACCTCCGCCCAGCAACTCCCACCCCCACGCGTTACCCATGTTACGGTAAATAGACTCGGCGTCACCAATAACCACGATTTGATTCAAAATCTCGGTTGGTTTCGCGTTAATTTAATGTAACGTCCCTCCACCACCTCTCCTATGGTTCTGTCCCATTGTGTAAGGGGTCGAAATAGTACACAATTATCATTCGTAGAAATATTATCAATCTAATTAACCCTGAAAAATATTTATTCAACGCAAATAACCGGCAGGGTTTTCACGTTTCAAATTTTCCAACCCCCCACCTGAGGGTTAAATGGAGAGTTGAACGTCATAATTAAACTCAGCGACATCCATAACCGTGGATTTGACTCCAATCTCGGTTAGACATGTCATTAGTTTTATTTGGATAATAATAATAATTTCATATAATGAAGTACAATAATAAATTTAATTCTTGAGGGGCACCTGACGGCCGTGAAGTTTTTCATTTTAAACCCATGTAAATTTCAGCAACTGAGAATTTATTTTAATATTACAGCTTCGAAGAGTCTATAAAGAACTTTTATTTTCTTGCTCGACAAATTTTCTCGTGACGGTGTTGGCGCTCCTGGAAATGTTTATTGTTATTCGAGCGCGATATTCAGACCATGAATATGAGGCATTAAGCTTCGCCGTGTCCACGTGGTTAACGATACGAAACCATTACGCCTCTTTTACTACGTCGCATTAACTCTTATCTCCCGCAGCGTCCTCAGTCATGGTTAATATTACATAGCTGGTTTATATTTACCCGTTGAAAATGTATTAACCATGTTACGTTTTTATATATTAATATCCTTGGCGCCGCGGCGTTGCCACGTGTACTTATTTATATAAACCCAGAAAAAGTATTTAATTCTATATTAACCTTTAGTGAAGAAGTGATTTAACCTGAATCTAACTGTTCCTAGTTCCGTACACACTTTCCACAGATAATAGTGCATTAATTCAACAGCTGTAAAATACATTGAATTTTACTGCATCAGTCGCAACAAACATACCTCAGAATTTCTTATTAAATATACTCCTTGAGTACTGCAGGATATAATTGTCCCTCAGTCTTCAGACATTACCAAAGATTAAATTCTCAGCTAGATTCATAATGTAAACAAATAGTCGCCATATTGGAGTCACCATTACGGCGCGAAAATTAACTTACATTTTCCGAAACAATCGTAAAGTGTTGCGTATTGTTTTTTATTATCATTCGATGGAGTATCGCTGGATAAATTTATACTTTTTATTCAATCAAAATATTTGTGCTTTATTTTATTACGAAAGAAGGAACTATTTACTTTCTTGTGCAGTATCGTCGCGTAGTAACGTCTCTCTCTCTCGCGCGCGCGTTCTGTGCTGTCATGATTTATTTACCTACGCGCAGTAATTTATCACAAAATGACAGAAGTCTGCGAGGGCTATTCTCTCGCAAGCAATACCTCCGAGGGATGTTCTCTCGCAGGCAAAACCTTGTAGGAGAGATCCGAAGGGGCTACCTTTGGGGATGCCTTTTCCTCTCTAAGGTTCCCACAAGCCGAGGCACCTCAGCCTAATCTGAGAGGTGTATGTTCCGGGGTCACAGACCTTGGGCATACGGTAAAGAGTTGTCCGCTATTCCCATTGGAATAGTCGGCCAGCTGCCTCCTAAACTGGTGGAGGCACGGTGAAGGGAATGCTACGACCCCACAGCAAACTCCTCTCCCGCTATCGGAAGAGCGTGGGACAATTACCAAATGCCCGACCTACCTGATGCAGCTTTTTCAAGGGTTTTCCCTGCATCACTTTTAGGCGAATGCCGGGTAGGATCCTTAAACCATAGCCAAGGTGCCCTAGTTAACCCTTGGCTACCTTCCTCTACCATTTCGCATCCCCCTTTTCAAATCCCTTCCTATGCTATTAAAGGGGAGTTGCCCAACGTGGATCACCCTCATGTAGCCTGTTGCCCCCCAAAAAAATAATCACAAAATGATCACAATTTTTTCCATTATAATTCTTTCTACCTTTATGCTAGGGGTTTCTCGCCCCCTCCCAGTACCGTTTCTCGTCGTTTAAGAACACGTGTACCAAGTTTTGTTGCAATCTGTCCACGCGTTTAAATCTGTATAAAGATTAACGTAAATACATACATACAAACATACATCCTTTTTTATTATATAGATTATTCATCATTACGACTCGAAGATTGTGTCGTTATTCTACGTTAAGAATACTTGTATGGGGTTTAAAATCCATATGGACCTGTTTTGTTTTTCTCTTAAACATGTACGGATGAGGTTTTAGGTACAGAATTCAGATAAAAGTCTGAAAGGCAGAATTGATCGGAATAAAATATTTACGAGCGCACACGTTGGTGCTGCCATCAGTTTTATGAATGTTAGTGGTACTAATATATTTATTTTACGGATATTTTTGACAGCCACAGTGTTTTTTTTTGTAGTGTGTTGGCTGCATTTCATTTCTGGAAAGCAACTTCTCTGAGACGTTGGCCCCCGCTGTCCTCGTAAAGTAAGTTGGAGACATCGAGCACACTAGGGATCTTTTGCAAACCGTCCAAGACACTGAAAGGAGGCCAAGAGGAAAGCGGCTGAAAGTGAAATATAGCGGATATAATTTTTAAGTGTTGTTTCGGGATAGTTGATGACGACAGTTTGAGTTTAATGAATAAAGCTGGCGTCTGCTCTGAATGGGGTGTGAAATTAGGGAATTTAGGGGCGTAGAACGTTACCTCTGTCTATATAAAAATGTTTGTCTGTGTGTCCCCCTATGCGCCCCTAAATCATTCATCCCGATTGCGATGAAACTTTGATGAGTTGTTGTTGTGGTGCGCACGCTCACGAATGATTTTGTCGGGTTTTCGAAGGGGTTAACGGGGGTGAAATTAAAAAAAAATGGTAAAACGGCCGATATTAGCGTCGATTAATTACTTTTCGTGGTTGATGTGGTTAAAAGTTTCTATTAATATGTTTTAGTGTATAATTTCAACCCCTTAAAGCACCAATGATGGAGGGGGTTGATGGGAGTTACATAAAAATAAAGCGAAACAACCGAGATTGGTGTCAAATCCCGGGTTATGGATATCGCTGAGTTCAATTGTGATATTTACTATGTCAGTTAAGTTGTATTTCAGCCGTCTAGGAGGAGGGGTGTGGGGGAGGAAGTAGGTGAAAGGCCCTTACGTAAAGTAATGAGTAAAGAACTGAGACTGGGGTCATGGAAGTCACTGAGTTTAACTGTTTTAAGATGTCGTTCTGTGGCCTAGGATGGGGGTGGAAGGGGGTGAAACAAATTTCCGTTTTAAATCTTAAATGCGTACTCCAATTTCTACCAAACTTTATACACATGTTACTTACGATCCAGGAACAAACACTGAGGGGTTAAGACACATCTACCTCGTATAGGGTTCGGGTGGAAGGCCAATATTAGCGCACAATACAGCGTTTTTGGGGTCGCTTAATTTGATAGTGTCATTATAGAATTTTTGACTGTCTAATTTCCACCGTCAAAGTCGAAGGAAAAGGAAGCACCTTTACCTTAAGGTTGATGATAAAAACATAATTCAAAAACAGAGCATGATTGGTGTCGATTCCCAGGTTATAGAAGTCGCTGACTTTAATTCTCCCATTACCCATGGCGGTTGATGAAATTTTATGTTCCTCGTCGTGGAGGATCACGTGGATGAGAAAAGGTTACCCGGAGTAGTTTTGACCCTGCTAAGATTCCACATGAATTTTTTATTTTAAAAAGAAAACAATTTCCATCTGATTGAAAATAATGAATAATAAAGATAGCCAATACAGACAATGCTATGATCCCTTATGTATTCCTATTGTCGTTGCTCACTTATTGTTACGCTGACCTTTTCAAATCTCCCCCCATTGTCCTTGCGTTTCCGTCGCTTTTGAGTGTTGTCAACTGACCAGTGCAGTTGTGTTGCTCTAGGCTCTTCTTCGCACCTGACGAAAGGAAACAAGGATCCCTGAAACGTTGTTTGGTATTTATATTAGCACTTTTTTTGTCCGTATTGGCTATCGTTCTTATTCGTTATTTTTGATTTTGTTAGAGACTATATTTTGGGCTCTGTGGAGCTAAACGTTTATTTTTTTACTCCTTTAAGATACCTGGGGTAGTTTTAGAATTTATTAAATTAGTGAGTGTTTTTCACTTTGAATTCGGCGTTATTTTTATGTAGTAGGAGAATTACCGAGTTGTTGAAGCACCGTCATTCATCTGACGGGTTTATTTGGAGTTAGATGCAGAGGGCTTAGGTCGGGTAGGGGAACGTAAATGTTCCAAACAGTGACGCTAGTTAAATGCTGGTTAAATGAGAGGTTAGTGTCAATACAATTTCTTCTCTGGGATAATTTAAATAAATACCCGGGCATCGCCGGGCGGGCTTCGAGTATTAATTACAGATGATGTACCGATTCTATTACTTATAGGCGAGTGAGGATGTTACTTTTTAAAAATGTTTAATTATATTATAATGGAAAAGGAAAAGTCCTGATGTTGAAGCTCGGCGTCGCCACTCAGAACAGGAGGAAGTTATCGATCAGGGGGGAGAAGGAGAGGGGGAGAGAGAAGGAGGGAGAGGGGAGGGAGAGAGAGAAGGAGAGAGGAGGGAGGAGGGAGGGAGGGAGGCATAGGAGAGAGGAGGGAGAGAGAGACGGAGAGAGGAGAGAGAGAAGGGGAGAGAGAAGTGCAAAGAGAAAGAGAAAGAGAGAAGGGGAGAGAGAAAGAAAAAGAGAGAAGGGGAGAGAGAAAGAAAAAGAGAGAAGGGGAGAGAGAAATAAAAAGAGAGAAGAGGAGAGAGAAATAAAAAGAGAGAAGGGGAGAGAGAAATAAAAAGAGAGAAGGAGAGAGAGAATGAGGGAGAGAAGTGGAGAGAGGAGGGAGAGAAGGAGAGAAGGGGAGAGGAGAGAGAGAAGGAGAGAGAGAGAAGGATGGAGGGAGAGAAGAACGGACATCCCATTGTCCTAAGGCCAAGTAGCGTAGCGGGGTCAACACGTGACAGAGTTTTGTAGCTTTCAGATTCCTTGGCGTGAGTTGCGACGCCGCCATACACCAGAAATATGGCTTATGAAGGAAACTGAATCCGTGGCAGAGACTGCGGTTGTTATTCCTGGACGTTCGCTGCGGTTTTTATGATCCACAACAAACAAATAACGACCGTGCCTGCTGGTTGCAACTATCGGAAGCAACGCGAAACAGCATCGGCGGAGCAGAATAATACACAGGGAGCAGCTGACAGCTCTACAGGGGTGGGGGGGGGGACACAACGGTAAAAGTCACTTCAGTCGTACACGGAATATCTTCATGGAAATTAAAAAGTTTCATTGACGAAACTACGATAGTATTTTAGCTTATCGCTTATCTTCATACACGACCTTCTGAAGGTTGAGGGATAAAAATATTCCCGTCAGTCATTGTTACGCGTTATTATTTAGATTATTCGGGTATTTTATTGTTTTGGAGTAGATAAGTGAGAAAGAAAAAGTCAAAAAAAGGCGAACAAAAGGAAAGAACAGCAAAGAAACAAGGAAAACAGGAAGAAAAAGGCAGGTCAAAGAGAAGACGTGAACGATTGTCTAGAAGAAGAGAAGAAAATATGTAGAGAACACCCCAAGCGAAGTAGTTAAAGAAAACAAGAAAAAAATTCCTTTAACATCTCCCTTTCTGTTTTTCCTTTGCTGGGAGTTTATCTCTACATCTTTTTTTTTCTGATCTTCTAGACGATCATTCTCGTCATCTCTTTGACCCGCCTCCATATGACAATATGGTCCAAAGCTACTGTGTTTTTTATTATATATATAAAGAATTTTTGACCACTTAAAAAGCTTTTAATCAAAAAATTGATAATCTTATACGGACACATTTTATCTATTTGTATCTTCTTCAGGTATTTTCTTAAAAGGTATCGAAACATCGTTACAATATATATTGTAGTATATATATTGTAATAACCAGCTCAGAAGGACATGAATTCTGTTCTTATTTTTGTAAGATTTGTTTACGAACTCAGACTGGGGATCCTTGAGTGGTTTGAACATATAAAAAAATAATGATAAAATGACGGATAAGTGACATTTTAGAGAGGGGAAGGACTAATAATTGGGGCGTTTTTGCAGCTCTTAGGGCTAATTAGTTGTGGACGACGGAATCCTAATGGCATAATTACAGAAGGTTGTTTTACGATGTAATTGTTTTAAAAGGAAACGTTTAATTTAATTGATTGAGTGGCTCACGGAGCGGGAGAACGGAAAACAGATGGTGTTTGTTTGGCGAAAGTGGAAATGCAAAAACAGTGAAAAACAAGGGAAGATTCGGGAGGCAGGATATAAATAAGAGGGCAGTTGGACAGTAGTAGTAGTAGTAGTAAGTAAAATATACGTCACCACCATGGTAGACGTACCGCTTCCCCGCGTATGCCGTCTAGGCTTTGCCGGGAGTATGAACTTAGAGCGATAGCTGCAGCTTATTTATTTATATGCCACTTCTCGTATAATGAGAGCTTTTTACGGTTTCCACACCTGGGTTTTTCTTCCCGTTGCTGGGAGAGAGGCGGTCTCTTACCCTGGAAGGTATCTCGCCCCCAGGACCGTCGCCTTCCCAAAGGGCTTGAGGCTTCAAAAACCAGTCTAGTGGACAGTGGAGAGGAGCTCATTATTATTTTCGGTTGGAGAGGAGACGGACGTGTCAGATGGGGAGAGATCGCTGATGCAGGTCCGCAGGGCCGAGAGTAATCAGCTGGGCATCAGTCGTCAACAGTTGGTGGGAGTTTCATCGTGGAGATCTGTCTGCCAGCAGAGTGTGAGCGCAGCCTGGTGCCTTTTAAGCCTGTATGAAGTGAGTGTGTGGACCAGAGAGCGTGCAAGTTTATTTTTCTGAATTTATAATTGTAAATTGCTAATAAAGGATAAAAAGTGCCAGATTTCGTTTATTTCGTTACTTTCCTTTCATTTGTTTCAATCGTTTCAATCATTTCAATTATTTCGTATGAATCCTTACGATTTATTGTAACTGTATCTGTTTAATTGTAACATTTTGTTCCGTTTCCTTATCAACCCAGTAAAGACCTCGAGGATACCGATTCCAATTATTTAAAATGTATTCTAGGTAAATAAAATTGTTTTGATTTATAAAATTTCATCATATTTGTGTAATTGTGAAAATTGTGGCTTAATAAATGATAATTGTTAGTATAAATTGGTAGTTTTCGTTTATGTATTTGAGGTATTACATAAAATGGCTTCCACAACGTGGGGCAAATTTCATTAATTAAAAATTTATTAGTGTTTATTACAATATATATATAGTGTTATATATATATATATATATATATATACAAGTGTCCGTATAAGATCAATGGTTTTTAATAAAACAATTTATGAACTTATACGGACACATTTTTATATATATTGTAACGACGTTTCGCTACCTTTTTAAGAAAATACCTGAAGAAGACACAAATAGATACCGGAAGTCGTTACAATATATATATATATATATATATATATATATACGTTACATTAAAACCTTTGAAAAGGTTTCACTAATAGTTTGCTGATATTTTTAAAAAGTCGTTACTTAGTTAATTCTATGAGAATGATTTTTCTTGCTATTTATAAAATACAAGCTGGGTGCCCAGCGTTGCCCGGGTACTCATTCTTTACACATTTACAATCAAATATGAGAAATTTTAACCAAACTTTTTGAAGAATCTCACTGGAAATAATTCCTTAATTTTAGAACATTAAAAATCTATTAAACTATAATGATTAACAAATATCAGGTGTGCATCCTCCAGTATACACAAAATAGGGCAAAATCGTGGATCGTGCCGTATTTATTCCACGACAGTCATTTAAAAGTCAAGTTATTTTAAAAGAAAATTAGTTCCACAGACGGTATTGTTTCTTTTTATCATCATTGGATGCAGAATTCCTGGATAAAATTACACTTTTTATTAGATCAAAATAATTCTGCTTTATTTCATTAAGAAAAAAGGAACTATTTACTTTCTTGTGCAGTATCGTCGCGTAGTAACGCCTCTTATCACGTTTGCTGTGACGTCACGGTCTCTTGACGCGCAGTAATTTAACACAAAATGATCCCAATTTTTTAATTACAATTCTTTGCACCTTTATGCTACGGGGGGGTGGTTTCTCACCCCCCATCCTCCTCCCCACACAGTACCGTTTCTTGTCGTTTTGAAGAATGTGTGTAGCAATTATTGTTGCAATCTGTCCACGCGGTTTAAATTGTACCACACATCAACTTGAATTAGTTGACTGAAGGGTGGAATAAATTAAACTCTATATTGTTCTTTAGAATTTTAAATAAACTGTCCTGACTTAATCCAGGGGCTGCTGTTAGCTGGGCCTAACTGTGAGTTCACATCCAGTGGCAGCGAATCGCATGTTTTAAATTTTTCTTTTATATATTTATAACTTAAATTTCCTTGACGTCAGTCACGATGGCTGTTGACCTTTGGGTTCACTCGTGGTCCGGCAGTCACGGCTTCACCTCTGGGCGAAATATTTCCGGGTTCCCTTCCGGATGCCTCAGACACGTGGACAGGATCTTCTTGTATGCCTAAGACAACTTGCCAAGTCCCGTGTTGTCCACAGTGTCTCCTCCTTAGAACCCTCAACCACATCTGCCGTTCTCTCTGCAAGACGGGAGGGTCCATCCCCGTATATTATTATTATAGGCCACTGACCACGTTGTCAAGTCGCCCAGCAACTCTAAACCCACCGTGACTGGGCCAGTCTCACAACCCGAACTAAAATGATCGTTACAAAATTATGTATAGAGATTAACGTTAATACAAACATACATACAAATATACATCCGTTTTTTTATTATATATAGAAGACGGCCACCTTGGAATCTTGGATGAGGTATATTTATTTTCCTGGCAGGGATATTTTTTTTGTTTGTAGGCAGAACCTTGTAGGAGAGATACGAAGGGGATGTAGTGATGAGAGAGAAAAAAAAGGGAGAAAATCTAAAGAAAGTGGTTACTCTATTGTAGAGTTTATGCTGCTGCATTCACATTCGCTCCTTTTTCGACTAACAACTTCACTGTTTTGCTTCTACTGCATAATACAGAGCTGTTCTTTCCTTTTCGTCTCTTGCATAAATACTTTTAAATGAGTTCTCTAAGAATTCCTTTGCTGGCTTATTAAATTTTCCAAGCTTTGATGATAGTAAAAGCCAAGAGCAGATTGATAGTAAAGAGAGAAAAAAAAATCAAAAAGTGTTTTATGAGAAGAGGCAAAGATACCTTTGGGGATGCCTTTTCCTCTCCGTTTTTGAACTAAGGTTCCAACAAGCCGAGGCACCTCGGTAAGAGTTGTCCCCAATTCCCATTGGAATAGTCGGCTAGCTGCCTCCAAAACTGGTCGAGGCACGGAGAAGCGAATGCTGCGTCCCCACTGAAAACTCCTCTCTCGCCAGTCAGGGAACGGTGTGGGACAAGTACCCAATGCCCGACCTACCTGATGCAGGTTTTTTGACGGTTGTCCCTGCATTACCTTTAGGCGAATGCCGGGTCGGATCCTTAAACCATAGCCCGGGGGGCCCCTAGTTAACCCTTGGCTACCTTCCTCTACTCTTCCGCATCCCCCCTTTCGAATCCCTTCCTATCGTATTAAAGGGGAGTTGCCACCATGTGGATTACCCTCATGTAGCCTGTTACCCTAAAAAAAAATTGTAATCTTGGATGAGGTATATTTATTTTCCTGGCAGGGATATTTTTTTGTTCGTGTGTTAATGATCTTGATCCTGAGTTCACGGAGCTGAATGGCTTTTCACGTGGAGGACGTGGAAGTTAAGAAATGGAGGGAAATTTACCCGGATGACGTTTCAGTGGTACTGTTGATTGCTCTTTACATCAAGGTATTCATGAGGACGTCCCGTGGCTCCAGAGGAAAACGACGGCCCTAAATTCTCGGCCCTAAATTAACGAAAACTTCTTTGACGGTTACAACCAGGGAAAGGACCAGAGAATATTTTGAAAACCCTAAAAAAAAAAGAGATAAAATATTTTAAATAAAGACGGAAACATCTGAAGAAATATTGATTGCCCAATGAACTATAAGAGAATATTAAAAGCGTTACTACCGTTAAACTAATTGTGTTATCTAAGAATATCGCAGCTGACGGCAAAGAATAATTATATTTTTTTTTTAAAAAAAGAGAATTTAATTGCTTGAGAGGAAATTCAAGAGTCTCTGATAGTTGTAGTTCCACTTTCTCCCCGCAGAGTGTCCGCTGGAGCGATGTTTCTCATTTCTCACAGGAAATGGCTCAATTTCCCAACATACCAAAGTGCTCGTGGAATCGATAGCCGCGGCGCTTCCCAATATCAAAGAATACACCCATTTCCGGTCGCCGACAATTACGGCGGAAGTATTCCATTTAGAGAGGATCCCGAGGAGAATGCCTGGAATTCTAATGAATAAACAGACTAGAAATACGTAATTCTCTCCGCATGTAAAATTTAACTCTCCAGTAGCTTTTCTATTCCGCTGTTGTTTTATCTGTTTACGATGAAGCCACTCCATTTTTAATGACGATGTAATGAGATTTTTTTTTTAATAATAAATATCTGATGGCTTTTATGCGACTCATTATGATCGCGGACAAATGGAAATATAAGTGCCACAAGGTTCTATACGGGGTCAATTGCTCTTTCATATATATTTGTTATTAAAATTTAACGTCCATTTTGAATTAATAAAACAATTGATGACCTTTCACAAACAGTACTTTTGGACTTTAGTTTCCCCTTGTTTAATTTATACAATTATACTATATATATATATATATATATATATATATATATATATTAGGGCAACAGGCTACATGAGCGTAATCCACTTTCGGCAACTCCCCTTTAATATCATAGGAAGGGATTTGAAAGGGGGGATGCGGAAGGGTAGAGGAAGGTAGCTAAGGGTTAACTAGGGCCCCCGGGCTATATTTTAAGGATCCTACCTGGCATTCGCCTAAAGAAATGTAGGGAAAACCCTAGAAATACCTGCATCAGGTAGGTCGGGCACTTGTGTACTTGTCCCACGCCCTTCCCTGGCTAGCGGGAGAGGAGTTTGCTGTGGGGACGCAGCATTCCCTTCTCCGGGCCTCGACCAGTTTAGGAGGCAGCTGGCCGACTATTCCAATGGGAATAGCGAACAACTCTTACCGAATGCCCGAGGTCTGCGACCCCGGAACATACACCTCTCAGAACAGGCCCAGGTGCCTCGGCTTGAAGGAACCTTAGTTCAAAAACGGAGAGAGGAGAAGGCATCCCCAAAGGTAGCCCCTTCGTATCTCTCCTAAAAGATTCTGCTTGCGAGAGAAAATCCCTCGTAGGTTACCTGCGAGAGAATACTCTCGTAAGAATAATTATACTATAAATATAATCCTTTGTAAATACTTCCTCTGTAGGAAAATACGTGCAGAAGATACAAAAAGTTATCGAAACGTTGTGAAAATATAAATAAAAATTTAAAAAGTTTCTGTATGAGGTCATCAATTGCTTTATGATACACAAAAATGACATAGAAGAAGAAAAAGGTGTAGCCAGGCTATGTATAGGATAATCCACATGGTGGCAACTCCCCTCTTACAGCATAGGAAGGTCTTTGAAAGGGGGGGGGAAGCGGAAAGGGTTGAGGAAGGTAGCCAAGGGTTAACTAGGGCCCCCGGTCTACGGTTTAAGGATCCTACCCGGCATTCGCCTAAAAGTAATTTAGGGAAAATCCTAGAAAAACCTGCATCAGGTAGGTCGGGCTCTTGGTACTTGCCCTCCGCCCTTCCCTGGCTGGCGGGAGACGGGTTTGCTGTGCGGACGCAGCATTCCCTTCTCCGTATCTCGACAAGTTTAGGAGGCAGCTGGCCGACTGTTCGAATGGGAACAGCGAACAACTGTTACCGTATGCCCAAGGTTTGCGACCCCGGAACATACACCTCTCAGAACAGGCCGAAGTGCCTCGGATTATCGGAACCTTAGCCGAAGAAAAAAACAGAGAGAGGAGAAGGCATCCCCACAGGTAGCTGATATGTTGTTAGTCGAAAGAAAATTTTTCCGGGGTCAATGAGATAGACAGCGTTTCTCCAGATGCTGTTTGTGGTTCATTGCAGCCCCTTTCGGCATAGGAGGGGAGCACCGTTAGGTGTGGAGGTGTACAGACGTTACGTAAGAATAAGGCGAAAATAGCAGAGAGTGAAGTCGAATCCTGGGTTATGGATGTCGCTGAGTTTTATTACGGCATTCAACTTGCCGTGAAACCTCTACGGACACGGGTGGAAATTTTCATACATGTTAAACGACGGAATAAATATTTTTCGGAATCAATGAGATTAAAAGTATTTCTACCGATGTTTTTTTTTATTGTGTGTATAATTTTCACCCCTTCAGGCATGTGACGGGAGCACCTTTAGGGATAGGGGTTGAGAGGACTGTAACATATAAAATTAACTTAAAAAATGCCGAGAGTGGAGTCAAATCCAGGGTTATGGATGTCGCTGAGTTTTTTTAATAACAACACCGGGAAACGCCGGGCACCCAGTTAATGTTGAATATTCCGTTTAATCTGATATATATGTATATTTTTACGATAAAAATATTTGTTCTGTTTTTTTTTGTAACGAGTTAGAGGCGCTGTTGTTCCCGTGATTGAAGAACCGTAATCGTGACATCAACAACGGGGCGTACGAGAAGTTTCGATCGCGTCGAGAGCTGTGTAAATATGAACGGGATGCGCCTACAAGTACAAAAGCGCGGTAACTGTGTGCGTGTGTGTCAGCTTGTAAATACTGTGAACCAGCTCATTACAATATTTAGGGGGGGGGGGAAGCATCTCTTTGATACTCGACGTGTGGCCGCACTAATCCCACGTCCAGTAATTTGTGGTTTCGCTCCGTTCCCTGGAATTATCGAGGTGTAGCCGGGGGATTAAGTTATCATGAATG
Organism: Zhengitettix transpicula; assembly: GCA_037074705.1. Lineage (NCBI taxonomy): Eukaryota > Metazoa > Arthropoda > Insecta > Orthoptera > Tetrigidae > Zhengitettix > Zhengitettix transpicula. The sequence goes on along the minus strand of CM073591.1, from coordinate 23,137,134 downwards.
CCGCAGTCAGGTTATGTGATAAATGTAATGCCGCGGTGGGCGACGGTCGTGACGTCATCAGTCTGCAACCTGCTGGAGGCTGCTAAGCCACGTCATAAACATCCTTGACCTGCGGACATGAAGCTGTTGCGACTTTAAAAGCTACCAATTATTATTATTATAACGACGACGTTCTTTAAGAGCCCAACCGAATCCCCTTTTCACTGAGAACTTGTAATCCTCCACAAGAAAGTCTTCAACGTAGCATCCACAACAACCACCTGTTAGTCGTTCATTTCTTTGTCTTCAACGGGACTGTTAACGTGCATTTATGTCTGACGCCAACTGTGCGACTTTCCCGGTGCAATTGTTCGATAAACAGTTCTCGGTTTTCACTCGCGACGTTTCGACGACTAAAATCTCTGTCGTCATCTTCTAGGCGAAGTGCCGGAACCATTTTTTTTTTGGTGTAGACAGGCTATGTATAGGGTAATCCACATAGTGGCAACTCCCCTCTTATAGTATAGGAAAGGAAGTGAAAGGAGGGGATGCGGAAGGGTAGAGGAAGGTAGCCAAGGGTTAACTAAGGCCCCCGGGCTATGGTTTAAGGATCCTACCCGGCAATTCGCCTTAAAGTTATGCAGGGAAAACCCTAGAAAAACGTGCATCAGGTAGGTCGGGCATTCGGGAAAATTTATTTATATTATTCGGGTGTCTGGAAGTAGATAAGTGAGCAAGAAAAAATGAAAAAAAGACAGAAACAAAAAAAGTAAAAGAGAAAAGCAAAAACGGAAATAAAGAGATATGTTAAGGAGATGACGAGAAAGATCGTATAGAAGAACAGAAAAAAAATATGTAGCAATTTTTTTTAGGGCAAAAGGTTACATGAGGGTAATCCACTTGGTGGCAACTCCCCTTTAATAGAGTAGGAAGGGATTTGAGAGGGGGGGCATGCGGAAGGGTAGAGGAAGGTAGCCAAAGGTTAACTAGGACCCCCGGGCTATATTTTAAGAATCCTACCCGGCTTTTGTTTAAAGAAATGCAGGGAAAACCCTAGAAAAACCTGCATCAGGTAGGTCGGGCATTGGGTACTTGTCCCACGCCCTTCCAAATAGCGGAAGAGGAGTTTGCTGTGGGGTCGCAGCTTTCCCCTCGCCGTGCCTTGACCAGTTTAGGAGGCAGCTGGCCGACTGTTCCAATGAGAACAGTGAACAACTCTTACCGTATGCCCAAAGTCTGTGACCGCTAGGAACATACACCTCTCAAAACAGGCCGAGGTGTCTCGGCTTGTGGGAACCTTAGTTCAAAAAACCCGAGAGATGTGAAGGCATCCCTAAAGGTCGCCCCTTCATTTCTCTCCGTACTTTATGTCCTCCAAGCGTTCTTAAGCAGATTCGGACAATTTACCTGCGACAAGAGTTTGCGGAAAATCATCCAGCAACAACAAGGTTTAAAACTAATACAAATATAAATGAAACAAAATTTACGTCTAATTGAAAATAAATAATAATAATAGAGATAGCCCAAAAAAGCTGTGATCCTTGCACCTCTCTACAGGTGTTATGAAGTGCCTAGAGCGACACAACTGCACTAGTCAGCATGTTATGAAGCGATAGGAAAGGAAAGCCGAATCTTCGATATAAGGAGACAGGAGCTGGCAGCCAAAGGCATCAGTGATTATGTAGGCAGTGTGCAAGAGTGAAACGGATGAAGAAGAGCCAAGACCAGAAATCATATCCCCAGGACCACAAATCAGGTGAACCTGAATGATGCAATCTGATAACGTGAGGTCTGGCACGACGCCAATTTCATGTTTATCTTCTAATCTTTTATATTTTGCGCTGTGTCAATTTCCCACCTAGTAAAATACATAAATCTTGTGAAGTCCGTTCATGTAAATTTTAAATATCAGATGGTTGTAATTCCCACTCCCGCCATCCAGGGAAGGGCGTGGGACAAGTACCCAATGCCCGACCTACCTGATGCTGGTTTTTCTAGGGTTTTCCCTGCATCACTTTTAGGTGAATTGCCTGGTAGGATCCTTAAACCATAGCCCGGGGGCCCTAGTTAACCCCTGGCTACCTTCCTCTACCCTTCCGCATCCCCCCCTTTCAAATCCCTTCCTATGCTATTAAAGGTGAGTTACCACCATGTGGATGAGCCTGTTACCCTAAAAAAAAAATCTTGCCATCCAGGGAAGGGCGTCGGACAAAAACCCAATGCCCGACCTACCTGATGCTGGTTTTTCTAGGGTTTTCCCTGCATCACGTAAAGGCAAATTGCCGGGTAGGATCCTTAAATCATAGCCCGGGGGCCCTAGTTAACCCTTGGCTACCTTCCTCTACCCTTCCACATCCCCCCCTTTCAAATCCCTGTCCTATGCTATTAAAGGGGAGTTGCCACCATGTGGATTACCCTCATGTAGCTTGTTACCCTAAAAAAAAGTGTCTCAGTTTTCCAGACATAATTCCGCGGCGGACGTAATATGTAAAACTTTATTATTGTTCTACAAACAAACAAACTATATTGAGACTAACTGCGAAACCAAAAATAAAAACCGGTTCATTTTCAATTAAGGGGATATATATATATATATATATATCAGATTAAACGGAATATTCCACATCTGTGTGCCCGGCGTTTTCCTATGTTGTCATAATTAAACTCAAGCGACATCCATAACCCCGGATTTGACTCCACTCTCGGCATTTTTTGTGGTAATTATACATATATATATATATAATATTTAATAAGAATTTTAATAACACAGAATTGTTCATCAGTGGCAAATAACAAATTTGGATAATCTTAAAATCATTTATTAAATTAACTTTTGGTCTTAACATTTGCAATTAAATAATAGAATACAATATTTGTGTATTTGATGTGTAAATATGTAGCCTCATTGCACTACTTTATTTTATACAAAAATAATCCCCCATTTCACAGCAACAAAAAAATTTTCCCCCTGTAAAAGTGTATCTGCCTTTAAATAGTTTTCTACTTTAACAAACTCTTTGACATCGAAAATGAATTCCATAAACGATTTATGCATTGTAAATGCGACACAAAAGAGAAACAACAATACTTTGTCAGAGGTTTTACAGTAGGCAGCGACTGAATGGGCCAATTTTGCTGTAATCAACTTTAACAAAAAAAAACGAAACGCACATGAAGGACATGATTACATACAGTTTACAATGGCAAGTCGCACTTCAATTTAGTGGCACCCTGTGGGGTGTTTTTTTGTTGTTTCGGAATAAATTATTGTCAGAACGTTCTAGTATATAAAAACTAAAAAAAAAAGTTTCAAAATGGCACCATATTACTTAACAAAAATTCACCTACTTATATAAGTGTAACTTTTACAACATTAGTTAAACATTTATTTTAAATAATATAAAACAGATTAACCTTATTGCTACAAATTTTAGATAACATGTATATATATATATATATATATATATATATATATATATATATATATGAAGTTAGATAATAGTTGTAATTGTAAATTTTCAACTGATATCCGTTGAATGTATCTCCTGCTGAAGGAACGAGTATCTCCTGCTGAAGGAAGGTCCTGCTGAAGGAAGGTGTTTCTCCTGCTGAAGGAAGGTCCTGCTGAAGGAAGGTCCCGATGAAGGAAGGAGTATCTGCTGCTGAAGGAAGGAATATCTCCTGCTGAAGGAAGGAGTATCTCCTGCTGAAGGAAGGTCCTGCTGAAGGAAGGTGTTTCTCCTGCTGAAGGAAGGTGTTTCTCCTGCTGAAGGAAGGTGTTTCTCCTGCTGAAGGAAGGTCATGCTGAAGGAAGGTGTTTCTCCTGCTGAAGGAAGGTCCCGATGAAGGAAGGAGTATCTGCTGCTGAAGGAAGGAGTATCTGCTGCTGAAGGAAGGAGTATCTCCTGCTGAAGGAAGGAGTATCTCATGCTGAAGGAAGGTGTTTCTCCTGCTGAAGGAAGGTCATGCTGAAGGAAGGTGTTTCTCCTGCTGAAGGAAGGTCCCGATGAAGGAAGGAGTATCTGCTGCTGAAGGAAGGAATATCTCCTGCTGAAGGAAGGAGTATCTCCTGCTGAAGGAAGGAGTATCTCCTGCTGAAGGAAGGTCCTGCTGAAGGAAGGTCCCGATGAAGGAAGGAGTATCTGCTGCTGAAGGAAGGAATATCTCCTGCTGAAGGAAGGAGTATTTCCTGCTGAAGGAAGGAGTATCTCATGCTGAAGGAAGGTCCTGCTGAAGGAAGGTGTTTCTCCTGCTGAAGGAAGGTGTTTCTCCTGCTGAAGGAAGGTCCCGATGAAGGAAGGAGTATCTGCTGCTGAAGGAAGGAATATCTCCTGCTGAAGGAAGGAGTATCTCCTGCTGAAGGAAGGAGTATTTCCTGCTGAAGGAAGGAGTATCTCATGCTGAAGGAAGGTCCTGCTGAAGGAAGGTGTTTCTCCTGCTGAAGGAAGGTCCTGCTGAAGGAAGGTCCCGATGAAGGAAGGAGTATCTGCTGCTGAAGGAAGGTGTTTCTCCTGCTGAAGGAAGGTCCTGCTGAAGGAAGGTCCCGATGAAGGAAGGAGTATCTGCTGCTGAAGGAAGGAATATCTCCTGCTGAAGGAAGGAGTATCTCATGCTGAAGGAAGGAGTATCTCCTGTTCCTTGGAAGTGTTTGTGAAAGCTCAAGGACAGGTACTTGTAATGTTTACGGATTTTTAATTAATTAATAGGTATGAAAAATGTTCTGTAAATAACCTACAGTGTAGTAGAAGATTATTAATCCCCCTCCACAATTTTTTTGCATATGATTTGTAGAGATGAATCTGATATTTTTAGCTGGAAGCTCCTAACCGAATAAATAATTTGTATTCATCCGCTAATTGTTTTTTTTGTGTTTAAAAAATATTATATGATATGATCGCGTTTAATTTGTCTCAAAAATTAATTTGCAACTATATTAAATGTGCATGATGTTGGATGAAATCAAATATTTGTGTTTGTACTATTTTTACACATTAATTTAACCTATTTCAAAGAACAAAACAGTTTTTTAAAATTTCATTTCAGGTTTCTGTATACACATATTCGTATTAGGGAATAATGAAAGGGTTCATGAACCTAATTATCTACCTAGGGAATTTTTCGTCAAATCACCTGGGGGTTTCCCTTGAAAGAGAACAACAATTGTGTTTTTTTTTCCGGCCCGTTGCCGTGACCTTGTAATTAATAATCGTTATATTTGTTCCTGAAATAATAACCACGTTTTCCTTCTGAGGATATTTGAGTCATTTTTTTGCTTCGTTAATGGTAAAAAAAACCTTTTCATCCGTGAGACTTTCATCAGAGTGGCTCCGTCTAATAATATCGGTTTATTCCATGTCAATGTCATGTCGGATATCAAATACAGGGTGTATCAAAAATAACTTTACGTTCTTGGTGGAAGCTTGCAAGTGTTTGGGTTTAAAATGACACCTTAATTTGTTGTTTTTTTTAAAAAAAAATGTTTGTATATATTTCTATAATCTAGTAAAGTCCTTTTCGTTACACTCAATACATTTGTTATAAAAAATATCTTAAAAAAACCTGTTAGAAACAACTTACGAGACTCGGGTCGAATTCGCTACCTGCGTTACTTGGAATGTAAATTTTTAGAAAAAAAATTATATATATATATAATAACGGTAAATTGAACGTATAAGGACCGTCTGAGATTTAGTATGCGCTATTTTTTTGAACGATGTACGACGGAATAATTTATATATTGAATGATAAAGAGACTTCGAAAACGTCAGCAAACAAAATATAAGGAGTTGAAAGGAAACGAAGCAGGATTCTGCAAGAAAACCAAAGAAGTACGGAAAATGAAGAGAAAAGTAAGCGAAAATAAAATAAAGCTTCTATGGTAAAACTTCATCTAATAAATACACCCGTGGACCAAATTTCGTTCACGTGTTGCTTTTGACCAGTAAACAAATTCCCGCCCCCTGGGGTTTAAATGGCAACTTAAATGTCTTAATTAAACTCCGGGACAACCATAACCCTGGATTTGACTCTAATCTCGGTTGTATTCCCCTTATTTTTTTTCCAGACCTCTCTCGAAAGGTTCACCTGCGAGAGAATGCTCTTTCAGGCTTCCTTATCGACAGATATTTATTTACAATTTTCAATTTTAAACTGTCGGCCAGCTGCCTCCTAAACTGGTCGAGGCACGGAGAAGGGAATGCTGCGACCCCACAGCAAACTCCTCTCCCGCTATCGGAAGGACGTGGGACAAGTACCAAATGCGGACCTACCTGATGCAGGTTTTTCTAGGGTTTGTCCTGCATCACTTTTAGACGAATGGCGATTAGGTTCCTTAAACTATAGTCCGGGGGCCCTAGTTAACCCTTCGCTACCTTCCTCTAGCCTTCCGCATCCCCCCTTTCAAATCCCTTTCTATGCTATTAAAGGGGAGTTGCCGCCATGTGGATTACCCTCATGTAGCATGTTACCCTAAAAAAACTCAATTTTTTAAAAGAATTAACTGTCTGTTAATGATTGTGTATTACATTTAATTATATAAAAATTAAAAATACTTGGTAATTCAAAAATATTAACTATAAATACTTCATCCAATCACGATTAGTCAGTGTAAGTGGGAAAATATTTATGAAAATAAATAAATTAAAGGCTGGAATGTTGGGAGAACTACAAATTACCTTCGTAAAATTATTAACAGACACGTGGAGGAAAATGTGTTAGGGATCATTAAATACGTCAGTAGAAGAACCGAGTAGACCCTGCATTTAGAATAAGAAGAAGAAAAATTGATTAAGTGTTTTGATTTTAGTAGTGATCGGCAGGTGAAAAAACAAACGAAATGCTGAGAGAAAATTAAGATTGATCAGCGATCAAATCTTGGTCGGGAGAGCGTGTAAGGGAAGTGCCGGAGGATGCGACAAATGACTTCCCGAATTAGTTGTAATTGTAGGAGGAGCTGACAAACTAAACGGCGATAAGGCAGTAACTATGCATGACGGGTGAACCAGAAAAAAACATATCGGTAGTACGTCGAGATTGCAGAAGAGGACAGGGAGGTGTAATATAATAGTCTACACGTGCCCTCTTATCATAACGTCTCTTCAGCATAGCGGACCTAAGAGGGCGCAGCTGCAAGAACGCTGATGCAGTTAAAGACATCACTTTAGATATAGTGAGTAACGATACGCACCACAACATAAATCTTCACCCCTTCCGCCTAGGCAGCTGTGAAAACGCTGCGTCTAATGAAGTCAGCATTTTAAGTGCCTTATGCAGACATGCACACGGCAGCAGAAATCTTCCACCCTGTAAGAGTTCTCATTGGAGACTTAAAATCATCAGGGAGGGGGAAAGGAGTCTTCGAATTGTTCAGAGCTTCTTGGGAACGGCAGTCGTGATCCAACCTACAGACGGGTCGGTGGCTCCTGGTGCTATCCGCCAGTTTGTCTTACTTCATTTTATTTCTAACTATTAAATCTATTGATTCTTCATCAGCTCTTATTTGACTGAAGTGTAGCGAAACACCAACCACTACGCCTAGGTTCAATTAGTTGAACCCGAACCCTCACGTTACCGACTTTCCTATTTCCTGTTCTTAATTCTTCCTTTATCCTCTAGATCGGTAGCCAGGTGAGCTGACGGAGGTATAGCTCGGTTGGTGAACGATCTATCTGGACTTCCCATTTCTAACTGCTGGAATGTTCACAGTGGTGGAGTGTTACATGAAGGCAGTTTGGGATGTTACAGAGGGAATTGCATATTAACAACTTACCTTTTCTGAGGTGTCCATGGAGCTCGCAGTTTCTGTTCCTCTGTTGAGTTGTGTCCGACGTTCAAGAGCTTATTAACACACTGTTAGGGATTCTGATAGCATACCGCGATGGTCAAATAATGTCCCGTAAATCATGTTTCGGGAGGAATAAATAAAATTATTATTATTTTTTTTTCTGACAAAATTTGGAGTTAATCCTCGGTTGCTTAAGAGTCGTTGACTTTTCCACGTGAATGAGACGAGGCTGATTTTTTATTTTAAATAAATAAAATACAGTGACTGCGGCTGGCTGTTACTCGCGCGCGAGAGCTGGAGCGAGTCCGCGATACGCGCAGTGGTCAAGGCGGCGTCGCGACGAACACTGCGCCGCGTGGCGTCTCGCGCTCCCCTTGCGCATGCGCGCTGCAGCCCAACAATGCGTGGGTCGTCGCACCCGTAAAAGATTTACTAGTGGCGACGCGAAAGGGTAGGGAGCGTTCAACAACAGTCGCTCCTCGCGTGTCCGATGAACCATCCAACAGTTGCGTTGTTACTTTAGCAGTCTTCATACGCGTCCGTTCTACAGATCTATAATCATCTATAGTTCCATCCGATTTCCAGAGATTATCACTATACAAGCTTCAAACGAATTAAATTTTTTTGTATAGATTTCTTTTAAAAATCACTAGTAACACGTTTAACCAGCCTTAAAAACTACAGTGTAACTATAGTAACGATCTTGGTGACTATGTAATCGAAACGTTTTTGCGATTTGTACAAATTATTTCCTCGAGTTGAAAGCAGAATAAATTTTTTTCTAATTTTTAAATTCAGTTCAATCTTTGCTTTTCAGCCGCTACACCTCATTTGTCCGGTAGTGTCGCTCTTGTGGCTCAGGCGTTTTATATTCATCTGGCGAAAGCAACAAGGACTACAGTAACGTTGTGTGGTTTTTTATTTTATCACTTAATGTTTCGTCCCATATATATATATTCATTCTGATATTATTTTACTATTGATATTTATCTGAACTCTCTCAATAGGGATTTTCCAATACTAAGTTTCCTGGAAATAATTGAGATTGATGAAGGTATTTAACAGATTGCAAAACTGCAAACGTTTCTCTCCTTGGCTTCCACGCGGCAACTTTCCGCGTACTGGTTCCTCTGCCACGTTATAGCTCTATGTGAAATTTGCTGCCCTTGTAAACAGTTCCAAGGAGGTATTTTCCACCACGTTACTCTCTCGTTCGCCTCGTGCGAATAATTGCGTAGACTGCGCCAGTCCGTCCGTCTCCTTTCGTAGCAGATCCCTCGGTTTTTAACTAATGCTTTGAGATAATCGAGTCTTGCAATTTCTTGATGTTATCTGATAAATGAAACTTTTGAAACGTTTTCACAGTAGTATTTTTGATGGGGTGCTGGTTTCATCGCTCAAATTCCCCATCGCAGACTGATTGATCGCTCCGCCGTCCTCGTGTCAGGCGCGTTCCAAGATTGTGGTAATTTTGTAACGAAAAACCGTCCAATAAAAATTGTCTGTTTTGCACGACGTAAGAGATGAATCGTGGCGCCAAGCCAACAATGTTACACTGTATTTAATAACTGCTGTTCTTTTTAACTGTCACCAAACAACACGTAACCGTTAATGCTTACAATGAGTATTACAACAAATAAATTTTTATGGAAATAATTCTAAAAAAATGGGTATTTATTCAAATCAACGTTACATGTTTACTACAATATATATATATATATATATATATATATATATATATATATATATATATATATATATATATTGTAGTGAATAACAACCTTAAGGGCCGCGGGCCTGAGGAGGCCTGAGTATGAATACATTAGGCGTGCACGTGTTTCTACCTGAGAAGGCCAAAAGAAATCGCGGGATCGCGTCCCTTTTTTTTCACATCGTTTGTGGGGGCGGAGTACTTATAAATACTCCGAACCCGGGTAGGAGAGGCAGACGGACAGACGCTGGGAGATGGGGACGCAGGCAGACGGGCAGACGGGGACGGAGACGCAGGGAAAAGCAGGGAGACGGAGAGACGCAAGACGAGACGCAGGCAGACAGGGAGACGCAGGGATACGGAGACGCAGAGGTTTTGAGGGACGTCCATCGCGGGGAGGCCGAAGAAGGAGATCGTGTGCTGCTTACTACAAGTAAAGTAAGCATTACAATATATGTAAAGTACATTCAAAAGTGGAATTCTTTTACACAGTGCGGAAATAGACTCGGTTCTTGAATAGCCACCGAACCGCCCACATTACCCTGTTGAGAAGGAGGACTTTTTAATCAAGCCGGAGCTAATTTTAATTTTATGCAGACCAATGTATAGCTGCTGCCGCCCAAGAATATTTTTAATGTATTTTTTGTAGTTTCAATGTAATAATTTTTTTTTTAATATTAAGTAAAAAAAGGCAAACCATTACAATATATATATATATATATATTACTTATAACCAAATTTAGCAGTAATTACAATATAAATTACTAAGACAAACAGTGGAGTCACCGTATTTAATAACATTTATAATTTTGAACATAATAATCACTACGAGAAAGAAAAAGGTGTAGACATACTATGTACAGGGTAATCCTCATAGTGGCAACTCCCCTCTTGTAGCATAGGAAAGGGGGATGCGGAAAGGTAGAGGAAGTTAGACAAAGGTTAACTAGGCCCCCTAGCTATGGTTTAAGGATCAATTCACCTAAAAGTGATGAAAGAAACCCCTAGAAAAACCTGAATCAGGTAGGTCAGGCACCTTCCGATGGCGGGAGAGGGGTTTGCTGTGGGGTCGCTGGTTTCCCCTCGCCGTGCCTTGACCGGTTTAGGAGGCAGCGGAACTCTAGGTCGCGTTAAAATTACAGATATAATTTTATTTTGTAAATGTTAGAGTATTTTGGACTTAAATACCTAAATTAGGGGACGATAAATTCGGTCAAAGCTCCGCTACGGCACCGTATAACTAAAATAAAACATAGATGAGATGACATTAAAAAATAATCAATAAAATATTTTTTTTTACAAAAAAGGTCAGAATCTCCTTGAGCCTTTTCGGGGGTCTTCACCCCTTTTTTTTTCTCTGCAGTAATTTTGTCGTTCTTTTACGCCCTTTGCGAATTTTCGAATCTCCTGACGAAGGCAACAAGGGTCGCCGAGACGTTGTGTGGTATTTATCAGTTAAGTTTGTCCTGTATTTTGATATTTATTTATGTAATTAGTACTTTTTTTAAAAAAGACAGACGTTGTATATCTTATTATTTTAACGTATTACAACCAAGAAAAGTTTTATACTAATTATATTCGGGGTGTTGTATGTGTCGGATATTCACAAATTAAGTTTCCCAATGTTCAGAATGAATTTAGACGTGAATAATAATAATAATAATAAATAACAACGGCGAAAGGTTAAAATGAATTTTATTTCCGTCACCTCGTCTACACGATAGAGACGATTGTTTTTTTCTGTCCCGCACACACACACACACACACATCACTAACATGCTTCTACACTAAACAGTCGCGAAATAAAAGAAGTTGCATTGCTCCCAGGAAGGGATTTTTTTTTATATAGATATTTAAATGGACCGCGTGCAGGGTTTTTAAAGAGACGCTTCACTGGGCTGCGTCGCAAGTCAAACTAGCGGTTATTATTTTTGCTAAGGTCGATATATTTTTTTACCTTCTGTTTATACACGTCTATAACCACTGGTAATTTGTAGGACACACAAAAACAATACACAAGAACGTCAGGGTTCACGAAAGAGCGCTCGTAAAGACAGTGGGCAGTCGGCGGATGCGCAGTCGACGAGTGCGCAGGTCGCTGGGGTTTGCTTCTCTAATCCAGGGTTGATATTAACAAATACAGGTCGCGAGTAATCTTGCTGCAGAGGGGCTGAGTGGTCAGTGAAGAGTCAGGCCTGACTAACATGAGCCCCGACATACACGAGGGTGGTGAGACTCCGGAAGTTCAATTTTATCGACTGCGGCCGAAACACGTCGCCAGGTGCGCCGCAGAGATAAAACTTTGCTATTTAGACAGTGATAAACAGCGGAAGATGAAGAAACTTGTAGTAGTAACACTGGAAAGAAAAATAAGACTGCGTCGCCGCCTAATACAGGGGAAGAACAACACGTTAAAGCAGCGGCTTCGCCTCAACCTGCCTAGGCAAAGGGATGCTGGCTCCTTCAGCAGTGATGTTTCACTAGGATGATCTGCGTCCACGAAAATTCAGCTAAATTTATGTATCTATATATTGTAATAAACAAAATAAAATAAAATTAAAATAAGCCACCACGTCAGGCGTAGATTAATGTAATAATTAAAATGAAAGGTGCTGGAAATTTTAAAACGTTCAAAAAATAACAAATTAATTTTAATAAACAAAAATTACTCTTCCTTGATATATACAATTTATTGCCACGGTTTTAGTAAAAACTTAATTTCAGGGCCGCCTATGTGCATAAGATAATAAAGATAATAAAGCTAATAAAGATAGTAAAGATTGTATAGATAGGAAATATAATAAAGACGATAAAGATAATAAAGATAATAAAGCTAGTAAAGTTAGTAAAGATAGTAAAGATAGTAAAGATAGTAAAGATAGTAAAGATAGTAAAGATAGTAAAGATAGTAAAGATAGTAAAGATAGTAAAGATAGTAAAGATAATAAAGATAATAAAGATAATAAAGACAATAAAGCTAGTAAAGATAGTAAAGTAAGTAAAGTTAGTAAAGTTAGTAAAGATAGTAAAGATAGTAAAGATAGTAAAGATACTAAAGATAGTAAAGATAGTAAAGATAGTAAAGATAATAAAGATAATAAAGACAATAAAGATAGCACAAAAATATGAAATTATTCGACGCTAATATCGACTGGTTAACATGATTGAACATTTCTACCCTCCGTCCACGTCCGCCCAGCACCCCATCGCGTGTTACTCAGGTTGTGTTAAATAAATTCCGCGACATCCATAAACATGATTTCACTCGCATCTTGGTTATTTTCGTGTTATTTTTCTGTAACCCTCTTCCACCCCCCCCCCCTAACCGTGCTTCCGTCCCATACCGAAAGCGGTAGAAATACTATAAATCTAATTAACCCGGAAAAAAAATATTTATTAAAAAGCAAATACCCTCATTGATTGCATGTTTCACCACTCGAACCTGATGACGTCGCAAATTAAGCAATGAAACGTTGTTAATTTAGTAATTCATTTTTTTCTTACTTAAAATTGGCTGTTGTTTATGTAGTGATTATTGATGTAATTAATTACTGTGATGGGTAAATTATAAATAAAATTTTAATTGAATTTCATTTACAAAACCCCGCGAACTTTTTCCAGCAACCAAGTCCTGACAGGGACGGCGCAGTGACACACGTGTCAGCACGTCGGATTACCGTCCGTGCGGCGTCTTCTTAAGGGATTCCCTTCACTCCAGCACACACACACACACACACACTGGCGCGGACGCAACTTCACGGTTCCTTCCTTGTCCGTAAGACGAATGTCGATAACAGAACAGCCGTTCGCCTTCCGCATCCGGACAGCATCTGTCACTGCCACAACTTCACGGACTCCACTCGCAAGGTGCAGTAAAGTCCCTGCGGAGGAAACGGAATGTAGCGACGCTACTGGACGAGGGGAACACTGGCAAGGAAGAGTCCTTTAACTTCAATTAAATAAATTGTTAATGTTTTAATTGGAGTGTTCTAATTATCAAACCCAGTAGTGACCCTGAGATAAGAGATGCGACGTAGTTGATTGTAATGATACAAGAACTGTATGGTCATAAAATGCCACGAATTAATAAATGAAAAATTAAAGTATTTGTTGTTAACTGGATGAAATTCGGCGTGCAAAATAGGTCTTGTACATTGTAAATTTATCAACAATAAATTTTTAAATATAAGTAAATTTTCGTTAATTGATTCATTAATTAACCGTAGCAAGGTGGTTATTGTATAAATGGGTTCACCAACGTGGGGCTAATTAATCGTTAACCATTTGTTTATTACAATATATATATATATATATATATTGTAGTGAATAACAACCTCAAGTGGACGCCCTTGTGTCCGCGGGCCTGAGAAGGAATACATTAAACGTGCTCGTGTGCCTGCCCGAGAAGCCAAAAGAAATCGCGGGTACGCGTCCCATTTTTTTGCATCGTTGGAGGGGGGGGGTGGAGTACGAATATATACTCCGAACCCGGGTGAAAGTGGACAGACGCAGACAGACAGACAGACAGACAGACAGAGAGAGGACTGAAAGTGGAGTGAGAGAGGCGTAAGGGAGGAAAATTTGGCGAGCGGTAACCAACAAGTTTTTGGATAGACGTCCATCGTTGGGAGGCCGAAGAAGGAGGTCGTGTGCTTCTTACTACAAGACCAGTGACCCATTGCAAGTCGGCTGACGCCACAAGTTAAAGTAAGTGTCACCATTAATGTAAAGTGCCTTCAGAAGTTAAAGATTTTTTACACAATACGGAACTAAGCTCTGTTCATGAATAGCTACCGAGCCGCCCACATTACCTTGTAGAGAAGGAGGATTTTTTATTACCAAGCCGGAGTTAATGATAATTTTTTTTCAGACTATATGTAGAGCTGCTGGCGCCCAATAATATTATTTTTTATGTATTTTTGTATTTTCATGTAATAAAGTTTTTTTTATTTTTAGGAATAAAGGCTAATCATTACAATATATATATATATATATATATATATATATATATATATATATATATATATCGCTTCTAATTTTAAACTGCTTCAAGTGTTTCCGCGATGGAGGTTTACAAATGTCTTCTTTCAAATATAAAACATGTTATATTGAAATATTTAAAATAATTTCAAATATAGTAAAGTAAATTTTTTTATAGTATTTATACAGTTGAATAATTAAAATCAGGAAAATATTTTATGATTTAATTAATAAATTTAAATCTGAGACTGATTTTGAATTAATTGAGGTTACGAAATTTTCGTAATTGACATTTTCAGTAAATCGCGATTAAATTTAAAAGATATTATTGAATTTATTTTCAATGGGAATGTACCTTCAGCTGTTTTAAATTATAATGGAAAACTTTTGTGTTAATTAAACGTAATTAAATATTTTAATGTCTGTAAATTTTTTAGTTTTTAAATTTTTATTTACTACAGACCGGAAATGTTATCGTGAATTTATGGGTATTGAAAAATTAAAACTTTTAACGTTCAACAGTTGGCATCGAAACTGCACGACTTCGTTCTTGGGAGTAAGGAAACAAGTTGCTGTCTCCAGAGATGGTTAAAAATTAAGTTGTGATGAAGTGGAAGAATATCGCTGGACTCCTTAAGCGACTAGTGAAAGTTCAAGCCTTGTTTTCGTATAATCTCCGGATTTGCTTTCAATTTCCAGTGAAGAAACTTAATATAAAAAAAAGAGGGTGGGTGGGGGGCGCGGCCAAGCAGCGGCGAAACTTTGTATTCCTTGACGGAGCCTGGACTCACTCGCCTTCCATGTAAATGAGATGCAAAGCAATAAAAAAAGACAAAAAATACCGAACGTTGGCTCATCTTCACGATCAATAAAAAAAATATATACCCTGAAAGATCAACTTAGGGGCTGAGGTAAATCATGTTGTTCGTTAGAGGCGTTGAACTTTGCACCCTTACGGCGTCTTTACGTTCAAAGGAATTCACCTGCTTCGTCATTCTTTTTTTTTAGGGCAACAGGCTACATGAGGGTAATCCACGTTGGGCAACTCCCCTTTAATAGCATAGGAAGGTATTTGAAAGGGGGGATGCGGAAGGGTAGAGGAAGGTAGCCAAGGGTTAACTAGGGCCCCCGGGCTATAGTTCAAGGATCCTACCCGGCTTTCGCCTGAAAGTAATGCAGGGAAAACTCTAGAAAAATCTGCATCAGGTAGGTCGGGCATTGGGTACTTGTCACACGCCCTTCCGATAGCGGGAGAGGAGTTTGCTGTGGGGACGCAGCATAACAACTACGAGAACTGGCGTGTGATGTTGTTCTTCATATTAACGGGAGACAATTATTACGTAAGTGCACGTCATTTTGACGTTACCATGGTCGTAATTCTCAGTTTAATGATCTCAGAGACTATCCTCATGACACGAATCTTCTTTAGTATCCCCCCTTTTTTTAATGATAATACTATCCTTGGTGCCGCGGCGTTGCCACGTGTACTTGTTTATATAAACCTGGAAAAGAATTTAATTCTATATTAATCTTTAGTGAAGAAGTGATTTAACCTGAATCTAACTGTTCCTAGTTCCGTACACACTTTCCACAGATAATAGTGCATTAATTCAACAGCTGTAAAATAAATTGCATTTTATTGCATCAGTCGCAACAAACATACCTCTGAATTTCTTCTTAAATATACTCCTTGACTACTGCAGGATATAATTGTCCCTCAGTCTTCAGACATTACCAAAGATTAAATTCTTAGCTAGATTCACAACGTAAACAAATAGTCGCCATATTGGAGTCACTAAAATGGCGGGGAAATTAACTCATTTCCTGCAAGGATCTTAAAGTATTTAGTACTGTTTTTTATTGTCTTTGGATGGAGTACCGCTGGATAAAATTATACTGTTTATTCAATGAAAATATTTCTTCTTTATTTTATTACCGGAAAAAGGAACTATTCCCTTGTCCGGGGCCTAGTAACGTCTCTCTCTCTCTCTCTCTATCGTGACGTCACGGTCTCTTGGCGCGCAGTAAATTAACACGTAATGATCAGGTAATTTTAATTATAATTGTTTCCACCTTTATGCTAGGGGTTTCTCACCCCCACAGTACCGTTACTCGTGTTTTGAAGAATGTGTGTAGCAATTTTCGTTGCAATCTGACCACGCGTTTAAATTTTTTTACAGAAATTAACGTAAATACATTACTTTTTATTATATATATATATTCCAGAAAAAGCTAGAGATTCTAAGAAACGGTCCTTTTCTGGTTCAAACACAAGCGAGGGGGAGGGGGCGGAGGTGAAATTATTTGAGTCAGAAAATTTGAATGTTTATTAACAAAAAATAATTTTACCACGTTTCGTTCTCTTTTAGAGCCTCTTCAGGTTGCAGAACGTTGTCTCTAAATTTTATACAAAACTATTAAACACCGTCCTACCTGAAGTCTTCCTAAAAATGAGGACAAAACGTCGTAAAATTATTTCTTTTTTTTTGTTAATAAACCATTAAAATTTTACTGACTCAAGGCCGTATATATATATTAATTTATATATTTATATTTTTCAACATTAATATTGGATTGTAATAAAAATATGGTTACTGTCCGGACACAACTATTACACAAACTCTGCATTTACAAATACTTCGGGGCTGCTATACAGTGATTTTTTTATACTTAATATTTATTTTAAACCTTTTATATCAGATAACTTGTTTATTTACCATTTGCGGATTTTTTTAAAAATTTAAATGGACACCATTGTAAACTTTTGATGATTTAATGCTTGCAACTTGAAAACCAAAAATAATACACAAACTATGGTCTCAGATAAAACGATCCTTCCTCTGCGGAATAATAATATCTTTGTATATATATATATATATCTGATGAAATTTTATAAATCAAAACAATTTTATTTAACTTAGAATACATTTTAAATACTTGGACTCGGTATCCTCAAGGTCTTTACTGGGTTGATAAGGAAACGGAACAAAATGTTACAATTAAACAAATACAGTTACAATAAATGAAAAACGAAATGATTTAAATGATTGAAAAGAAATGAGACGAAATCTGACACCTTTTACCCTTTATTAGCAATTTACAATTATTAATTCAGAGAAATAAACTTACACGCTCTCTGGTCCACACACTCACTTCATACAGGCTTAAAAGGCACCAGGCTGCGCTCACACTCTGCTGGCGGACAGACCTCCACGATGAAACTCCCACTGACTGTTGACGACTGCTGACTGATGATTCCTCTCGGCCCCCTAGCTTGGCCTAGCATCCGATGATCTCTCCTTAATGCAAACTTCCAACTGTTCATAACAATTGTTTTCGGCCACTTTAACTTGGCCCCGCGTCCGTCCCTGCGGACCTGCATCACCGCTCTCTCCCCGCTGACACGTCCGTCTCCCGTCCACACGAAATGATAATGAGCTCCTCTCTACTGTCCAACTGCCCTCTTATTTATATCCGGGCTCCAGAATCTTCCCTTATTTTCACAGTTTTTTGCATTCCCACATTAGCCAAACAAACCCCATCTGTTGGCCTTCTCCCGCTCCGAGAGCCACTCAATCAATTAAATTAAACGTTTCCTTTTAATATAATTACATTGTCCAACAACCTTCTGTAATTATGCCATTAGGATCCCGTCGTCCAGATGTTGGTCACAACCAATTAGTCCTAAGAGCTGCCTCAATTATTAGTTCTTCCCCTCTCTAAAGGTCACTTATCCGTCATTTTACCATTACTTTTTTATATGTTCAAACCACTCAAGGATCCCGAGTCTGAGAACGTAAACAAATCTGACAAAAATAAGAACAGAATTCTTGTCCTTCTGAGCTGGTTATTACAATATATATATATATATATATATATATATATGTATGTGTGTGTGTGTGTGTGTAAAATACCACACTACAACTTCCTAGCTGGTCCATCAGATTGTTTCGCCAAATATTCCAACAAAGGGGCGTTATTAGGGACGGGTACAAGACAGGGCAGGTCATGGCAGGGGCTAGCTTCCCTTTCAATTCCTTAATTAGGGACGGTTCAATAGGCGCTAATGGTCGATAGGAGCCATCGTTAGCCATCATTAGTTGGATTGTTTCCCTGAAAGCTGAGGTAGCTAAATATATTACTGCACTGGTCCAGGAGGGGGTGGGGGGAGAAAACAAAAACAGATCCATAGGCAAAAGTCAACCAAGGGCAGAACTAGTATAAAAAATGAAACATTAAATTGGGAAAAGGTAAAACGATAGGATCAACAACAAATGAGTTTACTATGGATAACTAACAAACTTAACGTCACCGCAAATAACGGTAATAAATATAAAAATTATATTTTCAGGACTGCTTAAAATGTGAACCCAAAATTTACTTTTCAACGGAAGGTGTTATGAATAAGCGGATTTCACAGGATTGAATTATAGACGAGGGTTCGTATTTTCAGCCCCTAGTCAGATTTAAAAATATTTATTAAAAAGTGATTTTTACAACAACAAAAAATTAAGGGTAAGTGACTGTAGATATTTTAAAAATAATGGCAGGCTAAATTACAATGCCCATAGAGTTTTTCTTAGGCCAAATTAGAAACTATATTTCATCTCTCTGTTATTTTTTACAGCGGTCACCCTAGTCCCAAAGAGCTTCTTTATCCTACTTCAATAAATCATTTTCTTACAGAATATAATTATAAGTAACTAGCTGGGTGCCCCAAACTAAAATTTGAATGGAATAATTGAACTCAGTGACATCCATAACCCTGGATTTGACTAGAATATCGGTTGTTTTTTGGCATTATTTCTATCTAACGCCCCTCCAACCCCGGGGTTGTCATATATCCATAACCCGCGATTTAACTCCAATTTCGGTTGCATTTCCGTTATTTTGTTGTAACGCCCATCCACACCCACCCCTAAGCCTGCTCCCTTCCCATGCCGAAATAGGTTGAAATTTATACACGGAGAACATGAAGAGGAATTTTATGAATCTCAGAAAAATATTTATTCGACGCAATAACCCCGGATTTGCCTACAATATCGGTTGTTTACGACCCTTATCCTTAAATGTGCTCACCTCCCCATGCCGAAAAGGGGTTGAACTCATTGACACCGAAAAATTTCTTTCCACTAATATATCGCCCGTTTTAAAACGTTCGAATGTTTCCATCCTCGTCCACACCCTCTTATCTGTGGGGTTAAACAAAAAGTTAAACTCAGCGACATCGATAACCGCCGATTAGACTAGAAACTCTGTTGTTTATTGAGCTATTTCTATGTAACGCCCCTTCACCCCCACTCCTAAGCGTGGTGATCCATTTTCTCTACCTTATATTTTAACGTTGTGTAATTTAATTGTCTGGCAAACAAAAAAAATTTTCCTTCGAAATTTTTTTTTGTAGGCTCACGTTCTTTGAGAGTAGTCTTTTCGATGCTACTTAAGAAAATTATTTCTCTTCACAAGAGTTAAGCAATTTTTTGTACCCTCATTCATTTTTTTTAATACTAATAATTTAAATTGAGTTATTTTGTAAATAAATTATTTAAAATTCATTATAATTATTTTTTTAATTAAATATCCTAAATACAGATAAAAATTCAAAGTAGCCAGAAAGTCACCACACTACGTTACCTGAATATTTTTATACTGTACACCTGATAACGTAATAAATTAAGTCGAAACGTCGTGGCAGTATATTATAATTAAATTAATTGCTCTTTTTTATTCGATTACTAAATATTAACCGCAATATTAAGATTTCATGTAATTATTAATGTAACCGAGGCCGACTATTTCTTTATTTTAATTCGCTACGTGTCACTGTATTTGTTTATTGAGATAAAATTCGCCTTCTGTGAACGAGGAAGAATTTATCATTTATCAGCAATTAAATTGCGGACTAAATATCTGTTAATAATTAATTTAGTGCATAATAATTTGTAACACTGTTTAATATCAAATATCCAGTTAAGCCCCTGATTCGTTGCCATTTAAATTGGAGAGTTAATTTCGTCCCACGACTTTTCAAGGCTGCAAAAAACTACGAACAGAACAAACGCAACGTTATTAATTATAAATATTTTCGCGGAACGACAGCCAGAGATATCATAATTTCGAGGGGTGAATTTTGTACAGAAACGTAAAGCCACTCGCAATTATCCCCACTGGAAGTCCGACCGGCATGGAATTACACAGCCTTCTATACAATTGTTAATTAAACGTCCCGGAAAAACAAAAAATAACCAGCTGAATTTATTGCAGTGTAGCCACAATGCACAATACATTTGCTCATAATACGCGCTTATTGCAGTTGTAACATCATCATGCCCTATTTTAGGTCCGTAATTACATATATATATATATTGTAGTGAACAACAACCTTAAGTGGCCGCGGGCCTGGGGAGGCCTGAGTATGAATACATTAAACGCGCACGTGTTTCTGCCTGAGAAGGCCAAAAGAAATCGCGGGTTCGCGTCCCTTTTTTTTGCATCATTTGGGGATGGCGGAGTTCGAATAAATACTCCGAACCCGGGAGGCAAAGAGACAGACGGGGACGGAGGCGCAGGAAAAAGCAGGGAGACGGAGAGACGCAAGAAGAGACGCAGGGAGACGGAGACGCTGAGGAGTTAAGAAGACAAATTAAGAAGGCTATTATTTTGTGTAAATTTTATATTTGTTTCATGGCACAGACTAGAGGTGGATACCGACCATTATTAAAATCTGTTTACCAACTCAGACTGGAGATCTTGGGTGGCTCGTATAAAAAATGATGATTGACAGCGGATAAATGTTCACAAAAGGGAGAACTATAATTGGAGGTCTTTGGCGGTTTTTGAATAAATGTCTGAATGACGTCGGAACACGATTCCAATGAAACGATGACAGCAGTTTTTGTTGACATCCAATTACAAGACCAGGGATTGTTTATCTAACAATAATAGCTCTCTCTTAGCGTGAAAGAGCCGGTGGTGATCCGAAAGTGGGAAATTAAAACCGTGAGAAAAAAGGAATATTCTGGAGAGGGAGAAGCTGATAGGGAGT
The DNA here is from genome assembly GCA_037074705.1 of Zhengitettix transpicula. Lineage (NCBI taxonomy): Eukaryota > Metazoa > Arthropoda > Insecta > Orthoptera > Tetrigidae > Zhengitettix > Zhengitettix transpicula. The sequence goes on along the minus strand of CM073591.1, from coordinate 23,115,636 downwards.
TAGTTGGATGCCAGAGAGCAACGGAGAAACACATGAATGGGAGTTAATTGGATGCCAGAGAGCAAGGGAGAAGGACATTGATGGAAGTTAGTTGGAAGTCAAAGCTAGAGGAAGCCTAAGTTGGGCAATAAATGCTGATGTTTAATTATCTGTTGGTTTGTGGAATTTGTGGAAGTATTTAATTGATGATCGTCTGAGAGAGAGAAAGCTTAGAAATAAACATTATTGGGCATTCTGGAAGATTTCGAACAAACTGAACATTTGGCGTTGGCGATAATACTGGCCAAATTGAACGGTGGCCGCGGGCGAAAAATTTTAGTCCGTACGAATGCAGGCATTCATATATATATATATATATATATATATATATATATATATATATATAAATGAATGTCTGTCTGTGTCCCCTAAGAGCTGCTTAAACCATCATCCGATTTCGATGAAACTTTGGTGAGTCATTATGTGCACCGCCGGAAAGGTTTCTGACGGGTTTTCGAAGCGTTACGGAACTCCCAAGGGTGGTTAAATTTAAAAACATTCTACAACGGCCGATATTAGTGCCCATTAATTATTTTTCGTTCGGAGTATATATGATTAATATTTTCGATCCACATAATTTTAGTGTGTAATTTCACCCCGTCAAAACACCAATAAGGGAGCGGAAGGACGGCAGTCACATAAGAAAAATAACGATATTGGAGCCAAATCCAGGGTTATGGATGTCGTTGAATAATTTAATAATAGCATTCAACTTGCCGTTTAACCCTTCGGAGGGGGGGCCGACGGTGTCAATTTTGAAACATACAAACATGGCCGATATTTGCGTTGAAAAAATATCAGGAGATTAATAGTATTTCTGTTTGTGTATAATTTCAACCTCTTTCGGCATAAGAAGGGGAACACGCTTAGGGGTGAGGGGCGTTACATAGAAATTACAAACGAGATTGGAGTCAAAACCGGGGTTATAAATGTCACTTAGTTTAATTATGATTTCAAAGTAGCGGCAGGATCTTTAAGGGTGAAAAATTTCAAACATGTTAAACGGTCGATATTTGCGTAGAATAATATTTGTCTGGATCTATGACATTGATAGTATATCTGATGATTTTGTTTGTGTATAATTTCCACCCTTTTCGGCATGGGAGGGGAGCACCCTTAATTTTATAAAATTAACGCAAAATCATCTGAGGTGTCAGTCAGATCTGAGTTATGGATGTCTATGAATTTATTTATGAAATCATCGCAACGCACATGGGGATGGAAGGCGAGTTGGGAGGGTTCTTTGCGGAGGTCGGCAGGGGTAGAAATTTTCCAGAAAGGTTAACCGACCGATTTTTGCGTCGAATAAATATGTTTCTGAGATTCTTAAAATTCCTCTACATGTTCTCCCTGTATAAATTTCAACCTCTATCGGCATGGTAAGGGCGCACGCCTAGGGGTGGGGGTGGATGGGCGTTACAACAAAATTTCGGAAATGCAACCGAAATTAGAGTCTGAGTGGAGGTTATGGATATGTGACAGCCCTGGCAACACCGCGCACCCAGCTATTATTATTATAGTTTCTAATTTCCGTAACGAGACCCGTCACGCTGGTTGTCCAATCATTCATATTGTAATAAAAGTGTGTAAAATATAAATAAAGGTGTTTGAACGGTTTACATTTAATTTTGCACTGAACATTTAATCATTTGTACAAGTTTGCGTAGAATTGTTTTTTCCCTCTGCTGTGTTTGGGTTAGGATAATTACCTCCGATTACTGGCTGTTCCACGACGACGCCATTACGCGAAGTTGCTAATAGAGAGATACAAGTAAAACTGCAGCAGGCTCTGCCCAGATGCCGCCGTAAAAGCCAATTGCCGTCATAAATGTCGTTCCATGCAAACATGGGATCGCATTTGTGTGGAAATAAGAACGTTTACTCTGGTCGTTACTCGTTAGCGTTCAGTAGATTGGAACCAGCGTTCTGTTTACTCGCAAAGAAGAACAACAACAACTTTACGCAGCTCACAAGAAATCTACGAGATATTTTTTACTTTGGGTTCGTTTTAAATACATGACATTTGCCACGGACTATTTTCCTAGACTGTTATGGACTTATTATTTACCAAGGATAACTCCACTAATAATAATAATGAATGACGTCATCAATCCTCTTTGTCAACCTGCCTCAAGGTCAATCAAAAATCCTGCATGGTTTTCCTTTTCATCTAAATGTTATTAAATTAAATTCTACTTAAATATTTAGTCCAGTGTTTGTAGGTTTACATTTTTTATTAATCCCATTAGTCCTCAAGAAGTAAATAGGCATACGTCAGTACACAATCTGTGTCAGTAATATTTTAAAATAAAAATATAAAACGTAAGTGTTGAAATTTAAAATAATTATATAAATAACTACCCTTGTTACAGACAAAAAAAATAAGTGCTAAATACCACACAATGTTTCTCTAATCATTGTTGCTTTCCTCAGGTGATTCAAGGAAAGGAACGTCACACAGCAAAAACCTCCAAGCTTCCGCGAGGGCTGATCTCTCGCAGGTGAACCTTCCCGAAGTGTTCTGGATAAGTCTACCTTTAAGGATGCCTTCTCATAAATAGCACATGAAGGCCTGCGAGGGCTATTCTCTCGCAGGCAGTCCCTGCGAAGGATATTCTCTCGCAGGTAGAACCTTGTAGGAGAGACACGAAGGGGATGCCTTTTCCTCTCCGTTTTTGAACTAAGGTTCCCACAAGCTGAGGCACCTCGGCCTGTTTGAGAGGTGTATGTTCCGGGGCGTCACAGACCTTTGGCATACGGTAAGAGTTGTTCACTGCTCCCATTGGAACAGTCGTCCAGCTGCCTCCTAAACTGGTCGAGGTACGGAGAAGGGAATGCTGCGTCCCTACAGATAACTCTTCTCCCGCTATCGGAAGAGCGTGGGACAAGTACCCAATGCCCGACCTACCTGATGCAGGTTCTTCTAGGGTTTTCTCTGCATTACTTTTAGGCGAATGCTGGGTAGGATCCTTAAACTATAGCCCGGGGGCCCTAGTTAACCCTTGGCTAGCTTCCTCTACCCTTCCGCATCCCCCTTTCAAATCCCGGCCTATGATATAAAAGAGGAGTTTCCACCATGTGGATTACCCTCTTGTAGCCTGTTACCCTAAAAAAAAAAGGATGCCTCCTCTTCTCTCTTGATTTTTGTACTAAGGTTCCCACATGCGGAGCTACCTCAGCCTGTTTTTGGAGAGGTGTATGTTCCCGGGGTCGCAGACCTTGGGTAAACGGTAGAGTTGTTCGCTGTTTCCATTGGAACAGTCGGTCAGCTGCCTCCTCTACTGGTCGAGGCACGGAGAAGGGAATTCTGCGTCCCCACAGTAAATCCCTCTCCCGCCATCCAGGGAAGTGTGTGGGACAAGTTCCAAGAGCCCGACCGACCTGATGCAGGTTTACTAGGGTTTGTCCTGCATCAATTTTAGCCGAATGCCGGATAGGATCCTGACACCATAGCCCGGGGGGCCCTTGTTAACCCTTGGCTTCCTTCCTCTACCCTTCCACATCCCCCCTTTCAAATCCCTTCCTATGCTATTAAAGGGGAGTTGCCACCATGTGGATTACCCTCATGCAGCCTGTTACTCTAAAAAAAAATTGCAAAGCTGTTGTGTTGTCTGATACTTGCCTAAATATTTAAGTAAATAATATTTTAGTTTCTGATGGATTTTATTATAAACTACCTGGGTGCCCGGCGTTCCCCAATGTTGTCATAATTAAACTCTGCGACATCCTTAACCGCGGATTTGACTCCAATCTGGGTTATTTTATCTTTATTTTTGTAGAACGCTCGTTCATCCCCATCCCTAATGGGGGTACCTCCACTCACAACCAGAAATGGGTTGAAATTATACACAAAATACACACGGAGAATCACTCTAAATATTATTTATCCCGAAAAATGTTTATCCGACGCAAATACCGGCCGTTTTTACACACTTTAAAATCTCCACCCTCGTCCTTGGGAGTGGTGTTTCTCTCCTGAGTTCGAAAGGAAGACGTGTATGAAATTTGGTCATATTTACTACACGGTTGTAAATTTGTATGAGCGCAACATGCACAGCCTCAAACATTCTATGTTGTTTATTACACAAGATAAATTAAACGACCATTGTTACAGACATTTTAAAATAAATATTTTAATCAACACAATGACGTTTCTGTACCTTTTTTTTGTATTTTTATCCGGTTATTTACGGTAACGGAATATATTACAAAAAATATCTCCTTCATAAAATTACAGTATTTTACTTATTATTTTGTAACAAGATCTTTATATAGCTCTACGAATAATTAATAAGGTAACCAGAAACTACGTAAAAAAATATACCAAGAGGTCAATAAAATGCAACATTTAAAATTACTAACTCAAATAACAATTTAAAAGTAAATTATATTCTAAAGGGGAAAACAATTCAATGTTTTAAACACGAACGGATGGAAAAAATAAAACAAAAAATTATATAACAATTTTTCCTAAAATGAAAAATTTATCTCGTAGGAAAAAAAACTCAATATTTGCGACGCAGTAACGTAAAAAATATGAAGTAAAAAGTTGATAAAGTTTTCAATATTAGGCTTATAGATAAACCTAATAACAATACTAATGTTTTTTTTTAAAGGTACAGGATGGAAAAGTACTTCCTCTCTCTCTCTTGCCTGTAGTTGCTCTACGTTTCATTTGTTAATTGTAATATTAATATTTTATTTGTAAAATAAAATAAAAATGAGATCTTCTACAGAATTTTTCTTTTTTAACGTGTCTGTAAAAAGAAATCTTTATAACCTTATCCCCCCTAATATTTCAGAATTTTTCTCCTCGCGTCCCCAGAACGACGCCGATAAGATCACGTACAGCCTCCTGGGAAATGTCACGTAGCTCGAATGAAAAATATCTTGGGATAGTGTTACTGCATTAACACGAGTACAGAGGGATCGGGCGAATGTGATGGATTACCGAAATTGACCTCCTGCCAACATTGGGGGAAGGGGGGGGAGTGAGAGTGTGAGACACAGAGAGAGACAGAGAGAGACAGAGAGAGACAGAGAGAGACAGAGAGAGACAGAGTAAGACACAGAGAGAGACAGAGATAGAGGCAGAGAAATAGACAGAGAGAGACAGAGAGAGACAGAGTGAGACATTGAGAGACAGAGACAGAGTGAGACAGCGACAGAGTGAGACAGAGACAGAGTGAAACAGAGAGAGAGAGAGACATAGAGACACAGAGAGAGGCAGAGGGAGGCAGAGAGAAGCAAAGAGAGGCAGAGACATAGACAGAGAGAGGCTGAGAGATATAGACAGAGAAAGACAGAGTGAGTCAGAGAGAGACACAGAGAGAGAGAGAGAGGCAGAGAAATAGACAGAGAGACAGAGTGAGACATTGAGAGGCAGAGAGAGGCAGAGAGAGACACAGAGATAGAGGCAGAGAGAGAGATAGAGAGAGACAGAGAGAGGCACAGAGAGAGTGGCAGAGGTACACAGAGAGAGAGAGGCAGAGAGAGAGAGACAGAGAGAGTTAGAAACAGAGAGAGAGACAGAGAGAGACAGAGAGAGACAGAATGAGACACAGAGAGAGACACAGAGAGAGACACAGAGAGAGACACAGAGAGAGAGAGGCAGAGAGAGACAGAGACAAAGAGAGAGAGAGTTAGAGACAGAGAAAGAGAGAGACAGAATGAGACAGAGAAGGGGTGGGAGGTAAATAGCCTCGAGGTATCGAGCAGAGAGACTGAACATTGTCCTTAGGCTTGCGACTGTTATCAACAACAATCCGTCTGTTTCTTAGGTTATTGTTGAAGTAACAAATTAAAAAACGTATTAGAAAACAAAATAATTTTTGTTAGACATAATAAAAAAAATCCACGGTCAGGTTTCAGAAAAAAAAAGCCTTTATTCGTCGGAAGCTTTAACTCGTCATTTTCAACCTCTGACCTAAATAACTGGCCATTACAGCATTATTAAACCTAAAACACGATATTATTACATCATCAATTAATAATCGGGTCGTTTTACCTAAGATCTTTAACCCTTTGCACTCGAGGGCTCCGGTGCGGAGTCATTTAAAATTGTCTTCAAGCTCGAGGGCTCCGCTACGTATCGTTCATAAAATTATTAAACTATGTAAAATCATATTTACAATCGTGGATGAATTTCTTAAAATAATTAAAGTAACAATCAGCAGCACGTACCTCAAAATCACATGACGTAACTGTATACTTCCTTTATTCGCCTCCAGTGCATCTTCAGACTGCAGCAGCAGCGTTTAACGGATCTGTGACGTCACGAGGCGCGCGCTGTCGTCTGGGTACATTCAGTTGTTAACGTTACATCAATTATCGACTCGTTTCGATATCGATTACAGTATGACATACAAAAGAATATTAATATTTTCAAGGTTTAAAAATCATAAAATCGAATGTATATATATATATATATATATATATATAAATATATATATATATATATATATATATATATATATATATATATATATTCGATATATATATATATATATATATATATATATATTCGATATATATATATATATATATATATATATATATATTCGATATATATATAACCTATGATTAGAACTAATCGATTTCAATATTCTAAACCTGGGTAATAAGTAAGGAATTGAATTACAAAATTATAAAAATTATCTGACCTTTAATAATACAAACAATAATTTAAAAGTTTCATTCATTATCGAACAAAATTAAGAATAATGTAAGAAAATTAATGAGAATAAAATTATTTTTTCGAAAAATTTTTTTTTCATTAGTGACGTTTCGTCCTTGGATTAAAACCTCTTCAGTTTATAAAAATTCCATCAAGAATTATTTAAATTCGGACAAATTACATTCAAGAAAAAAACAAAAAAAAAATTGAAACACAGGTAATAACTTACATATAATAAATAAATAAATAAACATCACCGAATTTTAAGTCACAAAAAAATAAATATTTGGAACACAGGGAATTAACTTAAATTTAATGAATAAATAAGTAAACATAAGCGAATTTTAAGTAAGAAATAACAAAAAAATTGCAACACAGGCAATTAACTTACATTTAATGAATAAATAAATAAACATAAGCGAATTTTAAGTAAGAAAAAAGAAAAATATAGGAACACACGCAATTAACTTACATTTAATAAATAAATAAATTAACATAAGCGAATTTTAAGTCAAAAAAATAAATAATTGGAACACAGGCAATTAACTTACATTTAATGAATAAATAAATAAACATCAAGGAATTTTAAGTAAGAAAAAACCAAATAATTGGAACACAGGCAATTAACTTAAATTTAATGAATAAATAAGTAAACATAAGCGAATTTTACGTCAGAAAAAAAGAAATAATTGGAAAACAGGCAATTAAATTACAGTTAATGAATAAATAAATAAACATCAAGGAATTTTATGTAAGAAAAAACCAAATAATTGGAACACAGGCAATTAACTTACATTTAATGAATAAATAAATAAACATCAGCGAATTGTAAGTGAGAAAAAAATATTTTATTAATTAAATTAACAACGCTTCGTTTGATGATCTCATCAGGTTGAAGATTTTTTATGTATATTTTCGGCCACGGCAGTCAGACAATTATTTTTTTTAAAAAAAAAATAACCTTGAACCTGATGACGCCGCAAATTAAGCTATGAAACGTTGTTAATTAAATTAATAAAATCTTTGTTTTTCTAACATGAAAAAATTGACGTCTGTATAAGAATCTCAGTCAATTGAGACCAAACAAAAAGTGATATAATTTGATGGTCATTCAGTCAGGAATAAAATTAATAATAATAATAATATTAGAAAATTAATAAGAAATAATTATTTTTCTGTAAAAAAAAATTGATTTATTAATGACGTTTCGTCATTGTATTAGGACCTCTTAAGTATATAAAAAATATATAGGTCAGGATATTTCAAATTTGGGGGGGAAATGTTCCCTGAACCCGAGTTTTTAAAGTCCTTCTTGTCTGTCCTATATAGCATGCCTCGCAATCCGTGCAATCGAACGTATAAATAATGCTGTGTCGCGCTCAAAATTTTTGCACAGGATCCTTAACATTTTCTTCAAAAATTTATATTAATATACATGAGCTGAAAACAATCTTAACGCTATAAGTCGCAAATAGGTGAATCAATTTATGTCTCTCTCTGTCTCTCTCTCTCTGTCTCTCTCTCTCTGTCTCTGTCTCTCTCTCTCTCTGCCTGTGTCTCTCTCTGTCTCTGTGTCTCTCTCTCTGGCTCTGTGTCTCTCTCTGTCTCTGTGTCTCTCTCGGTCTCTGTGTCTCTCTCTGTCTGTGTGTTTCTCTGTCTCTCCCTGTCTCTGTCTCTCCCTGTCTCTGTGTCTCCCTGTCTCTGTGTCTCTCTCTGTCTCTGTTTATTTTCCAAGTAAGGCTGTACAATGAAGCTCGTGTTCTTTTGATCTTAATTAATTTGTATCTTTACATATTACTTCTTCTTTTTTCCCAGGATTAGGCTTTTAGCCGGTTGTTCCGGCTTCACCTCACCATCTCAACCCTTGGGTCATCCAACACTCCCTTTGGCCTAATGGTTTATATTCCAGCACTTGTCTCTCTCCACCTCTTTCTTTCTACCCCTGTTAACTTGTCTGTGATCGCCTCAACACTTATGGAAGTACTCCTTATTTTATCTGTCCTTGTAACACCCCCCCTTCACTGCTCTAAGGAATTTCATTTCAGCTGCCTCTATTTATGTTTTGCTACCCAGCATTCTGACCCATACAACATTGCCATCACCTTATAAAATTTAATTTGTGTGTGTTTTTTTTCTGGGTTTTACCTTTTAACGTTCTTTTTATTGTTCCCACATATCCCTTCTGAAAATTGTATATATTTTACTTGTGATATCTTTATCATCTTCAAATGTTATTATTTCACATCCTAAATATTGGAAATGTTCGAGTGTTTTCCGCCCTTTTATGTCAATTTTAGTTCTTATTGGATTGTGTCCTTAGAACGCCATGGTTTTTTTCTTTTACTTATTGGAATTTTCAGGTATTTTATATTTTACTCCGTTGGTGTAACTTATAAACCGCCATCTTCATTATCTTGGATAATAACCTGGTCATCGGTCATTTTATATTTAATGGAATTAATTTTAATGTGTTACTTAATAAAAATTTTGGGGGTGTGAGTTAATTAAAAGGATTTTATAAAACGATTTCCAAACTTTCTACTTTTGAAATTTGAAAAATTTGAAAAAAAAAGGGGATGGTTAGTGTTAAAATTTAAAATTTATCCGGAATAAAAATTAGTAATTATTTTTTATTTTGTTGTTTCGGACAGCAATCGATATCCAAAACGAGTCGATAATTGTGTGTTGATATCGTCAACAACTGAATGTACCCAGACGGCAACGCGCGCCTCGTGACGTCACAGATCAGTTAAACGCTGCTGCTGCAGTCTGAAGTTGCACTGGAGACGAAACAAGGATAGAAATTACATCATGGAATTTGAGGTACGTCCTGTGGATGGTTACAAATTCTTCAATCACTGTAAATGTTATTTTATATACTTCGATAATTTTAAAACACCCCCCCCTTTTTTTTGTATTTTAAGAATAATAAGCCACGTGTTAAATATTTTAGAAACAAAATGACGCAATTGTCAAATGATGATGTAATAAGAGGGTGTTGTAGGTCTAATAATAAATTAATGCCCACTTATAAAGCACAATCATGACTCTTTTTGTGCTCAAATAGATTGAAAAAGCCCAGTTAGTACGAAAGCTACCATTTTGTCTTTTGGAAACCTGCCGCGGTTATTATTTTTCTTCCCTTTGAACAGTTCTGACTAAGAAAGTTGATAATTTATTGTTGTTTTTTCCGCTTAATTGTTTATATGTGATTTGGATGACAAGCATTTCGCAGCCTTAAATTTAGGGCGTGCATATTTAGTTAATTGTAAACAGGGCCCCGTCTTCATGTCGGTACAACGGGCAGAAAAAACTTACACGTAACGTGGACTCGAGATTCGATTCGAGAGATTTTTTTTCCCCATCCTGATGCTTCAATTCAATGATGTGACATAGCCTCTTTGATCTTTGTCTGTATATATATATATATCTTGAGTTCTTCCATTGTAAAATCACTGACCGCAGATTAAAACACTTCACAGAAGTTTGAGGCTGGTTGTGAAAGGAATCAAATTCAAATATAAATTGTAGACATCTTGAATACTGGAAATGTCCATTTCTCTCTCTGTCTCTCTCCGTCTCTCTCTGTGTCTCACAATGCCTCTCTCTGTCTCTGTGTCTCTCTCTGTCTCTGTCTCTCTCTGTCTCTGTCTCTCTCTCGTACTCTGTCTCTCTCTCGTACTCTGTCTCTCTCTCGGTCTCTGTGCCTCTCTCGGTCTCTGTGCCTCTCTCGGTCTCTGTGCCTCTCTCGGTCTCTGTGCCTCTCTCGGTCTCTCTCTATCTCTGTGTCTCTCTCTGTCTCTGTGTCTGTCTCTGTCTCTCTGCCACTGTGTCTCTACATCTCTCTCTGTCTCTCTCTGTCTATGTGTCTCTCTCTGTCTCTGTCTCTCTCTCTGTCTCTGTCTCTCTCTCTGTCTCTGTCTCTCTCTCTGTCTCTGTCTCCCTCTCTCGTACTCTGTCTCTCTCTCGGTCTCTGTGCCTCTCTCGGTCTCTCTCTATCTCTGTGTCTCTCTCTGTCTCTGTATCTCTCTCTGTCTCTGAGTTTCTCTCTGACTCTGTGTCTCTCTCTGACTCTCTGTCACTATGTCTCTCTATCTCTCTCTGTCTCTCTCTCCGTCTCTCTCTGTCTGTGACTCTCTATCTCTCTCTGTCTCTCTCTCCGTCACTCTCTCCGTCTCTCTCTGTCTCTGTGTCACTTTCGTACTCTGTGTCTCTCTCTCTGTCTCTGTGTCTCTCTCTGGCTCTGTGCCCCTCTCTGTCTCTGTGCCTCTCTCGGTCTCTGTGTCTCTCTCTGTCTCTGTGTCTCTCTCGTACTCTGTCTCTCTCTCGTTCTCTGTGTCTCTCTCTCGTTCTCTGTGTCTCTCTCTGTCTCTGTGTCTCTCTCTGTGTCTGTATCTCTCTCTGTCTCTGTGTCTCTCTCTGACTCTGTGTCTGTGTCTGTCTCTGTCTCTCTGCCACTGTGTCTCTATATCTCTCTCTGTCTCTCTCTCTCTCTGTCTCTCTCTGTCTCTCTCTGCGTCTCTCTCTGCGTCTCTCTCTGCGTCTCTCTCTGCGTCTCTCTCTGCGTCTCTCTCTGCGTCTCTCTCTGCGTCTCTCTCTGCGTCTCTCTCTGCGTCTCTCTCTGCGTCTCTCTCTGTGTCTCTCTCTGTGTCTCTCTCTGTGTCTCTCTCTGTCTCTCTCCCTGTCTCTCCCTGTCTCTCCCTGTCTCTCCCTGTCTCTCCCTGTCTCTCTCTGTCTCTCTCTGTCTCTCTCTGTCTCTCCCTGTCTCTCCCTGTCTCTCTATGTCTCTCTCTGTCTCTCTCTGTCTCTCTCTGTCTCTCTCTGTCTCTCTCTGTCTCTCTCTGTCTCTCTCTGTCTCTCTCTGTCTCTGTCTCTCTCTGATAAACTTGAAAATTTATCCAAGCCAACATGGTGCCCTTGTAATCTGACAACCAGAACAAAAAATCCTGCCGTCGGGATTTGGCTTACACGTTACGTGGCTGCTTCTCCATTAGCGTCAGTTAAAGTAGAGCTTTAAAGCCTTTTAAAACCTTTTCTAGCCGAGCTCTCAGACCAACGAGAGCTTATCTTCTATACTTAATAAAAATATTTTTCCCCCTTCACATCACATTAATTCGCTATATTTTTTTCCCGTAAGGGTAACGCATAATTACACTAATCTTGTGTCGCAAGTTATTCGACAATGTCAGTTTTACTGTATTTATATTTTTTTCCCCAACCCTTTGAACTATTTCGTCCCCAGTGCTTCTTTTGAAATTAATTCCACGGCAAAATGAAACACATGGAAGCTCCGGAGTCGTAGAAAGGGAACATTATGAGCTTGGTTTCCTTTGAAAGTAGACTTACCGTTGTGTGAGTGTGCGTGAGAGAGAGAGACAATAACTGTCTAGCGGATCGTAAGCGGAAAATTCAAATTTATCAAACGACTCGCTTTCACAGAGAAAACTCTCGTGTGCTAACTAGTATACAGAAACATTCGGAAAACAAGACGAAGAAGAAGAAGAAGAAAACACTGCCTCAACATTCTTCTTCAATGGTTCATTCCCTACACCCTGAGAAAAGTGCACGCTTTAGGGTTGGCGGTGGAGATGCTTTACAGGAAAATAACGCGAATACAACCGATATTGGAGTCAAATCCAAGGTTATGGATGTCTCTGAGATTAATTATGACATTCAAATTTCAGTTTAACTCGCTGGGGGCGGGGGGTGGGGGGGTTGCACATGAATGAAAATTTTCAAACATGTTACAGGTAAATATTTGCGTCTAATAGATATTTGTTGGTGTTAATGACATTGATAGTATTTCTACCGATGTTGTTTGTGTACGATTCCAACCCGTTTCGGGAGCACAATTAGGGATAAGGGTTTGAGGATGGTTTCATAAAAATAACGCTAAAGCAACCGAGATTGGAGTAAAATTGATGGGGGTGGGGTTATTAGATATATGACAACCCCGGGCAACACCGGGCACCCAGATAGTTTTTAATAAATTAATTTGTGCGTATATTGTAAATGAAATCTTAAAAATGTTTATAATATTATGTGAAAAGTTGAAAAATAATTATTTATAATTTTAAGGTATCATTATGTGTGTGTGTTTAGGGTTGTTTCAACATACAGAATACATGATAAATTGCCTTATATTATATTTTGTTCAATGTCTAAAATTTCCGCATTATTCCAATAAAATTCATGGTTTCCTTATAATTTATCTACAGTCATTTAAAGTTTTGTAATTACCCCTTTTTTGTGTGTGCGTGTTCTTTTAATCCTGTTTCAAGAGCGCGTTTAGTTTCGCCCTATACAACACGACCGATGAATGTGTTCGATAAATCCACCAATGTCGGTTGATTGTTTCTTCAATTTATTTATGCATCGTGACGTCATCATATTTCAGTTCCGAGGCTCTCGTCAGAACTTGTCGCTAATACATGTGAAGAATTTTCTACGCGCCATTTGTGAAACGTATGTCAATGTTAGTCGTGTAGCTTGCTAAGGTTTTTCCCTTACATGTTGTAGTTGTAGGTTGTTGAGTAATGTTCCAGAACGGGATCAATCCGATCTTGATGACTACCTACTGTAGGGTTCCGCGAGGCATTGATTTACCTTTCCGCTGTGCGAACTTAATCGCTTGTTTGCGCATAGTTTTCGTCGGAGGGGGGTGGGGGGGGGAAGGGCGTCGGTGGCGCCGGGAGTGGGAGAGATGATTGGACGCGCGGCATCCTGGAGGGCAGCGGAAGTGGCGTAACTCACTTGGACACAATGGCTCATGCCAGGGCGTGGCAATTTCCAGCACAATATCTCACGCTCAATTCGTGCTGCCTCTACGACACCCTCGGGGCTTAGCGAGATGCCGAGGCCATTCACATCCGACGCCCTACACGTCCTATTCTCGTCGGGAGACGCTGCGAAACGTCCTCAATATCCGTTCTCTGAGACTGCTGCATTCTCATCTGGAACGGGAATAAAGGCTAAAAAGGGATTAGAAATTTAACTGTCTTACGGATATTAAGGATTAATTGTCGTCTTATAGTGATTCATTAGACTGAACTTACCTTTGGCGAATAATTATTTTTTTTAGGTGAAGACAGGCTACATGAGGATAATCCACGTGGTGGCAACTCCCCTCTTATAGAATAGGAAAGGTATTCGAAAGGGGGGGAGATGCGGAAAGGTAGAGGAAGTAGCCAAGGGTTAACTAGCGGCCCCCGGGGCTGTAGTTTAAGGATCCTACCCGGCAATTCGCCTAAAAGTGAAGCAGGGAAAACCCTAGTAAAAACCTGCATCGGGTAGGTCCACCATTTGGTACTTGTCCCACGCCCTTCCCTGGATGTCCGGAGAGGGGTTTGCTGTGAGGTCGCAGCTTTCTCCCTAGCCGTGGCTTGACCGGTTTAGGAGGCAGCTGGCCGACTTTTCCAGTGGGAGCAGAGGACAACTCTTACCGGATGCCCAAGGTGTGCGACTGCAGAACATACACCACTCAAACACAGGCCTCGGCTTGTTGGGAACGTTACTTCAATAACCAGAGAGAGGAGAAGGCATTTCCAAAGGTAGCCTCCTCCAGAGCTCTCTGGGAAGGTTCACCTGCGAGCGAATTCTCTCGCAGGCTTCCTTGATTTCGGTTGAATCTGCCGATTCTCAGTTTAATAAATCAGTCAGAGTTGAATTGAATACGAGTGTTAGTTACTGCGACACTTCCTAAAGAAATTGTCATCCTTGTGTCTGACGACAAAATAGCGGTTTTCAAGGGAGTTAGACAAGAGACGATATTTATTACACATTAATAATTATAGAACTTAGCTTTGCTTTTGATTTCGTCATCTGGCTTGTGTCGTGAACCTTCCCAGAGAAGTCTGGGGAGGCTACCTTTGGGGATGTCTTCTCCTCTCTCTCGTTTTTTGGAACTATTTTTTTTACATGCTGAGGCACCTCGGCCTGTTCTGAGAGGTGTATGTTCCGGGGTCGCAGACCTTTGGCACACGGTAAGAGTTGTTCGCTATTCCCATTGGAATAGTCGGCCAGCTGCCTCCTAAACTGGTCAAGGCACGGAGAGGGGAATGCTGCGTCCCCACAGCAAACCCCTCACCCGCCATCCAGGGAACGGCTTGAGACAAGTACCCAATGCCCGACCTACCTGATGCAGGTTTTTCTAGGGTTTTCCCTGCATCACTTTTAGGCGAATTGCCGAGTAGGATCCTTAAACCATAGTCCGGGGGCCCTGGTTAACCCTTGGCTACCTTCCTCTACGCCTCCACATCACCCCTTTCAAATCCCTTTCCTATGCTATTGAACGGGAGTTGCCACTACGTCGATTACCCTCATGTAGCTTGTCTACACCTTTAAAAAATCGATGGTAAAATACCCTTAAATAATATTGAGAAACTGTGTGTGCGTGCGTGTGTGTGTGTGTGTGTGTGTGTGAGAGAGAGAGAGAGAGAGATATAGAGAGATATAGAGAGGTAGATAGAGAGAGATAGAGAGAGATAGAGAGAGACAGAGAGAGACAGAGAGAGACAGAGAGAGACAGAGAGAGACAGAGAGAGACAGAGAGAGACAGAGAGAGACAGAGAGAGACAGAGAGAGACAGAGAGAGACAGAGAGAGACAGAGAGAGACAGAGAGAGACAGAGAGAGACAGAGAGAGACAGAGAGAGACAGAGAGAGATAGAGAGATAGAGAGAGAGACAGAGAGAGATAGGGAGAGAGACAGAGAGAGATAGAGATAGAGAGAGAGAGAGATAGAGAGAGATAGAGAGATATAGAGATAGATAGAGATAGAGATAGATAGAGATAGATAGAGAGATATAGAGATAGATAGAGAGAGATAGAGATAGATAGAGATAGATAGAGAGAGATAGAGATAGATAGAGAGAGATAGAGATAGATAGAGAGAGATAGAGAGAGATAGAGAGAGATAGAGAGAGATAGAGAGAGATAGAGAGAGATAGAGAGAGATAGAGAGAGATAGAGAGAGATAGAGAGAGATGTAGAGAGATAGATATATATATATATATATATATATATATATATATATATATATAGAGAGAGAGAGAGAGAGAGAGAGAGATAGAGAGAGATAGAGAGAGAGAGAGAGAGAGAGAGATAGATAGATAGATAGATAGATAGATAGATAGATAGATAGATAGATAGATAGATAGTTAGATAGTTAGATAGTTAGATAGATAGAGAGAGATAGATAGAGAGAGATAGAGAGAGAGAGAGAGAGAGAGAGAGAGAGAGAGAGAGCGAGAGAGAGAGAGAGAGAGAGAGAGAGAGAGAGAGAGAGAGAGTTAGAGAGAGATTATCGTCTGCGAAGAAATATTGCTGCACTTTCCCGTACAACTTTCCGCAACCGGAATATGTTATCAAATTTCCAATAATCTCGCCACCCTTGCAAGGGAGGGGGGGGGAGAGAAGATTGTAACATTACGCAGTGTCACGCATATAAATTCAGCTTCACCCTGAGCTGCTTCTAGGAGTGGCCCTGAGACTGGCCAATTCATCACATCAAAGTGTCCTGAAGAAATACGCGCCAGCAAGAAAGAAATTATTCATGTATGGAGAAAATTGATATTTCTCCCCCCCACTCCCCCTCCTAGTCACAGTTGTATTATATATTATATTTAAATGGCTTCGGTCGTTTTCCTCTTGTTTTTATGAAATAAATGGTACGGCAAAGGTTATGATAGTAGTCAGTAAACGGTTGTTTCAGCGACTAACGAACAGTCTTATTAATAAGGTGTTAGAAAGAAATCTACTAGTGTGTAAAATTACCAGACAAGGTCGAGGGAAAAATATTCACAATTGAAAGTTTATGAATACAAAAAATTATAATAATGTTGTTTAGACAGACACGACGTTTCGTCCTTACATTAGGAACCCTTCAGGTTTTATTATTATAAAAGTGGCTGAAGACTGATCTGGTACTAATACAATGTTCCATCAACCCAACATAAATATTTTCAGAATTATTTTAATATCCAATCACTCGTCACCAAACACCTCAATCCAAAATTTTTCTCGTCCTCCCTTATTATAAATATCCAAATATTCAAAGAATATCAAATATCCGTCATCTACAGATCCACTGATACCCTTTACTACTTGATTAAGGACCACAAGGACCCACGTGACACCTGCAGCAAACATTGTGTGTTGTTTACTTAAAAAAAACCTCTTATAATTCCTGCTACATGGGGCGAACTAAACGTTCCCTCAATACACGTGTCAAGGATCACATGCGTCTAATATCAAAGATTATCTGCAGTCTCCAAACATGTCATCAATTATAAACATACATTTGATTGGGCAAAATGCTTAATATTTCAGACATTTGACACCAGGCACAATTCCAGAGATGCTTCACATTAAATCAAACATCACAGCTATTATTAATGTACAAACAGACACTAGGTCACTCAACAGTTGCTACGATCCCTTATCGTTGACGCTTAAACTTTCTTCTCTCCCATTGTCGTTGCGTTTTCTACGATTTAGAGTTTTGTCAACTGAAGAGTGCAGTTGTGTCGCTCTAGGCTCTGTCTCAGCACCTGAAGATTACCAGAAACGTTGTGTGGTATTTATATGATCACTTATTTTTTCTGTATTTGGCTGTCTTTCTTATTATTAAAATGTTTATTCGTTCATCGCTGACGATAATTTATCAAGGAAGACAAATTTCAATACAATAAATTTAATTAATTAATTCTCAGAAAATCTTTAAATACTCCACCTAGTTCTAAAAGTGTTAAAGTACGACGTACGTATTGAAATTGTATTTTTTTAGGGCAACAGGCTACATGAGGCTAATCCACATAGTGGCAAATCCCCTTAAATAGCATAGGAAGGGATTTGATAGGGAGGATACGGAAGGGTAGAGGAAGGTAGCCAAGGGTTAACTAGGGGACCTCTGGGCTGTAGTTTAAGGATCCTACTCGGCATTCGCCTAAAGAAATGCAGGGAAAACTCTAGAAAAGCCTGCATCTGGTAGGTCGGGCATTGGGTACTTGTCCCACGCCCTTCCAATAGCGAGAGAGGAGATTGCTGTGGGGACGCAGCATTCCCTTCTCCGTGCCTCGACCAGTTTAGGAGGCAGCTGGCCGACTGTTCCAATAGGAATAGCGGACAACTCTTACCGCATGCCCAAGGTCTGTGACCCTGGAACATACACCTCTCAGAACAGGCCGAGGTGTCTCGGCTTGTGGGAACCTTAGTTCAAAAACAGAGAGGAAAAGGCATCCCCAAAGGTAGCCCCTTCGTGTCTCTCCTACAAGGTTCTGCCTGCGAGAGAACATCCCTCGTTTCATCTGCGAGTGTGGCAATTACTCAGGCCTGTTCCCTTTAATTTTAACTTGTGTAATTAAATTATAAAAAAACACACTTCCCAGTAAACGTCAACATCTCTGCTAAACGTTTATTTAAATTTTCACAAGTGCTCGTGTTTTTCCGGCGTGTGTACAGGGGAGGGGGTGGGGCCGTTTCTATTATTAATTACCTGACCTTTATTATTTTAATTTTTATACGTGGCTTTTTATTTACAAAATATGATGAAAGTTCACCACCACGACCACCAACTACTACTTTGTGTTGTCGGGGGTTTTGGGGTGATGTTGGAAAGGTCAAGTGGTGTAACCCACGGGGCACTAACACAGGGAGGTCTCTTGCTTCATCTCATCGAAATTATTTCTACTCACCTTTAAAAATATTATCCATTCAATATTTTACGAATACAACAAGTGTTAAACCTCCACCATTCACGCCTTTGTGCTACTATTTCCGCAAAGTCTATGTCATTGGCATTTTATTAATTAATCAGTTGTGTCACTCTATGATCATGGTTTTTTTAGTATTTTTAGTTTTATTAGCACCTAAAAAGAAGTAGCAAGGTTTTCAGAAACGTTGTGTGGTATTAATATAATCACTTATTTTCTGTATTTGACTATCTTTCTTCTCCTTCATCTTCTTGTTATTATTATTATTCATTTTTCAATCTACTACCAGGTAGTTGGACATTATACGTACTTCCTCCTCTATATTGCCCTGTTCCCTAGCTTCTTCCTTCTGAAGTCTCCTATAAGCACTTCTTCTTTTTCCACAATGTCCTGTTCCTTTTCTTCGTCCATCTGAAGTCGCCTACCAGCAGCACTTCATCTTCTTCTTCCACAAAGCCACAAAGACCTGATACTCCATTCCTGTGTCCATCCTTCCTGATGTCGTGGCAGTAAAACAACTTCTCAATTACGATGTGTCCGATCCCGTTTGCCCTTCTCTTAAAAAAACTCTAGTCAAGATGGATCCATTTCTCCCTCATTTAATGTTCTTAGAACAGGCTAATCCACGTTGGGCAACTCCCCTTTAATAGCATAGGAAGGGATTAGAAAGGGGGGATGCGGAAGGGAGGAGGAAGGTAGCCAAGGGTTATCTAGGGCCCCCGGGCTATGGTTTAAGGATCCTACCCGGCATTAGCCTAAATAAATGCAGGGAAAACCTTAGAAAAACCTGCATCGGGTAGGTCGGGCATTGGGTACTTGTCCCACGCCCTTCCGATAGCGGGAGAGGAGTTTTCTGTGGGGACGCAGCATTCCCTTCCCCATGCCTGGACCAGTTTAAGAGGGCAGCTGGCCGACTGTTCCAATGGGAACAGCGGACAACTCTTATCGTATTCCCACGGTTTGTGACCCCGGAACATACACCTCTCAAAATACGCCGAGGTGCCTCGGCTTGTCGGAACCTTAGTTCAAAAACACGGAGAGAGGAGAAGGCATCGCCAAAGGTAGCCCCTTTCCTGTTTCTCCTACAAGGTTCTGCCTGCGAGAGAACATCCCTCGCAGGTACTAAGACCCCGTATTACGGCTGCGGGAGGACAGGAATATCTCTGTATTACGTTCTATTGCTGCTAGTAGTCAGTAGTGAGACTAGTCGTTTTTATTTGTTATTAATTTCTTGTCGAGCGTGCAAATGGGAGAATGGCGGCGTGCTACGTGATGACGTCATCAGACAACACGTCACTGGATCCCGCTGAGCTTGTCGCCGCCATCATCAGAAACACTCGGAATGGTGAACTAAACAGGGTAGGTGGCAACACCACTGGCTTGAAGACTTAATGAGAGAGACAGTACCCCCACGGGACTCTGAGGTAAGACTCCTCTGAAGATCGTAGAGCTTATTTTCCCAAAAAATAGTTAATCTCTCTGGACTTTTCAACGTTTACCTCCACGCTCACACTTCCTCCTCGTTGTACGACTTTACTTGTTTTGTTACGGTATTATTTACTCGGCTACTGCTTTTTTTTTCTTTAAAAAACATAATATAATTACATATTTGACAAGGATGTTGTATTAATTGTGCCCGACATCACAAAATGTCGCGGAATTTTGTAAATGAATCTGCCAGCTGTGGGCGACCAACAAAAACAAGCTCTCGTTAAATATTCTGAACCGTTAGAGCTTAACGGACGCTAAATTAAATATTCTGCTCCAATAAATAGGGGGGTAGGGAGGGGGGCGAGGGGTGGGGGTGAGGGGGGGGGGTTTCAGCCGCATACTTGGAACTATTTACTCGCTGATGAATTTCACGTTCAACTCATTATCAAATTACAAGCGCTTCGCAGGTTTAAAGCGTATCCTGCCATTGGAATTATATTTAATTTTTTTTTTACATTTGTTTGTCAATAATTAAGGTTACATTTAATTAATTCAAGCGTTTGTGTCCTTAATTCTCTTCTCTTCGCTGCTCCACGTAGCATTTAGCTCTTAACCAGTTATCTGGCGTATAGTCTGTCGTTTATAAATTAATTAATAAACAGGAAAACAGCCAATGAGGAATATTATTCAACACTAGGCGGCTGCCCGGGTTGCCATAATGAAACTCAGCGACATCCATAACCAAGGATTTGACTCCAATCTCGGTGGGTTTTGCGTTCATTTTTATAATGCCTCCCGAACCCCCGCAAGGGTACTCACCCCCTATACCGAAACTGGTTTAAATAGCACACAAAAATATCTGTTTAATTATGACATTGAAGTTGCCGTTTAACCCGGGTTTGGACGAGGGTGAGAATTTTCAAATATATTGAAACTGCCCATATTGTCGCTGAAAAAAAAATTTCCAGGGTCAATGAAATAGATTGTCTATTTCATTGGCCCTGGAATTTTTTTTTCAGCGACAATAAGGGCAGTTTCAATATATTTGAAAATTCTCTCCCTCGTCCAAATCCGGGTTAAACGGCAACTTTAATGTCATAATTAAACTCGGCGACATCCACAACACCCGATTTGACTCCAATCTCGATACTTTTTTGCGTTATTTTTATGTAAAGCTCCGCCCCGGCTAAGAATTCTACCCTCCAATGTATGTAAAGGGGTTGAAAATATACACAAAATTATCAGGAGAACCGCTATGTATCTCATTGACCCGTGAAAAATTTATTTCGACGACAATATCTGGCGTTTTAATATATTTGAAAATTCCCACCCTCGTCCAGCCCCGACCCAGGGGGTTAAACGGCTACTTCAATGTCATAATTAAACTCGGCGACATCCACAACATCGGATTTGACTCCAATCTCGATCCTTTTTGCGTTATTTTTATGTAAAGCTCCGCCCCCACTAAGATTTCTACCCTCCAATATAGAAATGGGTTGAAAATATACACAAAATTATCTGTAGAAACGCTATGTATCTCATTGACCCGTGAATAAAATTATTTCAACGACGGTATGGACCGTTTAAATATATTTGAAAATACCCACCTACATTCACCCCTGACTCAGGGGGGTTAAACGGCAACTTCAATGTCGTAAATAAACTCGGCGACATCCATAACCTCGGATTTGACTCAAAACTTGCGTTATTTTGTTGGAAAGGCTCCTCCACCCCCCAGCACTAAGGGTTCTCCTCTCCAATATATAAAGGGGTTTAAAATATATCTGCAAAACGCTATCTCATTGACCCGAATTTGTTTTTTTTATTTCAACGACAATATCATCCGTTTCAATATATTTAAAAAGTCCCACCCACTTCCACCCCCGGGTTAAACGGCAACTTCAATGTCAGAAATAAACTCAGCGACATCCATAACCTCGGATTTGCGTTATTTTCATATCAGCCGTTGCAATATATTTAAAAATTCCCACCCACTTCCACCCTCGGGTTAAACGGCAACTTCAATGTCAGAAATAAACTCGACGACATCCATAACCTCTGATTTGACTAAATAATTGCGTTATTTTGATGTAAAGGCTCCTCCACCCCCACCACTAAGGGTTCTCCTCTCCAATATATAAAGGGGTTGAAAATATATCTGGAGAAACATCATAAATCTCGTTGACTCCCCGAGAAATATTTATCCGACGCAAATATCGGCCGTCTGGGTATTTTTGTAATTTTCCACCCCCCTCTCCACTCCTTCCTGGGGGAGGTAGACTTTTCTTAAACCCACAGTGGTTTTTTCCTCTTATAAAGCAACACGTGTATGAAAGTTATACATATTTTCTCCACGCGTTTAAATTTGTATGCGGAACATGCACACACACATACATACATACATACAAACAAACAATTTTATTTATTTGGTAGGAAGGTATTATAATTATAATCTGACTTATTTTTTAAATTGAATATTTAAAATAATTCCCTTTTTTGTGAGAAATGTTATTATTCTATTTAAATCATCAAATTTATCAGCCAACGTTTCGTCCCGGATTGGGACCTCTTCAGATGTATATATAAAAATTTTCAGCATAATGGGCTGTTTTTTTAAAAAAATATTTAATTTTGAAATAATTTATTTATGTAGGTTTTTCTTACTTACTTCCCATTGATCTATTTTTTCTCACTATTGACCTACTAAATAATTTAGTTTTACGTAGAAACAAGTGATGTAGTGAGGGAAGGTTCACGGTGGCTAATAAAATACACGCAGACAACAACACTTTCATATTTCTTTTACTCACAAAGTGTAAAGTACTGTAAACAGCACTCACTAACTCTGGCTCGCTAGTTTATGGTGATTGGATTTTTATGAGGAACTCTGTATAATAATAACAATAATTTATCAGGAGAACTGTAAAAGTTTTTACCGAAGTTTAATGGCTGGAAAATAATTAATGTATCCTGATACTCAAAAAAAAATGACGCAGTCAACGCGCTTCTCCCAATCCAAAGGAGCTAAATAAATAAACATAATAACAATTAAAAATATGTACTAACTCAGCTTAATCAATCGCATTGCGTTACGTTGGCTGCGCAGTGACGTCACGCGTGCTTCTGCGCATGTCTTATAAACTTCAACTGACCGCTTCTCCCATTACTAGCAAAAATATAGAATTAATTTCAAATCGTGTCTTCCTGGATTTTTTAAAATTATCTCTGAACTGGAAACCACCGGGAAATTTTTTTAAAAAAAATTCTCTCTCAAAGCTAAGTCTTCAGCGATTTTTTTTTTTTTGGGGGGGGGTGTAGATAGGCTGTGTATAGGGTAATCCACATAGTGGCAACTCCCCTCTTATAGCATAGGAAAGGGATTTGAAAGGGGGGATGCGGAATGATGGAGGAAGGTAGCCAAGGGTTAACTAGGGGCCCCGGGCTATGGTTTAAGGATCCTCCCGGCATTCGCCTAAAGAAATGCAGGAAAACTCTAGAAAAACCTGCATCAGGTAGGTCGGGCATTGGGTACTTGTCCCACGCCCTTCCGATAGCGGGAGAGGAGTTTGCTGTGGGGACGCAGCATTCCCTTCTCCGTGCCTTGACATTTGTTTTAACTGTGTCTCAACTTAAAACTGCCAAATGAGGACTGCGAGAGCTATTCTCTTTCAGGCAGGACCTTGTAGGAGAGACAGGACGGGGCTACCTTTGTGAACTAAGGTTCCCACAATCCGAGAAACCTCGGCCTGTTTTCAGAGGTGTATGTTCCGGGGTCACAGACCTTGGGTATACGGTAAGAGTTGTTCGCTGTTCCCATTGAAACAGGCGGCCAGCTGCCTCCGAAAATGGTCGAAGCACGGAGAAGGGAATGCTGCGTCCCCACAGCAAACTCCTCTCCCGCTATCGGAAGGGCGTGGGACAAGTACCCAATGCCCGACCTACCTGATGCAGGTTTTTCTAGGGTTTGTCCAGCATTACTTTTAGGCGAATGCCGGGTAGGATCCTTAAACCATAGCCCGGGGGCCCCTAGTTAACCCTTGGCTACCTTCCTCTACCCTTCCGCATCCCCCCTTTCAAATCCATTCCTATGCTATTAAAGGGGAAGTGCCACCATGTGGATTACCCTCATGTAGTCTGTTACCCATAAAAAAAATTAAATTACTGCTTGTAACTTTATTCGATGAACCACAGACTGAAAACCTTTTACCTGCTTTCAACCTGCAGACTCTCTGGATGGATATGTGTCTCCCTGTCACTCTGTTCGCCGTCCGACTGCCTCTGTAAAACCCCGCGGTTCGGCACGATAAAAATCCGCCTGTACATTGTCGCCTTTGAAATTTTCCAGCCGATAACAATCCACCATAAATATCCAATTATCAAAATCACTAAGGGCCTCTAATTAGTATTACAATATATATTCAATAATACAGGGTGTTCCGAAACTATTCGTTCGAATTATGACAGGTGCTAGAGAACATCAAAATAAATATATTTAACTATGGCAACATATAGCATGCAAACTACACCAGTGGCAGTGTGTCGGACCATTGATTGCCGTGTCATCTGCTTACGTCGGCACCACTAACAAAATGTTCCCTAAGCTGACGTCAGGGACCACATGTTCCATGTGAATAAGGACGACAGCCAATTCAGACACAAAAAAGAAGGGTAATATAAATACCACACAACAACGTTTCTGGGAGGATCCTTGTTCCCTTCCGTCAGGTGCTAAGAAGAGCCTAGAGCGACACAACTGCACTGGTCAGTTGACAACACTCAAAAATATCTCCAAGTCCTTCATTAATTTGAACTAACAGTTTCGGAACACCCTGTATATGCATTTCAGCGTAATCAGGAATGATTGCTGTACGGTGGTAATCAGGGTCGAGGAATATTTTGCGCTACCGTAACCATTTCCTCTGGCAATATCGCGGCATCTTAATGCAGTGTCTCGTATCTTCTAGAGTTTAATTAGAGGTGAGTACTGCTAATTAAATCTATACACAAGCCTGGTCTTGAGGCAAAGTTAATGAGGTTAGTTGCTTCGAGGGCTTGGGGGGGGTCAGGAGGGGAGGGGGGAGGGGGAGAAACGCATCGTTACACTACACTAACTAAAGGAGAGAAATTTAATAATTGAAGTCTACTATTCAGAGTTATTTCAACGCTAATTGCCAAATTGTCTGCTTGTTTTAACAAAGAAACGTTGTTCTTGGAAACTTAATTTTTTTTTTACAAAATAATTCTGTTCGCATGAAATGATTTCATTATTTAGTCAGTATAATTGTGTTTTGAATTCTTGGCCCTATTTTGTTGTTAACATTTCCCACAGTAAACCATAAAATTTAAATAAAAATAGAACCTTATTCTTACTTGTATTAAATATAAATATAGTTAGTTTTTAAATCCTTACAATTAAGTACCAATCGTTTAACTCAGGGGCTGGAATATAAACATGTAATAAGTAAAATTGAATCTACGTTTGTGTGTGTGTGTGTGTGTTCCGCATACCAAATATACACCCCCATGAAGGAAAATAGACGTGTTTTTTGTGAACCGAAAACAAAAACTGCATGGGGAGGGGGTGGGGCAGGCGACACTCGTCGACCACCCCCAGGAGCGGAGTTGGAAATATTCAAACATGCTAAAACTGTCGTTATTTAAGCCGCATAAATATTTTTTGTAGTAGTGAAAACGTTAATAGTGTCTCTACCGATGTTGTCCGAGTGTAATTTCAACCCCTAACAGTATGGGAGAAAAGAGGGTGGGGGTAGAGGGCCGGTACAAGAAAATAACGTGAATACGACAGAGATTGAACTGAAATCCAGGGCTATGGATGTCGCTGAGTTCAGTTGTGACGTTCAATTTGCCACTTAACCCCGAAGAGCGGGGGTGGATACTTTGAAACAGGTTAACCGGTCGATAATTGAGTGGAATAAATATTTGACTGGGTCAATGGCATCGAGAGTATTTATACCGATGTTGTCTGTGTGTAATTTCAACCCTTTGCAGTATAGGAGAAGAGAGGGTGGGGTGTAGAGGGCCGGTACAAGAAAATAACTTGCATACAACTGAGATTGGAGTCTAATCCAGTGTTATGGATGTCGCTGAGTTCAGTTGTGACGTTCAATTTGCCACTTAACCTCCAGGGACGGGGTGGGAATATTTGTAAACAGGTTAACCGGTCGATATTTTAATGGAATAAAAATTTGTCGGGGTCAATAATATTGATTGTATTTCTACCGATGTTGTTTGTGTATAATTTTAATCCACTTCGGGCATAGGAGGAGAGAACGATTAGGGGTGCTGGTGGAGGGGAGTAATGAGTAAATAACGCGGGAACAACCCAGATTCGAGTCAAATCGTGGTTATTGAGTTTAATTATGTCATTCAACTTGCTGTTTAATCCCCCACAAGCAAGGGTGGTCTGGATGTGTGAATATTCAAACATGTCAAACTGTGGTAAACCCTCTCTTTTATTTTAATTTCACCTTCAGATCTTTAACAATATTCATATTTTAAAAAGGCTACATACATACATACACCATTGCGTTACAGCCCTTGTAGAGGTGCAGCCTGCCTCACTCTCTTCTATCTCTTGATTTCCTCCTCCATCCTCTTATGTCCAACTCCTTCATATCTTTCTCTATATTCCCCACCTATTTCTTTCTAGGTCTGCCTACTCACCTTCTTCCTCCTGATTTTCCCTTCCATATTCTTTGTAGTAGGGGTTTCCTCCTCACTCATTTCCACATGCCCTGCCTATTTTAGTCTTGCACTCCTTATGGGAGCTCACAATTTTTTGGGGGGGTCGTCATAGAGTTGTACAATTTCAATTCGTTTCGGTATGGGAAGGGTGGGGGTGAAGGGGGGCGTTACATAAAAATAACACGAAAATAATCGAGATTGTAGTCGAATCCGGGACTATGGATGTCGCTGGAGCTGAGCTCAAAATTTTAAAAAGGTTAACCACTTTTAAATTAAATTAAAATTAAATTAAATTAAAATTAAATTAAATTATGACAAAAAAAATGAAAACTTGAAATCTTTAAAGGCATATAAAAAATATTTACAAATCGGATTTAATATTGCTCCGGATAATGGGCATGGACCGATCTCAAGTTAACCGTAAAGGGTAGAAAATTACACCGAAAATTTCGAAATAATGTCAAAATCTCACGCCGTTAAAATTTAACCACGGTCAAATTAAATCCCCAAAATTTCAGATTAGTTACGAACCCCCCCCGAATACCGTGTCACGTACGAACAATTGGTTAACTGGTTGTTGAATTTAATTATGTCATTCAACTTGCCGTTTAACTCCCACAGGCAAGGGTGGTCGGGGGGAAAAGGGGGTGGAAATATTCAAACATAATCAAACTGTTGATATTTGCGTGAAAGAAATATTTTGTCCGGGACCAATTGGTGGTGATCGTATTCCTACCGATGTTGTCTGTCTATAAATTCAACCCTATTCGTCATGGCAAAGCTGAGGGGTAGGGTAAAGGGGCGTTACATAAAAATATCGCGGAAACAACCGAGATTAGAGTCCAATCGGGGTTATTTAATTTAATTATGTAATTCAACTTGCCGTTTAACTCCCGCAATCAGGGATGCTCAGGGGTGGAAATATTCAAGCATGTCCAACGGTTGATATTTGCGTGAAAGAAATATTTTGTCCGGGGCCAGTGGCATTGATAGTATTTCTACCGATGTTGTCTGTCTTTAATTTCATCCACTTTCGAGCTTGGAAGGGAAGCATACTTACGCGGGGGGGGGGGTTGTTTGTGTATAATTTCAATATGTTTCGGTATAGGAAGGTGGGTGTGAAGGGGCGTGTTACATAAAAATAACGCGAAAATAATCGAGACTGTAGTCGAATCGGGGACTATGGATGTCGTTGCGTTTAATTATGACACCCCGGGAGCGTGGGGGAGGGGGGAGGTCGACATTTTGAAACAGGTTAACCGGTCGAACGATTTTGTTTGTGTATAATTTCAAACCGATGTTGTCTGTCTTTAATTTCAACCACTTTAGAGCTTGGAAGGGAAGCATACTTACAAGTGTTTGTGTATAATTTCAATTCGTTTCGGTATGGGAAGGGTGGGGGGTGAAGGGGGACGTTACATAAAAATAACACGAAAATAATCGAGATTGTAGTCGAATCCGGGACTATGGATATCGCTGCGTTTAATTATGACAACCCCGGCAACGCCGAGGGCTCGGCTAGGTAGTTAATAAAGAAAAATAATGAAAAAGACGGTAA
The DNA here is from genome assembly GCA_037074705.1 of Zhengitettix transpicula. Lineage (NCBI taxonomy): Eukaryota > Metazoa > Arthropoda > Insecta > Orthoptera > Tetrigidae > Zhengitettix > Zhengitettix transpicula. Next base: position 23,087,517 of record CM073591.1, on the reverse strand, counting down.
CAGTGTGGACTCCATAAGCGGGATAAAAATAAATGTAGTATGATGTGAGTTTATATAAAGCACTTAACACGAGAAAAGTTTCCAAAGAGAAGAAAACTATGTCGTTCAAAGACGTACATTGTAGTAACAGATTTTTACTTCACCTGAAGAAGATGGCGGTGCAAGCCCTTCGAAACGTTGCGTTTACTTAACTGCACTACCCGGTTGGAATCCAGCAACTACACCGGGAAAACCTACGTTCCTTATCGATTCTTTTACTTACTTTAAATTTAAAATGTAATTCAGTAAAAATAACGATGCTAGATACAAACGATCAAAGATATTACAGTCAAAGGTATGCTTTAAAAAGAGTTTTAAATACGAAGCTAGTGATTTGAACGTTACGTAACGCTTTTCGTAAACGACTGTAGGGACCGAAATCTCGTTTTGTGTCTGGTTTAAAATATAAAAAATACGTAAGTAACTAAATAAATCAATCTTCTTTGTTTTATTGAGTATTACAACGTTTTCTTTTGTAATCATTAAACATGGCAGCCATAATAATAATTACGGAGGTTATCTTTCGAAGACTTCAGGAGGAGTTGTCTTTAGTTGTTCTGGGTTGGGGTCAGTGACCTCCCCTCTGGGAGGGAGGAGAAGATATCACACCTAGCTGGAGCTGACATCCTGCCATAGTTCCTCATTTGGGAGCGGCTCACAATGGCGGGCGATATTTCACGTCCATTATCTCGCTGCTGGTGGACGGAGAAACTCCCGCGTCTTAACTCCTTACCATCGTATCGACCCGACGACTTCATCCGAAGAAAATATTCCTCTAAGATGAGAGGAACAAAGCACCGAGTACATTTTATACAGAGAGTTAAAAAAATAAATAAATAAATAATGAAGCCGAGGTGCACTGGAAAAATTATTACCATCATCACAATACCAAAAATAAATGCCTCAATCCAAATTGGAAACTTTTATTATAATTGAGCCGATCAGAAAATTATAAATAAAGCCTTTCATTGGCGTCAATCAATCAAAAATCTGTTATTTCATTTATAAAGTTGGCAACTTTGTTTAACAGTTTTCACTACCAAGAAAATATTTGTAATTCAGTCCAAAATTGCTTTTTTATATATACAGAAAATCCCTATTAATTACATTAAAAAAATTGTGGACGTCATTGCTTACATTTTCTTCTAATATTTTTAATTTCCTGTCTCCAACTGTTGCTCCCTTTTGTGGAAATAAACGCCCTCTGGAAGAATATTTAGGTAAATAAGTAGGGAAAAAACAGATAATTTTTTTTTAAATGTATATATATATATATATATATATATATATGTCACACAACTTTTCTGCATCTCTTGTTGCTTTCGTCAGGTGATTCACTTCTTTTTTTAACTTTTAACACAGGGTTTGAAATTATACACAAACAAAATCGTTCGACCGGTTAACCTGTTTCAAAATATCGACCCCCGTCCCCCCCACGCTCCCGGGGTGTCATAATTAAACGCAGCGACATCCATAGTCCCGGATTCGACTACAATCTCGATTATTTTCGCGTTGTTTGTAACCCCCCTTCACCCCCTCCCCACCATTTCCATACCGAAACGAATTGAAATTATACACAAATACCCTCCACCCCACCCGGAAGTATGCTTCCCTTCCAAGCTCGAAAGCGGTTGAAATTAAAGACATACTACATCGGTAGAAATACTATCAATGCCACTGGCCCCGGACAAATATTTCTCTCACACAAATATGAACCGTTGGTCATGCTTGAATATTTCCACCCCTGAGAATCCTTGATTGCGGGAGTTAAACGGCAATTTTAATTATATAATTAAATTAAATAACCCATATTTTACTCGAATCTCGGTTGTTTCCGCGATATTTACTTATTACGCCCCTCCACCCGCAGCCTTAGGATTTTCCCCCTCCTATGCCCGAAGGGGGTTAAAATTATACACAAACAAAATCGGTAGAAATACTATCAATGTCATTGACCCCGACAAATATTTATTCTCCTCAAATATCAACCGGTTAACCTGTTTCAAAATGTCGACCCCCCCCCACGCTCCTGGGGTGTTAAAGTGGCAAATTGAATGTCAGAACTAAACTCGGCGACATCCATAACACTGGATTTGACTCCAATCTCAGTTGTATTCACGTTATTTTCTTGTAACGACCCTCTACCGCTACCCTCTCTTCTCCCATACTATAAGGGGTTGAAATTATACACAGACAACATCGGTAGAAATACTATCAATATTTTTATAGCCCCTACAAATATTTTTTCTCCTGAAATATCGACCGGTTAACCTGTTTCAAAATATCCACCCCCTCGGGGTGGATTTGACTCCAATCTCAGTTGTATTCACGTTATTTTCTTGTAACGGCCCTCTAGCCCCCACCCTATCTTCTCCCATACTGTAAGAGGTTGAAATTATACAGAGACAACATCGGTAGAGACACTATTAATGTTTTCACTACTACTAAAAATATTTATCCGGCTTAAATAACGGCCGCTTTAGCAATGTTCGAATATTTCCACCGCCGCAGCTGGGGGTCGTACACGAGTGTCGCCCCCCCTCCCCCCCCCTCTTGCCTTACAATTTTTGTTTTCGGTTCGCAAATAACCAGTCGAGTTTCATATTTTAATTTGTAGAAGAATATTATTGAATGAGGATTTTAAAAAAAACTGTAGAAAAAAGATGAAAATTATGCTGATAAGTCCAATTGAAACTCTATTCTATTATCTAATCATTTATTTTATAATAATTATATAAATTTACTCTATTTCCTTTATTTTAACTTCCCTTATTTAATATGTAATTAGATTGTTATTTCACGCCATAGTAAATTCTGCCTATTTCTAGATTAAATAAATACATATATATAAACATTTTATTGACTTTTATTTTATTCGAGAGGCATCTCCGTCGTCTTATTTGGTTCAATTTTATTTAATTTTTCTCCAAAGAATACGAATATTGTGCCATGAAGCATTATAATAATTGGAGTTCCAGAGACTTTGTTGCGATCACCGTTTCCAGGCAACGCTCTGCAACATTTGCAACACAACCAGTGGGACACGCACACACAGAGCAGCGAGACCAGAGACACGATGTTGCGAGATATCTTGGCGGTTCTGTGCGTCACGCTGATTCACGGGACAGTCGCGGACCCTCTGTACTTCTACAACTCCGGTCTGGGCGACGGAAGTCTCGAAAATGATGGCCAATCAGCGGCGCTGGAAGACGCCTTCGGCTCCGCCGCCAACACGGAACTGGAGCAACCGTCGTCGAGACTGATTCAAGTGGAGCCGACCATCCAGCTGGGAGACGCCACGAGTGACCTCAAGGCGTTGCTCAACAACGTCGATCAAGACAAGTTGGTCCTGAAGGTCGTCTTCGATAAGGACTCCAAAGGGTTTTCCTTGGTGTTCGAGCCCAAGGGCAAAGACGACGCTGCTGCTGCTGTACTCGACGACAGCGGGGCTTCGACGTCTGCGGAGTTAAAGGAGAAGCGTCCGAGACACACGGTCGACGATGGTGACAAAGACGGCGGGTGGAAGTCTGTGTCGGCCATGGAGCCGAAGAGAGATCAGAGGGCGCCTAAACGAGTGCCATCACGCTCGAAAACCAACGCAAGTTACGTCAGACGCGGAACCACTCTTCATACATCACCAGCCCAAGAAGAAGAAGAAGTGGTAGAAGAAGAAGAGCAAACGACCAGTGAGCCGTCGTCACCCGACCCTGTGGAGCTCTCCGGCTCGGAAGACGATGGTCACGTCGACGAATCCTCACCGGCGTCCACAACCGAGCCTCCGTTACGAATCGAAGAAGGCATAACTGAGGAAGAGGAGCTCACCAGGTCTCAGAACGCCAGCATACTCTCAAAATCTGATTCGATGATCAATTTTCAACCTGCCCCACTCGCCGACGCCGCTGTAAAGCTCAATGGCGGACTGTGGCTGCCGTTTCAATGTCTCGTTGTCGCCATTTTAATCAAATCCACGTGACTATGAAAAATTTATATCGAGTGTCTCTCTCTCTATATATCTCTTTCACACACACACACACACACGGATCCAATGTCAGGTAAAACAAACTACCAAAACAAACGTGGCTGTTTTATCTCTGAATAAACCAATACTCACGTGTTTAATCTTTGAAAAATTTATCATGACGTCATAGACTCCATTTTTATATATCCCCACCACCACCCCCCCCCCACAATAAAAAAAGTTCTTGTGAATGTGAATCTTAAAGGTTAGACCAACCGTTGACCGTGTCACCGTGTTTCGATTCCAATATTCTGAGAATTATGTTCAATTTTGATGTGAAGCTTGATTGGCTCAATAAAATCATGGCGTCTCTGAAATCGTTATATTAACAGTAAATTACTTTAATTTGTGTTTGTTTACATCATAACATAATTTGTTGTTGTTTATAATTAGTAGAACAGAACGGAAGTGAAATTACAGTTTTGCCAACCTTTATTGATGGCAGCCATGTTTGATTCAGTGATCCATTAAGGACTTTAAAAATTATCAGTGTCTACCTTTTGGTTCAAAGTGGAAATTTTTCTTTGTGTAATATTTTTTTTATCTATTTGATGATGACTTAAATTTATTTCGAAACGTAATTTTACACAGATTTTTTTTTAGATTTTTTTACTTATGTTTTCCCTCTAATGAATGATGATGATCTGATGTCGGTTAATGTTTTTTAAAAAATATTTTAGATTCAAAGAAGTGATTTTTCACAGTATATATTACAATATATATATATATTGTAATAATTAAAAATAGGTATAGGAATTAAATTAGCCCCACGTTGTGGAAGCCAATTTATGTAATAATTAAAAGGTGGTCGTAATTAAAAGAATTAATTAACACAAATATTAAGAATTAAAATTTTCTTCTTTAAAAGTACAAATTGTAATCCCTACTTTATACGCCGAATTTAATCAAGTTAACAAACAATTATTTAATTAAATTTTGCAATTCGCGGCGTTCTACAAAAAATACAACTTTATATTTGACAATCAACTACGTGGAAATTCTCTTTATCTCAGGGTCATTACTGGGTTTGACAGTCAGAACAATCCAATGTAACAAACTAACATTAACAATTCAAACTCATTGAAACTAACTTAATACAATATGAAAATAAACTAAATGAAAGAAACTAAATCTGACTTCTACCTTTAATCCTCGTTTACAGATTTTAAAATAATTGTTTTTGTACTCACGAATGTCTTTCTGGTACCAGACCTGATTCTTGGAGCTTGAGGACAACACTCACTAAAAAGGCCATTATTCACTGATTCTACACATTAAATTTTCAATACACTCAGTCGATGTTCTCGTTCTCTGCCACCTGGAACTTTGGATCAGCCGCCCCTCAGTCAGTCCTCGGACCTACTACGTGTCCTTGGTGCCTCTATGCGGAATTTAGTTCAGTCTGTGTCAAGATAAACCTTTTGCTTCCAACTTTACGATAATTATTTGAGTCTCTGCGTCAAAACTGTTTAGTCGCGTTTTATGTAAAGTAATAGACCTCGCAGTTGGACTTCTTGAACCGCGCTATTCATACTTTTACATCAGCATCCTAGCTTTACCACAATCGTCTGCGAGGGCTATTCTCTCGCAGGCAGTACTTGCGAGGGATGTTCTCTCGCAGGCAGAACCTTGTAGGAGACACACGAAGGGGCTACCTTTGGGTATGCCTTTTCCTCACCGTTTTTGAACTAAGGTTCCCACAAGCCGAGGCACCTCGGCCTGTCCTGAGAGGTGTATGTTCCGGGGTCACAGACCTTGGGCATACGGTAAGAGTTGTCCGCTATTCCCATTGAAACAGTCGGCCAGCTGCCACCTAAACTGGTCGAGGCACGGAGAAGGTAATTCTGCGTCCCCACAGCAAACTTCTCTCTCGCTATCGGAAGGGCGTGGGACAAGTACCCAATGCCCGACTTACCTGATTCAGGTTTTTGTAGGGTTTTCCCTGCATTTCTTTAGGCAAATGCCGGATAGGATCCTTAAAATATAGCCCGGGGGCCCTAGTTAACCCTTGGCTACATTCCTCTACCCTTACGCATCCCGTCTTTCAGATCCCTTCCTATGCTATTAAAGGGGAGTTGCCACCATGTGGATTACCCTCATGTAGCCTGTTACCCTTAAAAAAAAACAAGGTCAACCTTGACCCAGTTTGTTCAACCTTATAATTTCTGTGATGTCCTCTAGTATTGATGAAAGCGTGGAAGATGAGGAAAATGCTTAATGAGCTTTTAAGGAGTCTCATTTTACCACTTCCTTCAGAGCTCTGGTGGCTTCCAGTGGCTGAGTGCTCTTGGACTCTTCCATGATGTTGATGAATGTAGTGTGAGTATAGATAATTCACTGTTTATGTTTAGATTCCAATAGTATTTTTTATTTTCCATTGATCCTACTCTTCAAGGATGTTATTTAATACAAGGTTCTTAGTTTACAGTTACTTTCTTTCTAACAAAGTGAAAAGAGTAACTCATTTCAGTCATTTTACATGTTTTACTTACAATTTAATTTAAATATACTACTCTTATCATATTGTTATGAATTTATAATTGTCACCAGCGGTTTTCTAGGACCATGTTTAGTAATTAACAAGTAGCCATTGACAAGAGCAGTGAAAACCTCTTCTACAACAGATATTTTTAATTTTAAATGTGTCTGTTTCAACTTTTAACTTGTGAAACATTGAAGGAAGTGATTAAACATTTCACAGGAGGGCTAAAAACTAATATTATTATTATTATTATTATTAAAATAAAATTTTTTATTATAGAAACCACCACAGTTTTCATTCCCCTTCCCCCCCCCAAACTCTAGTTTCTTGATTTTCATCTTAAATATATTTTGAATCTTTCTTAATTAATGCATTAATTGTTCTTATTTATGTGTAGACATTTTTCTCTTCTGGATTTTTTAAATTTACTCATGCAAGTTTCAAATTTAATTTAGTACCAAAGTTTTTATCATTTTTATATCACATTCTCTGACCTATTTCAGAATTTTACTCTTTAATTCCCAATACATACATTTTTCTGATTATTATTATTGTCTTCAATATTTTTTCTATTTCCCATACCTGAATTTCTATTTTTCAGTTATTTATACTAATATTTTATAAATATTTGTATGTAAACTTATGATAGTTAATTGCTTTTTTAAAAAAAAATTTTGGTTTCTCTTCTTTCCTCAATAGATGAATTATAAAACCAATAAGAAAATTGTTGGAAGTAATTCCTAATTATTTTAAGATAACTTTAATGACTATAATAAGAAATTAGTAATACCACGACAAATAAGCATAAAGTTAATTCTTTACTTTATTTCACGAAAGTCGTTGCTATCTGTTTTAATTCAAGCTCAATTTTGTAAGACTGACAGAGGCTTTCACTTAAATTTTTCTGAATAAAAAAAATTAATACAAGGTGGTTAGTTAAATATTAACGTTTATAATTAAAGAAACTTCGTTGAGATAGAAAATTAAAATACCGACATTTCGTCCTTTTTTTAGGACCTCTTCAGGTTTAATAACTTCGTTGATGTGCCCTTTATACATCGTAATAACATAAAAATATGTGTTCATAACATTACAATTTTTTGATCTAATATTCAATATGCTGTCTTGTGCACAGGTAATTATTTTTTCATCAAGAATATATATTATATTATTTTTATATTATATATTATTTTATATACTTTTATATATTATTTTATATATTTTTATATAGTGGTTTATATCTTATATTGTTTTATGTATTGTTTTATATATCTTATATCGTTTTATATATTATTTTATATATTTATATATTGTTTTATATATTTATATATATTGTTTTATATATTATTTTATATATTTTTATATATTGTTTTATATATTTTTATATAGTGTTTTATATATCTTATATTGTTTTATATATTTATATATATATTGTTTTATATATTATTTTATATATTATTTTATATATTTATATATTGTGTTATACTATTATTTTATATATTTATATATATTGTTTTATATATTATTTTATATATTTATATATATATTGTTTTATATATTATTTTTTATATTTTTATATATTTTATAAATATTTTTATATATTTTATAACTATTTTTATATATTGTTTTATATATTTTATATTGTTTTATATATTATTTTATATATTTTTATATAATTTATAACTATTTTTATATATTGTTTTATTAATTTTATATTGTTTTATATATTTTTATATATTTTATAACTATTTTTATATATTGTTTTATTAATTTTATATTGTTTTATATAGTTATATATTGTTTTATATGTTATTTTATATATTCATATATATTGTTTTATATATTATTTTATATATTTTTATATATTGTTTTATATGTTTTATATATAGTTTTATATATTTTTATATATTGTTTTATATATTTTTATATATTGTTTTATATATTTTTATATATATTTTTATATATTTTTATATATTGTTTTATATATTATTTTTTATAATTTTATATATTATTTTTATATATTGTTTTATATATTGTATTATATATTTATATATATTATTTTATATATTATTTTATGTATGTTATATATATATAATGTTGTGTATTATATATTTTATTTTTCAGATTTATATTTTTTTTTACTAATCCATGAAACTGGATCTGCATAAGTAGACTATGGAATCTCAATGTTGGTGTTTCCTTTCTCAGAGGATTTTGTGCTTCGCTACCACTTTCAGGTTTTGCATGTTGATGGCCGCCGTCGCCTCTGTGGATCCGGTGGACCCCAGTCGCTCCTGCGTCTGCTCGGTGGACCGGCACAAATTCGCCGACTGCACCGATCTCCACCTGTACATCGTCCCTCAGTGTCTACCAGAAGACATCGCGTTCCTCACACTTTCCAACAACAACATAACGGCGTTGGAGAACGGGTTCTTCGCCAGGTACCAGTCCTTGACGGCCGTCATAATCGACCAAAACGAATTGGAGACGATGGCAGCTGATACGTTTCAAGGTAACGGAGAAATCATCAGCTTAACCTTCGCCTACAATAACTTGAAGGAGATTCCTCCGCGGCTGTTCTCGCACTTGCTGAAGCTGGCGTTCCTCAACCTGGATTACAACAATATCACGGTCCTGGACAAGGACCTCTTCGCGACAAACAAGCAGCTGTATTCGCTGTCGCTCAGCGGGAACAAGATCACGACTCTGGACGCGACGCTGCTCCGGTTCGTGAGCCTCTACTCGCTCAAAGTTGGCGAGAACGACCTCGACTTCCCGGACGGTGACTTACTGGCGAGCAGCCGCGGCTTGAGGACCCTCGACGCGAAATACATGAAGCTGAGTCTGCGGTCGTTGAAAATACTGGACCCGTTGGAGGATCTGGAGTACCTGGACGTGTCAGTCAACGGGATTCTCTTCTCTGACTCGTACACGTTCGACAAAAATCGGAAACTCACGACCGTCCGTCTGTCCGGCAACGACTTGTCCGTGGCGACCACGGCAGTGATGTTCCGCAGCCTGGAAGACCTCAGCACGCTGGATTTAAGTAACTGCAGTTTACGGCGATTGGACAAAGACTCCTTCGTCGCCAACGAGGACTTGCTCTTTCTCTTCCTGAACGACAACGAGCTCTCGAGCCTGGACCCCGGGCTGTTCCGCAACAACGTCAACCTGTGGAGACTGGACTTGAGCAACAACCAGCTGACGGACATTCCTCTCGGCCTCCTGGACACCTTGGGCTCCCTCGTGGTCCTGGACCTCACCCGCAATAACTTGAATATCATATCCCCACAAACGTTTGAAAAAGCGACGGCCCTCTACTACTTCACCCTCCAGGAAAACCCAATCACGTGCAACTGCCACTTGAAGGCGTTTCTGATTTTCGCCAAGGAACGTGAATTAAACTTGGGACTTCCTCAGCTGACTTGCTCTCTGCCTCTGGCACTGTCGGGGTTTGCGGCTGTCGACGTCATGGACTTATTTAACTGTCACACACAATTCTAGTACTTCGACGAACCTACGGTGTGTAAAGTATCTATGCTCAAAAATTAATAAATTTAATTAAAGGATCAGATTGAAACAATCTCGATCGGGCCAGGAAACTAACCCGGGACCTCCGCTTACCGACCGGCAGTTCTACCACCTGAGCTACCCCTGTCGACTCCAGATACTGAGCAAAATTCCCTCCATGCATTAGACCTGATGCACGCTCACCTAAATCCCAATTATCACAGGGGGGCTACATTATATAACCTATGAAGAACTGGTTTCACATATGATGTGTATTCTTGAATTTAAAACTCTAAAACCCCCATGCGTTCGTCATTAGGTCAAGAATTTAGGCCATGTAAGAGTTTTTTTTTGTTGTTAATTGAATTGGAGAAATTTTTCACCAGACCTTGAGTGGACACTCTGGTATCTCAGTTGGTCAGCGGACGGTTCCGGGTTCCATTCCTGGTTCGGTTGACTTTTTTTTATCATCCTTGATACTTTACATACATACAACCATGGCTTTACAGCCCTTGTAGAGCTGCAGCCTGCCTCACTATCAAATCCCACTCTCTTATATCTGTTGCCTTCCTCCTCCTCCTCCATCCGCTTATGTCCAACGCCTTCATATCTTCCTCTATATTCCTTCACCTATTTCGTTCTAGGTCAGCCTACACACCTTCTTCCTCCTTGTTTCCATTTCCATATTCTTTGTCGTAGGGGTTCCCTCCTCACTCCTTTCCACATGCCCTGCCCATCTAAGTCTTGCACTCCTTATGGGAGCTCAAAAATTTTAAAAAGGTTAGCCACATTTAAAGGGGATGGGATCTACCGATGTTGTTTGTGTATAATTATAACCCACTTTCGGGCATAGGAGGGGAGAACGCTTAGGGGTGCGGGTGGAGGGGCGTAATAAGTAAATATCGCGGGAAAAACCGAGATTCGAGTCAAATCGGGGTTATAGAGTTTAATTACGTCATTCAACTTGCTGTTTAACCCCCCCACAAGCAACGGTGGTCCGGATGTGGAACTATTCAAAGATGTCAAACTGTGGTAAACCCTCTCCTTTATTTTAATTTCACCTTCTGATCTTTAACAATATTCATTTTTTAAAAAGGTTACATACATACATACATACACCCTGGCGTTACAGCCCTTGTAGGGCTAGTGCCTGCCTCACTCTCTTCTATCTCTTGCTTTCCTCCTCCTCCTCCATCCTCTTATGTCCAACTCCTTCATGTCTTCCTCTATATTCCTCCACCCATTTCTTTCTAGGTCTGTCTACACACCTTCTTCCACCTGGTTTCCCTTTCCATATTGTTTGTAGAAGGGGTTTCCTCCTCACTCCTTTCCACATGCCCTACCTATCTAAGTCTTACACTTCTTATGGAAGCTCACAATTTTTTTTATGGGGGGGGGTTCATCATAGAGTTCTTTGTTAGTTCTAATTCTCCATTCATAGTTTAGCCCCCCTCCCATATTTTCTTTCCCCGTGCTGCTTCTGAATCTATTCTGAATCCGTCGCACCTCAGCATACTGCAGGATTCTGCTGCTTCATGGTTTTATTACAGTTTTATAAATCTTTATTGATACTTTAATCCAATTAATTTCATGGCCTCTATGGCGTGAGATACTGAAAAAATAACCGTTTCCCAAATTATTTACATTAATTCTAACTTCACTGCAATAATTGTACAAATAAGCTGAAATACAGGGATAACTGTGATAATTTACTTCTAACCTAAATTCTTTGTCTTTTGCTTAATATCTCTGCTTTTATTTTATTTTTTCACTTAAATTGTGCCGGAAGTTCTTCAGGAGCTGTTAATAATTGTACTTTGACACCTGAGAAAAGCAACAAGTTATACAGAAACTGTTCTGTATTTTGTTATTGGAATATCTTTTTTTTAGGATAACAGGCTACATGAAGGGTAATCCACATGGTGGCAACTCCCCTCTTATAGCATAGGAAAGGGAGTGAAAGGGGGGATGCGGAAGTGTAGAGGAAGGTAGCCAAGGGTTAATTAAAGGCCCCTGGGGCTGTAGATTAAGGATCCTACCAGGCATTCGCCTAAAACTGATGCAGGACAAATCCTAGATAAACCTGCATCAGGTAGTTCGGGCATTTGGTACTTGTCCCACGCCCTTCCGATGGCGAGAGAGGCGTTTCCTGTGCAGGAAGCAGAATTCCCTTCCCAGTGCCCCAACCAGTTTAGGAGGGCCGACTGTTCCAATGGAATCAGAGGACAACTCTTACCGTATTCCCAAGGTCTGCGAGCCCCGGAACATCCACCCTTCGGGACAGGACGAGGTGCCGCGGGTTGTGGGAACCTTAGTGAAAAAATCCAGAGAGAGGAGAAGGTATCCCCGAAGGTAGCCTTCTCCAAAGGTCTAGTGGAAGGTTCACCTGCGAGTTATTTTAATATCTGATTTTCCGGATGTTTGTTTATCCCAATCTTATATTAGACCAGAGGAATAATTGCGATTGTTAGATTTTCCTTACTCATCTCCTTTTTCACTCAGCAGGCTAAGCATTAAGAGGCTATAAACCGTGCCCTTAAACTTTCACCCCTTTCCTCCACGGAATTTTCGTTATTTTCTGAAAGATTCTATTAATTAATTTACAAGAATTACTCTGTGTGTCTCACCGTCGCTCAATAAGCTTTAGTCGTCTCGTACTTGGGACATGTTGTTCTTCGTCAGAGTATTTTATAAGGTAGTCTGCGACCATTTTAGCAGAGATATGCTCTTTTTATTATTATAATATTATCTTGGTTTAAGAGAACGCGTATTACCAGAATTCTTAATGAGTCTTAAGTTAGTTATTAACATGTTCCTTCATTTCTATTTATTATTTTTTAATTTATTTAATTTACCGACCCTTGATACTGTAATTGGATTGTATCTCCTATTTTAAAATTTCCCCTGACTCGGCAACAAAAACTCATTCATCTGTACAACATGTTTTATTTCCTCAAAACCTTTACATATTGACCTGGATTCGCATTTGCACCTATCATCTGTCTTCCCTTTAATTCCTTTCTCCCGTTCAAAAGAAGGTTTGGACCTGAGAAAAGTAAATTGTTTACCTTTTTCCTTTCTTCTCATTGTGAAAATGCGGCCCGAGTTTATTGGCTAATATAATTTAGACTTTAACACTTCTGGCTAAAGATACAGCATGATATATGCCCTCTTAAAAAAAATCCCCCTTTATTTCGCTCCACTAACGAAATTACAACCGGCAGTTAAGCCGCGTTCTCTGAAGCTCAGGAGATGAGGATCGTAGGCTGTTTTCTTTCTGGATTTTCTATTTACAGAGTACCAACACTAACACGTACATAAATTATTATTTTTCAAATAGATTTGTAGGAGCAAAGAGCAAACACACACGTCGCAGATGAAAGTTCCGTTACTACGGCAAAGAGAATATAAACAGTAGTAGCAGTAGTATCTGTGACTTCGTGGCGTTCTGTACGTGACCAGAGAACAAATACATTTTCTTCATGTTAGTAGCACTTCGTTAAATATTAAAACGTGCACTAAAAACTTGTAGGATATAAAAATTGTAAAATAATGTAATGACAAATGTATGTATTTTTTTTAGGGTAACAGGAGGCTACATGAGGGCAATCCACATGGTGGCAACTCCCCTTTAATAGCATAGGCAGGGATTTGAAAGGGGGATGCGGAAGGGTAGAGGAAGGTAGCCAAGGGTTAACTAGGACCCCCCGGGCTATGGTTTAAGGATCCAACCTGACAATTCGCCTAAAAGTAATGCAGGGAAAACCATAGAAAAACCTGCATCGGGTAGGTCGGGCATTGGGTACTTGTCCCACGCCCTTCCCTGTATAGCGGGAGAGAAGTTTTCTGTATAATTTTTATGAATTATTCTCCATGTTTATGAATTATTCTCCATAATTTTTATGAATTTTTCTCCATAATTTTTATGAATTATTCTCCATCATTTTTGTGAATTATTCTCCATAATTGTTATGAATTATTCTCCATAAATGTTATGAATTTTCTCCATAATTGTTATGAATTTTTCTCCATTATTTTTATGAATTGTTCTTCATAATTTTTATGAATTATTCCCCATAATTGTTATGAATTTTTCTCCATCATTATTATGAATTTTTCTCCATAATTGTTAAGAATTGTTCTCCATCATTTTTATGAATTTTTCTCCATAATTGTTAAGAATTGTTCTCCATCATTTTTATGAATTTTTCTCCTCCATTTTTATGAATTATTCTCCATAATTGTTATGAATTTTCTCTATAATTGTTATGAATTTTTCTCCATAATTGTTATGAATTTTTCTCCATTATTTTTATTAATTATTCTCCATAATTTTCATGAATTTTTCTCCATATATTTTATGAATTATTCTCCCAAATTGTTATGAATTATTCTCCATAATTTTCCTGAATTATTCTCCATAATTTTTATGAATTATTCTCCATAATTGTTATGAATTTTCCCCATAATTGTTATGAATTTTCTCTATTATTTTTATGAATTTTTCTCCATTATTTTTATGAATTATTCTCCATAATTGTTATGAATTTTTCTCCATAATTTTTATGAATTTTTCTCCATAATTTTCATGAATTATTCTCCATAATTGTTATGAATTTTTCTCCATAATTTTTATGAATTATTCTCCATAATTTTCATGAATTATTCTCCATAATTGTTATGAATTTTTCCCATAATTGTTATGAATTTTCTCTATTATTTTTATGAATTATTCTCCATAATTTTTATGAATTTTTCTCCATAATTTTTATTAATTATTCTCCATAATTTTCATGAATTATTCTCCATAATTGTTATGAATTTTTCTCCATAATTATTATGAATTATTCTCCATAATTTTCATGAATTATTCTCCATAATTTTCATGAATTTTTCTCCATCATTTTTGTGAATTATTCTCCATAATTGTTATGAATTATTCTCCATAAATGTTATGAATTTTCTCCATAATTGTTATGAATTTTTCTCCATTATTTTTATGAATTGTTCTTCATAATTTTTATGAATTATTCCCCATAATTGTTATGAATTTTTCTCCATCATTATTATGAATTTTTCTCCATAATTGTTAAGAATTGTTCTCCATCATTTTTATGAATTTTTCTCCATAATTGTTAAGAATTGTTCTCCATCATTTTTATGAATTTTTATAATTAATATATATTTGATCACTTTATTTATTTTTTATAAAAATAAAATTTTTTAACACATTTATATATATTTAAGAATTTTTCAATTACAAATGTTATTAAAAAAATTTATATATATATATATAATACAGTAATTGAATAATAGAGTTTTAAATAATTTATTGAAACTTATTAAAAATTTGTGGAGTATTGTATTATATAAAGACTATAATTAATATCAGTTGTATTAAATTTATAATCCTTAAAGAATTTCCAGGAATATTTGTCAGGTTTCATGTTCCGTTATTTAATAAATAAAAGCGTTTGAGGTTTTATTAAAAAAAGACAGGCGTAGCTCTTTCGTCCGAATTTCTTCTGGGCGCTTCAGTCTATGAAGGTAAATACCGTCGTCAGTGATATATATATATATAATTCCAACAAAACTTGCCAATTTAGTTTCAGTTCGCCGATGCTGCCGTGGCTCCAATTTCCAGAAATTACGTGACTATTACCAGGTTCTGTTCAGCGACGTAATTCCATAACGATCCGTGTTAAAAAGCCATAACCGTTTCCCCTGGACAAGGGAGAGGGTGGGGGAGGGGAAGTTGGGTTAAAACCGCGACGCGGATTACAGTGTCAAAGTTTCCAGAGTTGAATTGCAAGCGGACCGCAAATCGACGGTTCTGTGAATGTGTGGGTGTGTGTGTGTGTGTGATTTGCGTACTTGCTATGGAACGTTTCAAACAATTGACCGAACTTGAATTACAACGAAACCGCTGGCATCCTGCAGGTGGCAACTTCACCTTTCAGCTAATTAGTTGGTTTGAGGCGGGGGGGGGGGGGGCAGGTGAAGATATCGATTACCAGTCAGCAAAGCCATCATAATATTATCGATAGTCGTAATCAAATTACATTGCACAGCCTCTTCTCTCTCACGTTTCAATCATTCACGTTACCCGCTTGATACCATCGGATCATCCTGTCCGTTGACTGTCGAAGGAATCTCCTCCTGCTCTCTCCCCCCTCATTCAACACGGACTGCGGGGGAAGTTGTGTGCAAATAGCCCACACGATCCACTCTCGAGACAGCCAGGCCACAGGCATAAAACCCAACGTTATTATATTCAGAGCTGTTTGCGTGGATTTACTCGAGGAAAAGTGATCACTAAATCCAACGACACCTCCAGGAGATAAGCAAAGCTCTCTCTTTCCACACAACCCCCCCCCCCCACGCTGCATGAATGTATGACAAAATAAAATAAAAATTTCAGATAAGGAGGAGGATTCTTTTTTAGAGATATCGAAAATCGTTGAACTACGTCGACTAAGAACGTAGGATCTACTGAGTGTGCAGGATAAGTCCTGATACCAGACGGGGTATCTTTCCTGGTGTCCAACAGTAACACTTCGTAAAACAAATTAAAGAATAAATATTTTACGATATATGTACAAAATTAATTATCGACGTGGTTTTAGAACAAAACTAACAATTACATTAAGCCGACTCATTTTTAAATAAAAGTGAAAAACACAAGCGAATGAGTCAAAAATTAATTTTATAAAATTTCAAACATTATAAAAAAAAATTCTGACTAATTCACTGATGTTTTTTTTTCATATTTATAACAAAAGAATATGGATATGTTGTTGCCGCGCCGCTGTGACGTCAGCGTGATAACGTCGCAGTGACACACACTCCTGCGGGAGATTTTTTTAATAAGAGTATCTCTACGTATCTCACCTCTTTGGATCGAGATAAGCGATAGCGTAGTTTTGCATATATTTTTTTTAGGCGTAGACAGGCTTCATGAGGGTGATCCACGTGGTGGCAACTCCCCTTTAATAGCATAGGAAGGGATTTGAAAGGGGGGAGATGCGGAAGGATAGAGGAAGGTAGCCAAGGGTTAACTAGGGACCCCGGGCTATAGTTTAAGGATCCTACTCGGCATTCGCCTAAAGAAATGCAGGGAAAACCTTAGAAAAACCTGCATCAGGTAGGTCGGGCATTGGGTACTTGTCCCACGCTCTTCCGATAGCGGGAGAGGATTTTGCTGTGGGGACGCAGCGTTCCCTTCTCCGTGCCTCGACCAGTTTAGGACGCAGCTGGCCGACTATTCCAATAGGAATAGCGGACAATTCTTACCGTATGCCCAAGGTCTGCGACCCCGGAACATGCACCTCTCAAAACAGGCCGAGGTGCCTCGGCTTGTGGGAACCTTAGTTCAAAAACGGAGAGGAAAAGGCATCCCCAAAGGTAGCCCCTTCGTATCTCTTCTAAAAGGTTCTGCCTGCGAGAGAACATCCCTCGCAGGTATTGCCTGCGAGAGAATAGCCCTCGCAGACCTGGGTTAACTAGGGCCTCCGGGCTATGCTTTAAGGATCCTACTCGACAATTCGCCTAAAAGTGATACAGGGTAAACCCTAGAAAAACCTGCATCAGGTAGGTCGGGCATTTGGGGGTTGGTTGTTGTGTCTGACCCCCACAGGTGTTTGTTTCCTGAATAGAAGTATTGGATGAGGAGGTAGCTCAGCTTTAAACTGACTGGTTATTATGGAAGTTTGTTAAAGACAGAAAATCATGAATAATAGTCGCCATTTTGTTCTGTAGACAATGATTCAGATTATATTTGTGTATGGAGGAGGATCAGGTTTTGTGTCTTGTGTTTGAGTCATGAATATCAGATTTGTCACTAGATAAATACCTGTCAAGGGGGGGGGGGGGGATTCGTCGGCCATTAGAAAGAATACGAGATTTATTCACTGACCAGACGTGACGTCACAGCGTGACGTAATTCAGTCGGCTTCACCCAGGCAAGACGTCAGCAACACGTCACGCCGTGACGTCACGCGTTTAATCGTCCATAGCTGCGGTTGCATGTGCAGGTTGGCACAGTTATAATAAACAATAGAGATTTTTAATATTACACTGCAGTTAATTACAGGCATAACTTTATATGATTATTCCGCGTGGTTGACGACTGTCTAGCGAGAAGCGCCGCCATACGAATGTCCTGTTTTCCCTTCTCATTTTAGACGGTTATGTCCCTTTATCTCGTTAAATTGCATCGTAAGCCCTATTGCAAACAAGGAGCTTTGCAAGAAATCCTTCTGCTTGAGGCGGCGCTATTTCCCTCCGCCGCGCGGAAACACGGCTCAGACGTTTCTTTCGATTCCTCAAGAATTCCTAAAAGCAAAGTTGCAGAGACGAGGAATAACTCGGCTTGGTCCATTTCACTACGGAGACCTATTTTTTTTATATAGAATATTATAAAGATTTACATCCATTTTAATACAGTAATGACAAGCGGCGGTCTCGAGCCTTGTTCAAGCTACGTGCAACGTCACAACAAGCAGCCATTTTTAATTGGATAATATCACCACAGCAGCTACAGTGTTGCCAATACTCTGACGCTGCAGGGTAACATTCTACATTTCTAATTCCGTGTACACAGTTTCCGATAGTGTCTCATTTTTTTTTAAAAAAAAGCAGCGGAATAATCCAAGACCTAATTGGCCCCCACGACATAAACACAAGCCTCTCAAGATGGCAGTACTTTTTCTGTCTTAATGGTCGCACTATGTTTTACCATAAATGTTTATTTCTTTAAAATACCATTTTAAATTTAAAAAAAATAATAGCCAAAATGTACGAATAATATTTTTTGTTTTAAAAACACGGTAAAATACTTTGAAAATATGAATTTTAATTATTGAACGGTTTAAAATTTATTTATATTGACATTATATCGATGGCTACAGCACCTTTGTGTGTGTGTGTCATTGCACGGTCCGGCCTCTGTTTCTACGTGCTGTCTGCTCTGTAGCACCAAGAGCAGGCAGTTAGTCGAGCTTTACGGGTAGTGCAGGAGGAGGAGGACGGGGGAACTTGCTGAAGAATGTGAAATAATTAATATATTATATAATTATAATTATCCTAATCTCTTAGGTTATGTTCTCTCATACTATTAGTTCAAGAAATAATCACTTGCAGTTTTTTAATTGCCTTTCAAGACTCTGTGTTTATTTTCTGAGAAATATTACGATAAATTGTGACAATCAGTCTGCTGCATTATATATATCTACTAGCTGGGTGCCCGGCGTTGCCCGAGATGTCATTTATCTATAACCCCCGATATGACTCCAATTTCAGCTGCTTTTGCGCAATTTTTATGTAACGCTACTCGAACCCTAATCATTATAATTAACTCTGAAAAATATTTCTTCAACGCAAATATTTGCCGTGTTTGCATGTTCCAAAATTTGCACCCCGCTACCCCTGCATCTGAGGGGTAAATGCCAATTTGAATGTCGAAACTAAACACAGTGACTTCCATAACCTTCGATTTGACTCCAATCTCGGTTGTATTCGCGTTATTTTACTGTAAAACATCTCCACCCCAAACCCGAAGGGTGTCCTTTTCACAGGGCGTAGGGGATGAAAATTGTATTCAGATAACATTCGTAGAAACACTATTAATATCTTTGACCCCTAAAAATATTTATCCGACTCAAATATCGGCTGTTTTAGTATGTTTAAATATTTCCACCCCGGCTTCTGGGGGTGGAAGACGCGTCTCACCCCGACAGTGTTTGTTTCCTGTTCGCAAAGAACACGTGTACGAAATTTGGTGAAAATTGCTCGACTGGTGTAGATTTGTATTTTATTTAGAAAACGTTTGTATGGGAAATAGAAAAGGGCTGTTTTTAGGGTTTTCCCGGAAATTATTCGATTTTTTCTCGCCTTTTAAACCTTCCCTAGACCTCCACGAACATTTCAAGACTAAGATAAGATAAATCCGTTCAGCCGTTCTCGAGTTTAGTGAGACTAACGAACAGCAATTCATTTATATATATATAGATAGATAACTTATTCAGAATAAATTATTATTAGAACCATTTCGCTGTTTACGTAGTGCGCCTTCTCCGTGTAGCTATAACATCCCTTATATTAATCTTCCTAGTCGCGAAACACAACGGGGTTTTTTCTTTTTTTTCTTTCTTTCCTGCTAACTTCCCTTAAACGTGAATCTTTTGTAACCGCGACCCGACGTTAACCTCTTTTTTCATAAAGTAGTTCCCTCTACATTGTCCCCTTAATATGGCCGCCGTTAAAGGGGCCGTGCAGTATTAACGACTTGAGGCTAATGCGACGAGCCTCCACAAACGACGCTAACCGCATTGCTTTTATTTTTGTATAAGAAAGTTACGTCTTCGACGCCGAAGACAACAGTAAATGAAATGAGACTAGTGAACAGTAACGTGGCCATTTTGTATCGCAGCACCTCGAAATGGCGCTTGATTAATTTGGGCGGCGACTCCGGACAAAAGGAACCTGCGCGACATGAATTGCCTGATTCTTATATTGGATAAACCGTTAATGAGATCATGTTAATGGTGACGTCATAAGCCTTAAATAAACACTGTCGTGGTGAGAGACACGTCTACAACCCCCCCCCCCCCCATGAGCGGGGATGGAGGGGGTTGAAAATTTCATACATGCTAAAACGGCCGATATTAGAGCCGGATAATTATTTTTCTGTGTCAAAGAAATTCATAGTGTTTCTACCGATGTAATGTGTGTATAACTTCAACCTCTAACAGCATGGGGAAATGAGCACTCTTAAGGGTGGGGGGTGGAGGTCCCTTACAGGAAAATAACGCTAATACAACCGAGATTAGAGTCAAATCCAAGCTTATGGATGTCACCAAGTTTAATTATGACATTAAAATTGGGCATTTAACCCCCACGGGCAGGGGTGGAAATTTCGGAACATGCAAACAAGGCAGATATTTGCGTTGAATAAATATTTTTTGAGGGTTAATTATATATATTGATTGTATTTCTACTGATGTTGCTTGTGTACAATTTTAACCTCTTTCAGGCATGGTAACGGTGCACCCTTAAGGGCTCGGGGGGGGGGGGGTGGAGTGGCATTACATAAAAAATAACAGTAACACATTCGAGTTTGGAGTCAAATCCGGGGTTATGGTTGTCGGTGAGTTTAATTATGATATTAAAGTGGCCGTTTAAGTCCGCCAAGCGGGGGTGGTTAAGGGTAGAAATTTTCAAATACGCTAACACGGTCGATATTGTAAGTTGGATAAATATTTTCGGGGGTTAAAGTTATTAATAGTGTTTCCTACCAATGTATAATAGTTAAATTTTAACCTTGTAGGCATGGTAAAGTATCACCCTTAATGTTGGGGGATGGATGGGCTTTACAAGAAAATAACTCGAATACAACAGAGATTGCAGTCAAACCCGGGGGGTTATGGATAACGCAATGCAATTTATAATCGCTGCGACGAAATAATAAGAACAAGAAGAAGAAAGGAAGCATTTGCATTCGCTCCACGACTAAATTCGCTGCAGATTTACGCAATATTAAATTTTAATTTTAAAATGGGATTCCAATAACGGTTATTTGCGCTTCGTAAAGTTGGCAAGAGGCCAGAGGTGACACGGTGCAGACTATCAGGTCGGCGCCATAGATCATA
This sequence comes from Zhengitettix transpicula, assembly GCA_037074705.1. Lineage (NCBI taxonomy): Eukaryota > Metazoa > Arthropoda > Insecta > Orthoptera > Tetrigidae > Zhengitettix > Zhengitettix transpicula. The sequence goes on along the minus strand of CM073591.1, from coordinate 23,065,820 downwards.
CGTGTGCAGCGAGCGAGCGAGCGGATTCGCCCAAAGATCGTCGGTTTCACGGATGCGTTGATTAATCGATAAATATTCAGCGTTGTGTTGTATGTTCCATGGATGGAAACAGAGATAATAAAAAGATGGCTGTTGATATGAACGTACGTAATTGATTCCCGTAACGTAGCCTAATAGATCGGTCAGAAAACCACAACATGGCGTCAGAAGTGTTTTTCCCTGATGAAGAATTAAAGAATTTCTTGCGCACGTTTGCGGATAAATAATGTAAAAGAGTGTTTCAAGATGGCGAGCAATCCTGCCGATATCGTAACCGCGAAAAAAAAACCTTTCAACTGGCTGAGAACTCCTCACGAATTTAATACTGGTGTGGCCCCAGCAGAAGAATGGAAGAGGTGGAGAAATAAATTCCAAATTTTTATTATTTAATTTACTTTATTATTTATTTTATTTATTATTTTATTTTATATAATGTATTATTTAACTTCATTATTTAATTTTATTTCGTACTTAATTTTATTTACTGATTAAGTTTTTTACTGCTTAATTTTGTTTACTGGTTAATTTTATTTAGTGGCTAATTTTATTTACTAATTATTTTTTTACTGCTTAATTGTTTTACTGGTTAATTTAATTTACTGCTTAATTTTATTTACTGCTCAATTTTATTTACTAATTAATTTTTTTCTGCTTAATTTAATTTACTGCTTAATTTTATTTAGTGGCTAATTTTATTTACTAATTATTTTTTTTACTGGTTAATTGTTTTACTGGTTAATTTAATTTACTGGTTAATATAATTTATGCTTAATTTTATTTACTGCTCAATTTTATTTACTAATTAATTTTTTTGCTGCTTAATTTAATTTACTGGTTAATTTTATTTACTGGTTAATTTTATTTACTAATTAATTTTTTACTAATTATTTTTTTACTGCTTAATTAAATTTACTGGTTAATTTAATTTACTGCTTAATTTAATTTACTGGTTAATTTAATTTACTGGTTAATTTTATTTACTGGTTATTTTTATTTACTGGTTATTTTATCTACTAATTAATTTTTTTTACTAATTATTTTTTTACTGCTTAATTAAACTTACTGGTTAATTTTATTTACTGGTTAATTTTATTAACTGGTTAATTTTATTTACTGGTTAATTTTATTTACTGGTTATTTTATCTACTGGTTATTTTATTTACTAATTATTTTTTTACTGCTTAATTAAATTTACTGGTTAATTTTATTTACTGGTTAATTTAATTTACTGGTTAATTTAATTTACTGGTTAATTTTGATTTACTGGTCAATTTTAATTTACTGGTTAATTTAATTTACTAGTTAATTTAATTTACTGGTTAATTTTTTTTATTGTTTAATTTTATTTACTGGTTAATTTTATTTACTGGTTAATTTTAATTTACTGGTCAATTTTAATTTACTGGTCAATTTTAATTTACTGGTCAATTTTAATTTACTGGTTAATTTTAATTTTCTTATTAATTTTGATTTACTGGTTAATTTTGATTTACTGGTCAATTTTGATTTACTGGTCAATTTTAATTTACTGGTCAATTTTAATTTACTGGTTAATTTTGATTTACTGGTTTATTTTATGTATTATTTTATTTTAATTATTTATTTGCAGATTTGGCCAGTAAAGAAGTGTGTCACGTCAGCGTGCAGTATTTAAACACATAAGAGGTGAGAAAATAATTTAAAACATTACAGTTACAGCATCACCAATTTCAGTCGCTTAAGTCTCATCAAATAAAAATTGTTTCTTTGTGCCAATTTCAAAGATATTTTTCCAAACATCAACAGGCAACATTTTTGCACGAAACGAGAATTTAATTTTAAAATATGTGTATAGTCAACCCATTTTTACATATTCCACACTCCAGAGACTCCATTCTGTACCACGCCCGGCTGCTTTCATGCAGTGTTTGTCTCTTCCGTCTTCTTTATTTTTCCTTGTCACGCGTTACATATGGGCCGATCATAATCCCGCGGACTTCCTGTACAGAACCTCTTTGGTCCATCCGTCATTTTTTTTCACCTCACAATTCTGTCACTTCAGATTTTCTTGTACCGCTCAACAACGCCGGATGTTCTCATCTCAAAACTCGCTACAAATGACTGGAGATGGAGGTGACAATATTTTTTTTTAAGTTGTGCATGTAAGAACGGCGCGTTCTTGAAATAGGAAAGTCAGCTTTATATGTACCTAGCTGAGTGCTCGGGTATTTATTTACCACTATAGTTAATACGAGAATTGAACTGAGCGACTCCTATAACCCCGGAATTGACATCAAACTCGGTCTTTTTTGCATTAATTTTTATTTTAAATCGCCTTCCACCACCGCCCTTACGATCAGGGTGTTTCCATGCGTTGCCTTTTGGTTTCAAATTAGACACTTAAAAATCATAGGTTACCACTATCAAATTAAGCGACCCCGGAAACGTTTTATTCGACGCTAATAACGGCCGTTTCGGAATGTTTTTAAATTCCACCCCCACACCTAGGGGGTGAAAGGTGTGTCTCAATCCCTCGGTGTTTGTTCCTCGATCGTAAGTAACATGTGCATAAAGTTTGGTCGGAACTGCTTTTCGCGTTTAAAATTGTAAAGGGATAATTTGTTTCACCCCCTTGCACCCTCACTTCTAGGATCTGAAATACATTTTAACCAGTATGGTAAATTTCAGAATTAAACTCAGCGACTCCTACAACCCCGGAATTGACATCAAACTCGGTCTTTTTTCAATTACTTTTTGTTTTAAACCCCTTCCACCACTACCCGAACGTTAAGGGTGCTTTCCTACGTTGCCTTTTGGTTTGAAATTAGACGCTTAAAAATTATAGATTATCACTATTAAATTTAGCGACCCCGAAAACGTTTATTCGACGCTAATAACTGTCGTTTAGGAATGTTTTTAAATTCCACCCTCATCCCTAGAGGTGAAAGGTGTGTCTCAATCCCTCGGTGTTTGTTCCTCGATCGTAAGTAACATGTGCATAACGTTTGGTCGGAACTGCTTTTCGCGTTTAAAATTGTAAAGGGATAATTTTTTTCACCCCCTTGCACCCTCACTCCTAGCAGCTGAAATACATTTTAACCAGTATGGTAAATGTCAGAATTAAACTCAGTGTCTCCTACAACCCCGGAATTGACATCAATCTCGGTCTTTTTTCCATTACTTTTTGTTTTAAACCCCTTCCACCACTACCCGCACGTTAAGGGTGTTTCCCTACGTTGCCTTTTGGTTTGAAATTAGACGCTTAAAAATTATAGATTATCACTATTAAATTAAGCGACCCCGAAAACGTTTATTCGACGCTAATAACTGTCGTTACGAATGTTTTTTAATTCCACCCTCATCCCTTGAGGTTAAAGGTGTGTCTCAATCCCTCGGTGTTTGTTCCTCGATCGTAAGTAACATGTGCATAAAGTTTTGGTAGAAATTACTCTAATGGTTTTAGATTGTAAAGGGGGATTTTTTGTTTCACCTTCTTCCACCCTGACTCCTAGCGGCAGAAATGTATCTTAACCAGTATGTGTAAATGGCAGAATTAAACTCAGCGACTTCCATAACCTCAGATTCCACACCAGTGTCTCCGTTGATACTCATTAATTTAAAATATATCGGCCCTTTCACCCACTTCCTCCCCAAAACGTTTATCCCCAACCCCCTCCATATAAACAACAACTTAACTGACATACTGAATGTCAGAATTGAATTCGGCGACATCCATAACTCCGGATTTGAGACCAATCTCGGTTGTTTCGCATTATTTTTTTATGTAACTCCGCTTCACCCCCTCTCCTCCCTTAGTGGTGGTGTAAAGGGGTTGAAATTATACACTGCAAACATCTGGAGAGAAACTATTAATTTCATCGACCCCGAGACGAAATTATTCGTTTTAAAATTTCACCCCCGCTGCGAATTTCTTAGCGCTTCGAAAACCCGACAGAAACCCTTCGCGGACGGGCAGGCAACAACTCACATCCCTCTCATCTGCTCCTCTTTTCTCAGATTTCTCTTCGCAAAAAAATAAAATACCATGTGGTCAAACCCGACACCGTCTACTAATTTCTGCCGTTCATAAGAAATTCAAACGTGATTTAATTAATGGATAACCGAAATTTAGCCAATATTTAATTACCTGAGGTGCCACACCACCATATTAATATTTAAATAAATTTAACAACGACGTTTTTATACGAAAATTACAAAAACAAAGATACTACACAATTTTATATATATCTTTGATAATATTAAATTTTAATACTAATTATAAGTGAATGCCACACGTTCAATAAAATAATAATTAAAAATATTATCAATTAAAATTAATGAACCCATATTATTTTTATTGTGTGTGTGTGTGTGTGTGTGTGTGTGTGGACCTAACTAACACCGCATTTGTTTATTTAATGAGGGAAGTAAAAAAAATTTGGTTAATTGGCTGATCCAATTGTGTTGATGTTAATGGAAATTGTGTTGACAAAGATGTTATTGAGACAAGGATATTGACCAACGTGTGTAGTATGTATTAGTGGGGGGACTTCTTCAGTAGTTGTAGTAATAATAATAGTCTTTGGTTTCTAATTAATTGCATTCGCATAAACAACTGAAGCGGGACCGTGATTTAAAAATTTGAGGCAAGAGAAGTGAGTTAATGCCGCTGAGGGTTTTTACTGTTGTCAAGGATTCTTTTACGAGTAATAAAGATACGACAGTAAAAGAAAGAGTAAACTGTTTATGGTTAGTTGTGGAGCAGTCCTCGGGCTTGGCTGCGTCCAGAGTCGACGAGGCGTCTCTTTTCTGCTGGTGGCTGAGCCGCAGGACCTGCATCATCAGACAGGTAAGTTCTGTCCACTCACCCAATTCGGGAATAGAACTGGAGTTGGTCGGTTCTCGAATACTTCTTCTTCAAGCTGGTGCTCGGGCTCTGAACGTACTAGATTGAGCCGTCGAGGGCTTTTCTCTGGAATCAGCTCTGATTCGTAACCCCCTTTCCCTGAAGACGAACAGAGTTCATGCTGTTCGCAAAGTAGGATTATTTTTCATTATCCTTGCACCATCTTGACACGAGAACAAAGGTACCATTTAATTAAGTGATAGTAGTTTCTGGATATATTTTTTAAAAAATGGCTGCCTTTATGACTGATAGCTTTTATGAAATTCTGCCTGATCCTTAGAAAATACAGACAGCATGGCTGAACATTTATTTATTAAATCTTTGGAATATTTCATTAACTATCGGGTAAAACCAAATTGGTGATACGGTTGAAGTCTTATAAATTCTTGCAAAAAACAAGATGTAGTGGTTTCAAATCCTGTGTTATTATCTGTGTAACATAGGTTCCAGAACCCAACCCTGAGGTACATTATAATTCATAGGGCAAAAGTTAGACTTTTGGGTATTGAACTTTTCAGAAGAATTTATGATTTGGGAAAGACACCAGTTAATTAAGAGATAGTAGTTTATGATTATGTATACTTTTTTAAAAAAATGGCTGCCTTTATGACTGAGAGCATTTATGAAATCCTGCCTGATCTTTAGAAAATACAGACAGTAAAGGTGAACATTTATTTCTTTAATCATTGGAATATTTCATTAACTATCATGTAAAACCAAATTTCTGATATGGTTGAAGTCTTAAATATTCTTGCAAAAAAACAAGATATAGTGTGTTATTATCTGTATAACTTAGGTTCCAGAACACTACCCTGAGGTACATTATAATTCATAGGGTCAAAGTTACACTGTTGGTTTATTGAACTTTTCAGAAGAATTTATGTTTGTGTAAGGTACCATTTAATTAAGATATAGTAGTTTCTGAATATATATATATATTTTTAAAAAAATGGCTGCCTTTATGACTGAGAGCTTTTAAGAAATCCTGCCTGATCCTTATAAAATACAGACAGCATGACTGAACATTTATTTCTGTAATCATTGGAATATTTCATTAGCTATCGGGTTAAACCAAATTGGTGTTACAGTCTTTAAAATTCTTGCAAAAAAAACCAGATATAGTGGTTTTAATTCCTGTGTTATTAGCTGTGTATTTTAGGTTCCAGAACACTACCCTGAGGTACATTACAATTCATAGGACCAAAGTTACACTGTTGGTTTATTGAACTCTTCAGAAGAATTTATGTTTGTGAAAGGTACCATTTAATTAAGATATAGTAGTTTATGAATATATATATATATATATATATTTAAAAAAATGGCTGCCTTTATGACAGAGAGCTTTTAAGAAATCCTGCCTGATCCTTAGAAAATACAGACAGCATGGCTGAACCTTTCTTTATTAAATCTTTGGAATATTTCATTAACTATCGGGTAAAACCAAATTGGTGATACGGTTGAAGACTTAAAATTATTGCAAAAAACAATATATAGTGGTTTTAATTCCTGTGTTATTATCTGTGTAACTTAGGTTCCAGAACACTACCCTGAGGTACATTATAATTCATAGGGCCAAAGTTGGACTGGTGGGTATTTAACTTTTCAGAAGAATTTATGTTTGGGAAAGGTTCCTTTTAATTAAAAGATAGTAGTTTATGAATATATATATATTTTTAAAAAATGGCTGCCTTTATGACTGAGTGCTTTTATTAAATCCTGCCTGATCCTTATAAAATACAGACAGCATGGCTAAACATTTCTTTCTTTAATAATATATATATTTCATTAACTATCGGGTAAAACCAAATTGGTGATATGGTTGGAGTCTTAAAAATTCTTGCAAAAAAAAACAACATATAGTAGTTTTAATTCCTGTGTTATTAGCTGTGTAACGTAGGTTCCAGAACCCAACCCTGAGGTACATTAGAATTCATAGGGCCAAAGTTGGACTGTTGGGTGTTGAACTTTTCAGAAGAATTTATGTTTGGGAAAGGTACCTTTTAATTAAGAGATAGTAGTTTATGAATATATATATTTTTTAAAAAAAATGGCTGCCTTTATGACTGAGTGCTTTTATTAAATCCTGCCTGATCCTTATAAAATACAGACAGCATGGCTAAACATTTATTTCTTTAATATTTGGAATATTTCATTAACTATCGGGTAAAGCAAAATTGGTGATACGGTTAAAGTCTTAAAAATTCTTGCAAAATTTGATTAGAAAAAAGAATAATCACAAATCAGAAAGGGTGTGCAGTTCATTGTCAACACAACTAATTTGTTGGTATGCTTAAATATTAAAATTTGTTACGGATATTGCCATGAAGCAAGCAGTAATTAAACTGACGCAGTAAAAACGAAAATTACGGCTCGTTGCGCCATTATTATGTATATGTGAAAGAAACTTAATGCCACGGGTATTTTGGTACGCTTGATGAAACTGAGTTTAAAATTACCCTTGCGATGTTTTATATTTTTAACAAGTTTTTTTTATTATTACTTGTTGCTTTCGGAGCTGTTTGTTCCCCCCCCCCCCCTCACGTGAAATATTTTGCATAGTTTATTTTTTACTATTATAATTTAAAATTTTATTATTACCGTAGAATATTTTTATCTATATTATTTTTATTGTTTACATTTAATTTGCGTAATAATTTTTCTAATCGTGAAAGTAAACTTTCAATAAAAATGCTGTCTTTTTAATTATCTTATGCGTAACAGCACCACAGACAACCTTTTTTTTAATGAGGATTATATTAGGTATTAGGCAAACTAATAATGATGAATAATTCAAGTTCACCGTTTGAATATAATCTTTATAGGGTTTACTGGAAGGGGTTGGCTTGATTATACCCAAACGGCGGCCATTTTATTTTTTAAAAATTTTTTTGGCAGCGGAAGACGTCATTTGTGACGTTCTGAGACGACATGGCCGCCAAAACACCCGAAAGCGAAGTACTGATGACGTCACTCACCTCTCATACTACTGTCAACCCACCGAAGTGGTGCCAACTTCAACATAAAACCACCAAAAAAAGAAATTATTCGCGTGATGACGAAAATGCTTGATTTTAAACTTTTTATGAAACACGCAAAAAAAAGGCAATTTTTTAACTGCGTGGTGACGTCACCGTGAAGTTAATAATAACGCACGCTTAAAAACATTACATAGAAAGTCACACTTATCGTAAGGAAAAGTAAAGAAAATATAAAATTTGACGATGACGCTTATTTTTTTTAGGGTAACAGGCTACATGAGGGTAATCAACATGGTGGCAATTCCCCTTTAATAGCATAGGAAGGGATTTGAAACGGGGGATGTGGAAGGGTAGAGGAAGGTAGCCAAGGGTTAACTAGGGGCCCCCGGGCTATGGTTTAAGGATCCTACCTTGCATTCGCCTAAAAGTAATGCAGGGAAAACCCTAGAAAAACCTGCATCAGGTAGGTCGGGCATTGGGTACTTGTCCCACGCCCTTCCGATGGCGGGAGAGGAGTTTGCTGTGGGGACGCAGCATTCCTTTCTCCGTGCCTCGAACAGTTTAGGAGGCAGCTGGCCGACTATTCCAATGGGAATAGCGAACAACTCTTACCGTATGCCCAAGGTCTGTGACCCCGGAACATACACCTGTCAGAACAGGCCGAGGGCCTCGGCTTGTGGGGACATTAGTTCTAAAACAAAAAGAGAGGAAAGGGCATCCCCAAAGGTAGCCCCTTCGTATCTCTCCTACAAAGTTCTGCCTGCGAGAGAATATCCCTCGCAGGGCTTGCCATGGGCAGGAGAGGGGTTTTTTTTAGGGCAACAGGCTACATGAGGTTGATTCACATTGGGCTACCCCCCTTTAATAGCATAGGAAGGGATTTGAAAGGGGGGATTTACCTCGGGCAGGAGATGAAAAGGGAAACAAACTATATATGTAAAATAATCCCAATGCATCAGCGACAGTGTTGCCAATACTCAGACTCGCTACATTTCTAATTCCGTCTACATAGTTTCCGATACTGTTTAATTTTTAAAAAAACGGAATAAATTAGCAGCAAATTTACACATGAACGTATTGTTTCCCCTCTCTGTACATTTTTTTAAAATAAAGTTAATCGTTGGAAAAAGCTACGCATAATGACATTATTTTATGCAGGGTCGTGTGGTAAATTTTTTTAATAGTTTCTCCTTTTTTAAAATAACTATTTATTGTTGTTTTATTTAAAAAATACTACTTTTGTTTTTAATATATAAACTACTTTAAAATAATTTAATTACTGAACGGTTCAAATTTATTTATATTTAGTTGCATCTCTGCGCCATTTCATGCTTCTTACGTGCTGACTGCTTCGTAGCACGGGGAAAAAAGAGGCAGTTAGTCGAACCGTTAAACGGGGTTAAAAACGGAAATTCTGTGCACACGCATTTCTAATTCCTGACATAAAATAGTGTGCGACAGCCGCTTGTAGCAACCGACACGGTCGGCTGGCTGCATTAGCGGGAGCGAGTGCTCCATTAAAGCGGGCAGTTCTTCGAAATCGAAGCAGAAATTCGCACTTATTTATGAAGGTTCTTGAAATTAATAAAATTTAATTCTTCCTGGAAATTATTTATGTGCTGTAGCACGTCAGTTACTGTAATTGAAACGGATTTTTTTTCTATTCCGGTCCCGACAGCCAGAACGCTTGATTAATTAAGCGTCGAACTGAATTGAGGAGGAAATAAATATTATTCTAACGGTGAGAAGTGTATTATCCCTGTTTAATCAGAATGAATTTAATTCTAGGTTTGTTTACGTCTTACGATCCACCTAGATCCAGTAACCCTATTCTTCACGTTTCCCTTTCCCCCCTTAAATGCACCGTAGAAGTGCTCAAAAGTGCTTCCATTTCCACAACAACGAAAAAAAAAAAAAACCTCCCTCTATACTTTCAAGATATAAAAATCTAATTTGTCCTTTGAAGCGATGGCGCTGGCTCTCACCCTCTTCAGTTGAATTACAATTTTTTTAAAGAAAGAAAGACAGGCTGAATAATTGAATCAAGTGTCTTTTCCGCGTATTGAAATCGGGACACGATCAAATAAAATGGATTAAGGGTACAAAAGACTGAAGAATAACGTCGAAATTTCAACACAAATTTGGAACGTCAATTTAATTGTTTTATTTAAATTCACATAATATTTTAATGGTTCATTTAGTGAAATTTTATACTAAATTTCTTCATTTCGTTGGGATTTGACCAATTATTGTCTTGTAAATTATATTTATTTATTAAATTTTTCTTAGATACAACTGAAGCGGTCCCTGAGTAAAGGTTAAAAAATTCATTTGTACTTAATAGAAAATTTTCTTGTTGATAAATTCTGACCTTTTGGTCATTTTTCAAAAAAGAAAAGAAATAGAAAAAAAACGGGTAAAAAAAACGAACAGAAAATAGCCGAGAGAACGTGTGAGGGGAACAGGAATTGATTTAGCCGCCAAGTAAAGCCGGTGGAAAGGAATTTAGTGGCCATCGTCGCAAAGGAAGAAGAAATGCTTTGCGCGATCGTGGGAGGCGTGGATAGTGAGAGATGATATCATTTTGTGATTTTTTAATTTCAAATTCAGGGATGCGTAACTTCCTTATATCTATATTAAATTGAACCCCCCCCCCCCTTTTGAATTCCAAAACATGAATTTATTCACTGTATTTTTCCTTGTCTAACCTTTGCTTGAAAAGGCTCGCATTCTTCTCGCCTTTCTCCTCACAGGATCCTCTCTCCAGACGTTATTAATCTCCAGTTACGTTCCTGAACGAGCTGGCTATTATGAGCCATTTTTACTATATTAAATTCCTCCTCGGCGTGGCAGACGTTTCTGGAGTTAATTGGCGTGGACAGTTAGGAGGGAATTTCCTGGATTCCTTTCTTCTCGAATTAATTTGCACAATTTCCTGGCCTAAACTTCGTCTGACATAAAGCAGGGTTTCAACTCCATCATTTCCATATTTTATTAACAGTCCACCCCTTTTTGAAACACAAAATTCATTCTTCAGACCTTCCCTTCTCCGCTTCTAATGGATGTAATCTTTTAAGTCACCGTTCTATTTTCTTACTGTTTTGTTTTAATATTTTGATTTTGATCTGTTATTATGTCATTGTATCTAAACTCTGTCTAATTATTTCAGAAATCAGTATTAGTTGACACGTTAAGTCTTCTTCAGTCCAGGTGGGGTATGAGCCAAGGAAACTGTCATCTTACGTAACACATCCTGTATTTTTGTAAGTGACATTGGCGAGTGTATCGACCCTTCTTCAGCCTTAACACTGGTTTCCTTGGTCACGGTAGACCCACTGTTTTCATCTTTCTTTGTTCACTTACAAGAAGAGTTTTAACTCAATCTTTATTCGGCCATCCCTCATACAAACACTTCACTTTTACCTGATTTAATCAATTATACTAACATTGATACATCTTTCCTCTTTAAATAAAATAACAAAAATTTTAAATTAAATTTTTTTTCAGAACTATTTCTAAGTTCAACAACTGGTTTAATAACTCTTCAAGAACGAGTAACTACATTTGATGACTGTCCGATATTACAATCATTCTCACAGTGATCTTGATTTGCTGTCATATATTGTTTTTACTTCTTCCCACCTGGCGGCACTGGATAGTCTTCTAGGACCTGGACTGTATAGTTTGAATGAGTGTCTTTTGGATACTCAACTTCTGTACTGGTTTGAAACTCCTCGAGTGTTGGCTATTCCTTCTAATAGTTTTGTTATTTTCTGTCAGCAACTTCCTTCTCCATCTTTAACTTTGGCATTCCAACAGTTCTTATGACGATCCCATTCTCTAACAATTTCACTCGCTTCTGAAGCTTACACTTATGATGAGAATATTCATTTTTTTGATTTTGCAATTGCTCATTTGGTAATCTGGTTCACAGAGTGCGGTTCATGACTAGGTGAATGGTGAATTTCTATAGTTAAGCACAACCATGTTCAACTCATTTTCATTGTCTGCCTTTTTTAACAGTCGTTTTACAATTTGCACTCCTTTTTCGGCTGACCCATTGGATATTGGATAATAAGGCGTTTACTTGGTAGGCTTAAAATCCTTCTTCCCTTTTCCCTAAATTAATTGATTATACTAACATTGATACACTCAAACATCCATGTCTGTACCAGAATTTGAATTCTATGTTATTCAAGGCAAAGACATTGACCTCTACACAGCAGCATGTCGGCAGTTGCTTAATAAAGTATACCGTAATGTTATATTTGTTTTACAATCACTGGATAATTCTATTGTTGGCAGATGTTAAAATACTTTATAAAAATGGGAGTAATGAACCTTTATTTACATAGTATATCTGTGAACCACTTTTGTTTATGGGAAACTACCAAAACAACACTAACCACAAACACAATTTAGATTCACATAAATATTTAACAGTCCAAAGTTTAATTATACACAGGAGATACATGCAGACATTATCTTACAAAATAAACACACTAAATCAAGATTAGGTTCTGTTCAATAGAGTGCCTCAAAAGTTACAGTGATTAACTGGAAGCAAAATACTTAACTGAACTTTATAAAATGTGATTATGGCATTAGATTTACATATGTATAATTAACTTGTGCTGCACGTTGTAACAATTAGAGTGATAAAAATTAATCAATCATTATTTGACATTATTTATGACTATCTAAATTCACACATTTCCAGTTCCTTCAATCCTTTAAACAATTAATTAAATTGTGATGCAATTCATACAGAAAATTTAATGTTCTAAATCAGTCAATAACTAAAACTTTATTCTTTACTAATGCCATGCTCTTTTTATTTGAAAATCCTTCTTATGGTAAAATGCTTGATTATGATAAATTATTTCCATGTCCATGGAATGTGAAGCATGAACCCAGCAGCTATTAGAATTTTTTAAAAAAACAATTTATTTGATATTTATATGTCAAATTATTGTAACTACAAATTTATTTCATGGTTTCATTTTATATTTTGTCTGTATTCAACCTAGTTTAAAACATTTTTTTTTTTAAAAAAAACATTTTTTTTCAGGTGTAGCAGAATGAAGAACATATTGACTCTAAGTCTACTTCATTTGTGCCTAGCATTTGCAGCCAATTCATCAAACAAAAAAGTTTACAGACTTTCTGATAATGTTATTCCATATAATTATGACTTAACTGTTGTTACACACTTGGGAGATATGGGCAAATTCTCCTTCAATGGAATTGTAAAGATTACTGTAAGTCCTAAAAACTAAAGATTCATATTCTCCAGTTATAATAATTAGTCCATGTGTAGGAAACTTTGATAACACAATTGTTAAAAATTGACTTTCAACAAAATAAACACATAAACTGACCAGCAGTCAGCAGATAGCTCGGAAATCTTTATATACATTTCATGCTTTTAACTATGTCAAGCTTAGAATCGTGTTTTCAATGCAGTGTGGAATTTAAGATACAGAAAGCTATAAACTGCTCCACTTAATTGGAATGTTCCTGACTAGATCAATGTAAGGGATTGCAGACTCATATTCATCTGCACTTTAACTGAAGCTTGTTACTTCCTGAACTGTTTACTGTTCACAATGCCACTCCTTTTCCTTCTTATTTCTTCTCCATCTGAGGCAATGAAACACATGAGCAATGTTATTCATTTATATAAACTATTATTGTGCAAAGTCTTCTACATTCACAGACAATGAAGAACATTAAAAAAAAAAAACATTCACCCAGATGTGAGGAGGCTGCCACAGTTGGTGATCGCAGACTCATTTAGTTGATTAAAAGTATATTTCGATCAAATATTAACTTATAATATAATATTTATGCTGCAATTTTTAGTTATTTAAGATTTTAACTTTTATGTTTTAAAAACAATTTTTTATTCAGATTGCGAGCAAAGTGAGAAATACACGAGTAATTAAAATTCATGCTAAAAATCTTGATATACCTGATAAATTAACCAGAATTACTTACACATATAATACAAGGAAGAAAGTAAGAATTATTAATTATGAAATGGATGAACAAAATAATTTCTATGTTATTTACCTGGACAAGCCACTAATTCAAAACTCAAAATGCATACTTTCCATAAGTTTTGCTGGAAATCTTAGTGATAGTGATATGATGGGATATTATCGCACAAGCTACACTGATAAAAAGACTGGAGAGAAGAGGTAAGTATCTACAATAATTTATATTAGTCATAAATTTGATTTATATGATTTATTTCTTAGATTAGTCCTCGAATGTGAAAATTGAATATGTCATTACATAAAATTACATAATAAATTATTAAAAGCTACAATTAATAACAATTTGATGTTTACATGTACATAACTAAACAATTGAGACACAGATTTTACTGTTAATATAACAACGTGTAGTGAGTACATCAGCGACTTTGTTTGCATGCTTACAAAATGCAAATTCTGCAACATCTGATGCTGAATGACAAATCATTCTGACAACAATTTGCTATGGATATGCTACAGCGTATTGTTACAAAGTACGTGGCAAGAAATTTAATACAGACTCGATATTCCTTGTGCTACAAATTCTTCACATGTAGAAGTGAACTGATAATTATTAAAAAAAATTATTTGAGATGTTCTAGCACATGTTGTGATTTCATTATCATATCTATTGTAGTTCCCCCCCCCCCCCGGGCTTTTTAAATGTTGGAGCTTTGAACAGGACCCCTTGTATTATATTTCAATTTTTTCATGAAAACTGGGGTTAAGACTGAGGGGGAATTGACACATTGACCACATGCCACTCCTAAATCCAGAATGTGTCATGTAAGACAGTCGTTCCGGTAGGCCAAGGCCTTTCAAGGACTGTCGAGCCAAGGAGTAGTATTAATGTTTCAATTTTTAATGGTAAATGTATTGATTGTACACAAGAAATCTACTGGTGGAAGATTGTTAACCCTGTCAAGTAGGACAACCAGAGAATCATGTGATGTGGAATTATGGAAGATGATTGTAGGTTTAGTTGCAGAATCTACTTCTTTGTTCTAAATAATAATTTCGCTAAAGTAGTTTCAGAGTTGTTCAAACAATTTTAAATATTAACCATATCTTAGTTTACAATTTTAATTCTATGACCTATAATTATATTTTTCAGATGGTTGGCTGTCACACAATTTCAACCAACTGAAGCAAGAAAGGCTTTCCCGTGTTTTGATGAACCAAGTTTCAAGGCAACCTTCAAAATAAGCTTGATTCATATGGATAAATACACTTCAGTTTCTAATATGCCCTTGCTTTTATCTGAAGAAATGTACATGCTAAATCATTGTGGAGAGAGTACATTTTCCTATAATAATTGTTCTGCTTAAGTACTATATTTGTGGTGTTCTTAACAAATTTGCATAATCAAATACATGCATGCAATGCAAAAATCAAATTAAGTATAAATTTTATCATTAATAATGTCAACATATCGGTATGTAAAAATATTTTATGTTTTTTTCTGTTCTGACATGCAGTGAACCTCGTACTGGTTGGGTAAAAAACACGTTCATGTTAACTGAGATAATGTCAACATATACAGTAGCATATACTGTATCTGATTTTGTTCATCAAGACAGCAAACCAAAGAAAAATGAATCTCTGGTTCGGGCATGGGCACACCCAGATGCAATAAATGAGACATCTTTTGCATTAGATGTAGGAATTAAACTTTTGAAATTCTATGAGAATTACTTTCATATACTTTATCCATTGCCAAAGTTAGATTTGTTTGCAGTTCCTGACTTTATGTTAAGTGGAATGGAAAATTGGGGGCTAATTATGTTTAGGTAATGTATTATTTCAAATCTCAAACAGTTTAATGAGTTATTCACTTCTTTTTCTCATTATAGATCAATTATAAGTTAAGAATGTCTATCCACATCCTTAAAACCTTGCTTCTCTGAATCATTGTAAATGGCCAATCTAATATAATCTATTATGTACCTCACATGTAACTAACATGAATTCTTATTTATATGATTACTTTGTTGATGTTGCAATTTAATTTTATGAGAAACTCCTTTGTTTATTCAATCATAATATTTGGTGTCCAATACTTCATAAGAATAATACAAACAATATTGGTATTTTTTTTATTCCCTAACTCTAAATTACCTTTTGTTTTGTACTCTTATAATAACTGTTACATTTTTTCTACTGATACACAACTTTTATTCATTTCTATAGCAATTAAAATATATAAATATTTTTGCTGTTGTTAATAGAAATGGATAATTAATTTACAAACAACATTTCATTTAAAAATTATATTTATTCATGATTAGTATGGTAGCTTTAGTATTGTTGAATTCAATTTTTCTCATTAACTTACTACATACATTGGAGAAACTCAAAATTTAAAAGTATTTTCTTCGCTGTGGTTGACATACGTGTGGCCCAGCTGGGCATGTCAGTGCCACATTTATTACTTCTATTATTAACTTTTAATGTTCTACATATGTCTTCAGAAGCACATATAACCTAATTATCAGTTAGAACTTAACTGTAATTTATTTTGTATAAAGAATAAACCATCATTAGCATTTGTGGCTTATCTTACATTCATTTATTGTAGACTCTCAATAAATATTATTCTACTGATTTAGAAGAAAACAGTCTTACAAGTGTCCGCTCAAGTGCATCCTCTTAAAAAAAAAACCATCAGCAATACTTCTACTTTAAATATTCTAGTCACCATCAAATTATAATTATTTTGTTTATTATGTTAATGTCATATGTATTTTCATTTATAAAATCTGTCATTAATTTTCTTCTTCACAGGGAAAAACTGATGCTCACTGATCAAATCCTACCAAATGCTCTGCCTCAGAGTGAATGTGCATTATTAGTATCTCATGAAATTGCACATCAATGGTTTGGTAATTTGGTGACTATGAAATGGTGGACTGAGATATGGCTCAATGAAGGCTTTGCTTCTCATATGGAAGGCAAAGCTGTTAATGATGTATGTAATATTCTATGTTGACTATCTGTAATTTGTAATATATTATGTATGTAAATATACACACACAAATTTTAAGAATTTTTAATTATTAAGTGACAAAGTCACAATTGATTATTGCATAGTGAGGAAAAACAGAAATATATAACAAAGGTTGGGAATACACTCTGAAGAAAGCATATGGTTTAGGTATATTAATACGCTCAAAGGAGGCATATGTTCAAGTTGTAGAGAGGAAAGGAAGAAGAAGGAAAGACTGATAATACAATTTATATTATACTTTAATTTAGTGCCAAAGTCACATTGAATCTAGGATAGTGAGGAAAGATAGAAAATAATAGGAGAAAGGTGAAAATATGCTTTACGAGAAAGCAAATGCTCAGGCGTTGAATTACACTCACAGAAAATATATATATATATTGTAAAGATTTGACTTTATTACCATATATAAAAAAAACTTTATTACATAAAAAATACAAAAAAAATTGATTGGGCACCAGCCGATATATATATAGTCTGATAAAAATAACAATAATTAGCTGTGGCTTGGCTAATGAAATACTCCTTCTCTACAAGGTAATGTGGGCGGTGTCTATTCATAAACAGAGCTTGGTTCCGTACTGTGTAAAAAAATCTTTAACGTCTGAAGGCACTTTACATTAATGGTGATCCTTACTTTATCTTGTAGCTTCAGCTGACTTGCAGCAGATCACTGGTCTTGTAGCACCCCATGATCTCCTTCTTTGGCCTCACGCGATGGACGTCCACAATCTAAACTTTTGTTTTCACTGGGCAGCCAATTTTTGCACCCTCTCGCCTTCCTCACTTCACTTTCAGTCCCCTGGTCAGTCTCTCGGGTGCGGAGTATATACCCTTACCCCACAAACGATGCATAGAAAAGGAACGGGTATCCTCGGATTCTCAGGGCATCTCCAGCGCACATGCACTTTTAATTCGTTCTGCCAAGGCCCTCTGAGACACTCTCAGGCCCGCAGACAAAGGGCGGCCACTTATCAATGTTATTCACTAATATATATATATATATATATATATATATATATATATATATATATGCTATTCTATTCCTATTTAATTGTATA
Source organism: Zhengitettix transpicula (assembly GCA_037074705.1). NCBI lineage: Eukaryota > Metazoa > Arthropoda > Insecta > Orthoptera > Tetrigidae > Zhengitettix > Zhengitettix transpicula. Next base: position 23,047,812 of record CM073591.1, on the reverse strand, counting down.
AAGTGCACATTTTTGCTGATGCATTTTTACTTTCTTCACAGTTATTCCCAGACTGGAATATTTTACTGTATGATACATTACGAAAAATTCAAAATGTATTTACTCTTGATGGATATGAAGCATCACATCCTGTACATGTACCTATTTCTCATCCTGGCGAAATATACCACGTTTTTGATGACATATCTTACCAGAAAGGTGAGTTTACATAAATTGCATTTTAAATTTTCATATTTATGATTGTGCTATTTTATGTTAATGGTAATCACTTATAAATATGGACACCAATTGTTACTGGTGATATTTAAAGCATAAAAGCACACTTATATGAATGGACTCAGCCTTCAGTGCAACAATGTGGGGCATGACAAAAATGTAGCAAAGAGTTGCAGAAAAATGTGGATTCAATCAAATGTTCAATTGTAGCCTCTGCATTGCTGTCCAATTTAACCCAATTTACAAAATGGGTTAAACACATAATAATATAAACAATCATTACTGCTTTACATATTTAAGTGCGAACGGAAAACCTGAGAATAAAATCATTCAAAATAACGAACACAAAGAAATGTAAACAACCAATTGCTTGCAAGAATACTAAGAGTGTAAACAAAAATGAATAAGAAATTAAATTAAGCTAAATAAATTCCTCAAATTACCAAATATTGTCTCAGATTGATAGAGTTGCATTTCTCCAATTTCACCTCTTTACCTCAATTTTTAGAAATTATTTCAGTTCACACAAATCCTTCCTTTTTGCTAATAAATTTAACCTCTTTCAGGTAGCATTCTGATTCGCATGATCAATATTATGTTGGGTGAAGAAGCGTTTAGAAGTGGTTTGTCAAATTATTTGAATAAACTTAGTTTTTTCAATGCTGAAAAAGAAGACTTGTGGCATCATTTAACAGTAAATGCTCACAAGCTTGGTGTTCTTCCTAAGACTACATCTGTAAATAAAATAATGGACCCTTGGCTACTACAAAAAGGATATCCTATTGTCACAGTAACAAGAGATTACAAAAAAGGCACAATAAGACTGAGTCAGGTGAAATATTTCTTATAGAGGAGCAGAATGATTAACCATAATGTTGTCAAATATTTATATATATATAAAATATCTACAAATTGCAGTATCTTAATGATACATTCATATTAAAAATTCATGAAAAAATATCTGACATTCACAACAACATAAATAAACAAATACAAACCCTTATGTCAGAAAATTATGTTCATGGACAAAACATTAAATAAATGACATTTTATCCTATTTTAGGACCCCTTCCGGTTTAATGATTTTGTATTCAAATTATGCAATTATTAAACCTGAAGCATTCGTAAACTAGGACGAAATGTCGTTTATTTAATGTTTTGTTAATAAACCAAATTTTCTGATATAAGGCCTTGTGTTTGTTTACAAATTAAAAATAATTTAATATTTTAAAAGAAAGTTATGAATCTAAATTTTCCTTAACAACTTTTCTGATGAACATATTATGTACACTAAACTAACTCCTATTGTATTGGCTTTGTGCTAAATAAAACCTTAATATTTCTTAATTATACAATCTTCTAAATAACAATTTAACAAAGTGTTTACTAACTTAAACCTATTGTTGTAAAATACTAGTCTCATCTGCATTTTAAAAAAGTTTCTTTAAATTCTTATAAGGTACTCGATAAATTTTATAGTATTCTAATAAGATATGAAAGATTCAATTATAAATTTCTATTTTAGTTCTATTAAAAGGTATCTAGCGAATCAACTCTTAAAAACCTATTGATTGTGTATTACTAATATCTTACAAAACATACCAATATGGGCAGAGAAACTGAGATCAGCATCTTACATAATGCCTAAATATTTATTACTAATAAGAGAGTCCACAATTATGTTGCCAATTCTAATATAAATTACTTATTTAATACATTCATAACCTATTAAACCATGAATTTTCTGTTGTTTCTGCAGTCAATATCAAATATTTTGACATTGCCACATCTTTCTTAGTTTCTTTAATAATATACATAAAATACCTTATGCAAGTATAACAAGATTTTTTTTTTCTGTGGCAGACAAAATTTTTATTCACTCAAATAAATAAAAAGAGTAAAACATCAAAGTATTGTTGGAATATACCAATTACTTATACGACAAGAAAAACTCAAGATTTTAAGAATACAAAACCTCAGATATGGCTTACATGTAAAAACAATAACCACACTTACTTTACTAAAGCAGAAAAAGAGGATTGGATTATTTTTAATATACAGTTATCAGGTATGTATTGTAATTAATTAAATGTTCTTTACTGGGTATGTGAATCATTGGAATGATTATTTTAGATTTTGACCTAATGACAGAATTTCAAATTAATTAATTTCTTATTGAAATCAACACTACAGAAAATAATAATCTCATATGACTGTTAACTTTATGATTTAATATTACATTCTATCTATATCCAAAAATGTACTGTTGCTGGGCAGAAGCCTAATTGTATTTAAGTCGGCATTCTAAGATATCAGAGAACATCATTTATGAATCCTAATTCCAGAACTTTCTTCACTAATCCTTTTCTCTTTGTTTTCTGTCAATATTTTGACATCAATCTGCTTGTTGGAATATACAATTTCTGCAGCATCATGTTACAATAATTTAATAAAGATTTTTCAAATTATGTAGCTTTTGCATATTACAATGTCAATAATTAATGTTAAATATAATTTACATATTTTAAATTTATTTATATTGTAATGCCAATTAATTAAGACATTAATAGTGAATTTGAAAATCTAAATTGCTTGAGAAATCTATTCTTGATGGCGGTACAGAACAGAACAACAATAGAAAAGTCAAGCACTGTTTCTTGGTCGGAAGAAGTATGCGCGTTCAAAATTTGTGAGAAGGGAGTTAGTTGGTTGGAAGGTTTGGTCAGATGCAGGTCCCATTAAGATATTGAGAAGTCAAGTTCACATTAGGATATTGAAGAAGTTAGTTAGCAGGAAAGCTTGGTCAGATGCAGGTCGCAGGAAGATATTGAGAAGTTTGAGTTGGCAGCCAGACACGACAGAAATTGGTCGTGTTGAAATAGACAAGACAATTTCAAATATTGGTCCCTGAACATTTTGCTCAAGACGAAATATTCACCCGAGCAGAACTATGAAACCTGCTAAGCACAAACAGTCTTGTGAACATAGCCGGGCAGAATTAGCAGAAGTCAACCGAGAGAAAGACGAAAGGAGGATCATCCTGGTTCCTGAGTTTTGATCTAAAAATATTAATTTAGAATCTGTGAGTTTTAAAAGAAGTGCAAAAACCCGTCATAGTGCTTCGACAATTAAAGGTAACCTGGAATGCTGGGCAGCCGTGAGTAACAATATAAAAACAACTAATTATGTAAACCTGATTAAAAGATAGCCGTCAGATTTTGTTTTCTTCTTTTGATTAAAATTTGTTTATTAGAATCCATCTTTTTAGTTTAACTTCGCTGACAAGTAAATTTCGTCCTAGTTAATTGACGAATAAATCTTTTCTCTTTTAAATTGGAATTTGTATTTAAGGTGAGAAATAAAATGATTCGCCATTATATATATATATATATATATAAGAATAAACCATCATTAGCATTTGTGGCTTATCTTACATTCAATTATTGTAGACTTTCAGTAAATATTATTCTACTGATTTAGAAGAAAACAGTCTTACAAGTGTCCACTCAAGTGCATTCTCTTAAAAAAAATCCCATCAGCAATACTTCTACTTTAAATATTCTAGTCACCATCAAATTATAATTATTTTGTTTATTATGATAATGTCATATGTATTTTCATTTATTAAATCTGTCATTAATTTTCTTCTTCATAGGGAAAAACTGATATATATATATATATATATATATATATATATAACCCAGTAGAGACCCTGAGATATATTTTTAAATTGTGTAATTGTTTTAAAGTTTTAAAAATAAATCTATTGTTTGTTAAAATTTATAATCTTTTATTCATTTAAAAGTCAATCTGTTTTTGATTATTACATTTTGGCACCCAACATGGGGCATGATTTTTGATAATAGTGCGGAATCATAATTAAAGAACGAAATCTGACTAACCGCGGTATTGGTGCGAGATAGTATTTTTTGATAATATGAGCATTCAAATTGTTTTGGAAATGAATTTTACGTGTGTGAAAGTGAGAGGGTTATTTAAAATAAATCTATTGTTTGTAAAAGTTGATAATCTTTCATTCATTTAAAAATCAATATTTTTTATTGATTATTACAATATATTTTAAATTAGCTTGAATAGTTGGTGACGTCACTCTGAAGAAGGTGAATGTGCATGATGTAAACTACTTTCCAAAAATTATAATCATAAAATATTCTTTTTATCACATTTGATGTGTCTTTTCTTAAGGAAGCGACCTTGCTGAACGTGAATCCGGTGTTTTTAGCCCTCTATCTGAGCTGCAACAGCTCCGTATAAATGTGGAGTGTTTTGATAATTGCTCTATAAATTAATGGGCTACTCTTTGGTTCCAGGAACTTACAATTTAACCAATTTTGATAAACCTAAATGGTTTTACTTAAGACAAACCCTCTTTACTAATGGTTGGCACAATATCTGTGCTCATCACTAGAAACAAATTGTTAGCCTTTTAATTTACTTTTATTGGTTATTTTTTTTATTGAATGTGACTTCGCCACCAATATATAAATCATTAACATTGTGTTTATATATATATATATATATATATTATGTACTTAAATTTTATTAGGACTAATTAGTGTTCGGCCATACATTAATTTGTTATTGGTAGTTATTTGAATTATCTTCAAATATTTCTGGATGCCTAGTTGATTTTACCTCATCTAAAAACAGGTGGTTTCAATGCCTCGTTGTTGATTAATTTCTTTCTTTTTCACAGGCTTGTATCGGGTACAATATGATGTAAAAAATTGGAACCTTATAAAGAATGCTCTTATAAAAAACCATACATCTATTGATGTTATGAACAGGGCACAAATTATATTTGATGTATTTGACTTTGCATGGATTGGTAACTTGGATTATAAAATGGCTTTCAACATTATCACTTACTTGAAAAATGAAAGAAACTATTTTCCTTGGAGTATTTTTCTGCAGAAAATTCAAAAATTGTACAAGCTGACAAGACATTTAAACACACATACTGCTTTCATAGTAAGATAGTTAACATAAATCTTTTATACATTTAAAATATTCAAGGTATTATTCTTTTGTCTAAGAATATCTGAGATGAGAATTTGTACAACATAAATTACTAGTGAAAGTAAAATTAAGGTGTAACTGTTAAATTTTTCCAATATTTTCATTGGAAAAAAATAATGATTCCATTGACCTTAAAAATCCTATATGTTTTGTTTAGATAAATGCTTTAAGCTTCACTAAAACACATCATATAATTTTTTTTTCACCATTTACTATGAAAATTTCATAAATTATTTTAATTTTTATATAGTTTAGTAACAAGCATGTGACTTATTTGGATGCTTTTATTCAACTATGCATAATTAATTGTATCAATAAAGTAATAAAACACTTATTATCATTTTTCGTTAGCAATAATGTTTGACTTATAATACTATGCTCATACATTTAAGTATATAATATGCCATTAAATTCATAATTTATTTTAGGAGTATATGACATATTTGATGGAACCAATTTATGCAGAATGGTCTGATTTTTCGAAAAAAATGCAATTTGATGATCTTCAATCGCCAAAGTTCCAAACAGAAATTTTGGATTCAGCTTGCGATTTCCAAATTTTTGATTGTGCTAGCAAAGTGAAACAAATATTTAATGGATTAATGGAAAGTTCAACTTTGTCAACGAATATGTAAGTTAACTTTTGTATGAAATGTTGTTTAATATTGAAATTAATCAAATCTCTTTTTTTTTCATGCCATTTACTAACAATTTTACCTCTTCTGTTTGTTTAAATAAAAGCCTGAATAGATTTATATATTTGTGATGCTGTCACATTTGATAATTGGATAGTGAGGAAAGGTAGAAATATGGGAGGAAGGTGGGATTATGTTCTAAGGAAAGCACCTGCTTCGTCGTACAAATATTCTCCAAGGAAAGAATATGTATTCTCAGAGTGGAAAGAAAAGGAAGAAGAAAAAAATATGGAAAATACTTCCCAAGGCCGGAAATTGAACCCGGATACATTCTCTCTCTACCTAAACTGCTCCGCAGACTAAGCTACGCTGCCAATTGATGTTCCTGGTGGATGCAGTCAGTCTCATTACAGGTCTGTACTCCATCTACTCTATCCATTCCACCCTCTAGACATGTATTACGACTGACTAATTTCACCAAGGTAGTCAATTGGCGGGGTAGCTCAGTTTATGGAGCGGTTTACCTGGGTTCGATTCCCAGCCTTATCAAATATTTTCAGTCTTTATTTCATCTTCCTTTCCTCCAACAACCCCATAAACATATGCTTTTGTTAAAGTATATTTTTTTGCTCGAGCATCTGTTTTCTTTAGAGCGTATTTCCACCTTTCTCCCATATTTCTATCTTTCGTCACTATCCAATTATCGAATGTGACATCGCCACCAATCACCAATATATAAATCATTAATATTGTGGTTATACATATATATATATATATATATATATATATATATATATATATATATATATATAATGTTGTACTTCAATGTTATTAGGACTAATTAGTTTTTGGCCATATTATTAACTAGAATTACAATCATGGTGATCAACAGTAAGACTTATAGATTACAATATGTTAAATTTTACAGAACCTCAAATAGATTGATGCCTGTTATATTTTGTTATGCAATACGTGATGGGGGAGAGAAGGAATGGAACTTTCTGTGGAATCTTTATTTAACTTCCAAAAATACTCAAATTCTTGAAGCACTAGCATGTTCTAGAGAAGCTACACTACTGCAAAGGTACAGTGAAAAAGCAACAATCCTATTGTTTTTGTTATAAAGGCATACATTTCTTAATACACATATTATGTATCCCTTATAATTGGCTTTTATGTTCGTTATGCAGAATTAGAAACAAAAATAAAATTTGTTTCACTTATCGATGTAAACAAAATTGTCTCTGGAGACTATAATTGTTTATTTGTTTGTTCACAGGCCTATGCCTATTATAATAAGATTTCATTTCATTTTAATAAATTAGTAGTTTTGTCACAGTTTCTAGTTCAACGAGCCACCTTACTCCTAGCACCAATTCCTCTCCAAGTCTTGAAACTTCTGGAAGCTCCAGATAACACTGTTCTTCAATAGCACAATGGCAGTCCTGACCGTAATTAAATGACCAACCATGACGATGCATGCATCGACAACATTTAGCTAAATATTATTTTTACTTTCCAGTTATAATTTATAAGTCACTACAGTGCTTTACATTTTAGTTGTTATACAGAATGTTTAACTCATTTTGTAATTGAAGCTTACTTGCTGATTTTGATATCTGTAATTCATGTGACTTCATTACTTCTGATGGCATAAGATCACGAGGAATCTAAGTGACTTCTAAATGTCTGAGTGACATCTTAAGATGTGGACAATTAATATAGAGACATTTGTTTTCAATTAACTTGTCTTTATGGTATACAAAATGTGTTAAGTTGTTTCTATTTAAATCCCCAATTACTGGCACAATTTGCAGTACTCCTCAGTACTCCTAAATATATTTTTCTGTCCAACTCTAAACCCCAATTTAAAGGTAAGCCAGTGATTCTCAGACTCTGTTTCCTGTTCATATCATATACGTGTATATCTTTGTCAATTTTAAATTATAATTTGAGAATAATTTGAAAAGAATTTATGTTACCCTTATTTTAGGTTAATTAACATCTCATATGCAGAAGGAAATGTTGTTAAACAGCAAGACAGACCGAGTGTGTTCGGGGCTATTGCTACTACTAATGAAGTTGGATACTTGGTGGCCAAAGACTTTTTCATGCACAATCTTGATAAGCTATTTCCACTGTGAGTATGATCACATTATTTTAATAGTGCCTCAGTTTTTATCCTTATTACAAATAAAATAGTACAATTAATTGTAATTTGTTTTAAAATTGATGGGACAAAATAACTTTTGTTCAATATTAATGCCATGTTAATGGAAAAAGAGGCGCCAATTTTTAGTACTTTCAATTAAAAATATTACATATAAAGTGATTAATGGAAACATTTTATTATTGTTTCCTTAGGAAATATTTTAATGCTAAGTGCAGACCAAACCATATTGTAAATTGATTATAATTTTAATTTCAGGTATAAAACTTTTGGTTTCTATTTGGAATGTTTGACTCAATCAATCGTAACTGAAGAACAACTGCTTGAGGTACACATTATTAATGATTAATAATCAGGAAACTTTAAATCTGCCTTAAAACTTGTTAAATTTAGTGAAGATAATTAACTTAAAAATTAAATTTGAAAACCCTAATTAGTGTTTTACAGTGATCACTTTAATATTATTAGTAATACAAGAAACAATATTGTTTAAAATAGAAGATAATTGGAATTCAAGTGACTTAACTTATAATTAATGTTGAAACCTCACTCTGTGTAATGATGCATCAAATATTTTTCTTTCAGATAACTAATTTTATAAGTAAAAATATAATAGAAAGCTCTTCCAAGAAAGTTGATGCAAATTTGGAATTTGCTAAACAAAATATAGAATGGTACAAGCATCGTTACCAAGACTTCCATACTGCTTTTTATTGAGGGAAACAAGAAAAAAATTGCACTATTAATTCTGAATTTATACTTACATAATGTTAAAAATTAAATAAACCATTATTCTAACATCCATATGCTTAAGTTGTGTGTGTTACTCCTGTTCTCTCATGAACTCAAATTTATTACTGCTAACTTATCCTTTACAGACTTCAAATGATATTTATATTTCAGCAAATGTAATAGTTTCATAATCATCAAAGAAAGGAAAGTGGAAACAACTCAAAACTTAGAATCCTTGATAAAGTTTAATTCAGAAATGTGTTCAGGCAAATGATTCTCCACTAGACTAAAACATAGGAATGGAGTTTATATTTTAAAACACACTCAAAAAGTCACAAGACGGCATTTCACAACAAAAAGTACTTAGAAGTCGTATATGTGAACATTAAATTAATGATGTACTTAGATGATGCAACATGCATATACACACTCAGTTTCTTTGGAAATATAACGTATACCATAAAACAAAGTAACTGAACCATAAAATAGACATACTGCAAAACAATTTTTAACATTGTTGATGATAGAGAAATCTTCATAGATAAAATATTTCTCCACCTACAAAATCATTTCTAGTTTAACAATTATTTTGCACAAAAGGAAAGTACTTTACTGTAAATAATAAATTTTTCACGGTTAAGCACCAGGTTCAGATTTCTCAATGTTGACGTTTCTGCGGTCATTCTCTACCGCTGTCTTCAGACTATTACTATAATTTAAAATGAAAAAAATTATGTCTGATTGAAAATAATGAATAAGAAAGGTAGACAATTCAGACAAAAATGTGATAATATAAATACAACACAATGTTTCTGGGACCCTTGCCCCTTTCTTGACAAGTGCAGTTGCGTCGCTCTAGGCTCTTCTTCGCACCCGAGCAAAGGCACAAGGATCCCAGAAAACTTGTTTGGTATTATCAATTTTGTCTGAATTGGCTATCTTTCTTATTCATTATTACTATAATTTTTCAGGTTATTGAAACTCAAATCTCGACTGCCTTGTTAAACAAAAATTAATGTAGAAGTGGAAAGATTTCTAAAAGTTGCATGATTTATTTTCAAACTATCCAGAAATAGTGTGGCATCATGATTTATTAACATTTTTTTAAAAAATTATCTAGACACAGGAGGATTATTATTTTTTTAAACTTGAAAGAAGGAAGTATGAAGAAATTGTTTAAAATATGGTGTAATACAAGTTAGAATAAAATTACTTGCAATCTATTCATTAAACCTTGAAACTTATTATGATACTTATGTCTTTTTAACACCTTAATTACTATTTTATCCATCACATTTAACTTTACTTTAATTGAAAATTCAGAGCTGTCCACAATCATAATTAAAATCTTCATGTTCTTACCATATTAAATTTAGTGTTTCCAGATAAACAAATTCTCTCAGATACATTCCTTGTTTATAAAATGACAAGATTACTGTTTGAAGTCTTGTAATGTCCCTGAAGGCACTGTTTGTTTTAACAATAATCAAACAATTTGCATTTCAGAGGGAGAATGAATTCCAAGTTTTGAAATATAAAATAAGGAAGAGGGTTGAAAGGAATTTTTTTAAATGCATTTATTGCACATAAAAATAAACATTAGATGAAAATATAAGCTCAGTATTTAATATTTACCATTTTTACACAAATTAATATTTTATTTTGTCGTTAAATGTTAAAGTTGAGAAAACTGACACTATTTTAAATAGATATGTAATTAATGCATGGTTCAAAATGAAGATGTTGACTCATTTTAAAATAATTTGTAGCTATTAAATTACAATAAGAGCTAAGCTTGCAAATACATACTTGCACTTCATGTTACTTAAGTTAGTCAGTATAGATACATATTTATAAAATACTTTGTGGAATGAATAATAATATCGTACAGAATCTATGCAGCCATATAAAAATAAAAAGTGGTTTGGATAATTCAGGAAACATTCCCAAATTTAAGTACTATTAGTAGTATTTAAAAATATTGTAATTATGACTGATATGCAGATTTTTAGATGAAACAATTCTTACATGCAAGTACGTATCTGATTACTTGTATCACAAAAGATGTCTAAAAATATTTTAGTAAAGGTACTGCTTTTAAAAACAAACTTTTACCTCTTCTATGAGATGGAAAACTATATGCCTTAATATACCAAAGTTACTAAATTTTTGAACTTCTATAAAATATATAATTTTCCCAGCATTGATTGTTCACTAAGAATTTGTTGATATTGGTGAGGTAAATTCATTAAAATCATATGTAGTGGACAGGACGTACATTATAGCTATATATTCTGAATACTGATGTCTAAATGTTTTATATTTGAGTTGTTTAAAGACAATATTAAATTAATAACAATTACAAGAAGTATTGACTGCAAATAGGTCAAATAATATGTATTCATTATTTTTTTGTTCAAAAAAAATTACAACATACAGTTTCTGACACAAATATGATATTGGACACAAGGATTCTAACACAATGTTTGAAACTATAGTTAATTTTAATGAGGTTTATTATATTTATCTGTTTTGTATATTTATTTTTCTGGTAGTGTAAACACAAAGGGAATAAAAATATATATGAGTTGGTAACATATTTTATGAGGATAATCATTAATTAAATATCATTATATTATTATTAAAGAAAATATTAGAAACATTCAAGTAATAGAAGATTTTCATATAAGTAATGTAAGTGTGACGTTATACGATTAATAATTTGACCTTATCAGAAAGTAAATACACACAATTATATTTTATATGAATTCTAAATTATGATCTATAAGTGTTGAGTCACCTACTTGTTGTGACTAAATATTTTAAGTACAATAAACATTTGTACTATATTTTAATTATATATGTAAGACTTTCAATAGTCAGATAGGAATTAATTTTTTCCTCTTGTCAATCTTTAATATTAATGGACAAATTAGTGATGGTGTGTCACCAATAAAACCATCATATTGAAGAAATTTGGTGTACTTCTTAGTGTCTATATGTACATTATCACAAATTATATCCAAATTTCTTACCATATTGTATCCATAGGTTTTAACCAAAATTATGAAATTTAATAAAAAGTATTTATATACAACAATAAATTTATCTTAATTAATAACTGAAAAAAGTGTAGAAATATAATGAAGGAGCTTTCCTCATGAAATTAGACAAACATGAATTACAAAATATGTCTCAGACCAAAAAATTGTATTTATTAACTGCTACTTTATATCATGTGCAGTAAATGAAAAAATTCATATAAATAACTCACAATACTTTAACTTAAAATACAGAACAAGCATTTCTGGTACAAAAATAATATATTCATTTTAAATGGATACAAATAATTGAGATATTGAATTATACTTTAAACTATTTTCAAATAGAAGCAAGTACCTCAAACCAGCTATGAATCATTTTATAAATTTTATTCGAGATTTATCATTTTTTTCAGATGTGAGTTAAGTTTAGCTAACAATATTCCATCTGTTGTCAATGCCAGGAAAATTTTAATTTTCCATTAATAATAAAATGATTTTTGAGAAAAGTACTTCTGATTATTTTGGATAAATTTGCTGGACTCTTCTGTGTGAAGAATGAAAGGACATATTTACTGGACCTTTAAGAAGATTTAGTTGCATTGAAATGGTGATGGGCTGGTGGTGCTGCTGTGCCCATGAAAGATGGAACTGCATCTCCGTTTGCTGATCCTGGACTGAGATTTAGAAGTTGCCGAAGTAGCATTGGATTGTTACCCAAAGATCCCAGACCTTCACGGGCAACTGATAACAGATGTGGTTGTTCTGACAGTGTATCTGTCAATGAAGCAATCAGCACATCTGCCAAAAAAAAAATTCAGAAAATGCTATTATACAACAAATCGCCAATCTTCTATTTTAAAACTTAATAATTATTTAAATAAAGTTACATAATTAATACATAGTATTAAATTAAAAATGGATGACAAATAATATATACATATAAGATTCTAAGAATACCATAATTTATATATCAAAAGGATGGTATATAATTCAAAATTAATTATTCTTTAGGACTTATTCAAATACTAATGAAAGTTAAAATGAAAAAAAAAATTGTCTGATAGAAAATAATGAACAGGAAAGATAGTCACTACTGCAGTTGTGTCACTCTAGGTCTTCTTTGTACCTGAGGAAAGGGACAATGATCCCAGAAATGTTGTGTGGTATTTATATTATCACTTTTTTGTCTGAATTGGCTATCTTTCCAATTCATTAATGAAAGTTATTGAGAAAGTGACTGAAAACATGCTATAAATGCACATGTACCAAAAAATAATGAAAGATACAGAACTATCTAAATAAATTCTTAATGCCATTTATAATTAAGTCACAATGTGACGTTAATCTAGAATTATACAGTTTGCGCAAAAAAAAGTTTGATAATTATGTATGCTTAATTTGATGTAATCTCTAACAGAGAAACATTTTTCATTAGTATATTTTTAAAAAATAATAACTTCACACTACAAGTGCCACATTTTTCATGAATATTTTATCACAATTTCAGTAGAGTGTTAAATCATAGAAGACTGTTACTTGTGAGATCTTGTGTTTGTGACAGGTGCTATTGGAATGTAATGAACTTTAATCGTACATTAATAGCATACTTAAACAACAGAGGAATTTGCTTGTTTGAAAACCTATGAACAACACTGGTTTATGGAGTCATTCAGAGATGAATTTGGCAATCTTACAAGAAACATTGTATACTGTCCAGTCACTTAATCTAAGGAAAAATTTAATTGTTAATTAGGTTACTTCATTTATTGTACGTCTTACCCAAAACTTTTTTCTCAAGGCTTCTAGATATATGACCTTGTTCTGCTTCAGCTTCAAGAAAGTTAGTAAATTTTTGCAATGCATTTTGAGCCTCTGAGCTGCCTGAAATTTGGATACCTTGATTATTAATTTAAATTTTGCTCACATATAAAATGAATTATAATAAATGCTATATATCTTGTTTTGAGATTTCTAATGAATATTTCAATTTGAAAGAGTCTTCCACAAAATATTGTATGCGATTATAATGGCATAATTCAAACTATATCTCTAGAGAAGTTTGCAGTTTTTACCTTTTGTAAGGGATTGTGCGAACATCACTTTAGCAAGTTGATAAATAACTTCCTCAAGTGAATATTCAGTATACAGAAAATCGGCAACTTTAAGTCTTTCCAGCAATTCTTCATAATCTTCATCAGCTGCTCCAAGACCAGGTTGCTGCTGCTCTAAACCCACTGTAAAAATAGTTGTAGTCGAATTTCAGTACAATAGATATCAACATATTTTCTTCTAAAATGGGATAAAGGTACCTACAAACACTACTTAATACTTATCAACTATTTCCAGGCCTCTGTTAATGAATGGTTAATGTAATAGATCTAATTTAATACAACCAAAGAAACTGGACACAAATGGCAGAACAGATTCAAATAAAATATTCTTCCTCATATTACTATGTCATGTTTAATGTGATAAATTAAAATATACAATATTATTTACATTTATTTGTTTCCAGAATATTGTTCTTCTTTGTAGCAATTTGCTGTTGTCGAGAGATTATTTCATTGTCAGACAGAGATTTCACAGGTTCAGAAGTTGGCATCAAATTGTCACTTAATTTATCTAAACCAAGAGCTCGTTGAAGAAAAGTTGCTCGATCCTAAAAAAAAATGACTTTATTAACCATTGGGGAAAATATATAATATAGTTGATATAATACTCTATAAATACATTATTATTGCTTTAACATTTTATGCTTGAAATATACTTCCTTTTAAAAATATATATTTTTCATCTGTAAGCCCTGTAGCTTAAAAAGTTAAGTTTAATTAATTTTGCAAAAAATATTTAAATTGTTTTTAAAAATTAATTAAATTGACCTTAAACACCATATATAATAACAAAACAAAACTTATCTGGAAATGTCTAAATTTTTTAGAACTGTTAGAAATTTAAATAATTTGCAGGAACAGAAATTTTTTATTTAAATTCAGTCTTAAACAATCTATCATGATTAGACCTTTCTGTTTAATAGTGCTTGAAAATTAAAGGTGAATAACATTTCTTGTTAATAATATAATATTTTTAGTCTTTCGTATTAGTTTCTTTAAAAATAAACAATCTTAATTTTTTTTTCTATGCCTTTCTGCTAATCATAATTGATTAATGTAAAAAATTACGTCTGATTGAAAATAATGAATAAGAAAGATAGCCAAGTCAGACAAACCAGGCTTTAGAGTGTTGTCAACTGACAAGTGCAGTTGTGTCGCTCTAGGCTCTTCTTCGCACCTGATGAAAGAAACAAGGATCCCAGAAACGTTGTGTGGTATTTACATTACCCTTTTTGTCTGATTTGGCTATCTTTCTTATTCATAATTGATTAATCTATAGAATATAGCTACCAATTATTTGATTAATGATTACAATATAACTTAAATTTAAGTGAATAGCCTCTTATTAGAACCACTCCACACAATAGTGTACGACAATAGGCACAACGATGGAATGTTGTGTTTTCTGTAAGCTTAACTTGAGAATGTACCTTGGCAAGAAGTTGTTCTTCCTGTTTCTGTTGAGCATAATGCTGTTGCAAATAGTCAAGGCTAAGTTTGATGTCCTGTAGGAATCTTATGGCTTCTTCCCGGGTCATCTGCATCAGGTAAATATTAATGAATAAATAATTAGAATGAATGCAATATTTTTCTTCCATTTTTGGATTAAGTGAATACTTACAAGTCCTTCTTGCAAAAATTCTTCAATTGCCAAAGTAACACCTTTCTCATCTCCTGTCCAAAAGACATATTCAGCCATGTCTTGAGGTGAATATTGGATTCCTGCATAAGAACTGAATTTCTCCAGCTGGAAATTATGAAAATGTATTTTCACCAAAATTATATGAAGTAAATTGCTTTATATGTGTGTATCAATATATTGAATAATTTCCCAATTTTCAAGTTTAATAGGAGGGTTTTAAACAACAAAAATAAAGAAACCGCACAAGATGATTATTATGGTATGATTCTGTTTACCGTTCAAACTCACATTGTTGTCAGGTGAAGATCTTCGCTCAGCTGATTGTGCTCCGTCATTCTGCGACTGTTCAGGCTGTCCTCTGTCAGCAGCCTGATGTATTCCAAGACTAGGAACATCTACTTCAGTGTGTACTTTAGTGGATGGTGTAGCGCCTGGAGCAGCAGCACTGTCAGCTGTTTCAGACAGTCTTGCTACAAGATGGCCATCTTCCCTTGCTGAAAGGATTATCATAAAGGTGTGGTGTTTTGAATGTGTCTGTATGTTACCTCAATTAATTTAATGTATAAAATTATCATTTGGTAGAACATTGCATGTACAAATATTTAAGTATTCAAAATGACTTGTTGAATAATGGAACTGGATGGTCATTTCCTTACCACCAATGGTTCTTGACGTATTTCATATTGGTTAAAACAAAGTTGAAAATACCCATCTGCATCATATCAGCCAAAAAGTTGAATACGAAACAGTAATTTATATTTGACCTTTAGCTAAACTTCATAGACAAAGATCACAAAATATGGGAAAAAAAAGTGCCACATTCCAGTCAGTAATGCATCAGAGTTACCAACTGTGAACCGTACTGATATTGGAGAAATTTTATGAACACTGATTGCAGTCAAACTATTTGAAAACAATTACCTTCCTGGTTTGTCTGTGAATGGCTGTGTCTGTCTCCATTAATATCAGAGATTATTGCTGCATGAGCCTTAAGAACAGAGAAAGTTTTGCCTGTGAACAGGAAGAATATAAACAGAACTCTTAAAATTAGGAAACAAATTTTAAAATTCTATACCAATGCCAACATTTACATCTTATTAGGTTAGAATAAAAAATACATGACACTTTTCTACAATTTTTAATGTTGGCTATAGTAACAGTCTCTCGTAAATGCTTGTACAATAATTCATGTGCTCAAAAGAATTGCCTATGGCTTGACGACCTTCCAAAATGAATCGAATCTCTTTTTCCCTTGTTGTTCTCAGAGCAAAATTAGTTCCCTGAATCTATGACAAATTTTTAGCTACTTCTCCAATTTTTTGAGATTCCAGTCAGACACTTAAATACTTTGGCGTTATTTCAGTCAGACAAGAATGTCAAAATTATTTAATTTTAAGTACAAAAAATGCAGAAATTTTAATATTTTAAGTTAAATAAAAATCTCAGTATTCTACTATGGGGACTATTTGATAATATCAGTCAACTTATACTATATGTGGATAAATCTGTATTTCTTTGTATACTTAATAATTTTTATTTTAAATGCACACACAAAAAATACATAGAAATATGGGAAACAATGTTTTCAATTCATTTGTAACTAGAAGGTACTCACCAAAAGAATTTTTTAAATCTTCTAGTTGTTTCACTTCATCAAATTTCTGAAACAAAAAAATAAATTACATTAATTCATTATTTATCACAAATCTTGAATAAGTATTTAATGGCATAATTGATATTTCAGTTTATTGCAAAACAAATTGTGTAACCAACACAGACTGTTATGCAATTTTTTTTCTCTTGAATTAAATGAATGAATATCCAAGTTGGCACTGGTTCGATCCTAATTACTTATTACGAATTCCATGTATGAGTGAATGAATTGTTCTAAAAAGTAGATATACTTCATTGGTTACAGTCCTCGAGTTTACCTGCTGCATTATCATAATTATATTCTCTTAAGTTAGAAAGACTATCTTTACCTGTGGGATTACCCAAAATATTATTCTATCATGAATTATTATTATTTGGTGTTGTACCTCCTAACAGGTCTTTGGATTTGGACTGTAAATTTCCTTCTCCGCCATACCTTATCCTCAGCTTCTTCATTTATCTAAAAGTTTTATTTTTACATCTGTTTTATATGAACACTGTGTAATGTAATTCCTCATCGATTACATTATATAATCCTTCCTTCATCGCCCAATGTTTTCTTTCCTCCTTCAAGACATCGAACACCTGCTGCACTCTTCTTCTTCCACGATGACCCGGAACTCCATCCATGTATCCTTCATTGATTTTGTACCATTATCAATTTCTCCTTAGGACGTTGACAACACACTTTGCCTATCTCGTAAAAACCTGTAGTCAAGATGACTTTACTCTTCTTTGAACGTCTTAATTTCTTACCATATATGCAACATAACATGTCATTTGCATATATTTATTCTCCTCCATATTTCTAAATGTTAATGTTTCTGATCCATACTCCAGATTGAGCACTTTACCAGGTGCTAGATTCAATTTGCTTGCCAGTATGGCTCTTCTCTTGGCGGATTCTGTCTTGGTCATTGCGATAGATATTCTGTATATTCTGCAGCAATCATTCGTCAAGACATTAAGGAGTGGACATATGACATATTTATATTAGCTTTGCAGTTTCTGTATGTATGCTGCCTTAATTTGGCACACTTACATGTGTGTGTGTGTGTGTCAGAACAACTACCTTCAGAGACAATTTAGCTGCAATCTGACTTGAGATTATTCATTTCTCTAAACATGATTTCAATCTAGAAGTGGTTTAATGCTTAGGAAAATTTAATAAAATATTTAATCTGAAAAAAAAAATAGTAGCATTCTGTTAGAAAGAAAAAAAAAAACGTGGAGCCTACAACACTTTGCTTTTTAGGAATCGAATGTAATTTTAACACCCTATTGGGTGAATTCCGAATATACGAGTCACTTTAAAGGGAATTAAATTCGCCCTGCCACCACCGTATTTTTCTTCATTCCAAGTCCAGGACGTGACTTTCGCTGAAGATATGTTACGCCATTGTGTTTCTTGACACTGACGCTAATGAGGGCGGGCTCTTGTTCCGCAGTAAGTACTGCGTGCCGCGCCATATGGAACAGTAGACTGGGAAGAAGAAAGGCTAAAATAGTGTTGAAACACATTCATATGCCTCAAAATATTTGCAATTTGCTGTTAACTCTTTCGATATCTTTAATTACCCAATTAAAACTATCACCGAACCCTTAAAATTATTTTTGGGTTCTGAGATTAGGTAAATAGAAAAATTCCTTATTCACCGAATATAGATAGATTTTTTCGGAGTTTTGAACAGTGTTTTGTAAAGATGACGGGTTTTGCAGCTGTAGCGTGACCTGTGAAAGTCTGAAATAATTATTAATTTCTTTTGATGAAAGAACTACATCGTTTTATTCCTAGTTCCCTCCTCAGACAAATTAATTACCAAGGAAAAATAGTTATTATTTTTTCTGAGTGAAATGAGATTGAATCCTGGAAAGGATTATCTCTTTCACGTAGTTAGATTCAAACGTAGATCACGACGACGGGAGACCAAAGCTTTTTAGCCACTACACTAGACAGGGAGTCCTGTAGATGAATGTTATTATTTATAAAAAAAATATACATATAAAAAAGAGGGAAAAAAGGCAGAGATAATATAATAAATGTCCTCTGTGTATTTAAAACACTAATACGTCGTTGCACTCTCTATATAAGAACAAACCAAGTTCATTTGGCAGCGGTGTCTCGTCGGGCGTGAAACTACACCTTTCTTCTGTTTTGTAATCAAACACCTCTTACAGGAACACTATAATAATGACTCATTCACCTTCCTGTGCGTGTTCGACGACATCGCACTGAATAACCAATATTATTCATCTTCTAATTTTCTTAGGGATGATTAATAAAACCTTTTCTGTATGTTATAAAAAAAATACAGTCTCTCTCTCTCTTTTTTTACATAAACAGACAGTATCCTAAAAATAAGTCTTTGATAATTCTTCGTTAATGGTACAACACACTTGCATTTCCTTCAGTATTTTCAGAAAATTTCCCTTTATAAAGAAAATTAAATATTTCTGCAGCCACAAATTAAATCTTTGAACTCATGCCTCCTAATTGCCTTAAACCAGGGCAGCTAAAGTAACAGCAGGTCAGTCTAGAGCTGGATTTTTAACTCTTCAGACAAAATTTCATCTATATGTTTGTTATATAGGACAAACTGAAGTTGTCCAAAAAAATTTCACTCTGAAAGAACATGTTGCAAACTTAAAAACAATCTCATTTCTCATTAAGCATATCCATAGTTTTGATGGAGTAACGTTCCTGTGTTACATTCTGAAATAAAATATCAAACTAGGTTAATTGACAGAAATGCTACATGTTAGATCCAAACTGTTTATCCATTTATTTTAAAACTTACAATCTTAGCTAACATGATTCTGAATCAGAATGAGAAAGATAGCCAATTACAGACAAAAAAGTGACTATATAAATACCACAAAACATTTCTGGGATCCTTGTCCCTTTCCTCAGGTGCGAAGAAGAGCCTTTGAGCAATTCAACTGCACTCGTCAGTTGACAAAACTCAAAATTCATGTTAACGTAAAAGTTTCATGTTAACAAAATTCATTTTAACATTTATAATTCTATTCTTAAATATTCTCTTTGGTCTCCTCGTGTCCTTGGTTATTTGTAAGATAGTTACTGAAGGTTTTTTTTATTTCTGAGATTATCAACAGATTGTGGAGGAAACGTAGTGTATATTAGAAATATTTGTGCAAATAATTTTGTTTGAACGTAACTCATTTTTTTAACTTAGTCCTTGACCATTTACATGTTATTGATTTTTAATGACTGTTACAACAATTTCAGACACTTCATAATTTGTTTAGATACAAACTCTCGAATTGCTGATTTTGTTATAGGTTACACTATTTTTGAAGATAAATTACTATTTTCCTGGTATTATTGACGCATATCCCAAAAATAAGAACAAGACAGGCAAGCGAATACTCTGAGGAACTGTGAGGGAAGTGAATTACTCGTGAAACACCTTGTAATGGGAGTAGCTGTTTGTATTCATACCCAATTATAGTCGAATAAACAACAGGAAAGGGGCGCTCAATTTTTGTGATGAGGATTGTACATAAATGTTTTCCACTTGACTGACTTCAGTGTGTGAAATTGTTGTAACTGACATTAAAAATTATTAACATGTAAATGGTCGAGGACTAAGTTAAAAAAGAATTTACGTTCAAAAAAAATTATTTGCTCAATCTGTGGATAAACTCAGGATTACAAAAAGAAACCTTCTGTAACTGTCTTACAAATAAACAAGGGCATGAGGAGATGAAATAGAAAATTTAAGAATAGAATCATAAATATAATTGCTAAGATTGTGTAAGTTTGAAAATTAATGGCTAATGTGTAACATTTCAGGCAATTAATCTAGTGTGATATTTTATTTCATAATGTAGTACAGCAACGTTATTAAATAAAAACTATGGCTTGTAGATATAAATCAATAAATTTTACCCTACATTCCAGAAAAAATAAGTTGTTTAATTTGGAGAATAATTGCAATGTATTATCATTTAGAAATATCCTGTGGTTTCTTTGTCGCTGGCGCTATGAATTACGGGCTGAGACCGTGAGGGGAAAATTGCTTATAACATATTCACATGAGGAAAAAGATGAACATAAATTATTTGGCATGCTGTCCCCTTTTACTGACCCTCACTTAAAGTTAGTCAGGGTTTGCTAATCAGACAAGAACATTGCAGAGCCCAGGCAACCCTCTGCTGCAGAGGGGTGTGACACAGAACTAATGAATAAATTAACAGATGTTGCACAAAGGCAAAGCTCATGGAGGACCTCACATAATCAAATGAGGGCTTCACATCCTTGCTGCTACACAGAGAAGGGAAAATTAACTTTGGGGGCACCAACAATACTTTTTTTATTTGCTTTAGAACACATGACTTTTAGTGAAATTAATCCTTTCACTGCATATATGTTTAGATAGCAGAAACTAACAATACAGTTCTTCAGTAGAATTAATTTTACTATTAATATAATGATTTATGAAAATGAATCTTTGTCTGCTTTGGAAATTAATAATAAAGAAAATAGCCAAATACAGACAAAAGAAGTAATGATATAAACACCATACAATGTTTATGGAATGCTTGTTACTTTCCTCAGGTGCAAAGAAAACTTAAAGCACATGAGCCTGGAGTGACACAACCACACAATAACAGTTGACAAACTCAAAAGTGTAGAAGAAAGGAACAAGGTTTCCAGAAACGTTGTGTGGTATTTATGTCATCACTTCTTTTGCCTGTATTTGGTAATTTTCCTTACTATTAATAACAATTTATGGCCAGTTAAGACAGAAAAAATTATTAAATTAATTGTTTAGTAAAAAATTAGATTCAGAATTTAATAAATTACATTGAGAATGAAACATTTAAGTAAAGATAAACCACACTACATTTCATCCAGACATTTGGGACCTCTTCAGGTGTTGAGTAATATTTTTCAATAAATAAATGTAATTTAATAAATGTTTTCTGACATTATTGGCCCTTTAATAATTGAATTAAATTAATAAATTGTCGGAAAATGTTGTCCCTCAAAATCATAACAGTAACAAAGGAAATTTTTAGGGTTCGTCACAAATTATATATAATTATAATTTTTAAAAATAGTGTGCAATGGTCCTCAGAAAAAGCATTGTAAAGAAGAGGTAATTATTACAATATAAATATTCATTAAAATGAAAAAAAATTGCGTCTGATGAAAAATAATGAATAAGAAAGATAACCAAAACAGGAACAAAAGGGTAATATAAATACCACACAACATTTGTGTGACCCTCGTCCCTTTTGTCAGTTGCTGAGAAGAGCCTAGAGCGACACAACTGCACAGGTCAGTTGACAACACTCAAAAGCTTTTGCAGTTGTGTTTCTCTAGGCTCTTCTCAGCACCTGACAAAAGGGACAAGGATCACAGAAACGTTGTGTGGTATTTACCCTTTTTTGTCTGTACTGGCTATCTTTCTTATTCATAAATATTCATTAATATAAATAAATGCAATGAGTTTTATTGTAACACTAGTTGGGTACCCGGCGCTGCCCGGAGTTGTCATAATTAAACTCAGCGACATCAAGCTTGGGAGGGGAGAACCCTTAGAGGGTGGGGGTGGAGGAGAGTTACACAAAAAATATAACAACCGAGATTGGAGTCAATTCAGGGGTTATGGATGTCACTGAGTTTAATTATGACACATTCAACTGTCCATTGAACCCCCCCCCTCCCAGTGACGGGGCTGGAAATTTTCAAACGCCCGATATTTGCGTCTGATAAATATTTTTTCTGAGTCACTCAGATTTACAGTGTTTCTCCCGATGTAGATTGAGTATAATATCAAACCGCTTCGGCATGGGTAGGGAGTGCCGTTAGGGGGTGGGGGTGGAGGTGTGTTTCATAAAAAAAACAACGCGAAAATAACCGAGATTGGAGTCAGATCAGGGGTTATGGATGTCGCTGAGTTTAATTACGACAACCCCGGAGCACCCATACAGTTATAGGTAAATGTTTTTGATATATTTGCGGCGTTGCCCGGAGTTGTCATAATTAAACTCAGCGACATCAAGCTTGGAAGGGGAGAACCCTTAGGGGGTGGGTTGGAGGAGAGTTACATAAAAAAATTAATGCAAAAACCACCGAGTTTGGAGTCAAATCCGCGGTTATGGATGTCACTGAGTTTAATTATGACACATTCAACTGTCCATTGAACACCCCCTCCCCCAAGTGACGGGGGTGGAAATTTTCAAACGCCCGATATTTGCGTCTGATAAATATTTTTTCTGAGTCAGTGAGATTTATAGTGTTTCTCCCGATGTAGATTGAGTATAATATCAAACCGCTTCGGCATGGGTAGCGAGTTCCGTTAGGGGGTGGGGGTGGAGGTGTGTTTCATAAAAAAAACAACGTGGAAATAACCGAGATTGGAGTCAGATCATGGGTTATGGATGTCGCTGAGTTTAATTACGACAACCCCGGGGCACCCATACAGTTATAGGTAAATGTTTTTGATATATTTGCTGCATTACTTATTTATTAAAAGATAATTTTCAGGGTATATTAAATAGTAATAATAATTCAAAACTATTTGTTAATCGTTTATTAACTTGTACAATTATTCTAATTCAATGCTAAATATGACAACACACTTTTTAACTTCTTTGATACAAATCGTTGTTTATGTAACGTTTTTTTTTTCGTTCGAGACTTGTGACCGGTGTTTGATAAAAGATATTTTTTCCAAGTGAGCTGTGACGGCGCCGTCCCCCCTTGTGTTATTGTCTGGAAAAGACGCTTATCGATGGCTTCAACCCTCCAGAAGCGCCCTTCCCGCCTTGACAAGCTGACACAGCTTCGTTGTTTCATTATTGGAGATGGTGACGACGATAACCGAAAACTTGGCGCCTTATCCATCACAAAACCGCCGCCTCCGTCTTGACAGCTTCAACCAAGGCTTCTCAAGTTAAATATAGAACGGAACTGCCGCGACGGAACACGGCGGCGGCTTCAGTCCCGGAAACTTGTGAACAACAAATATATACATATATATATATATATATATATATATATATATATATATATATACGGTATATATCGATTTAACCCTAAAATATCAAAGAATAAACTTACACCATCGTCTTCGGGAGAACGTGGATATTTGGAAATTAAAATAAGTAATGGGGGTTGAGTGGCAACCCCCTTTCCTTGCCACCGTCGCCCATCTGGACAACCCCCCTAGAGAGAAATGTTGACACGGATTTGAGATAAAGAATAGTTGCCATTAAAAATAAATAAAAATTTAACTCCGCTCGTTTCGTGAATGTTATTAAATCTTCTGAGCTTGCCAACTGTATACAGTGCGGTTGTGTCACTCCAGGCTCTCTTTTTTTTTGTTTTTTCCCAAATCACCTGACGAAAGGAACAAAGATCCCTGGAACGTTGCGCGCTATTTATGTAATCACTTACGTTTTGTCTGTACTTGGCTATTTATATATTATTCAGACGTATTGTTGATATTTTAAAAACAATTTTTTTTTACATTAAACAATAATTTACAAGGTACCAGAAATTCTATTTTAATTATTAGTATCAAATTTTTTACATTAACAACCGAATGGTTGTTGATGTAATGTGCAACGTTTCGCTCACCGATATTTAATAATATTTACATTATTCTTAATATATATATATATTTGCATTTTCCAATCAATATACTGACTATTTAAATAAAAATATGTTTGGACATGACCGTTAATAATTCGAGTTTTTAGAGACCGTTTCGTTCGACCGATATAACACGCTTCGCAACCTAAACAATTAATTTTTTGTTGTTGTTGTGGTAATTTACGTTATGTTCATATAATTTTTTTTTTAATCTTTAATTTACTATTTTGTAAATTTAAATTATTGGAAGTTTTTTAAAAAACAACCCGATTTTATTATCAAACAAGTGAATAAGTTTCCATTGTACGTTTTCAGGTAAAAAATAAGAAGCAGAATTATAAAAAATAATTTATTATTAGTCTTTTTAAGGATAAGGACTGAGTAGAAGGATTTTACTTTTATGATATCCCCACTGCTGAGATAATTTAATTGCTTCAGCTACCAGGGAAGATTAGATATGTAATGAAGCAGAGTCTCCTTGGATGCCTTCTTCTTGCTATTCTTCCTCGGTTTTTATCTCTGACTTTTACTGTTTATGCGTAGCACGCCAAGAGTTTTTCCCCAGTTTTATTTATTTTTTCTTTACGCGTCGTCCCACTGCCTGTGGATCTCCCTTAATTTTGGTGGCTGTCCAACGCAACATCAACAACATCCGCGCTTCTGATGTGTGATCGTTGAAAAGGACCCGCCCACGAGTCCTCTTTTGCTGCGGCTTGCAGGACCTAATTATAACTTTATTCAGCAGCAGACGTTGAATAAAAACATTCTTCGGGTTAAAAATATATGTTTTTAGCCGACCTCCTGTGGTGCAGGGGTCAGCGTGACTGCCTCGCGACACAGAGGCCCCCTGGCGAGGGCGCGGACGAATTGTCGTCAAATAAGTTTCCCGACGAGTCAAAAATGAGTCGGTAATAACCTGAGCTGTTGGTGCGACTGTAAATAAATCAATATATATATATATATATAAAATATATTTATTAATCCACAACGTGGCCTTTAACCTCGCTCGGGTTAAACAATAAAGTGGCTTTGGTATCGTATGCGACCGCTGCCAGACTTTCTTATGAGAGCAATAAACACTGAGCGCTGATTGGCTGCTTAGTAAAAGTGGGAGGTACCATTTAAAAAAAAACAAATTCGATAAATTATTAATTTCTGCACTGAATATATCCCTTCGCCCCCCCCCCTTATCTTCGCCTTTTCATGTTTAATTATTCAAATATTTATAATTTATTACTGTTTCTGTCAGTAACATAAATCAGAAAAAAATATTTTGTTATAATGAATACAACACACACACGTGTCACACACACACATATGTGAAACATAAACTGTCACTGTGTATGTATATATTTTTTTCGTGTTTTTTTTTTGAAAACTGCCGAACCACATCATCAATATATTTTGAATTTATTAAAATGACATATGAATAGAAGTAACATACACTGTAACATCACATCGCTGCAAGATGGAATAGTTCCCATAATAGGCGCCTGCAGCGCCCGAAGTGGATACCAACCCCGTCTAACCTCACCCCCATCTACCCCCGTCTAGCCTCACCCACGCACCCCTCCCCACTCCAACTCTTCGGAGGCCTATAAAAGGCCCTCCTCAAACTAAGGTTCCCACATGCCGAGGCAACTCGGCCAGTTTTGAGAGGTGTATGTTCCGGGGTCGCAGACCTTGGGCATACGGTAAGAGTTGTCCGCTATTCCTATTGGAGTAGTCGGCCAGGTGCCTCCTAAACTGGTCGAGACACGGAGAAGGGAATGCTGCGACCCCACAGCAAACTCCTCTCCCGCTACCGGAAGGGCGTGGGACAAGTACCAAATGCCCGACCTACCTGATGCAGGTTTTCTAGGGTTTTTCCCTGCATCAAATTTAGGCTAATTGCCGGGTAGGATCCTTAAACCATAGCCCGGGGGCCCTAGTTAACCCTTGGCTGCCTTCTTCTACCTTACCGAATCCCCCCTTTCAAGTCCCTTCCTATGCTATTAAAGGGGAGTTGCCAGAACGTGGATTACCCTCATGTAGCCTATTACCCAAAAAAAAAAAAAAACCGAATAGGGGGTGTTCTCTGCTCAGCTGTCGGGAAAGCTTCTAGGCCGCTAGGACTTCTCGATCCGCTTACGTACAGAACCACCTTCCCAAGACGCATCTAGGGTGCTAGGTCGTCTAACCCTCTGTCTCCCAGACGCATCTAGGGTGCTAGGTCGTCTGTCTTCCGAAAGGACGCATCTAGGGTGCTAGGTCGCCTTCCTTCGAATCTCACGCGTCTAGGCTACTAGGCAGTGCAGATTCCCCCACCGTTACACCTCTCTTCCCATCTCCTTGTCGCCTTTAATTGAGAACCTGTGTGTTTGTGAATAAATCTGTTTCAACTGACAAGCTTCTAGTTTATCTCCTTAGTGGAGGACCGCAACCCGTACCCTCACGCTTCAACACGAAAAAAAATTATTCAACTCTGCAACAACCTATGCAATAAAAGCGTCAAGGAGGTGGTGGGGCGGAAGAGATTTAAATTACCAAATATAATGTGAGTTTGCCTATTTTTTTTTTCATATAAGGTTTTTTTCATTGAGCAAATTACATTTGTTATAAATGTATTTAAAAAATTATTATTCGTCAGAGAAAAAAATTTGGCCCGTGACCACAGGTCTTTTCTTAGGTGTAGACAGGCTACATGAGGGTAATCCACAGGGTGGCAACTCCCCTTTAATAACATAGGAAAGGGAGTGAAAGGGGGGGAAGCAGAAGGGTAGAGGAAGGTAGCCAAGGGATAACTAGGGGCCCCCGGGCGGCGGTTTAAGGATCCTACCCGGCAATTCGACTAAAATTGATGCAAGGAAAACCCTAGAAAAATAGTGAAGCCCTATGAGGGCTGTTATCTCGCAGGTGAACCTTCCCAGACAGCTCTAGGGGATGCCTCCTCCTCTCTCTGGTTTGTTGATTTAAGGTTCCCACAAGCCGAGGCGCCCTCGGCCTGTTTTGAGAGGTGTATGTTCCGGGGTCGCAGATCTTGGGCTTACGGTATGAGTTCTTCTCTTTTCCCATTCATTGGAACAGTCGGCCAGCTGCCTCCTAAACTGTTTGAGGCACGGGAAAGGGAATGCTGCGTCCCCACGCCATCGGAAGGGCGTGGGACTAGTGCCAAATGCCCGAACTACCTGATTCAGGTTATTCTAGGGTTTTCCCTGAATCACTTTCATGCGAATTGCCGGGTAGGATCCTTAAACTACAGCCTGGCCTTGGTCATACGGAAAGATTTGTCCGCTATTCCTATTTGGAACAGTCGGCCAGCTGCCTCCTAAACTGGTCGGGGCACGGAGAACGGGAATTCTGCGTCACCCACAGCAAACCTCTCTCCCGCCGTCCAGGGAAGGGCGTGGGGCAAGTATCAAGAGCCCGACCTACCTGATGCAGGATTTTCTAGGGTTTTCCCTGCGTCACTTTTAGGCGAATTTCCCGGTAGGATCCTTAAACTATAGACCGAGGGCCCCTAGTTAACCCTTGGCTACCTTCCTCTACCTTTCCGCATCCCCCCTTTCAAATCCCTTCTTATGCTATTAAAGGGGAGTTGACACCATGTGGATTACCCTCATGTAGCCTGTTACCCTAAAAAAAAATTTAAGATATGGAAAAGGTTAAATTTTAAACCACTAAAGCAAGCAATATTAATTGGAATATTATTATGCATTCGCGTGTCTTATTATAATAATTACTTTGACTTCTGCTGTTTCCTCTTTGAATCATTTAATTACTCGTTTACTATCCTTGAAATTGCACAGATATTATTGTTGTTGGCCATTGATTCGTTTAAAACCGTTCACAAGAGCGAAACACAAGACGGATCAGAGATGAATTAACGCAACAGGACTATTAAATAATTAGACCGATTCCCACCATCTTTCTTTAGTGGTCCACAAACACTTGGATGTTGTTAACATTTATCGACTAATTGCATGAGAATAAGTATATTTATTTTTGATTTTTTTTTGTTCCATCGAAAAAAAAAGGTACTGAAACGTCGTTGTTGTAGTAAATAAAATGTGTGTAAATAAAGGCTGTTATTTTATTTAATTTATATAATAGTGCCACTGTCATCCTCAAGTATATAATATTACACGATCCCACATTTAAGTCTCATTAAAATGGCGGAAAGTCAAGTACCCTAACATATCACAAAGGATATGTTACTCCCGGGGTGTTTAGACAGCCATGTTGTTTAATTTTACTACGGTGAGATCTAGAAAGGCAGAATATTTTCATTTATAATAACGGAATTAAAGTTATAAATGAAGCAAAGTGGAGAAACAGTCGAGACGGAACAAGGGGAGGTATTTAAGAGGCGTCCCAGCTGTCTCGTTGTTGACATTGACCTGACTGAAAACACGAAGCAATCCATTACTTTTACTTTCAGGGGGGAAAGCACGCAAATTTAGTTAGCGGCTCCTCCTTCTTCCTCAGGGATCGTGCAGTTAATTTCCTGTAATGGTCCTGCGACGACGACGACGACACCAGCGACACGATTATCAATAAATGGCGCCGATGGGGGTCGTAAGAAATATGTTCCACTTCCTCAGAAAAAAGAAAAATGGCCGACCTATGTGCGGCTTTAAGAGGTAATGACTTTCAGAGATAAAATGAGACGTACTTCGGTGGAAAGATTTCTTTTTTTTTTAACAAAAGAAGTGTCGATGCTGGAAGAACACTCGATATATGTGAGTACCTCAGGTATAATTTTGGAGAATAGAAATTTCCATTAGTACTTCCAGAGGCCCCCTTTCCCCCTCCAGAGGAACCTTACTCTCCCGTTCCCTGGAGCATTGGACCTGCTGGTTCCAACTGCAGTCTTCCCTGTTTTCCTGCATGCTCTTCTCCTGAGGAACCCATTTTAACCCGTTCCCTTGAGATGTGGAACCTTTTGGTACTTCCAGACTCCCCCTTTCCCCCTCCAGAGGAACCTTACTCTCCCGTTCCCTGGAGCATTGGACCTGCTGGTTCCAACTGCAGTCTTCCCTGTTTTCCTGCATGCTCTTCTCCTGAGGAACCCATTTTAACCCGTTCCCTTGAGATGTGGAACCTTTTGGTACTTCCAGACTCCCCCTTTCCCCCTCCAGAGAAACCTTACTCTCCCGTTCCCTGGAGCATTGGACCTGCTGGTTCCAACTGCAGTCTTCCCTGTTTTCCTGCATGCTCTTCTCCTGAGGAACCCATTTTAACCCGTTCCCTTGAGATGTGGAACCTTTTGGTACTTCCAGACTCCCCCTTTCCCCCTCCAGAGGAACCTTACTCTCCCGTTCCCTGGAGCATTGGACCTGCTGGTTCCAACTGCAGTCTTCCCTGTTTTCCTGCATGCTCTTCTCCTGAGGAACCCATTTTAACCCGTTTCCTTGAGATGTGGAACCTCCAGTGAAAACTTGAACTTATGTTCCCTGGAGTATTCGACCTGTTGGTGCTGACTGTAACTATTCCCTTTCTTCCCCGCGATCAGCCCACGCATTCTTCCACCTCCTGAGGAACCTACCCATACCGTTCCCTGGAGCATGGAACCATAATTACAGTCATGCTATTCCCCCTGCTTGGCAGGTTTCTTCATGGACATAGCTGACCGAGGAGTTTGTCCAAACCTTATGCTTGTGCTAACACGTAACTAACCCAGCCCGTGGAATCTGGCTTTCAGAAATAAAATGAGATGTACTTGGGTGGAAGGATTTCTTTTTTTTTTTAACAAGAGGTACTCACATATATCGAGTGTTCTTCTCGGTATAATTTTGGAGGATAGAATTTTCCAATAACAGTAGATACAAAGTGCACACCAAAGGAAACATCAATTTGCTTTCGTTAACAAAGCAGGGCGCCGGGAAAGTAAATTCCTCAGAGCGTCAATTATTTTTTTTTGTGCAGCCCACGCAGCGGGTGGTCACTGGTGAGAGGAACTGAAAGCGTCAGCAGTTGGCATGAGGACAGCAAGGGTGGCCAAGGATTTATATTTAATTGAAATTCCGTGATTTACGAGGAAATACTTGGTTTTAATCTTATGGAATTTTAGTTGCCCATAATGTGCGGATAAAAATACAGGAGCACAAGTCGAAGAAAGGATCTATTTGATCTGATAGCAGTTAACTGTTAATGAAAGGTGATATTGGAAGTCTCTTATACAGATTTAATGGACTTATTCTCTCTCTACTTACTCGTCAATGAGGAAAAAGTAACACGGGGACGCCAATTATCCGCGGAGAAGAAGAAGAAGAAGAAGAAAATTGCATCCCAAAACTCATACTTGTTCAACGCTAAAGTCGAAAGATCAATTTAATTAATATAATATCTCTGCAACTCCCCTCTAATAGGAAGGTATTTGAAAGGTGGGACGCGGAAGGGTAGAGGAAGGTAGCCAAGGGTTAACTAGGGCCCCCGGGCTATGGTTTAAGGATCCTACCCGGCATTCACCTAAAAGTAATGCAGGACAAACCCTAGAAAAACCTGCATCAGGTAGGTCGGGCATTGGGTACTTGTCCCACGCCCTTCCCTGGATGGCGTGGAGACGCAGCATTCCCTTTTCCGTGCCTTAAACAGTTTAGGAGGCAGCTGGCCGACTGTTCCAATGGGGAAAAGAGAACAACTCATACCGTATGCCCAAGATCTGCGACCCCGGAACATACACCTCTCAAAACAGGCCGAGGTGCCACGGCATGTGAAACCAGAAAGAGAAGAGGAGGCATCCCGCAGAGCTGTTTGGGAATGTTCACCTGCGAGAGAACAGCCCTCGCAGGGTTTCACTATTACTGTAATCAAACTACGAATCCCATTACATTACCTGATTTGAACACGAGGAAAAGGAGGAGAATTCGTCCGTCGTGTGACTGACCAACAGCTCTGCGGTCATGACCGCCCGGAACAATCCGGCTCTTGTTTCCCTCCCGCCGCGCCGCTGAAGCCCCCCTTTGTCCCGTGTGTGTATTTTAAAGAGAAAGTTTTTACCCTTTTGTCTCTCTCCTCCCGCCCCCTCACGCAAGCTCACTCGGACGCTCAAACTTCTTCTACATCCCCTTTATGTCACGCACATCCAATTCCCACAGCTTTATGCCATTAAAATTCTACTGAACCACCTTTCAAAACGTGAATATAAATTCTATATCAAACACTCTTAACTATAATGGATCTTCCAACACTCAAGCCCTTTCCCTTTAACTAACAACAATTAATTTATACAGCTGAATTCCACCCCCTCCCCCTCCCTAATCATGAGTCTTCCCCTTTCAAATCTATTTCTGCTTTACCTTTCCATATGACTACATACACCTCAAACTTCTTCTATTTAATTAATTCTATATCAGGTTAGATTAGGTTAGGTTAGATTTATTACATCCATTAGTCCTTGGCTGAGGAAATACTTACTGATGTGAATAGACTCACTAGATGTTTAAGACTGTCCATAAATACTGATATAAAGAATTTAAAGTGTACATAGTTAAAATTACACGAAACAGGATCAGGGAGAATATATGGAATGCTACATACATAAATAAGGGAGAACATGTTTAGCATTACAGAACTAAGAAATATTAAGAATAAAGTAAGAAATAAAAAATAATGGTTGTATGCTGAACTTAACCTCACAAATTTGACGAATTATATTTAACGTGATATTATTAAATATTAAAGTAGTGATATTTATCACACTTCAACGGAAACACATACTAATAATAAAATACTAACTTATTCAGAAGCATTTTAATAAAATTAACTCTTCATGTCAATCCTAATTACATACAGAGATGCAAACATACAAAAAAAAATTGATAAGTTAATGTTTACAAGTCTGAAATTATTTAATAATACTTGTGATATCAACAAATAATTTTTTTTACAAAAGTTGAGGTTTATATAACTTGATATCGTTTTTTAGAACAATTATGTGTTATTTTTAAATATATATACATATATAAGTTATATAAACCACGGCTTTTTTAAAGTACGGTATCATATATTCGTAAAATTCTACATTTTCGTTCGCAATTCAATTAATTATAAATTAAGCTAAGCAAAGCAAAACAAACGTCTCGCAATAATTCTGGCAGCTGTGGGCAATTTAAATTGCTAACATAACGTCAAGCACTCCACGACTAGTGTCGAATGCGCAGTGACGTCACCCTCGCTACTGCGCATACAGCTCTAGACGTTGAGTGCTTGACGTTATGTTAGCAATTACAATTGTCTGTATCGTTCACAATTATTAATAGAACATTAAGTTATATAAACCACTACAGCTTTTTTTAAAAAGTTTGGTATCATGTATCCGTAAAATTCTATATTTTGGTTCGCAATTCAATTAATTAAATATTACATGATTGAAAAGTAAAATAAACGTCTCGCAATAATTCTGGCAGCTGTGGGCAATTTAAATTGCCAACATAACGTCAAGCACTCCACGACTAGAGTCGAATGCGCAGTGACGTCACCCTCGCTACTGCGCATACAGCTCTAGTCGTGCCAATTAAACAGGCTATTAATTAATTTTTAATAATTAAATTGTTAGCGGTACGAATGCGTAAAGGCGACAATCAAGGCGGGTTTTGCCTTTGTTTAACAATGGGAACTGGAAAACCGCGCGCTTGGAGAACAGCAGCCAGTCTGCGCGGAGATACGAGACAGAACGGTCCATACAAAGTAGTAACACAGTAAAGTTTGCTAACCTGAAAGCATGAATAGTGTTATCCAGGAGGTGCAACGGTGAGACATGACAGTTTATATAAAACGCGAGTAGGCAGTTTGGCGGAGAGACACATACAATCGAAATTTGGAAGCAGCAGTTTTTGCTGCCCAAATTGAACTAATTGTCGCATCGAGAGACTTTGAGGAAATCTACGTCCAGCAACCGGCTGAGGGTGGACTGATCCAGGTTCCAGGACAGCAGAGACACGAGAGGGCAACGACCACGTGGTGTATTCAAATTTTAAAGTGTAGAATCAGTGAGTAATGAATGGCCTGTTTTAGTGAGTGTTGACTTCAAGCAAGAAGAATCCAAACTGGTACCAGAAGCACTGTCGTGAGTACAAGACAATTATTAATAACTGTAAACGATAATTAAAGGGTACAGTCAGATTTCGTTCGCGTTTTTCTTTTGATTCGTTTCTAGTATTTTAATTTTGTATTCCTTTAACTTCAATGAATAGATTTGTTAATGTTTTAATTGGAGTGTTCCTATTATCAAACCCAGTAGTGACCCTGAGATAAGAGATGCGACGTAGTTGATTGTAATGATATAAGAACTGTAGGTTCATAAAATGCCACGAATTAATAAATGAAAAATTAAAGTATTTGTTGTTAATTCGGTGTTCAAAATAGGTATTGTACAATGTAAATTTATCAACAATAATAATTTTTTTTATTTAAATCTTAAATTAATTTGGTTAATTATTGCAATGATTTAAGACCACCTTTTTAATCATTATATATTTGACGTCTTCAACGTGTGGCTCACTATCATTCAAATTTTAATTAATTTTGTTTTGTTTAATTAATTCATTTAATGAACCCTATTAAGGTGTTTATTACATTTATGGCTTCACCAACGTGCGGAAAATTAATCGTTAACCTGTTGTTTATTACTATATATATATATATATATGAAGAGAAGACGGGGTTCGTAGTATTCAGGAAAGGAGGAAGACTCACTGAAACAGAGAACGTCAAATGAAATGGTAAACTACTCTAGAGGGCTAACAACTTTAAATATCTAGGCATCACAATCCAAACAACGGGAAGGAGTTTCAGACTGCATAGATATAAGATCTAGAGCAGTGGCGGCGACTAGAGCTATGAATGAAATTAGAAACATTACACAACTATGGATCAGCAAAGCAAGGCTAAAGATACTACCTGTATGGCCTAGAATACCTCACGTACAGACAACTGGAAGAACTGGAGCGGGTAAAGGCTAGATGCCAGATAAGAATTCAAGATGGAGGCTAGTGTACGACCTTCCTAATAGAGGATTTAAAGATATGATCTGATACTACCAGCTGGTTCCAGCTTCAGACAGCTTTTACAGGAGCTTCTGTATGAGAGGAAACGGAACACACCGGAGGACAACATCTGCTATGCAGGACAGGACATGGATGGAAGCCAACCTTCAACTACGGCACACGAAGACGAGACTGGCGATCCGTGGCTTTCACCATAAAGTGTGCTTAAACATGAACCACGTGACGAGTTGTGTTTAGAAGCCTGTGAGGGATATCATGTTGTAAAACGTAGGAACAGACGTAAATCTATCGTAGGTTACAGCAAGGAAAGGTAATGTAATGCACGTGTGCGCTTCCAATATTATATATATATATATAAGGAATTTATTTGATTAAAGATTTTCTGTCTTCAGTTGTGCAATACAGGCGATGTTTACGAACATTTAACGCCGGGTCGAAACGTGTCTGGAGGGAAAGTAAGAGGGAAGTAAACACAGGCCAGTCAGTAGCAGAGAGCCACCTCACTCAGGCTGTTGTTTGTGTCTGGGACAACTCTGTGGAGTGGACTGGAGTCGGACGTTCTGTCCAGGTGCGGCGTCGTCGGTTGTTGGTCGTTGTTTCTTTTATCCGAGTCTGAAATATCATTCTGATCCTAAGCATATTTCTGCGCTCTAGTGGATCCAATTTGTAATTAATTTTTTTGTAGAACGTCGTGTTTGAATGTGGATTTAGTGTAACTAATCTCACTCAAACTTGCCAAAGATTGGTAAAAGGCCCCGGGAGATGGTAATCCCGAGTAATGCCGTCTATTTATGATAGTTCTGCCAGCATATCCTGTCTCCACACCTCCCATGATGGCACTGGGCAATGCTGCTGTAGCAAAGTAGAGGAGGGTGTT
This sequence comes from Zhengitettix transpicula, assembly GCA_037074705.1. Taxonomy (NCBI): domain Eukaryota; kingdom Metazoa; phylum Arthropoda; class Insecta; order Orthoptera; family Tetrigidae; genus Zhengitettix; species Zhengitettix transpicula. The sequence goes on along the minus strand of CM073591.1, from coordinate 23,012,073 downwards.
TAATTTAAGGCTTGTGAGTTTGGGAACCGCTTTTGACGTTCCAAGGTGTTTGTTTAGTTTTACTTGACGATAATAAATAAGCGTTAGATTTCTAGTGTTCTATAGTTTTCTGTTTCCATTTTGTAAGATTCCTATATTTTATTGGAGGCCAGTGGGCGACCATGACAATTATTTACTCTTAATTAAGTGTTTACTACATTACTTGGTGTCCAATATGTGGGGTTGTAATTTTTATAGTCATGAATTAGACTTTAATTTATTTTGTGTTTATTACAATATATTAATAGAGGAAACAGAAGAAATATTTATTTCCTTTAAAGCGAAATTTGGGATTCGGCCCCTTCAAAATTTTAGGGAGCGTGTGTCATGTTTAATGTAAAATCCCCTCAAATCCCCATGTCCCACGTGGCCGCCGTGTTTGCACCTGGACTGAGAAGAGGTCGATGAACTGTGTTACCCCGACTGAGAAATCGAAGTAAGTGATCGCGAGAGAGTCACGCGATATACAAGTTTAATCACTAAAATGGCGGTTCACTTGATGTAATTGAAATCACCGCACTCTTAACTCGTAATTGCTTGAACAACCTGATTCTCAAATGTACCGCCAGGTTCGTCACACGTCACGTGATGTTGGATGAAAAGTAAATGTATCATGACAGTACCCTATAATAATACACAATTACTTAAATATAATAGTTTATCTTGTGCAATCTTTTTTTATAGTATGTATATTTTAATATAAATATAATTATGTCACGTCATAAACTTTTCATCATATTCTGACTGCAGTATTGGTGTCTAGAAGCTGGAATACGATTCATTAATGTGTAATTGTCAGCGATTGTGCACATCTGAGTTGGTAGCGATTTTTTTTAAGGTAACAGGCTACATGAGGGTAATCCACGTGGTGGCAACTCCCCTTTAATAGCATAGGAAGGGATTAGAAAGGGGGGATGCGGAAGGGTAGAGGAAGGTAGCCAAGGGTTATCTAGCGGCCCCGAGCTACAGTTTAAGGATCCTACCCGGCAATTCGCCTTAATGTGATGCATGACAAACCCTAGAAAACCTGCATCAGGAAGGTCGGGCATTTGGTACTTGTCCCACGCCCTTCCGATAGCGGGAGAAGAATTTTCTGTGGGGACGCAGCATTCCCATGCTTGACGTTATGTTAGCAATTACAATTGTCTGTATCGTTCACAATTATTAATAGAACATTAAGTTATAAATATCACTACAGTTTTTTTAAAAGCTTGGTATCATGTATTCGTAAAATTCTATATTTTGGTTCGCAATCCAATTAATTAAATATTACATGATTGAAAAGTAAAATAAACGTCTCGCAATAATTCTGGAAGATGTGGGCAATTTTAAATTGCTAACATAACGTCAAGCACTCCACGATTAGAACTGTATGCGCAGTAGCAAGGGTGACGTCACTGCGCATTCGACTCTAGTCGTGGAGTGCCTGACGTTATGTTAGCAATTACAATTGTCTGTATCGTTCACAATTATTAATAGAACATTAAGTTATATAAACCACTACAGCCTTTTTTTAAAGTTTGGTATCATATCTTCGTAAAAATCTATATTTTGGTTCGCAATTCAATTAATTAAATATTACATGATTGAAAAGTAAAATAAACGTCTCGCAATAATTCTGGGTGATGTGGGCAGTTCAAATTGCTAACATAACGTCAAGCACTCCACGACTAGTGTCGAATGCGCAGTGACGTCACCCTCGCTACTGCGCATACAGCGTGGAGTGCTTGACGCTATGTTAGCAATTACAATTGTCTGTATCGTTCACAATTATTAATAGAACTCCGTTTTTCCTTTGCAATCGTTTAAGTTTTGATTCAATTACTTACAAGTTGAAGATAATTTTGTTGTTGTTGAAGTAATACTACGTACAGTAAAGCTTTAGTATAGAAAATAAAATTAAAAAATCGAAAATGGATGTAAAACTCTGCCTTCCAAATACAAGGTTTCGTGGAAGTGAGACGGGAGAACTTAAAACCGACTTGGAAACAGCAGACAGCAAGTTTCGTAAAGGAGGTAGAACGGATATATCATTAAGTAGACAAAGAGCACCAAGTTTGGAAGTTAGCTGTTCTCGGAATAATCTGACAAGTTTGAGGGTGACACACGACAACACTGTGCCTGAAGGATCAGGTAACTAGGACAAATAACAATATATAAAAACAAGTAATTAAGATCGCTTATTAACGATGAAGGAAAAAAGGAACTTTTACTCACAGGTTGCTGATGCTCAGGTTCACTGGACTCTGAAACAACAAAATAATAATAATGATAATTAATTACTTGCATACAATCGTTTCAAAACAGATTTATTTTCTGAATTATGTAAAACACCTTAAATGTCGATTTTTCCAAATAGCAAAACCAATGGGAGCAGTTCTGACTAACTAAAAAACTTGGACTTACTTAAAAATTTTGTCTTCTGAGTTACATCGGCCAAACAAAACGGTCTTTGATCACGTTAGTTAAAAAAAACAACATAAAAAGTCCCTGATTATAAAATAGCAACATCATTAAGCACTTTATAACCTTAAATCAATTAAAATGTTAAAAAAGGTGAGACCAGGAAATGGAAAAAATAATAATTAAGGTGATAAAATAAATACTACAAAACGTTTCTTCATATCCTTTTTTTTGCTTTCATCAGGTGATTCAAGAAACGCAAGAGCCGATCCGAAAGTTCACTAAAAACCCCCCCGACCACTATTTTTGGAATTAATGCAGGTCACCCCCCCCCCCATTTTCATAACGATTCGTCCAGCATCCATAACCTCTTTCCTAAAGCTCTCAAGGCAAGAAAACCAATATTATGTGAAAAATTCAATTTATTGGCAAGTATAGCATGCGTCAGCAAGGTAGGCGGGTGGCGCCGTCCCTGGCCGAAGACAACAATCTAACGAAGTCAAGCTCTAGGCGCTTACTGAAGCACGGGGGGAAGGAAAATAGCACCTGTGTAGAAGGACACTAAACAGTACCGCCCTCGTACGTGACGCTTACTATAACCCTCCCTCATGACCACTCGTTAATTTCCGCCTGTTGTCGTTTTCTTACTCAACTCTATTCCCAACGAATTAATCGTTATCGAATTCAAAAACCACTTCAGCCAATTTACTAAAAAAAAATTCCACTTAATGAAATTTTTATGCATTTTAAATCTCTTGCTGTTCTCCAAGCACCTGACGAAAGGAACAAGGATCCCAGAAACGTTGTGTGGTATTTATATATATTATCCTTTTTATTTGTGTCTGTATTTGGCTGTCTCTCTTATTCATTATTTTCAATCCGACGTAACTTTTCGTTCTTAATTTTACAGTTTTATCAACGACTCTTGCTGTTCTCTAAGCACCTGACGAAAGCAACAAAGGGGGGTTGGTTGCACAAACGTTGTGTTCATATTTATTTATCACTTATCTTTGTCTACTTATTCATCTAATCATGCATTATGGATTGAATACGACAACTGTAACATAGATTGTCCATTTTAATGGACCAAACATAAGTCTGAAGAATCACTGAACTGATTGATCATTCCCTCTGAGATCCAAGGTTAACAAACTGTGGAACATTAAAATTCATACACGTTACGAGATGTAGTAACCCCTTTACATTCGGCCAACATACGAGAGATAAAAGCATTTACAAATTACGCAAGGGGGCGTGCGTGTTTCTGATGTGAAGGAGGGAGGGTGGGTGGGGGCTGGGCAGGAATTTACGCTAAATTTAGCACAACGCCAAAATCGTGAAGCAACCCTGCACACGGCCATGGCTTGGATGCAGCATATATTAATTTTCGCTTGCTTTTATTAATAATAAAAATTATATAAATTAACAGCCTTTGTCTTTTCAGACATTTTAAAATATTTTATTTAATATAAAATAGGCAATTATCTAATTGATCTTTTCATAGTTTGGAGAAAAGTGTGACAAATATATTTAAAATCACAAATTTATATCTAGTTATCAAAAATTTAAGGGTCTTTAATATTCAAGTCAAATAATATTATATTATTAATATTATTACAATTTAATAAAAAAAATTCCAGTAATAAAATAAATAGGATCCTACTTTTTTTTAAAAAAAATAGTAACAAAAGTTTAAAATATATATATTGTAATAGCAAATAAACAGGCTATTAATTGTTTTTAATATAATGTATTTATTGGCGGTACGGGTGCTTAAAGACGACAACCGCAGCGGGTCTTTCTTTGTTAACAATGCAGACTGGAGACCGCGCGCTTAGAGAACTCAGTCTGCGTCGAGAACTGGGGCATGGCAGTTCGGTCCACATACAGAAATAGAAACAGTAAAGGTCTGCGGATCCAGAATTATGAATAGGGCTAATCAGGAAGTCCAACAGTGAGATATAATAGTTTACGTACAACGCAAGTAAACAGTTTTGACGGAGAGACTCGTAAAAATCACAGTTTGGAAGCAGAAGATTTACCTCACAAACTGAACTAATTTTCGCATAGAGAGACTTTGAGGAGATCTACGTCCGAGGGCTGACTGAGGGTGAGATGATCCAGGTTCCAAGATAGCAGAGATCCAGAGCAACTACCATGTGTAGAATCAGTGTATAATGGCCTGTTTAGTAGGTGTTGACTTCAAGCTGCAAGAGTCTGAACTGGTACCAGCAGCACTGTCGTGAGTACACAAGTACACAACTATTATTAATGAGTGTAAACGATAATTAAAGGGTGTAGTCAGATTTCGTTCGCGTTTAACCTTTTCATTCGTTTTCTTTTACTTTTGTATTTAATATTGTATTCCGTTAACTTCAATGAGTTTGGATTGTTAATGTTTTAGTTCATTGTATTTGTTCTTCCTATCAAACCCAGTGGTGACCCTGAGGTAATGAGAAATTCAACGTCGTTGACTGTAAAATTATAAAGCTGTATTTTCATAGAACGCCACGAATTAATAAAATAAAATTGAGATATTTGTTTGTTAAATGATGGAATTCGGCAGGGATTATCATGTGTAATTATCAACAATAAATTTTTAAATACATAATAATTTTGTTAATTATTCCTATTAATTAAGACCACCTTTTTCATCATTACAATATATATATATATATATATATATATATATATATATATATGTATTACTTAATTTTATGGTATAATTATTTGAAATTAGTGTATGTAAAGCTGTTTTTTTTAAGATGTTAAAATTTCTGATAAATAAACGTTATAATAATATTATTGTTTAATACATAAAATTATAACATTATTCCGATTGAAATTAATGAAATAAGAAAGATAACCAATTGAGACAAAAAGGGTATATATATATATATATTTGAGTTTTCTCAGCTGACCAGTGCAGTTGTGTCGCTCTAGGCGCCCTTCTTAGCACCTGAGGGAAGGGAGACAAGGATCTCCAGAAACGTTGTTGTGTGGTATTTATATTATCCTTTTCTCTGAACTGTCTGTCTTCCTTATAACATTATTACAATAAAAAAAATCAAGCTTTAGCTTCTAATTTTTATGTATAGTGTCCTAATTGGTTTTATGTACTTTTTTTTTTAAAAAAAACAATTAGGCTCCTGTTTACTTTATGATTGGCAAAAAATTTACGTTTAAATTTGTCAGAATGTTAACAATTTATTCTTTTATATTGGAATATTACAGTCAAATTTGTGATTTAAAATATTGTTGACCCTCTTCACCGTCGGGTTTGACAGAAAAAATCAGTTTCCATGGAAACTTAATTTACAACCTGAAAAAAGGGTACTGAAACGTCGTTGTCATATTCAATTAAAATAATTTATAATGGTCTGTAAAGAAAGGCCGTTAATTTATATACAAGGAAAGTTTAACCTATACAGGAACTGTAATAAGGGATATTATACGACCCTACATATTAAAAAATGGCGGAAAGGCCGTTACATAGAACATGTTGTTTTAATGGCCAGTGAGGACGTTGATTATTTCCTGGGGTGATTTGGACTGCTATATTGTCCAGTATCAGAGGTTACAAGAAGACTACAGTATATATATATATATATATATATATATATATATATATATATATATATATATATATATTGTAGTGAATAACAACCTTAAGGGCCGCGGGCCTGAGGAGGCCTGAGTATGAATACATTAGGCGTGCACGTGTTTCTGCCTGAGAAGGCCAAAAGAAATCGCGGGTTCGCGTCCCTTTTTTTGCATCATTTGGGGGGGGGGCGGAGTTCGAATAAATACTCCGAACCCGTGAGGCAAAAGGGCAGACGGGGACGGAGACGCAGGGAAAATCAGGGAGACGGAGAGACAGAGAGACGCAAGAAGAGACGCAGACAGGGAGACGCAGGGAGACGGAGACGCAGACGTTTTGAGGGACGTCCATCGCGGGGAGGCCGAAGAAGGAGATCGTGTGCTGACGCCACAAGTTAAGTAAGCATCACAATATATGTAAAGTACATTCAAAAGTGGAATTCTTTTACACAGTGCAGAAATAGACTCTGTTCTTGAATAGCCACCGAACCGTCCACATTACCCTGTTGAGAAGGAGGACTTTTTAATCAAGCCGGAGCTAATTTTAATTTTATGCAGACCAATGTATAGCTGCTGGCGCCCAATAATATTTTTTAATGTATTTTTGTATTTTTTGTAGTTTCGATGTAATAATTTTTTTTTAATATTAAGTAATAAAAATGCAAATCATTACAATATATATATATATATATATATACATATATTTAAAAAAAAATTAAAATGGGATCGGACACAACCTAAGGAGAAATTGTTTACTGCACGACATCGTCAACGGAAGGACACATGGATGGAGTTCCAGATCATCCATGGAACAAGAAGAGTGCAGCTGGTACGAGACTTAAAGGGAGGAAGAAGGGAAGAAGCTAAAGACAGGACAAGGCGGAGAAGAAAGTGTAAAGGCTAACGGAAAGAAGCCTCAATTACTACTAATAATAACAGCACAACAATCAACAGTTCGCACCGCTGGAGTAAAGATACTCTTTGGAGTAAAGACAAAGCTAGGTTTCCTTCTTCTCTTTAATGGTAACGAGCTTGTATGACAGTGAATAGTTGCGTGTCACTAATTTATAGTTTATAGTTTAACCGCCTTATTCCTTGTCCTTTCCAGAGCAGCCATGAATAGGATTATTTACCTGCGGAGGGCGAGTCTATGGGGGCCGTGTCCACGAAGCTTCTCTGACTTCCTGCTAGAAGACAAACCAGCAGCGCCACGTAATGCCATCTGCTGTTTCTCAGAGTCATCGTGCCCCAAATCTGAAAAACACAAAACAGCGAGAATGAGAGAAAAAATAACAACACAAGGACATTATTATAAATTAACGTTACAAAAAAAATAATTATGTATGTGTTGCAATGCGGGGAAAGGAGCCCCGAGTTATTTGTTTAAGTAAAACAAAGTCATCAAGCTAAGTGGTGTTAGCTGTGAGAGGAGGTGCGAGTACTTGGGAGAACTGGTGACGAAGGATAACAGTGTAAATGATTGCAGCAGGAAATGTCACGTAGTCACGTAGTCCCAACAGCTAACTGAAAGTGACTGTTTATAGAACAACGGTGGTCACATATGGCTCGGAAGCATGCACAATGGCCGCGGTAGAAGAAAAGGAGTGTTTGACAAGATGGGAAAGGAAAACCGAAGCAGGGAAATGGATAATACGAAGAAATAGGGAACTGGAGGAACAGTATGGGTATGCATGGAGACATTGTATTGTTGGAAATAAAGGTGGAACAGCAGACTGAGATGGTTGGGGGCCGTAGTAGAGCGAATGTCATAAGACAGGGTTGTCAAAAAGATCTACAAAAGAAATCCAGCGGGCAGAAGGGGCTAAAGGGAGACGATGTGGAGGACGAATATACAAAATAAGATGGAGAAAACGAGCAGAGGTTTTTATAGAACAATTATGGTCACGTATGGCTCGGAAGCATGGACGATGACCGCGGTAGAAGAAGAAGATGGGAAAGGAAAATATTAAGAAGCGGTAAAACGAAGCAGGGAAAGGGATAATACGAAGAAATAGGGAACTGGAGGAACAGTATGGGTATGCTCACATTGTATTGTTGGAAATAAAAGTGGAACAGCAGACTGAGATGGTTGGGGGCCGTAGTAGAGCGAATGTAAGAAGACAGGGTTGTCAAAAAGATCTACAAAAGGAATCCAGTGGGCAGAAGGGGCTAAAGGGAGACGATGGTTAGACCATGTGGAGGACGATGGGTGTTAGAAGATGGCTGATACGAGCAGAGGATAGGCTATGATCGTTTATAAAACAATGATGGTCACATATGGCTTGGAAGCATGGACAATGACCGCGGTAGTAGAAGAAAAAGAGTGTTTGACAAGATGGGAAGGAAAATATTAAGAAGTATTTTTGGAGCGGTAAACCGAAGCAGGGAATTGGAGAATACGAATAAAACTGGAGGAACAGTATGGGTATGCAAGGAGACATTGTATTGTTGGAAATAAAGGTGGAACAGCAGACTGAGATGGTTGGGGGCCGTAGTAGAGCGAATATCCGAAGACAGGGTTGGCAAAAATATCTACAAAGGAAATCCAGGTGGCAGAAGGGGCTAAAGGAAGACCATATGGAGGACGACTTACAAAAGAAGATGGAGGAAATGAGCAGAGGACCGGCTCTGATCGTTTATAGAACAATTATGGTCACATATGGCTCGGAAGCATGGACAATGACCGCGGTGGAAGAAGAAGATGGGAAAGGAAAATATTAAGAAGCGGTAAAACGAAGCAGGGAAATGGATAATAGGAAGAAATAGGGAACTGGAGGAACAGTATGGGTATGCATGGAGACATTGTATTGTTGGAAATAAAGGTGGAACAGCAGACTGAGTTGGTTGGGGGCCGTAGTAGAGCGAATGTCAGGAGACAGAGTTGTGAAAAAGATCTACAAAGGAAATCCACGTGGCAGAAGGGGCAAACGCAGACGATGTGGAGGACGACTTACAAAAGAAGCTGGAGGAAACGAGCAGAGGACAGGCTATGGTCGTTATAGAACAAAGATGTTGACGTATGGCTCGGAAGCATGGACAATGACCGCGGTGGAAGAAGAAGGTGGGAAAGGAAAATATTAAGAAGCGGTAAAACGAAGCAGGGAAATGGATAATAGGAAGAAATAGGGAACTGGAGGAACAGTATGGGTATGCAGACATTGTATTGTTGGAAATAAAGGTCGAACAGCAGACTGAGATGGTTGGGGGCCGTAGTACAGCGATTGTCCGAAGACAGTGTTGTCGAAAAGTTCTACAAAGGAAATCCGGGTGGCAGAAGGGGCTAAAGGGAGACGATGTGGAGAACGACTTACAAAAGAAGATGGAGGAAACGAGAAGAGGGCCGGCTCTGATCGTTATGGTCGCATATGGCTCGGAAGCATGGACAATGACCGCGGTGGAAGAAGAAGACGGGAAAGGAAAATATTAAGAAGGATTTTTGTATGTTACTTATCACAAAATCAGTCTTCATCTAATACAGACGTTTATTTTTTACACTTATATTTAATTAAAATTCCGTGATTTATGCGAAAAAGTTGGTTTTAAGCTTATGGAAATGTAGTTGCCAAGAATGTGCGAATAAAAATACAGGAGGACAAAGTCGAAGAACGGATCTGTTTGATCTGATAACAGTTAACTGTTAATGAAAGGTGATATTGGAAGTCTTTTATACAGATTTAATGGACTATTTCTCTCCCTATTACTCGTCAATGTGGAAAAAGTAACACGGGGCCGCCATTTATCCACGGAGAAGAAGAATAAGAAAAATACATCCAAAAACTCATACTTATTCAACGCTAAAGTCGGATGATTAATTTAATTAATATAATATCTCTGCTTAAATATCGATAAACCTTACAACGCAAGGAAGTTTTATTAGTTAAATCTTCATTTATTTTTACCTATCGTCCATGTGCAATTTTTAAATCCTCCAAAAAATCCAGAGTGAATATGTTAAATTGGATTAAATAAATAATTTACTGATTTATAATTTCTTTAAAAAAATATGCATAATAGTCCAGTCCTGGCGTTACTAAAGATGTGCAATTTAATATGTAAATTTTAAAATATAAGTATTAACGTCGAGAGGGAGTTTTTTTTTTGGGGGTACCAGGCTACATGAGGTTAATCCACATGGTGGCAACTCCCCTTTAATAGCATAGGAAGGGATTTGAAAGATGAAAGGTAGCCAATGGTTAACTAGGGCCCCCGGGCTATGGTTAAAGGATCCTACCCGGCATTTTTTTTTAGGTAACATGCTACATGAGGGTAATCCACTATGTGGCAACTCCCCTTTAATAGCATAGGAAGGGATTTGAAAGGGAGGATGCAGAAGGGTAGAGGAAGGTAGCCAAAAGTTAACTAGGACCCCCAGGCTATGGTTTAAGGATCATACCCGGCAATTCGCCTAAAATTGATGCAGGACAAACCCTAGAAAACCTGCATCAAGTAGTTCGGGCATTGGGTACTTGTCCCACGCCCTTCCCTGGATGACGGCAGAGGAGTTTGCTGTGGGGTCGCAGCCTTCCCCTCGCTGTGCCTCGACCAGTTCAGGAGTCAGCTGGCCGACTGTTCCAATGGGAACAGAGAATAACTCTTACCGCATGCCCAAAGTCTGCAACTCCCGGAACATACACCTCTCAAAACAGGCCGAGGTGCCTCAGCTTGTAGGGACCTTAGTTCAAAAGACCAGAGAGATGAGAAGGCATCCCCAAAGGTAGCCTCCACCAGAGCTCTCTGAGAAGGTTCACCTGCGAGAGAATGCTCTCGGAGGCTTCCAGAAGCAAAATTTTCCAGGTTTATTTAAGAAAAACCCATCGTTTCGCGTTCCATACCGGGAGAAATTCCAAAGAAACAGACAAACAGACGGCAGTAACAAAAGAAGCGGAGAAATCGACTTCGATATCCGTCGACACAGACGCTAATTAAACTAACCTGAAAACCAATTAGGAAGAGATGTATTCTGTACGGTTTTAATGCGTAACGAACGTCTTCTTCTCCTCCTAATAATAACAATAATAACGAGATGCTGTTATGAAGGCAGAGACAAAGAGACAGAGAGAAAGACAGAGAGTTGGCACAACTGCGTCCAGCGATGTAGTTTTTGTTTTACAAAGAGCATTTCTTGTTAATTCTCCGATAGATTCTAAAAGTCTACGAGGCTGCTTTGTCGAACGCATGTTACGTAAACTACACCACAGATGTTGTTGTCATATTTAATTATGCCATCTTCTTCTTTTTCGTCCTGGAAATTGAATTTGTGAAAATTAATTTACCTTCATTGGAATTTCTTTACGCGTCTCGATGTTGCATGCCGGGAAAAAAAAAGGTAAATCGATAAATATTATTAAGTTTCGTTCCTTCTCTTCCACCTTGCATTGTCCTTAGCTTTAAGTTCCCCCCCCTCCCCCCGTCAGCTGCACACTCCGCTTCTTCTTATTCTTCTTCCACGAAGAACCTATCTGTCCGTCATTCGGTGATGTACTACAGTAGACACCTTTTTTTTTTCTTTAGAAAAAGCCTGTCGCTATTTTACTTTAGCGAGATTAAAACATGATGAAAGCACAAAAAAGAAATTTCAACGTTCTTCTGTCAATTTAATAATAAATGTTACCAATCTCACAAAATATATATATATATATATATATGAAAAGGTTTAGTGTTAAACTGAGCTCCGGCTTACCCCCCCCCCCTACTAAGATACGACCCTAACTTTTTTCGAAAAAATGTAAAATCACAAATTTATATTTATTTTTTTAATGAAATAATTAAAAAGGTTAAAAAATAATCCATTATAAATATTACTTAATTTTTAGGTTGTCTTAATTTATTATTTATTTATTTGGACGGTTTCGCTAAAAGCTAACTATATATATTACAATATATTTACTCTTTTTTGCCTAGCGCTATTTTTAGAGAGAGTTTAAAAAACATGATGAAAATCCAAAAAAAATGTACCGAAACGTCGTTACAGTGCTAAATAAAATATTTTTATAAAGGTCTGAAAAGGTTTTTAATTCGTTTAGTTTACATTATTAATAAATCAGACTAAATATAAAAATATTTATATTAATTTTAATGGTTATCCTTTAAATGTTTAACATTCACTGGTTTTTGTTCTTGTCTACGGAATTTTATCTCCTGTCTGATCCAGTTTTACCTTCCTCTTCACTGTATCTAATATTGATCTCTTCTCATTTAGTGTTTCTTTTCTTACGTCCTCTGGTCACCTTATCGCACCATATATCAGAACTTTCCAGATTTTAAATAAATAAATAGCCAAGTAACAGAGGAGGAGAAACAAATAGGAGATAAAATAAATACCACACGACGTTTCCACGAGCCCTTGTTGCCTACGTCAGGTGATTAAAAAATTCGCAATAAGCCCCCGGAACCATAGGATGAACTCAAAAGCAAAGATAAAACCAGTTTTGCCTTACAGGAACGTTGTGTGGTATTTATTTTATCATTTTTTTGGGGGGGTTTTCCATTTGGCTATTTATTTTTTTAAATTTCTATACCAATATATATTTCTATACCAATATATATTTTACAATTAATAATTTCCAGGTATTTTTCTTCCCGCTTTCATTATGTCCATGTCCCCTTCTGTAGTTACCAGGTTCTAGGCTCTTTCCTTGGCCGCCACAGTGCCACGTGACCTTCTTGCTTCTTCGTGCTGGTTTATTCGTCAAAAGATACTTGAACTGTTCCATATTTTGTAATTGTTTCTTTCCCACTACCTGGTTTTTCTTCTTGTTTTTTTTCTTCTTCTCTTTTTCAAGTTTTGTCGACTGACGAGTGCAGTTGTGTCGCTCTAGGCTCTTCTTAGCACCTGATTCAAGAATCGCAGTAACGTTATGTGGTCACTTACTTTGTCTGTATTTGGCTGTCTTTCTTATTATTAATTTACAAGCAGACGTAAGTTTTTTTTATTCATTTTTCCTATTTTGTTGGACTTTTCTATATATTTATCTCCATTCCGGTTCCCTGATTACCCCGAGTCTGCCTCAGAGCGTTCCTTTGTCCTCCGCCAACAGCGCCAACATCTTATCGTGTGCTAATTGATGTGTTCTTCCAACCGCAAATCAACAACTACTTCCAAGGCTTCTCTGGTTAATCGATCACCAGAGATCACGTTGAACACAGAGTTGCGTGACAAGCCAGCAGCCATGTTGTTGCTCTCTCCCTGTGATCCAGACACACGACAACACTCTTGTATCCTTTACTTTCACAAACATGTCGTTGAGTATTTTTCCCAGCAACGTTTCAAACGAATTAACACCAAAACCTTTCCAGCCCCTTTTTAAAAATATTTTATTTACCACTTTAACGACGTTTCGGTACATTTATTTGGACTTTCATCAATGTTTTAATCTCTATAAAACAAAATAGTGATATATTGTAATATGATATGTAGTTACCTTTAAGAAATATAGTACAAATAAATAAATAATAAATTCAGACAGTACCTAAAAAATAAGTATTATTTATAATGCTTTTGAAATTACTTCTTAAAAAAATTAGTATAAAATTGTAATTTAATTTTTTTTAAAAAAAATTAGAATAGGTGGGGGTAAGCCGGAGCTCATTTTAACATGAACCTTTTTTTATATATTGTGATTGTTAAAATTTATTATTAAATTACCAGAATGTTATTTAATTTTTTTTTGTACTTTCATCATGTTTTAATCACTCTAAAAATAGCGCTAGGCAAAAAATAGTGATAAGTAATTTAGGCGAAACTGTACGAAAAATCAGACAATACCCAAAGATTAAGTAATATTTATAATGCATTATATTTTGAACCTTTTTAATAACTTCAGATAGTGGGGGGTAAGCCGGAGCTCATTTTAACATGGACCTTTTTTATATATATTGTGATTGTTAACATTTATTATTAAATTGCAATGATGATGAATTTTTTTTGTACTTTCATCATGTTTTAATCACTCTAAAAAATAGCGCTAGGCTAAAAATAGTGATAGGAAATAGAGTAAATATATTGTAATAATATATGTAGTTAGCTTTAAGGAAAATTGGACAAATAAATAATAATTCACGTAATTCCTAAAACATTAAGTAATATTTGTAATCCTTTTGTTTTTTTAACTTTTGAAATAACTTCATAAAAAAATTAGTATAAATATGTAATTTAATTTTTTTTTAAAAAAAGGAATAGGTTTATATTTTAGTGGGGGGGGGGTAAGCCGGAGCTCATTTAAAAATGAACCTTTTTTGTATATATTGTGATTGTTAACATTTATTATTAAATTACAAGAATGTTTTTAAAAAAATGTTGTACTTTCATCATGTTTTAATCACACTAAAAATAGCGCTAGGCAAAAAATAGTGATAGGTAATTTAAGCGAAATTAAACAATTAAATAAATAATAAATTAAGACAATACCCAAAGATTAAGCAATATTTGTAATGCATTATTTTTGAACCTTTTTAATAACTTCATTAAAAAAATAAGTATAAATTTGTGATTTTATTTTTTCAAAAAAAAAATAGGTTCATATTTTAGTTGGGGGTAAGCCGGAGCTCAGCTTAAGACGAAACCTTTTTTTGATATATATTGTGATTGGTAACTTTTATTATTAAATTGCAGTAACGTTGAAAACTTTATTTTGGACCTTCATCATGTTTTAATCTCGCTAGGAATAGCGCTAGGCAAAAAATAGTGATAGGTAATTTAAATGAAACTGTACAAATAAATAAATAAAAATTTGAGACAATACCCAAAGATTAAGTTATATTTATAATGCATTATTTTTTAACCTTCTTAATAACTTTTTTTTAAAAAAATAGTATTGATTAGGGATTTTAATTTTTTTTTAAAATAATAGGTTAATATTGTAGTGGGGGTAAGGCGGAGCTCAGTTTAAAACGAACCTTTTCGTATATTGGTATAATGTTGAAAAAAAAATATTTTTTTTGGATTTTTTTTCTAGAAGACGATGACAGTGAACGGTCACTGAAACGTCGCGTGTATTTTTTTTGCAGTCGGTTCGAAAGGTCCGAGAAGATTTTATTCATTTTGAAAATTTATTATTATTATATTAGAGTAATGAGATGAACTATGTAGTGTATATATTGTAGTTATTTTATTAGACACGATTGTGACGTAACGACCTGGTCGAGCGCTTTCTGTCACTTCCCTATAACAACCCTTGGCTCTCCTACGGCATCCCCGGTTTCCTACTCCTTTCCGCAAACCAACATCATCACCATATCCGTTTACTTCTTCCACCCTATAATTTTTGTAGTAGTAGTTTTGTGCAGAGTGCGCGTGCCAAATTCCGCACGAGGTTTCTAAGACCACCGGGGCGGGGCGGCAACAACACAGTCGTGTGGCTGACTCACTGATATGAATGTGCAGGTGCGTTTGTTTCTTGTTTCACGTCCGGACGCCGACGGTCGAAGCCCGCAATAAAGCAACTCTCTCTGTGTGTGTGTGTGTGTGGTGGAGCTGCCCGTGATTAAAACGTTAATAACGCCAACCCCCGAGCGGACCACGCGAGCGGCTCTCGGAAGTTCATCACCGTCCGACAACCCCCACTGGTCTTGTCTAGTCTCCAAAGAGAGAAATTAACAGACATCCTGTAATTACGCAGCAGTTTAACAACGACGTTTCAGGACGGTTTTTGTACCCCTTCATCAGGTCGTCACGTCACTACGGTAACAATTGTGCCTAATAAAATAACTACAATATATACGCTACATATTTCTCCTTATTCCTCTAATATAATTTTTAAAATCAAATAATAATACATTTTCAACATGAATAATATCTTCTCGGCCCTTTTTAACCGAGTGCGAAATTGTACGCGCGACGTTTCAGTGACGCTCACTGTCATCATCTTCTAGCAAAAAAGCCCAAAAAAATTATTTTAACATTACTGCAATTTAATAATAAATGTCACCAATCACAAAATATATATGAAAAGCTTTCGTGTTAAACTGAGCTCCGGCTTACCCCCACTAAAATATAAACCAAAAATTTTTTAAAAATAAAATCACTAATTTATACTATTTTTTAAATAAAGTTATTAAAAAGGTTCAAACATAATGGATTATAAATATTACTTAATCTTTGGGTATTGTCTGATTTTTTTGTACAATTTCGCTTAAATTACCTATCACTATTTTTTTGCCTAGCGCTATTTTTAGAGGGATTAAAACATGATGAAAGTACAAAAAAAAATTTTTTTCAACATTCTTGCAATTTAATAATAAATGTTACCAATCTCACAATATATAGAAAAGGTTTCGTGTTATACTGAGCTCCGGCTTACCCCCCACTAAAATATGAACGTATTATTTTTTTTTTAAAAAAAAATTAAATTCCTAATATATACTAAATTTTTATAAAGTTATTTCAAAAGTTAAAAAAACAAAAGGATAATATATAATACTTAATTTATTAGGAATTATGTGAATTTATTAGTTATTTGTACTAAGCTAACTACATATCATATTACAATATATTTACTCAATTACCTATCACTATTTTTTGCCTGGCGCTATTTTTAGAGAGATTAAAAAACAAGATGAAAGTCCAAAAATGTACTGAAACGTCGTTAAAGTGCTAAATAAAATATTTTTATAAAGGTTTGAAAAGGTTTAGTGTTAATTCGTTTAGCTTCCATTATTAATAAACCAGACTAAATATAAAATATTTCTATTAATTTTAATGGTATTCCCTTAAATGTTTAACATTCACTGTTTTTTTCTTGTACGGAATTTCAACTCCTGTCTGATCCAGTTTGCATTCCTCTTAACTATTGATCTCTTCTCATTTAGTGGTTCTTTTCTTACTTCCTCTGTTCACCTTACCGCACCATATATCAGAACTTTCCAGATTTTTGATAAATAAATAGCCAAGTAACAGAGGAGGAGAAAAAATAGGTGATAAAATAAATACCACACGACGTTTCCGCGAACCCTTGTTGCCTACGTCAGGTGATTAAAAAATTCGCAACAAGCCACGGGAACCATAGGATGAACTCAAAAGCAAAGATAAAACCAGTTTTGCCTTACAGAAACGTTGTGTGGTATTTATTTTATTATTTATTTTTGGTTTTCCATTTGGCTATTTATTTTTTTAAATTTGTATACCAATATATATTTCTATACCAATATATATTTTATAATTAATAATTTAGAGGTATTTTTCTTCCCGCTTTCTTCATGTCCGTGTTTCTGATCCATTCCTATTACCTATGACTACTTTTTGCATATCGCTATTTTTATAGGGAGAATAAAACATTGATGAAAGCAAAAAAAATATACTGAAACGTCGTTAAAATGCTAAATAAAATATTTTTTAAAGTGGTCTGAAACGGTTTTTAATTGGATTATCTTTCAATATTAATAAACCAGACGAAATTTAAAATATTTATATTAATTTTAAATGGTATTCCTTTAAATGTTTAACATTCACTGTTTTTCCTGTACGGAATTTCAACTCCTTTATCACTAAAAAAAATTTGCACAAGTCAACCGGCAGGTTTCCGTTTCTATCGTTTCCTTCTTCAAATTAATAAATATAAGTCGTGAGGAATGGGGGAATAGTGTAATGAGAAGTTGTACAGTCGTCCCTTGGAGCTGGGGGGATAGACCGGAGCTCATTTTAACACGAACCATTGTTACGGCAACTCTGTAGAATAAAAACTATACTGAAAAAAAAATTGGCGCGTGGAAACATATTCTGTTCAGTTCAGATTGTGTTGTTGAACGTCTAAAAGACTCATCCGTAAAAGTTAAGGGATGATAAGTAGAAAGACCTTGCTGGTGTCTGCGTATCCCGTTCCTAAGAATGGCAATAGCGTAGCTCCAGATTTTCCCGCAAAACAGGAGTTCCCGCAACTGACTGCAATACTCCCCTCCACCTTCTCCCTTCATCCACTGCGCACCTGACACCACATTCTATATCCCACACTAAACCTTCACCGCCTTTTCTCCCCGTTCATGTTTATATTTTCCCTTCCACTTCGCCAACCTTATAATAACATTGCTTCTGCCTTCTTCAATACGCAGTTACGGGGAACAGACTTGAAGTTTTCCACCAACTTGAAGATAAGAGGATGAACTTTAGTGTCGATAAATATTTCCAGGACCCCAGAAGCGAGCGTTTTACTGCGGAAATAATAATAACAACCCTCAAAAAGACGCAGAAACAGTCGGAACATCAGACGCTTCTTTTAAGATTTCGTGACACACACATATATGAATTTAATATATTCAAATCTAAAACATAAAAAACAATTGATTATGTAACATGTGATATATATATTTTTTTCTTTTTGTAAAAAGCAAGACGAAGTCAGGAGTGAATTTGACTCATCTTAAAATAATTAAAACGGTCGCGCACAAAGAAGAAAATAAACAGTAAATGTCTAGAGGCATCGTCACAAAAAGTGAGCGCCCTCTCCGAAATGCAAGTCTGTTCCGTGGCGAATACGACATTCAAAGAATGAAGCCTCGGCCGGTTGCTACGGAACGTTTTGTAACTCTGAATCACTCACAGAGTTGACTTAGACTTCGTTTTAAGCTCACGTGTCAAGTGGGTTGCTTCCCGGCAGGGGAAATCATTTTTTTGTTATGATGAAATCTGTAGATATATTTTCAAATAATCGTTTCATGTTTGCATACTTACATTTTTCGTTTGGAGACTGCAGATTGTCGTTGATATTAGACGCATGTGATCCTTGACACGTGTATTGAGGGAACGTTTTGTTCGCCCTATGTAGCAGGAAGAGATTTTAGTAAACAACACACAATGTTTGCTGCAGGTGTCAAGTGGGTCCTTGAGGTCCTTAATCAAGTAGTAAAGGGTATTAGTGGATCTGTAGATGACGGATATTTTGGTATACTTTGAATATTTGTATAAGTTTGTGATGTAGAAATTTGAAATAAGGGAGTACGAGAAAAAAATATGCATTGAGGTGTTTGGGGACGAGTGACAGCGGGAATTTCAATAAATAAATATCCTTGGTTGAAAATAAAATCAATTTAGCTTTCATCCTCAGCGTCAATTAATTTTCATAGAGTCGCACTGGTTCATAATGGGTCACTTAACGTGTCTGGGTTATCTTTTATTTCCTAGTCTAATGAGCTGTTCACGTTTTATTAACACGAGGGTCACTTAAGAGTGATCATCATCGCCCTTACAGGGGTGTATTGTCGTGCGGAGACGTTTACGCTGTTCTTATATACTCAGGTGGGCGACGTCCAACCCAAACTAACGCAGCTGGTTCCGCCTTTCCCTGTTGTGATTCGTTGGGAGGGGGGGGGGGGGTTCAACACACGTGAATCGTGACGTAAGGGGGACCCTGGTGTGATGATGGCCGGTAATAAAACAAGTTACCCCCGGCGGGTAACCCCGACAATCGTTCATTAAATGGACTCACCGGGAAATCCTACGTTGATTAGTTGTTTTATAATCACTTATTAACTAATAATCGAGTGTCTCATTTAATTTAAACGAGCAATTTATTGTTTTAGAAAGTATTATTTCTGTCTGTTCGTTCCAGTCTAGTAAATGATTAATGATTCGAGAATTAACTATAATAAAACATATAATTTACAAATCACAGAAAACCTTTGGAGGAAACACAAACGACGGACAAGTGACGTCACGAAACAGAGGGAAGAGGAATCTGCAAACTCCAGGTCGTCGTGCATGAAACAGACAAACAAAAGAGCAGAAAAAGACCAACAGGGACTAAGCAAGTTAGAAAATAAGTAGTTGTTATTAGTAACACATTCAACACTTGTGCAGTTTTTTTTCTTCTTCTTCGGCTTTACCCCCTTTTATTGGTTTGGCGTCTTCAATTTCCATTTCTGTCTGTCGTTCCAATCTCTCTCTTCCAAATTCCTATCCTCCATTATGGTTTCCACATTGGGTTTTCCCACTTTAATCTGGGTCTGCCCCCGTTTATTTTTTTCCCCAGGAGGTGACCATTGGAATTCTTCCCTGACGTACAGAAACACGTTACCGGGTAAATTATTTGTTTGCCAATAATTATTTTCCGCTGAGCCACAAATTAATCAATTTTTTTAAAAAATATTACAGGACTGTTTGTATGTAGCGATATGAAGCCATTAATTTATAATAATAATAATAATTTGCTTGCATTTCTCCGGCGGGTTGTTTGCGTAGTTAAGTCAATCTTAGCAATCTCCAGGTCGACTGTAAATGATGAATGGGCGCCTTAAAGGTCAGAGTCTCTGCGTTTAAGGTATCAGGCACGATTCAAACAGGTCAATAGGAAAAAAGAAAAATATAGTTCACCTTCACCCCCACAACAGTGTTTCCATCAAACATATAATATTCGTGTAGTCGCTCAATAAATATAGCCGGTTCCTGTTCTCGGAAGAGGAACAATTTTAGGTATTAATCACCAAGTCTTATAAATATAAATTTTTTTAAAAAAATTTTCAACTGCTTTTCTAAGTTTATTCCGGACCCTTGTTACTTCTCTAGATGCAGAAGTCGTGAATGTGTGAGGATACAAAATAATACACTCTTCTTCTTCTTCGGATTTCCCCCCCCCCTTTTATAGGTTTTCCGTCGTCAATTTCCATAATCACGTCTGTCGTTAAAAAGGATTGAAAATCAAACCCCTTAAAATGGTATGGTCACGTACAAAGAATACGGAAAATGGAAGATGGCCAAAAGAAAAATATACCAATGGTCACCTCCTGGGAAAAAAAAATAAACGGGGCAGACCCAGATTAAAGTGGGAAAACCATAATGGCGGATAGAAATTTGGAAGAGGGAGACTGGAACGAACAGACAGAAATAATACTTTCTAAAACAATACATTGCTCGTTTGTTCTTCCCTGCCCATTATTAACTTTATATATATATATATATATATATATATATATATATATTGTAATACCTATTAAACAGGCTATTAATTGTTTATAATATAATTTAATTGTTGGCGATACGGGTGCTGAAAGACGAGAATCGCAGCGCGTCTTTCTTTGTTAACAATGGAGACTCGAGACCGCGCGCTTAGAGAACTCAGTCTGCGTCGAGAACTGGGACATGACAGTTCTGTCCACATAGAGAAATAAAAACAGTAAAAGTCTGCGGATCCAGAATTATGAATAGGGCTATCCACGAAGTCCAACGGCGAGATATAATAGTTTACATAAAACGCAAGTAAACAGTTCGACGGAGAGACTCATGAAATCACAGTTTGGAAGCAGAAGTTTTCGCATAGAGAGACTTTGAGGAGATCTACTTCGGGAAACTGGCTGGCGGACGGGGGGGGGGTAGATGATCCAGGGTCCAGGATTGCAGAGATCCAGAGAAACTACCGTGTGTTCAAAACCTAAAGTGTAGAATCAGTGTATAATGGCCTGTTTAGTGGGTGTTGACTTCAAGCTGCAAGAGTCCTAACTGGTACCAGTAGCACTGTCGTGAGTACAAGACAATTATCAATGACTGTAAACAATAATTAAAGGGTAGAGTCAAATTTCGTTCGCATTTTTCTTTTCATTCGTTTTCTTTTACTCTTTGTATTTAATATTGTATTCCGTTAACTTCAATGAGTTTGTATTGTTAATGTTTTAGTTCATTGTATTAGTTCTTCCTATCAAACCTAGTGGTGACCCTGAGGTAATGAGAAATTCAACGTCGTTGATTGTAAAATTATAAAGCTGTATTTTCATAGAACGACACGAATTAATAAAATAAAAATTGAAATATTTTTTTGTTAAATTGACGGAATTCGGCAGGGCTTATCATGTGTAATTATCAAGAATAATTTTTAAATACATAATAATTTTGTTAATTATTCTTATTAATTAAGACCACCTTGTTAATCATTACATAAATGGCTTCGACAACGTGGGGCAAATTTAATTCATCCCCGTCCGTTTTTAATCATTATATATATGTATATATATATATATATATATATATATATATATATATATATATATATATTGTAACGTTCGAACCGTCGTCCTTCGTAATTTTCCAAAAGAATTGTTTCGACATAATCCACAGGACAATAACCAACAATGTACGGCAAATGGACGCCGACAAAGGCAATACTCCAACAGTACAAAATTAACCTGTTACAATATATGAAGTAATTAATAAATTATTTACGTCCATACTACGATTTATTATTAAAAATTATTTTAAAAAAATCGTTATATTTATTTTTAAATGAGTTATTAACGGATATTGATTGCGTTTAGAGCTCCTTCTACAACCTCCATATTGTAATATCTCTCTGTGGTAAAGCGTTATAGGGCAAATGAGAATGGAAAATTTGGTTAATGCCTTCGATATCGATATATATATATATATATAAATTCTAACTTATTAATTCCGAATAATTATGTAAAACTATTTGATTACATTATTTATGAAATTTTTAAGTAAATGATATTCAACGAGATCTTCAGTGGTTCTTCAAAGATTGCATTTTTTTTAAGTTTATAATATTAAAGGATCTATTAAGCACGTTGAAAGTAATATTTCGTGGTTCCTCTGGAGCAGAGCTTCTGTATGGTTGCAAACACACAGGCATTGAAAGGTTTCAAATGTGATGTTGGCGAATAATTACAAAGGGGAAAAAAAATAATAATAAAGTACAAAGATATGGTGAAAAATGAAGACGTTGTAAGAAAATTAAATGAGAAGTTTTTGAGAGCAAAGCAAACCTGGACATCCTGAGAAGAAATTGCTTTCCTGCTCGACGTTATCGAGGGGGACACACACATGGATGGAGTTCCAGGTCAGCGTCTAAGAGGACGAGTAAAGCTGTTGGGGACTTCAGAAGAAATAAGGACAAGACAAAGTCGAGAAGGAATTTTACAGCCCCAGACCGAGGACCAGGCAGTTGGTAGAACGCTTAACAGTAACTAACATGGATACGGTAGTGTTGCTTGCTTCTCCTTCACACAGTAATAATACAATGAACGTTGTTTCGCCTCTCATTCTGTCGTAATTACGTCATAAGAACAATGAATTTCCTGATCGATGATGGTAACTGCAGTCTGGTTTTGGAGCGTGATCGATGATGGTCATGGCAGTCCGGTTTGGGAGAGTGATCGATGATGGTCATGGAAGTCCGGTTTTAAAGCCTGATCGATGATGGTCATGCAGTGCGGTTTGGGAGAGTGATCGATGATGGTCATGGCAGTCCGGTTTGGGAGGGTGATCGATGATGGTCATGACAGTCCGGTTTGGGAGCGTGATCGATGATGGTAATTGCATACTGGTTTTGGAGCGTGATCAATGATGGTCATGGCAGTCCGGTTTGGGAGCGTGATCGATTATGGTAATTTCAGTACGGTTTTGGAGCCTGATCGATGATGGTAATTGCAGTCTGGTTTTGGAGCGTGATCGATGATGGTAATTGCAGTCTGGTTTTGGAGCGTGATCGATGATAGTCATGGCAGTGCTCTTTGGGAGCGTGATCGATGATGGTAATTGCAGTCAGGTTTTGGAGCGTGATCGATGATGGTCATGGCAGTCCGGTTTGGGAGGGTGATCGATGATGGTCATGACAGTCCGGTTTGGGAGCGTGATCGATTATGGTAATTTCAGTACGGTTTTGGAGCCTGATCGATGATGGTCATGGCAGTCCGGTTTGGGAGCGTGATCGATGATGGTCATAACAGTCTGGTTTTGGAGCCTGACCGATGATGGTCACGGCAGTCTGGTTTTGGAGTCCGGCCGAGGGTAATCATAGCAAAATCAGTTCTGGCGAGTGACCAGGTAGTTCAAAGACGATACTGAATATCGGCTGATGATAACGTATTCAGGTTACGGTATCAAAGTGTTTTTCATAAAAAAAACTGTGGCATTTATTTAAAATATGTACAGAAACTAAATTAAACAGAAATTAGTATTAAATATTTGTTAACCTTTAAAAATTTGTTATAATTCAGGTATAAATCCTATTATTTATCCTTTGCTTCAAATTTGTTTTCCACAGCGTTGATTTTTTTATTTTTAGCATTTAGTTTGAATTTGAATATTAAATTAATTGGTTTTCAGCGGGGTGGCTTTTATTTTATTTTATTAAACTGTATATTGCAATATAATTTCTCACCCTAAGAGTGTCTTTAGGAGGCTTTAGATTCTAGCATCAACTATGAATATTTTAATCGCACAATATAATCCGGAATATATTAGTAAAAAAGAAACGCGGTTATTAAAAAATGCTTGTGTGACTTGTGGATGTAAATTAAAAACATCAAACACACACAACATGTTTTATTATTATTATTATTAAATCTTTTTTTAGCTTTTAAGTATCTTTGTCATTGTGATGGTCCGTGCGCCATTGAATGAGTTTTAAAACTATTATGAAAGAAGTAGAAGGGGGGGGGGGTTGGGGTTGGGGAGGGGGGAGGGGGAGAAAGACAACTGAAATAACAGAAGCCATTCAATCTACCGGAGACACAAAGGAAGCTTGGAAACGTATTTCAATTATCAACCTGCTATTGTGATCTCTGCAACGAACATTCATCTCTGGAAATGGAACCCGTAAATTATGTTTGCTCGGGAAAAATTGTCATTCTCGTTGCAGAGAACAAACTAAGTTGCGGACGCTGGAAAAATAAAATTGCTTGGAAAATATGAATTACTGAATTACCCAAATAGGAATGGCGCAGGGAGGAAAACATCCTCCTCTACCCTTCCGCATCCCCCCTTTCATAACCCTTCCTATGCTATTAAAGGGGAGTTGCCACCATGTGGATTATCCTAAAAAAAGGGTATACTGGTCGAGGCACGGAGAAGGTAATGCTGCGTCCCCACAGTAAACCCCTCTCCCGTCATCCAAGGAAGGGCGTGGGACAAGTACCAAATGCCCGAACTACCAGATGAAGGTTTTTCCAGGGATTTCCCTGCATTACTTTCAGGCGAATGCCAGGTAGGATCCTTAAACCATAGCCCTGGGGCCCTAGTTCAGCCTTGGCTACCATCCTCTACCCTTCCGCATCCCCCATTTCAAATCCCTTCCTACGCTATTAAAGGGGAGTTGCCACCATGTGGATTACCCTCAAGTAGCCTGTTGCCCTAAAAAATCACTACCAAGTTTATTGTCTGCGAGGGTTATTAGTACCTGCAAGGGATGTTCCCTCGCAGGCAGAACCGTGTAGGAGAGACGGAAGGGGCTACCCTTGGTATGCCTTTTTCTCTCTCCGTTTTTAAACCAAGGTTCCCACAAGCCGAGGCACCTCAGCCTGTTTTGAGAGGTTTATGTCCCGGAGTCGCAGACCTTGGGTATACGGTAAGAGTTGTCCGCTTCTCCCATTGGAACAGTCGGCCAGCTGCCTCCTAAACTGGTCGAGGTATGGAGAGGGGAATGCTGCGTCCCCACATCAAACCCCTCTCCCGCTATCGGAATGGCGTGGGACAAGTACCGAAAGTCCGACCTACCTGATGCAGGATTTTCTATGGTTTTCCCTGTATCACTTTTAGGCAAATGCCGGGTAGGATCCTTAAACCATAGCCCTGGGGCCCTAGTTAAGCCTTGGCTACCTTCCTCTACCCTTCCGCATCCCACCTTTCAAATCCCTTCCCATGCTATGAAAGGGGAGTTGCCACTATGTGGATTACCCTCATGTAGCCTGTTACCCTTAAAAAAATCTGTATGGAGAGGTGTATGTTCCGAGAGTCGCAGACCTTGGGTAAGAGCTGTTCTCTGTTCCTATTGGAATAGTCGGGCCAGCCGCCTCCTAAACTGGTCGAGGCACGGCGAAGGGAAATGCTGCGTCCCTACAGCAAACCCCTCTCTCCAGCCATCCAGGTAAAGGGCGTGAGACAAGTACCAAATGCCCGACCTACCTGATACAGGGTTTTTCTAGGGGTATTGATTTAATAAAAGGTTCTCAACCGGGTCACTTCTCCTTCGCTCAATAATAATACAATTATCATATATACAGTCTCTTATTTTTATCGTAAAAATCAAGGTGAAGGGGGAAACAATGAGGGTGCAAATGGCAGTGCGAAAGGCGAATAAAATCTCATAACGCAGTATTTTGCATGTCAAAAGAAAAATTATTCCAGTAAAGGAGAACGGATGAAGACCACGGCGAGAAGTTAAAAATAAAGAAAGTCGATAACCGAGGGGCGCAAGTAGGACGGACGATGCTCTCGTTGCCACTAATCTACGCGGGATAAAGAAAAATAATAATTCACCTGGCACTGCTGGATAAAATAATATCTTAATCTTGTTGGGGGCGTTCTTTTAATGCATTACTTGTCTAATAAATAAAACAGGCTGTGTGTGTGTGTGTGTGTGTTTGTTCCTCAAACAAACCGAAGCAAACAGTGACCGAATTTCATACACGAGCTCCTTTCGATTCACTGTGGGGATAAGACACGACTACAACCCCGCAGGGACTGGGGTAGAAATTTTCAAACATGCTAAAATGGCCTAAATTTGGTCGAATAAATATTTTCCAGGGTCACCGAACATTATAGTTTTTTTCCCGATGTTGTTTGGGTGTAATTTTAGCCCTTGTCCGGATGAGAAGGGAAAATACCCTTTTGGATGGGGGGTGGAAGGGCGTTACATTAAAATTAACTCAAAAACAGCCGAGATTGGAGTCGAATCCAGAGTTATGGATGTCGCTGAGTTTAATTGTGACAACCCGGGCACGGTCGGGCACCCACCTAGTCTTGAATAAATATTACACCAGGTCTGCAGGATCAATCAACCCCGGTTTCAGGAGCGGGGGGGTTGCTATTGTGTTTCCATTATTATTGTATTTATAATTTTATCTACTACAAGGCATTTTACCGGTGGCAGCGATATATCAAGAGTTGTATAACAAAAAAATTGTATGTATCGTATGTGAGATTAAATAAAATAAAAAATATATCGACAATTTCAAACAGTTTAAAATGTTTTGTTTAACACCACAATGGTACGTTTTTGACTTTCATCAGGTACTGAAACGTCATTAAAGTGTGTAAATAAAATTTCCTAAAAAGTTCTTAAAATTTATAAAAAAAAATGATGTTAATAAAACAGACCATCATAAAAATATTATGTATACTTGGTTAACATTAAACTGTATTATTATACTTTCTTTTCAAAGTTTTTAATCTGTAAAAAAAAGTCAGAGATGACGCCGATTTATCTTACCTACACTTTACGGTTTTCTTGTTTTTTTTTAAAAAACCTATTATTATTATTATCCACTCATTTATGTTACCGCTAATAGATTAATAAAGGTACAGGCCAAGGCACCTCGGTCGCAGAATTGTAATAGTCGGTCATCAGCCTCCTAAATTGGTCGAGGCACGGCGAGGGGAATGCTGCGACCCCACAGCAAACTCCTCTCCCACCATCCAGGGAAGGGCGTGGGACAAGTACCCAATGCCCGACAGACCTGATGCAGGTTTTTCTAGGGTTTGCCCTGCATCACTTACAGGCGAATTGCTAGGTAGGATCCTTAAACCGTAGCCCGGCGGCCCTAGTTAACCCTTGGATACCTTCCTCTACCCTTCCGCATCCCCCCTTTCAAATCCGTTCCTATGCTATAAGAGGGGAGTTGCCACTATGGGAATTACTCTCATGTAGCCTGTGTACACATTTAAAAAAAATAAAAATACAAAAGTACTGAAACATAATATAGAAAACCCAAATGTTCACCGTAGTTTTCTAGTGCTGCCTCTAGACTGACCATCGCTATTCGTGAAAGTCGCCAGTTTTTTTTAGGGCAACAGGCTACATGAGGGTAATCCACATAATGGCAACTCTCCTCTTATAGCATAGGAAAGGGGATTAAGGGGGATGCGGAAGGGTAGAGGAAGGTAGCCAAGGCTTAACTAGGGCTCCGGGCTATGGTTTAAGGATCCTAGCCAGCAATTCGCTTGAAAGTAATGCAGGGAAAACCCTAGAAAAACCTGGATCAGATAGGTCGGGCATTTGGTACTTGTCCCACGCCCTTCCGATGGCGGGAGAGGGGTTTTCTGTGGGGTCGCAGCATTCGTTTCGACCAGATTAGGAGGCAGATAACCGACTGTTCCAATGGGAACGCGAACAACTGTTACCAAATGCCCAAGGCCTGTGGCCCCGGAACATACACCTCTCAAAACAGGCCGTGGAGCCTCGGCTTGTGGGAACCTTAGTTCAAAACCGGAGAGGAAAAGCTATACCCAAAGGTAGCCCCTTCCTGTCTCTCCTACAAGGTTCTGGTTGGGAGAGAACATCCCTCGCAGGTATTGCCTGCGAGAGAATAGACCACGCAGACTCTTCTTCTAAGGATATTTCTACAGTGTAATAAATCATGCTAGTTTAATACATGGCTACAAGAATGAGATAATAATTAGTGTTCACTTATTCCAGACAGTAAACCTTAATTTAATAGGAGGTTGAAGGGACGAGGTTTCGCGAAATTCAGGCCATTACTGAATTATTTTCATCATATAAGTAGTTTATTAACGTACAGACTAGTTTGACTGTGCTTGTAGTTGGGGGAATTGTTTGTTTGTAGATTGCACTTGATTGTGGTGGTAGCACTGATTATAATTTGAAGTTTCGTTTGTCGTGGGGGTAGATACAATGTTGCTAATCAGGATGATGGCCGTTGTTATAATAACCTTACAGTCGATCTTACTGGTTCTTAGTAACGAAGCTAAAAACAAATTACGATATATATTCGTAAAGTAAATAAAAATCTTAATATCTATATTTTACTACAGTTAATTTAGAGATTTAGATCCTATTAAAATACAGAAAAGAAAATGAGTACAACGATTCGCCTTGGGACGTCATCGGGTGCAGTATTAACATAAAATAATATTTCCCACAAACGTTACGAATTTAGCATAGTCTTTTTTCTGTTTAAAGTGTCAGAGCGTCCTTGGAAACATTTTCTTAATTTCTTCGCAGTTAGAATTTCTTTGTTGTCTAAGAAAATTTGTAGCCCTAAGGGCCACAGCAAAAACCCCTATCCCGTCATCGGAAGCGCGTGGGACAAGTACCAAATGTCCGACCTACCCGATGCAGGTTTTTCTAAGGTTTTCCCTGCATTTCTTTAGGCGAATGCCGGGTAGGATCCTTAAAATATAGCCCGGGGGCCCTAGTTAACCCTTGGCTGCCTTCCTCTACCCTTCCGCATCCCCCCTTTCAAATCCCTTCCTATGCTATTAAAGGGGAGTTGCCCAAAGTGGATCACCCTCATGTAGCCTGTTACCCTAAAAAAAAAAAAAAAGGAATTCTAATAGAGGAAGCAGAACCTTGTAGGAGAGATACGAAGGGGCTACCTTTGGGGATGCCTTTTCCTCTCCGTTTTTGAACTAAGGTTCCCACAAGCCGTGGTACGTCGGCCTGTTCTGAGAAGTTCCGGGGTCACAGACCTTGGGCATACGGAAGGAGTTGTTCGCTGTTCCCATTGGAACAGTCAGCCAGCTGCCTCCTAAACTGGTCGAGGCACGGAGAAGGGAATGCTGCGTCCCCACAGTAAACTCCTCTCCCGCCATCCAGGAAAGGGCGTGGGACAAGTACCCAATGCCCGACCTACCTGTTGCAGGTTTTTCTAGCGTTTGTCCTGCATTTCTTTTAGACGAATG
Source organism: Zhengitettix transpicula (assembly GCA_037074705.1). Taxonomy (NCBI): domain Eukaryota; kingdom Metazoa; phylum Arthropoda; class Insecta; order Orthoptera; family Tetrigidae; genus Zhengitettix; species Zhengitettix transpicula. The sequence goes on along the minus strand of CM073591.1, from coordinate 22,982,456 downwards.
CCGGGTAAGATCCTTAAACCATAGCGCTAGGCCCCTAGTTAACCCTTGGCTACCTTCCTCTACCCTTCCGCATCCCCCCTTTCAAATCCCTTCCTATGCTAATAAAGGGGAGTTGCCACCATGTGGATCACGCTTATGTAGACTATTACCTCCCCCAAAAAAAACATATCTAAGAATCTTGTAACAAATATCACGTATGAAAATAATTCGAAATAATCAAACCAGTTTAGAAAACCGCTACTGTAAAATCATCAAAACCTGGACAAAATATGAATTTTCACTTATATAGAGTCAAAAAAAAAATGTCAGATGTAATTCACTGGAAAGGTTTAATGATTTTTTTTAAAAAAAAGTACCAAAAAATATCAATTTGAATTAAAATGCATAAATACCTATTATTTAAAACAATTTCTTGGTTTATCCACGAATCCGAGTTCGTTACGCAGCAGAATAAACAAAGAAGCAACTAAGGACGTAGCAAAGCAGAGATATTCTACTACGAAGGTCAACGAATTTAAACTTTACCAAGTCCGATATTTCATTTTATTTCTTAATAAGTTAATTAGAATATTTCATACAATTTATTGAACATAACAGTTGTTTCGACAGTCACCGCCGTCAACTCTAAGTAAATATTCTGAGAAATTTGGAATAATAATTCTAAAATTATTCCTATAATAATAATAATAATCAATACATATCGCCGTATATAAAATATTCCTGCGTGAATCATGGGACTTCTTTGAGCCAGAGATACACACTTTCCACTATACTGTTTAATATTGTATTGGAAAGAGCAGTTATAAAAGTGGTATTAAACCCTGGAGGGTCAATTTACAGCAGAATGACGCAAATATAGGCAGGCATTATGCAGATGACATTGTATTAACCAGCAGATCAGCCCAAGAATTAAAATTAAAGTTCACCCAATTAGAACAGGAAGGAGCTAAATTAGGGCTGATGTTGAATAAGAGGAAAAACAAAGTATATGGTTGCATGTAGGAAGGAGGAAAGATGGGCAAATGTTACTAACATCTCCATAGAGAACTTCAATTTTGATAGGGTTCGGAGTTTTAAATACTTGGGTTCAGTAGTAACAGAAAATAGTACAATAGGAGAAGAAATTAGAGAACGACTACAAATGGGGAGCAGATGTTACTGGGCCCTACTTCCTCTTCTGAAATCTCAATACCTTTCAAAAAAAGGAACGGTAAAGATTTATAAAACTGAAATTAAACCAGTAGTGGACCTATGCAGCAGAAACCTGGTGTATGCTGAGGTGCGACGAATTTAGAATAGCAGCAGCATGGGAAAGAAAAATCCTACGAAGAATTTATGGGCCTAAGTATGAAAATGAGGAATGGAGAATCAGAACTAACAAAGAACTCTACGAACTCTATGGTGATCCCCAAATTGTGAGCTTCATAAGGAGTGCAAGACTTAGATGGGCAGGTAAAAGGTTCCCACATGCCGAGGCACCTCGGTCTGTTTTGAGAGGTGTATGTTTCGGGGTCGCAGACCTTGGGCATACGGCAAGAGTTGTCCGCTATTCCTATTGGAATAGTCGGCCAGCTGCCTCCTAAACAGGCCAAGGCATGGCGAGGGATAAGCTGCGTCCCCACAGCAAACTCCTCTCCCGCTATCGGAAGGGCGTGGGACAAGTACCCAATGCCCGACCTACCCGATGCAGGTTTTTCTAGGGTTTTCCCTGCATTTCTTTAGGCGAATGCCGGGTAGGATCCTTAAACCATAGCCCGGGGGCCCTAGTTAACCCTTGGATACCTTCCTCTACCCTTCCGCATCCCCCCTTTCTAATCCCTTCCTATGCTATTAAAGGGGAGTTGCCCTAAGTGGATTACCCTCACGTAGCCTATTGCCCTAAAAAAAAAAAATAGATGGGCAGGGCATGCGGAAAGGAGTGAGGAGGGAACCCTACTACAAAGAATATGGAAAGGAAAACCAGGAGGAAGAAGGTGTGTAGGCAGACCAAGAAAGAAATGGGTGGAGAATGTAGAGGAAGATATGAAGGAGTTGGACATAAGAGGATGGAGGAGGAAAGCAAGAGATAGAAGAGAGTGAGGCAGGCTCTAGCCCTACAAGGGCTGTAACGCCAGGGTGTATGTATGTACTTGCATTTAAATAATTATTAATGGTAAATATTCTTAGTACTATTTCAACAAATACTTTGCTGTGATTCAAGTGAATAAATATATAATAATACCAACTTGAAACTTATTCTAACAGACTTCTTCGATATTGATTTCCAAAGTCGCTACAAACACGTAGAATAAATATTCCTGATAATTATAGAAATTCTTTGAAAGTGAGTGTCTGTAAGGAAATCTTTTATAGAAGTTCCATGTAAATGTGCAGGTCTTTGTTTGTAGTAGAAAGCCGAAGAATAGTGATTTTGTTCTCTTACTATGTGACAACGTTGTTTTTTTTTAAAAGTTGAGGCAACGTTTGTACGGCTCACGAATAAAAAATTGTTACAACCGTTCGTTGCCCCCCTCACCACCCCCCCCTCCCCCTTGCGTGAATTTTTCATTACACTTCCCCGTCACATTGTAAATTGACTGTAATGAAAATGTACGTCGTGTTGGGGGATTCCCACAGCCGGGATACTTGGAGCATGTTTCATGGGTTTTTTTCCCCCTCCTCCGTCCGCGCGCGCACACACAAACACAAATGAACGTACACGTTACCAAACAACGTTCAGTCGGAAAATTAAAGGTACTGTTGTGTTACAGTGAACACTATATAGCACTGTCGCTACTTTAAAGAACGGTAATATATTGGTTTATAGGGATACAGGAACAGTAACACTGAGACCAAAACGTAAGTATTATATTATGCAATTATCTAAATAATAATAAAAAGGATGTATATTTGTATGTATGTATTTACGTTAATTTCTGTAAAAAATTTAAACGCGTGGTGAGATTGCAACGAAACTTGGTACACGTATTCTTCAAAACACGAGAAACGGTACTGTGAGGGTGAGAAACCCCTAGCATAAAGGTGGAAAGAATTGAAATTAAAAAAATGTGTTACATTACAGAGAGAGAGAAAGAGAGAGAGAGAGAGAGAGACGTTACAACGCGACGAGCAAGGAAATAGTTCCTTTTTCCCGTAATGAAGTAAAGCAGAAATATTTACATTGAATAAAAAGTATAATCGTATCCAGCGATACTCCATGGAATGACGATAAAAAACAATACTAAATATTTTACGATCCTTGCGGCTAATGTAAGTTAATTTCCGCGCCATATTAGTGACTCCAATATGGCGACTATTTGTTTACATTGTGAATCTAGCTAAGAATTCAATCTTTGGTAATGTCTGCAGACTGAGGGGCAATTATATCCTGCAGTACTCAAGGAGTATATTTAAGAAGAAATTCTGAGGTATGTTTGTTGCGTCTGATGCAGTAAAATCCAATGTATTTTACAGCTGTTGAATTAATGCACTATTATCTGTGGAAAGTGTGTACGGAACTAGGAACAGTTAGATTAAGGTTAAATCACTTCTTGACTAAAGATTAATATAGAATTAAATACTCTTTTCCGGAGTTTATATAAACAAGTACACGTGGCAACGCCGCGACACACAGAGCAGTTTAGTATAAATATCGTGTTGGATGACGTCATCGACCGATAATCAGGGCTGAGTTAACTGTTTAATGACTGCTACATGCTAAATGGCATCTACGCGCCCACGGCTACTACACCCTCTGGTCTCTTCGCTGTTCCAACAGACTGGAACAGCGAATGTGCACAACAAAGAGAAAGCAGAACAAAAATAATTAAACACAGCTAATTAAGTATATTGTGGGACTTAACCGTGAGCGCAAACTCATTTCTAATTAATTACCCGATTTAAGGAACCTCATGCAAGTTTCATGCAGATGTGCTGGTGTTTTTATTCCTTTGCCAGGGATGAGCAGAGAGCAGCAGCAGCAACAGCCCTGCAGGTGGAAGCACAAGCGCCTGGCTAATTTAAGGCGCCGCCTGAGGGTGTGGATAATTAACGTGGCAAGAAGAAACTCCTTGCGGCCAACCCGCCAAGTTGATCAAGAAAAGCATTACGCTCCATTCATAATTAAACACAAATTTACACTTAACAACGAGACGGACAAGTTTTAAGACGTTAATTAACTTTTTTCCCCTCTCCTGAAGAAACCCCCCCCCCCAACAAATTAGGACAAGTAATTTGCGTATTTAGGAACGTCCAACGTAATAAAATGCTTCCAGTCCATTAATGCAGATGGTTAATTAAAGAGTATTTTAATTAGTAATTCTCATTATCATGACACTGTAATGAAAAACAACACATGCAACTGTTAAACAATTTAATTGTAAACTCTGCTCGTTATAATATAAATATATTAATAATATCCCCAACTCTCCTTATATTCCAGTGTCAACCCTAAGTAACATATGTGGAGTTATCTCAAAAATATAGTTCCACGTGACATTTCCTTTTTCTTCAATGGTTCCTAAGACTACAAACACAGGGGTTAGTGTACGTCATTTAATTTATTTATTTTAAAAAACAATAATTTATCTCAGAAAAATTAATTGTCTCAATAAAACCAATTAATATCACCAAGGGGAAAACATCTAAATTAATTAGAAAATACAGATTAAATCTACAGGGCAAAACTGTATGACAACAAGTACGGGAATATATATGCATTGAAGGTGGGACATTAATTACTGTACGTACTTGTTTTTTAACCCCAACACCACCCCCACCACCACCAACACACACCTATTTATTACATTTAATTCATTTACAAAAACATTTTGTGGTGAGCTTAAGGTCAAATTAACTAACGATATGCGATTTGTTGGGCGCCACGTGCAAGAATTGTTCTTGCAGGAAAGGGAAATACAATATTTAGTTAATAAAAACAAGAATTCATTTTATGAGAATTTATATAAACCGAAAGCTCTCCAGCCTTGCCAGGGATGCATGTAACCCCCTCCCTTTCTCAAGATTAACCGTGGTTCTCCTCGTGGCAAACCGACGCGTCACCCGGAAGCATGGAACGCGACTCACCAGGTCTGCAGCTCGGACAGGGTCGACTCCCGTTGGCGACTCTCTCTCTATCCGCAGCAGTCGCAGTAGACGACCGGAGACCCACGTGCAAAACCAAAATCTTTCAGGATCAACTCTCCCTGACCACTCTCACCGACGGTCCAAATCCATCTCTCCCTGTGTTCGCAGACTTCTCTCTCAGCCTCCTCAAAATCCCTCTCTCCTGGTTGGTCCTTGTGCACACGTGACCCACTTCAATCTATTTTACGGCCATACCCTCCCGGTCATCTACCCCTACCTTGGCCGACCATGACCCTTGCTTGCGGGACTTGCGGATTTTTCCAATCCACCCCGCCATTGTCTTGTGTCTGCTGCTCGACCCCGGCAAGCCACATTCCCATGCTTCCAGGCAGTAAGTAATTTAGGCAACAGTTATAAAAAAATATTTTGTGACAAATCGATACCTAAAGGCGCATCATAATTTCTCTATTTTACATTATTCGTCTTATACTTAATTAAAAAGATAGCCAAATACAGACCAAAAAAAGTGATGATATAAACACCATATACAATGTTTATGGAATGCTTGTTCCTTTCCTCAGGTGCTAAGAAAACTTAAAGCACACGAGCCTGGAGTGACACAACCACACAATAACAGTTGACAAACTCAATAGTGTAGAAGAAAGGAACAAGGGTTTCCAGAAACGTTGTGTGGTATTCTTTTGCCTGTATTTGGTAATTTTCCTTATTATTAATAACAATTTATGGCCAGTTAAGACAGAAAAAATTATTAAATTAATTGTTTAGTAAAATTTAGATGCTGAATTTAATAAATTACATTGAGAATGAAACATTTAAGTAAAGATAAACCACACTACGTTTCATCCAGACACTTGGGACCTCTTCAGGTGTTGAGAAATATTATTCAATAAATAAATGTAATTTAATAAATGTTTTCTGACATTATTGGCCCTTTAATAATTGAATTAAATTAATTAATTGTCGGAAAATGTTGTTCCTCAAAATCCTAACAGTAGCAAAGGAAATTTTTGGGGTTCGTCACAAATTATATATAATTGTAATTTTTAAAAATAGTGTGTGCAATGGTCCTCAGAAAAAGCATTGTAAAGAAAAGGTGATTATTACAATATAAATATTCATTAAAATAAAAAAAAATTGCATCTGATGAAAATAATGAATAAGAAGGATAGCCAAAACAGGAAAAAAAAGGGTAATATAAATACCACACAACAACGTTTCTGGGATCCGTGTCCCCTTTCCTCAGGTGCCTAAGAAGAGCCTAGAGCGACACAACTGCACTCGTCAGTTGACAAAACTCAAATCGCATCGACAATGGGAGAGAAGAAGGTTCAGCGTATCAATAAGCGATCGTAGCGACTGTTGAGTTCCACAGTGTCTGTTTGTACATTAATAACAGCTGTGATGTTGGATTCAATGTGAAGCATCTCTGGAATTGTACCTGGTCTAAAATCTTCACCATTTTGCCAGTCAAATGTACGTTTATAATTGATGATATGTTTGCAGACTCCAGATTGTCTCTGATATTAGACGCGTGTGATCCTTGATACGTGTATTGAGGGAACGTTTTGTTCGCCCCATGTAGCAGGAAGAAATTTTAGTAAACATCACACAATGTTTGCTGCAGGTGTCAAGTGTGTCCTCGTGGGTTCTTAATCAAGTAGTAAAGGGTGTTAGTGGATCTGTAGATGAAGGATATTTGATATTCTTTGAATATTTGGATATTTATAATAAGGGAGTACGAGAAAAATTTTGGATTGACGTGTTTGGGGACGAGTGATTGGATATTAAAATACTTCTGAGAATATTTATGTTGGGTTGATGGAACATTTTATTAGTATCAGATCAGTCTTCAGCCACTTTTATAATAATAAAAGCTGAAGGTTTCCTAATGTAAGGGCGAAACGTCGTGTACGTCTAAACAACATTATAATTTTTTTTTGATTGATAAACTTTCAATTGTGAGTTATTTTTTTCGAGCTTGTCAGATAATTTTACACAATGTTCCGGGTTCACAGACCCTTGGTCATGCGGTAAGAGTTGTCCGCTGTTCCTATTGGAATAGTCGGCCAGCTGCCTCCTAAACCGGTCGAGGCACGGCGACGGGAATGCTGCGACCCCACATCAAACTCGTCTCCCGCCACCCAGGGAAGGGCGAGGGACAAGTACCGAATGCCCAACCTCCTGATGCAGGTTTTTCTAGGGTTTTTCCAGCATCACTTTGAGGCGAATTGCCGGTTAGAATCCTTAAACCATTGCCCGGTGGCCCCTAGTTAACCCTTGGCTACATTGCTCTACCCTTACGCATCCCCCCCTTTCACTCCCTTTCCTATGCTATAAGAAGGGAGTTGCCACCATGTGGATTACCTTCATGTAGCCTATTACCCTAAAAAAAATCTGTTTTGAGAGGTGTTTGTTCCTAGGGTCGCAGACCTTGGGTAACAGTTGTTCTCTGCTCCTATTGGAATAGTCGGGCCAGCTGCCTCCTAAACTGGTCGAGGCAGGGAGAAGGGAATGCTGCGTCCCCACAGTAAACCCCTATCCCGGCATCCAGGGAAGGGCGTGGGAGAAGTTCCCAATTCCCAGCCTACCTGATGCAGGTTTTTCTAGGGTTTTCCCTGCATCAGTTTTAGGCGAATTGCCGGGTAGGATCATTATACCATTGCCCGGTGGCCCCTAGTTAACCCTTGGCTACCTTCCTCTACCTTTCCGCATCCCCCCTTTCAGTCCCTTTCCTATGCTATAAGAGGAGAGTTGTCACTATGTGGATTACCCTATGCAGAACCTGTCTACACCTTCAACAACAACAAAATCATGAAACCGAGACGGTTATTTTAAAGGTAGAAAGAGATAAATGAAAGAGAATGAGAGACGAACTGAAATTAAAAAGCAACGCATTGTGAGGAAGAATAAAGAAAATTAGGCTGTAGAACAAGAAATATGACCGAAAAAAAAAGGAAAGCCACAGAATGAAATTCAGCAAGGAAGGGCCGATAATTATTAGGACGAAACGATTATTCGATTTAATTACGTGTCCTTCGATGGTGGTTGTTTATTGTAATTAATTAACGTCCAACAAGTTTCAATAGTGAGGTATTTAATTTGAGGTAATTTTTTTTTGCCATCAGTATTTCCCAGAATTCATTAGTCTCTCTTTTTAGTAAAAAAAAAGAAAAACGGGTAGCGCTTCAGGCGAGATGATCCGTGATGCTTGTTGTTTAAGCGGAGACAAGCCAATTTTACGCTCAGAATATCACAAATTTCTACACGTGTGGACGGACGCTGGACGTTAATTACAGGAACCTGCGTGGGGGGGGGGGGGGGGGTTGGCAGCCCTGTTTGTTTTACAGCCGGGACTAATAGCTTAGCGGAGGAAACCACATTCGTCAATTGCAGAACACAAGCCGACACCAAATACAAACCACACGCGCGCACGCACAAAGCCACCAACTACGCAACGCAAACACTCGCTCGCCTCTGCGTCACTTGAGCTTTGCACTGCGGGTAGGGGGCGGGGTTCACAAACCTTACAACAGTATTGGAAAGGGGTGGGGGGGACTTGCTAATTAAACCATTCTCGTAAAGGTTTATCCAGCTCAAACATTTAACTTCATTACAATTATAAATAATATTGTATCAATTATTCAAGTGTTTAGGGTTGAATTCCCTTCAGTTAAATTAAATTACGTTTAATACAGTATTGATCAAAAAAAAATCACAGACAAAATTGACACATATTCTTAGTCAATGATGATTTACTCGGTAAAAACTTCCTCGGTTTTCGCAGGGGTTTAGTAGATTAAAACCCGACGTTTCGACGACAAAAAGCTCTGTCGTCATCTTCTAGGCGACCTTTTTGGTCCCAACAATTACACCGGGAAAGTCTTCAATCTTTGATGATGAATTAATATCAAATAAGTGATAGGTCGTGGAGATCTAATAAGTAATAGAAACAGAACTCATGAACCCAAACCCAACGCAACAATCGTTGGCGCGACGCAGGAGGAAGTGAGCCCCGCGAGAATGTTCTAGACCCAGCGGCACGAAACTCCAGGTAAAAAGACGTAGAAATTTTCAGAGCTTATTTGATCGGAAGCATCCAGACGCATTTGCCAAACTCGACCCCCCCCCTCTCTCTCTCGCTCGCTCTCTCTCAGACGGTAAAGTCCGTTTTTTTTTTAAAAAAAACAGTTTACTACTTGAAGAAAGTATACTGTGAGGCTATTTTCTCGAAGGCAGAACCTTGTAGGAGAGGCACGAAGGGACTACCTTTGGGGATGCCTTCTCCTCTCTCCGTCTTTGAACTAAGGTTCCCATAATCCGAGGCACCTCGGCCTGTTATGAGAGGTGTATGTTCCGGGGTCACAGACCCTTGGGCATACGGTAAGAGTTGTGCTCTGTTCCCATTGGAACAGTCGGCCAGCTGCCTCCTAAACTGGTCGAGGAACGATGAGGGAAAAGCTGCGACCCCACAGCAAGCCCCTCTTCCCGCCATCGAAAGGGTGTGGGACAAGTACCCAATCCCCGAACTACCTGATACAGGTTTTCTAGGGTTTGTCCTGCATTACTTTTAGGTGATTTCCGTGTAGGATCCTTAAACCATAGCCCGGGGGCCCTAGTTAACCTTTGACTACCTTCCTATTCCCTTCCGCAACAACCCTTTAAAATCCCTTCCTATGCTATAAGAGGGGAGTTGCCATCATGTGGATTACCCTCATGGAGCCTGTTACCGTAAAAAAAAAGTTGAAAAAAAAGTTCTCGGGTTTCCAACAGGGTAACTCAGAGATTGTAACGCGACGTTTCGACGACTACATGCACTGCCGTCATCTTCTAGGCTTACTAGTTGCTTCCATGCAAACTATTCACGACATGTACGCTGACCTTTTCATCTCCTGATCACCACCCGCTGCGTGGTCGAGATAAAAAAAACTGTTCCTTCGATGAATCTTCTTTTGTTTAAGAAAGCAAATTGTTGTTACATTTTGTGAGCACTTTTTATTTGGTGTTAAGAACAATTAGAAAAGTTTTATTCTACCAAAAAAGAAATTATAAATAAGGTACAGGATCACACCACACAAATAGTAAGGTTCACCGGAACGCGGGTCTATTTAATAACATAGTAATATATTTTAAAGATTTAAATAGTGCGTGTTACAGAAAAGTCCTCTTCGGGTTCATTAAATTCTTTGTAAACTTTAAATTAGTATAGAAAATATGGAGATTAGTTCATATGACTCCTTGGTTTCGTTTATTGTCTATCTTTGGACGGTTCTGATGTTTATCTTTAGATGTTACGACTGTTTCTTTATCGATAACTCTCGGCGCAAACTCCGACGAAACGCTTTTATTATTATTATTATTATTATGATTGTTAGTGTGGGTGGAGCACTTACCTGATGACACTCCAGTCACTGTATTTGTACTTCCCTGAAACAAGAACAAAAAAAATCATTTTCACTTACAATTTTCTTAGAATTTTGAACAGAGGGTGGGGGTGAGGGCGACGGGGGGGGGAAGAAAAAATATATTGTTTTTGTATGGACTTAAAAAAACAAAATGAAATCTCTGTTCTCGCGCATTGAGTCGTGAGGCCGCACACGAGATTGCGGACGAGGGATATTACCAGGTCCGGAAATTGCCTCTTCCTTTGTACCAGAATGATGGAAATGACTCCGGTAAAGAAACTCCAGTCTTTCGTGAGGATTATTTCCGCCTCGCTCCCCCCTTCCCCCCACCCAAGTGAAGTGCTTGCATTTTGAAGTTTCCTTCAGCTCCGAGCAACGACTCTGTTTCCTCACTCACTCTCACTCACTCTCTGCGCATGCGCGAGTGCAAAAAAAATAGCCCTTAGGCTCGCCGGCCAGCTAAAGAGTTCCCCGGCCAAAAATGCTACTGCTGTAAAGTTGACCCCCCCCCCCAGAAACTGTTAACCTATACTAGGAGGCGGAGTCACCCTTCACAAAAAAAATGGGCAATTTAATTTAGTACTGGCTGACCGGACGCCATTCCTGACAAATTTAAAATGGCGGCCGGGGGAACGACACGTGGCGGGAAGAGCTGGAACTTAAGATCCATTACTCTCAACAACAGTTGAGCCTACAAATGTAACGGATTAAGAAAACAATACGATATATATATATATATATTGTAATGCCAATTAAACAGGCCATTAATTGTTTTTAATATAATTAAATTGTTAGCGGTGCGAATGCGTAAAGGCGACAATGAAAGCGGGTTTTCCCCCTTTGTTCAACAAAGGAGACCGTGCGCTGAGAGAACTGAGTATGCGCTTGGAGAACGCCAGTCTGGGGAATCGGCGATTGAAAGGTGAAGGAGTCTAAAATCTGCGTACGAGAGATGAAACAGTTAAAAGTCGACGGGGAGATGTAATACAGTTCAGTTCACGTAGAGCAACAAAAAGTAAAGTCTGCAGATATAAAGTACGAACGGCGAGATCCTGTATTTCTACATGAAAGAAAGCAAATATTTTCACGGAGAGATTTACATAATAATTTGCACACGGTGGAGCAAATGGTTGCTTCACTGATTGAACAGTTTTCGCATAGATGAGACCGGCATCCACTAGCTGACTAGAAAGGGGCGGCTCATCCGAGGTTCCAGACAGCAGAGGACGAGTATTGCAATCCTGTGTATTAAAAAGTTTCAATGAAGTGTAGAGTCAGTGTAACTAAATGGCCTCCTAGTGTGGTGGTGTTGAAGCTACAAGAGTGAGATCTGCTACCAGACAGACGGTCCTTGAGTAGCCAAAACTTTTATACAACTTTGTAAACGATAATTAATAAGGTAGAGTCAGATTTCGTTCAGTTTTCTTCTGTTTCACTTATCTTCATATTGTTTTAGGTTAACTTTTTATATTTGAACTGTTAATTGTCAGTTTATGCATTGCTGTTGTTCTAATTATCAAACCCAGTAGTGACCCTGAGATAAGAGATGCGACGTAGTTGACTGTAATGATACAAGAACTGTAGGTTCATAAATGCCACAAATTAATAAATGAAAAATTAAAGTATTTGTTGTTAACTGGATGAAATTCGGCAAGGTCTGATCTATCGCGGTTGAACCTTCTTAGAGAGCTCTGGAGGGGGCTACCTTTGGGGATGCCTTCTCCTCTCTCTGGTTTATTGAACTAAGGATCCCACAAGACGCTAATACCTCGGCCTGTTTTTGAGAGGTGTATGTTACGCGGGTCTCAGACCTTGGGCATACGGTAACAGTTGTTCTCTGTTCACATTGGAACAGTCGGCCAGCTACCTCCTAAACATGTCCGAAGCACATAGTTGTGAAATGCTGCGTTCCCACAGGAAAATATGCAGTTAACATGGAAGCCAAGCGATGGCTGTTCTCTATTCCGATAAATAAAAATTAATTTCCGTTATTGGGTGAATAACGTCATCTATTTAGGCCAATATACGCGGACGGTGAGTGGATCCAAGCACTTCAGAGTGAGTTGTTACGAAAGACACGGAGTTTCCCACTGGAGCATCGGAAATACCATTCTCCATAGGGATTCAAACCATTAAGGTGGAAATAAAAGGGGTAGTGCTGGGACGCATCCACGTCAATCCAGGGGACAATCAACACGTTGTCAGGATAAAACCCCTCTGGTCTTGTGCAATGCGACGAGACAACATTCCACAGACTCCAGTCAACGTGTGCATAGTCTTGGAAAATGAAAATTAAAGGCGGACTGTAGCTGTTATTAAAAAAAACTACCTCTTCATATAAGTGACTAGCTCCGGCATGGATTCTCTCTGGACATTCCACAGATATTCACCCTAACACTCTTCGTATTGTTTGTGCCTCATAAGAAACTTGTCCAGACTTCTTTTGTGACACATTTCTTGCGCTTTATGGAACGAAACGCTGGTTAACTTGTCATCCTCTTTAGTGGTTTCTCTCCGCTTAACTTCTAGAGACATGAGAGGGGGAGGGGAGGGGAGTCCCGAAACTTTGTCACTGAGCGTAAGTTACGCGTCCACAAATTTCTTTTTTTCCGTATCAGTGGAAAGTCTTGACAACAACATGGCGTCCGGTTACATACGTCACGCCCAGAGGGAGCAATCAGTCACTGTGTTTCACCTCTCTCAGTAATTCCTTTTTTTTTGCAGGTGTAGTCAGGCTATGTCTAGGGTAATCCACATAGTGGCAACTCCCCTCTTATAGCATAGGAAATGGAGTGAAAGGGGAGATGCGGAAGGGTAGAGGAAGGTAGCCAAGGGTTAACTAGGGGGCCCCTGGGCTATAGATTAAGGATCCTACCCATCATTCGCCTAACCGTGATGCAGGAAAATTACTAGAAAAACCTGCATCAGGTAGGTCGGACTCTCGGTACTTGTCCCACGCCCTTCCGATAGCGGGAGAGGAGTTTTCTGTGGGGACGCAGCATTCCCTTCTCCGTACCTCGACCAGTTTAGGAGGCAGCTGGCCGACTGTTTCAATGGGAACAGCGAACAACTCTTACCGTATGCCCAAGGTCGGTGACCCCCAGGATCATACACCTCACAAAACAGGCCGAAGTGCCTCGGCTTGTGGGAACCTTAGTTCAAAAACGGAGAGAAGAAAAGGTAGGAAAAGGTAGCCCCTTCCTGTCTCTCCTACACGGTTCTGCTTGCGAGAGAACATCCCTCGCAGGTACAGGCTGAGGTTAAACATCTGATGACATTCACTGGGTATATTCAAGGAAAGCCTGCGAGCGAATGAACCGTCCTCGAGAGAGTTTTGTAGGAGTCTACTTCGGGGGATGCCGTCTCCTCTCTCAACAATGATATATTACATTGTCGCTACCAGCTCAATAAAGGTATCCAACTTTATACTCCTATATTTCTGCCTTATTGTTTCTCCATTTACCAATGGGTTATGAAATCCTTGTCGTGTATTACCTGTTTTCCATCGCTCTCCCACTGTTTTCCCCTCTTTTATTCCTCTTTACTCATAGATTAAAAACCCACACATATATATTTTTCTACGTTTTTTATCCATGTCAGCCTGTGAGAGCGGTTCTAGATGCATTCACATCTCTCTGCTATTCTGAAGCAAGGTTCCCAAAATCCGAGGCACCTCGGCGTGTTCTGAGAGGTGTATGTTCCGGGGGTCACAGACTTTGGGTTAACTGTAAGAGTTGTTCGCTGTTCACATTGGAACAGTCTGCCAGCTGCCTCCTAAATTTGCCGAAGCACGGAGTAGGAAATTCTGCGTCCCCACAGAAAATATGCAGATAACAAGGAAGCCGGCGATGTCTGTCCTCTCGCAGGTGAACCTTCATAGAGAGCTCTAAAAGGGGCTACCTTCTCCTCTCTCTGTATTTCTGAACTAAGGTTCGTTCCGAGGCACCTCGGCGTGTTTTGATAGGTGTATACGTTCCGGGATCGCAAGAATTGGATCAGTCGGCCAGCTGCCTTCTAAACGGGTCAAGGGACAGAGAAGGGAACACTGCTTCCCCACAGCAAATCCCTCTAGCGCCATCGGAAATGGCGTGGGACAAGTACCCAATGCCCGACCTATCTGATGCAAGTTTTTCTAGGGTTTTCCCTGCATCATTTTTAGGCGAATTGCCGGTTATGATCCTTAAACTACAGCCCGGGGGGCCTAGTTAACCCTTGGCTACCTTCCTCTACCCTTCCGCATCCCCCCTTTCAAATCCCTTCCTATGCTATTAAAGGGGAGTTGCCACCATGTAGCCTTTCACTCCAAAAAAGTAGCTATATTATAAATTACAGCTAGGGTTCTTAAGATCGACCATATTTTGGTTGTTTTTACACGTCAAACAACTTATTTTTCCCTCTCCCAATATATAATCAGTGTCTTGACATTATCGATATTCTGTTGTTTCTAATTTGTTTCTATTATTTTAATTGTACGTGTAATAAGACTCGTTTTATTTCTCCCTTTGTTAGTTGCCTAAGTACATCTTTTCGCAGGTAACTAAAGCGGCTTAATTTTTTAAATGAATGATAATAAAATAAGCTTCACAATACGTTTACGTTGAGCTTCTTAATGTTTTTTCTGAGTTGCTAATAAGAAGCAGGGCGAGCTGAAGTTTAGAGCGCTGCACACAAAGCTAATTGACCAATGGGAAGCGAGAAGCGAATCGTAAGATTCTCCAGGGTGCTGTAAATCCAAGCAGAACATTACTCCGCGTTAACTAGAGGCGCTTCCTCTGCAACATTTCCCTACGCTTTATGCAGGGACATTCCAATGTTACGTTGCAATTTCCTTTAAGGGAGACCCGAGTAATGACGTGCGGCTTAGTATTTATTTCCTCCTCAGTAAAGTCGCCTCGTTACGGGGAAAAGAGGCATTCATTTTCAAAATGACGACTGCCATTATCCATTTATCTTAGTTTCATGTGGTATTACGTTGACAGAGACGTTTCAGTGCCTCTTTCTACAACAGTATTGATGACAGTCAACCACAATTATATATCGTAAAATTTTTGGTGTCAGATCAGAAGAGTGGACGGACTTTGAAGATTTCTTATTCAACTGGCCTGATTGAAAGCGAGTTGGCCCCCATTTGGCATCGATTTAGCAAGTCCTTGGTAGGTTTCCGGAGGTATCAGGCACCAGATGTCTTCGCACTGGTCACGTAATTCTCTTACATTACGGAACGGTGGTTATTTGGCTCAGGTATAGCGTCCCAGATGTGTTCCATGTTTCTGAAACCACTGTGACTTAATTCTACCCTTGTGATACGGGAGGTTATCCTGCTGGAAGAATCCATTGCTTTCGGGGAAGACGTCTACAACAAGCAACATCAACATCGGCGTGCTCCGATAAAGCATGGAGTCCCAGATGTGTTCCATGTTTCTGAAACCACTGTGACCTGATTCTACCCTTGTGATATGGGAAGTTATCCTGCTGGAAGAATCCGTTGCTGTCGGGGAAGACGTCTACAACAAACAATATCAACATCGGCGTGCTCCAAAAAGGGTATAGCGTCCCAGATGTGTTCCATGTTTCTGAAACCACTGTGACTTGATTTTATCCTTGTGATACGGGAAGGTATCCTGCTGGAAGAATCCAATGCCGCCGGGGGAGACGTCTACAACAAGCAACATCAACATCGGCGTGCTCCGAAACAGCATGGCGTCCCAGATGTGTTCAATGTTTCAGAAACCACTGTGACTTGATTCTACCCTTGTGATACGGGAAGTTATCCTTCTGGAAGAATCCGTTGCTGTCGGGGGAGACGTCTACAACAAGCAACATCAACATCGGCGTGCTCCGAAAAGGCATGGCGTCCCAGATGTGTTCCATGTTTCTGAAACCACTGTGACTTGATTCTACCCTTGTGATACGGGAGGTTATCCTGCTGGAAGAATCCATTGCCATCGGGGGAGACATCTACAACAAGCAACATCAACATCGGCGTGCTCCGAAAAAGCATGGCGTCCCAGATGTGTTCGGTGTTTCTGAAACCACCGTGACTTGATTCTCCCTTAGTGATACGGGAAGTTATCCTGCTGGAAGAATCCGTTGCTGTCGGGGGAGACGTCTACAACAAGCAACATCAACCTCGGCGTGCTCCGAAAAAGCATGGCGTCCCAGATGTGTTCCATGTTTCTGAAACCACTGTGACTTTATTCTACCCTCGTGATACGGAAAGTTATTCTGCTGGAAGAATCCGTTACTGTCGGGGAAGACGTCTACAACAAGCAACATCAACATCGGCGTGCTCCAAAAATGCATGGCGTCCCAGATGTGTTCCATGTTTCTGAAACCACTGTGACTTTATTCTACCCTCGTGATACGGAAAGTTATTCTGCTGGAAGAATCCGTTACTGTCGGGGAAGACGTCTACAACAAGCAACATCAACATCGGCGTGCTCCAAAAATGCATGGCGTCCCAGATGTGTTCCATGTTTCTGAAACCACTGCGACTTGATTCTACCCTTGTGAAACGGGAAGTTATCCTGCTGGAAGAATCCGTTGCTGTGGGGGAAGACGTCTACAACAAGCAACATCAACATCGGCGTGCTCCGTAACATATGGCGTCCCAGATGTGTTCCATGTTTCTGAAACCACAGTGACTTGATTCTACCCATGTGATATGGGAAGTTATCCTGCTGGAAGAATCCATTGCTGTCGACGAAGACGTCTACAACAAGCAACATCAACATCGGCGTGCTCCAAAACAGCATTGATGCCATATCTGACACACTTAACAGCCTATCCTGACCTCAGACCTTTCCGTTCCTTGATAAGACGTGGACGTCCGGCATAGTCTCCTCCTTGTGGCTTATCCGTCCTCCAACCTCTTTCCACAGTAATCCCACGACAATATCACGTGAACAGCCGACCAGCTACGCCGTTTTCCGAGATGCTCGTTTCTAGTCGCTTGTTGATAGGAATCTGTCGTTTGCCAAAGTCATTTACGTTTCTGGGATCCTTGTTCGCTTTCAGAACGTAGAGCGACACAACTGCACTGTCTAGGCTCTTCTTAGCACCTGAGGAAAATAACAAGGATCCCAGAAACGTTGTGTGGTATTTATATTACCCCTTTTTTTGTCTGTTATGGCCATCTTTCTTATTCATTATTTTCAATCAGACGTAAATTTCTCATTTAGTTTCCGTGTTAATAATAGGAAAGACCATTCAGATATAAGAAGTGATAGTATAAAAATCAGACAACATTCCTGGAACCCTTGTGCCTTTCTCCAGGTGCAGAAAAACGCGAAAATCATAGAGAAACCACCTGCAGAAAGGAACAAACGTCACTGAAATTACCGTACAAACTACTGATACATTTCAACTCAACAATAACAATTACCCCTTACTGTCGCGCTAGCCTCGCGTTGCTCCGCCATTGTCATTGCGTTTTAGCTCTGCCTTTGAATTCTTGGACGCCCAGCTGCGTATATAAGCGCAACAGACGAAAGCAAAATTGATCAGTCTTGACATATGCCTGGTTTTGAGAAGCGGAACGTCGAATGTGGCAACCACAGCTTTAAAATGGCGTCACGTACACACGGCTCTTGCGTTATTAAGAACCTGACGCAAGAAACAATGATTCAAACAAGCTTTTTTTATGGTATTTATATTATCACTACAGTTTGTCTGCGATTTGGCTATTTTCTCTAATTAGTATATTTTAATGCAGTAACATAAAGAAGCTTCCACAAGCCTCCTGCTGCGGTCGACATTTTCCCATCCCCATATTCTAATTAGTATAGTTTTAACACTGCCGTGGTTAAGTTCAATACTTTAATTTTTTTTAAAAAAACCGTAGTTAATATTTACTTCACTTTAATTGGTTTTATTGAATGTATTATTCGATCCAGGTCCGAACGTACGAGTAAGAAACACTTGAAAGGGTTTAAAAAAAGGAAGGAAAAATAATAAAAGCTGCCTTTGGTTGCTGCGCGGTTCCGCTTTAACTGTGTGGCTGCTGCACAGGAAAGCGCTTTTTCGTGTTTCCGCAGATAAAAGTGTTCCGGATTGATGTCGGGCTAACACGAATACTATAAATCTGGATTTAAGAGTCTGTACAGTCCCAAACAAAATTACAAAAACTGCCGTTATATATATATATATATATATATATATATATATATATATATATATATATATATATTTAAATAACCCCCCCAAACCCCCAAAAAAATACCACCGTTCTTTATTTTTTTGAGGGGAACATGGTTCAGTGCTGATGTCTGTGTTCCTCGTCTCCCTCTCTTCAAGCTTTGTTAGATTTTTAATTACATACTCGTGCAATAACGCGGTAGGACCCCCAAGTATGGATTATCTGCACTTAAGCAACATTAGAGTTTTTAATAGGCCGAAGTATCTATGTAATTAAAATGGATGTATGTTTGTATGTATGTATGTATTTACGTTAATCTCTATACTGATTTAAACGCGTGGACAGATTGCAACAAAACTTGGTACACATATTCTTCAAACGACGAGAAACGGTACTGTTGGGGGTGAGAAACCCCTAGCATAAAGGGGTAAAGCATCATAATTGAAAAACATGATAATTTTGTGTTACATTACTGCGCGCCAAGAGACCGTGACGTCACGCTAGAGAGAAAGAGAGAGTTGTTACTACGCGACGAACAAAAGAAATATTTCCTCTTCCCGATCTGAAATAAAACTGAAATATTTTCTTTAAATAACAAGTATAATTTTGTCCAGTAATTCTCCATGGAGTGATGATAAAAAAATATACTAAATACTTCACGATCCTTGCGGAACTTGTAAGTTAATTTTCCCGCCATATTAGTGACTCCAATATGGCGACTATTTGTTTACATTGTGAATCTAGCTAAGAATTTAATCTTTGGTAATGTCTGAAGACTGAGGGACAGTTAAGGTACTGTTGTATTATAGTGAATACTATATAGCATTGTAGCTACTTTTAACTATAGTAATATATTGTTTTTAGGAATACATGAGCAGTAAAACTGAGACCAAAATGTAAATATTAAATTATACAATAGCTATATAATAAAAAAGGATGTATGTATGTATGTATTTACGTTAATATTTATACATATATAAATGCGTTGGCAGATCGAAACGAAACTTGGTACACATATTCTTAAAAACACGATAAACTCTACTGTGGGGGTGAGAAACCCCTAGCATGAAGGTGGAAATAATTATAATTGAAAAGCGTGATAATTTTGTGTTAAATCACTGCGCCGCCAAGTGACTGTGACGTCACGCTATAGAGAGAGACAGAGACGTTACTACGCGACAAACAAAGGAAATAGTTCCTTTTCCCCGTAATGAAGTAAAGCAGAAATATTTTCATTGGATAAAAAGTATAATTTTATCCAGAGATACTTCATCCAACGATAATAAAAAATATTATAATACTTTACGTTCCTTGCAGGACAATGAAGGTTAGTTTCAGTCGCCATATTAGTGACTCCAATATGGTGGCTATTTGTTTACATTGTGAATCTAGCTAAGAATTTAATCTTTAGTAATGTCTGAAGACTGAGGGACAATTATATCCTGCAGTACTCAAGGAGTATATTTAAGAAGAAATTCGAAGGTATGTTTGTTGGGACTGATGCAGTAAAATTCAATTTATTTTTACAGCTGTTGAATTAATGCACTATTATCTGTGGAAAGTGTGTACGGAACTAGGAACAGTTAGATTCAGGTTAAGTCACTCCTTCACTCAAGATTAATATAGGATTAAATACTTTTTTCGGGTTTATGTAAATAAGTACACGTGGCAACGCCGCGGCACCAAGGATAGTTATGAATAAATGGAAACAAATTTTATACAATATATATAATTAGGTCAGTTGTACCAAAAATTCAGATTATATGAATAATTATGATGTTAGTGTAATTATAATACCTCGGAAATAACACTTAATATTTTTATTTGCGGAGGGGTGTGGGGGAGGGGTTGGGGAATAAGAAAAACACAGAATAAAAATATTATGAAAGTGACTGGCGGGTAGAAGAATCTTGCTTGAAGGGGGTTGACTCACAGAAAGCTCGGACAGGTATGTTTTAACCTGAGCACAGATGCCACATTTCCTTAAGAAGCATGTTGTTTCATATCCGCATCACAATTTAGCTCTTTTAGGAACCAACAGATGTCTCTGGATGCTGCTGCTAAAATATATGTTGCTTCGTAAAGTTAGTATTTTTCTGTGTTACTTGATGAAAGAGCTTGAGAGGCCACCACGAGGACTGCGACGTGTATTAATGGACCAGCGTCACAGCGTCCATTAACGCCGCGGGAGGCGCTGCGAAACCCTCGTCGGCCCGCGCAACGATGTCAGCTCGTGCTTTATTGCTCCCCCCCCCCCTCCGCCACCTTTAACTACGTCAAGGGACGGTAATGCAGTTGCCATGGGAACGTGCCAACAAATTTTCGAGCCGGCGGAGGAACGTGTCCAGGCATTAAACGGCGTAGTCGAGGGTGGCCTCGCCTTTGCGTCATCAGCCGCATGTGACACACTGGACTCAGACTATATTATCATAATTATATTTATTAAATCATACGTCGGACTCTTACGATCTTGCTGCTCCATTGTCCACTGGCGTACAGTAATAATTAATTCAACCAGGGACAGGGGGTGTGTTAAATGCCTAAATAGTTCCTCTGCTTTTGAAGAGGGTCTCGGCGTCTCTCCGGAATAAGATTAATCTAGTCGGTTTGCTTCGTTCAGGAGCCTTCGTCGCTCCTGCGCTCTGATCCTTGACAGCTGTCCCTGAAGACGAGGTATCACTACGCAACGAGGACCCGACTAGGCTCCCTTACTGAGGCCCTCAGGGGGTTCTAGAGCTGGAGAAACAACGCATACACGTATCAAGGTCCATTTCACGTAGAGGTTTTTTTAGGGCGGAGAAAATCCCCCAGTACCGACACGTGGGTGCCTAAACCTAGAAAACACCCCCTCGGATCTGCGATCTGAAACCTCCATGGCTAAGAAACCAGCGGTAAAGGGTTTTCCCCCCCTGAGGGCCGGGTGTGCCCATGTAAACTACTCATCGTACCTTCACACATGACCTGATGATGAGGTCATGGAGCACGCAGTTATATTAAAGTACATGCGAACCTGAAGAGCCGACAAGGTTATAAGACTAATTGACTACAACAAAAGTGTCCCTGAAGACGAGCAGAGTTTTTACTGCTCTTCGCCCAAGTGTCGAAATAATCAAATAAATAGTCCTCGAGTTCGCACCCGGGGCCAGAGTAGAATTTAACAACGACGTTCCTATGGCTTGCGCCTGCCGTCCTCGTCATCAGTCGAGCAACCAACCAGCGCAAGCCATAGCAACGCTGACCCCGGGCGTGCCAACTCCAGAACTGTTTATTCACCACTCTACATTCAGGTAAAGCCCTCGCTCTCTATGACACAAATGTTTATTTCCACATCAATATTTATTTGATGATAATCATTTCAGTATCTGATGATGTTGTTGCGTTCTTCCGACTAAAACTGTGGTTGAGTTGCCTCAAGGTTTGTAACAAGGTTGTTTTAAATTACAATAAACAAATATCTTTCAAGCGAATTTTTTAATATCCTGTTTATAACTGACGAGTGAAGTTGTGTCGCTCTAGGCTCTTCTTCGGAACCTGACGAAAGGGAACAAAGATCCCAGGCACGTTGTTGTGTGGTGTTTATATATCACTTCTTCGTCTGTATTTCGCAATCTTTCTTATTAATTAATATCCTTTATGTTTGAAGAAGAAGAAGAAGCAGGTGTAGACAGGCTACATGAGGGTAATCCACATGGTGGCAACTCCCCTTTAACAGAATAGGAAGGGATTTGAAAGGGGGGATGTGGAAGGGTAGAGGAAGGTAGCCAAGGGTTAACTAGGGTCCTCGGGCTATAGTTTAAGGATCCTACCCTGCAATTCGCTTTAAAGTTATGCAGGTAAACCCCCAGAAAAACCTGCATCAGGTAGGTCGGGACAGTAGATACTTGTCACACGCCTATCCAATAGGGTATGATCCTTAAAGCATAGCCCGGGGGCCCTAGTTAAGCCTTGGCTACCTTCCTCTACCCTTCCGCATCCCCCCTTTCAAATCCATTCCTATGCTATTAAAGGGGAGTTGCCCAATGTGGATCACCCTCATGTAGCCTGTTGCCCTAAAATAAATAATATATATATATTTAGCTATTTTTACTATAATTTCGTTTCTCGTGTATGTCTAGGGGTGCAAAACACTTCATTTACCTAATTAATATTGATAGCAACTTCCGTAGGAATAAAGTGATTTATTCAAAAATAATATGTGGGGAGAAAAACAAACCCTTATGGTAGTTAATATTTCTGCTGAAAAGTCAGAACGCACTCTTACATCTTCAAAAGAAACGACCATTATTGACAGAAGAGGCCTTTTGCAGTTTCTTTAAATTATTTACTGAGAATAAAAGCACATTTGGCAATATGAGAATGAAAGGGACTGACCCAAAAGGTCACGAAATTTTTTTTTCTTTCTTTCCAAATGCTTTGACGAATCTTTCCATTAACAGCATTGGAGGGTGGCGGGGGGGGGGGTGTTGAAACAATAGGTGTAGCAGGATAGCGAAGGAGGTGAATAGAGGATCCAGAGCTGGATTTTAAGGTTCCTACCCTGCATTCAACTTAAAAGTGACGTAAGGAAACACAGGCATGAGGAAAATCGGGCTCTTGCCGCTTGTCCCACGCACGCCCGTCTGATAAACAGAGTCTGCTGTGG
The DNA here is from genome assembly GCA_037074705.1 of Zhengitettix transpicula. Taxonomy (NCBI): domain Eukaryota; kingdom Metazoa; phylum Arthropoda; class Insecta; order Orthoptera; family Tetrigidae; genus Zhengitettix; species Zhengitettix transpicula. The sequence goes on along the minus strand of CM073591.1, from coordinate 22,959,190 downwards.
TAGCGCAGCATTGCCGTCTCCATGCCTCGTCCGGATTTGAAGGGCATCTGGCAGACTGTTCCGATAATGTTTCCCTTGACGCCCTCGGAACACAAAATCCTCTAATCCGGTCTAGGTGTCACGGATTATGGGAAACTTATTTTTTTTAAAAAAAAAAAAATCCCCAGGTACAGGATGAGCCAAAGCAGGAAGTGTTTGAGAGGAACGCGGTATTTCTGCAGGTCCAGATTTACTGAAAATCAAATTACAAATGCAAATGATGTCTTCATCGAGATACGTTCGTTTGGATTCTCTACAACACTCTTGGGGATGGTCCCTTAATTTAATTCCTAAGATATTAAAGCAGCGAACTGGGTCATGAATAATAAACCTTTTACAGCGTTGATATTTTATTAATCCTCAGAGACCCGCCACAGGAAAAACAAGCGGAAATCTGAAACCAAAATAACAGCTAAGAGAAAAACGCGTCCAATGCAGGTTTCATAATGCAGATTAAATCACGAATTATGTCGTAATATCGCAGGCAATTTTTTTATATTTTTTTTTAGGGTAACAGGCTGCATGAGGGTAATCCACATGGTGGCAACTCCCCTTTAATAGCATAGGAAGCGATTTGAAAGGGTGGATGTGGAAGGGTAGACGAAGGTAGCCAAGGGTTGACTAGGGGCCCCGGGCTATAGTTTAAGGATCCTACCCGGCATTCCCCTAAAAGTGATGCAGGGAAAAACTTAGAAAAACCTGCATCAGGTAGGTCGTTCATTTGGTACTTGTCCCACGCCCTTCCGATAGCGGGAGAGGAGTTTGCTGTGGGGACGCAGCATTCCGTTCTCCGTGCCTCGACCAGTTTACGAGGCAGATGGCCGACTGTTCCAATGGGAACAGAGAACAACTCTTTCCATTATGCCCAAGGTCTGTGACCCCGGAACATACACCTCTCAAAACAGGCCGAGTTGCCTCGGCATGTGGGAACCTTAGTTCAAAAAACCATAGAGAGAGAGGAGAAGGCATCCCCAAAGGTAGCATCCGCCAGGGCTCTCTGGGAAGGTTCAGCTGCGAGAGAATTCTCTCGCAGGCTTACTTTTTTTAGGCAAATTTTATGATTGTATATAACATTTAACAGAAACTGAAGTTCTGCATTAGGTGAGAGAATTCTCTCGCAGGTGAACCTTCCCCTCTCAAAACAGGCCTCGGCTTGTGGGAACCTTAGTTCGAAAACGGAGAGAGGAAAAGGCATCCCCAAAGGTAGCCCCTTCCCGTCTCTCATGCAAGGTTCTGCCTGCGAGAAAATAGCCGTCGCAGGCAGTTATAAAACTATAAAAAATATTCAGTAATATTTTACCGAATCCAATAAGACAACAAGTTTTTATAAATATTTAAGATATAATGTCGTACTTGGCAAGTTTCGACAAGAAACGACGAGGAACGGTAATGTGGGGGGAGGGGTGAGAAACCCCTAGCATAAATGTGAAAATATTTATAATAAAAACAACGTGATAATTTTGGGTCAAATCACAGAGCGCCAAGAGACCGTGACGTCACGAGATTGGCAGAGGGACGTTACTACGCAACCAACGAAGGAAATAGTTCCTTTTTCCCGTCGTAAAACAAAGCAGAAATTTTATAATTGAATAAAAAATAAAAAATGTAGCCCGAAATACTCCATCGAATGATAATAAAAAAAATATTAACAAATACTCGCGGAATGAAGGTAACACAAAACCGAAATAATGAGACAGCCAAATACAGACAACATAAGGGATAATATAAATACCACACACTGGGTTTCAGGGATCCTTGTTCCTTTCGTCAGGTGATTGCTGGGGGTGGGGGGAAGAAACCAACACACGAGAGCCAGGAGTGACACAACCGCACTTTACAGTTGACAAATTCAAAAGATATAATAACATTCATCGGCTTTTACATGTTTTCTGCACCTGATGAAAGGAACAAGGGTCCCAGAAATATCATCACTTATTTTGACTGTATGTGGTGGCTATCTTTCTTATTATTAATTTTCAATCATACATTTTTTTTCCTTTCAATAAATAAATGTCTACACCAGAGATTTAATTTGTTCGTATCCTTGGTGCTAAGTTTTCCCTCCCTCTGACAGTTAACTATATATATTGATCGTTATAACTTTTACATGGGCGTGGTCTAAACTCACGCCATATTTTTATTTTGTTACTGTATCGACGCCCACCAGTAACAGACCGAATAAAAATCGGGTTTAACACGGGCGCGAGTTTCATTTGCACCTTAATTACTCGTCGGGGCTGCACGCCATTAGATTAAGGGGTGGGTGGCTCCAATCGCCGGACCAGACAGGGGGGCTTCTGATACAATCTGCAGTCACCCGGTAATTATTCATTAGGCAGGCAGGCGTCACCCATAAATACGCCGCGCTGCTAGCAATCATTGTGCACAGGACGTGACGTCACAGATGTGTCAAGTGTGTGTGTGTGAATGTGAGGGTAACTAGGGAACTGCGACGTTGCGCCTCCAAGACATGCTCCTAGCACGGAGGGAATTACAATTGTGTATCACCTTCATGTCTGGAAAAAACAACGCCATCTATCTTCTACATAATAAAAACAGGATGCATGTTTGTATGTATGTATGTATGTATTTACGTCAATCTCTATACACAATTAAATGCGTGGACCGATTGCAACAAAAATTGGCACACATAATCTCCAAACGACCAGCAACGCTACTGTGGGGGTGAGAAACCCCTAGCATAGAGGTGGAAATAATTATAATTAAAAAACGTGATAATTGTGTGTTAAATCACTGCGCGCCAAGGGACCGTGACGTCACGACGTTACTACGCGACGAACAATGCAAATAGTTCCTTTTTTCCGTTATGAAATAAAGCAGAACTATGTTCATTGAATGAACAGTATAATTTTATCCAGAGATTCTCCATCGAATGATAATAGATAACATTACGAAATACTTTACGATCCTTGCAGCAAAATGTAAGTTAATTTCCGCGCCATATTAGTGACTCCAATATGGCGACTATTTGTTTACATTGTGAATCTAGCTAAGAATTTAATCTTTGGTAATGTCTGAAGACTGAGGGACAATTAAGGTACTGTCGTATTATAGTGAACACTATATAGCATTGTAGCTACCTTAAACTATAGTAATATATTGTTTTTACGAATACATGAACAGTAAAACTGAGACCAAAATGTAAGTATTAAATTATACAATAGCTATATAATAAAAAAGGATGTATGTATGTATGTATTTACGTTAATATTTATACATATTTAAACGCGTTGGCTGATCGCAACGAAACTTCGTACACGTATTCTTAAAAACACGATAAACTGTACTGTGGGGGTGAGAAACCCCTAGCATGAAGGTGGAAATAATTATAATTGAAAAGCGTGATAATTTTGTGTTAAATCACTGCGCCGCCAAGTGACTGTGACGTCACGCTATAGAGAGAGACAGAGACGTTACTACGCGACAAACAAAGGAAATAGTTCCTTTTCCCCGTAATGAAGTAAAGCAGAAATATTTTCATTGGATAAAAAGTATAATTTTATCCAGAGATACTTCATCCAACGATAATAAAAAATATTATAATACTTTACGTTCCTTGCAGGACAATGAAGGTTAGTTTCAGTCGCCATATTAGTGACTCCAATATGGTGGCTATTTGTTTACATTGTGAATCTAGCTAAGAATTTAATCTTTGGTAATGTCTGAAGACTGAGGGACAATTATATCCTGCAGTACTCAAGGAGTATATTTAATAAGAAATTCTGAGGTATGTTTGTTGTGACTGATGCAATAAAAGTCAATGTATTTTACAGCTGTTGAATTAATGCACTATTATCTGTGGAAAGTGTGTACGGAACTAGGAACAGTTAGACTCAGGTTAAATCACTTCTTCACTAAAGATTAATAGAGAATTAAATACTTTTCGGGGGTTTACATAAATCAGTACACGTGGCAACGCCGCGGCATCCCACATAGCGAGGCACCGACGCGTGGCGTAATTTTGAGGTTATGTCGAGATCTCCGGCCCGGTGTATTTATGCAATGCAATGCAATGCGTGGTCAATGAATATGACTATTCATTCGCAGAGCGCGGCTATTGGGAAATATTCCAGCGATGCGCTCCAGAGATATCATCCCCCCCCACCACCACCACCACCCTGCATTCTCATAATTGAGCTTCACACACTTCATGAATAAAACATCGCTGGCTGGCATTTCGAAGAAATGGAGAGACCACTGAGGTGCTTTTCCAAGATGATTCTCTTTTGTCTTGTTACAAATGAAGTTAAGTTGGCTGCCTTGTATTCATCACAAAGTTTAGTTAAGTTTTCATCGGCAATTTTAACGTCACTGCACCTAACAGGTAGATATATATATATATATATATATATATATATATATTTATTTATTGAGGAGCAAAGTCATGAATAAATTAGCCTTACTTTTGAGCTGTTGTAACATGTTCGGCAAGTTTGCCAACGTTACGCTTGCCAACACTACGAAATTACAAAGACTGACGTGTTTTGTTCGTCTGTTCGCTTGTATAGGCAGCTGGGTGTCCAAGGTCATAGTAGACGATAGTTTTTATAAAAATACAGTGTATTTAAAACTGTACGGGTTGGATTCTTATTTTTAATAAATACTGATTCGTTTTTCTGATTTTTTTATTTATAAATAAGTAGTTAAGTTTCATTAATCGGCCTCAGTTTTCAAGTATGTGGTTAATTTTCCAGGTATTAGAGTTGCAGTTGAAGCAAGTTTATTTTAAGTCATTACACAATTGTTTTCCTTCTTCAAACTTTCTTCTGCGGTATATATCATTCATGCATCTCTGGTATTATAACCTTCACTCACACACTACTACTACGTAGAATATTGTAACTTAATTTGCAACCACACTATTCAGTGTCTTCATGATTTATGATATGAACGCTTCATGTCGCGTCCACAGATTTTTTTACTCCGTCGAGTCACGTAGCGTCATTCAATTTTCAGGTCTTTCTAGATGGTTCTCGGCGTAACGTGACATCAAAACTTCTCGCACATCCGTTTCCGTTTCGCCTGCTCCGAAAGAGGATTGTGGGAACATTCTCTCGCAGATGACCCTTCCAGAAGAGCTGTGGAGGAGGCTACCCTTTGGGGATGTCTCCTCCTCTCTCTGGTTTTTTTGAACTAAGCTGAGGTACTTCGGCTTATTTTGAGAGGTGTATGTTCCGGGGTCGCAGACCTTGGGCATACGGTAAGAGTTGTTCGCTATTCCCATTGGAACAGTCGGCCAGCTGCCTCCTAAACTGGTCAAGGCACGGAGAAGGGAATGCTGCGTCCCCCACAACAAACTCCTCTCCCGCACTCCTCGCAAAGCCGTGCGACAAGTACCGAATGCCCGACCTACCTGATGCAAGTTTTTCTAGGGTCTTTCCTGCATAAATTTCAAGTGAATGCCGGGTAGGATCCTTAAACCATAGCCGTGGGGTCCCTAGTTAACCCTTGGCTACCTTCCTCTACCCTTCCGCATCCCCCCTTTCAAATCCCTTCCTATGCTATTAAAGGGGAGTTGCCACCACGTGGATTAGCCTCGTGTAGCCTGTTAACCTAAAAAAACGTCACTAAAACATGGTAGCTATCTTCAGTTTGTATCGTTGAAATTAGTATTTTAATTATTTACTCCTTATCTCAACATTTTACTGTAGCACTGTAAATTACTTTTTTTTTGCTGGACTGTTTAATCGTATCTTCTACACAAAAATATTTTTTTAGGTAACAGGCTACATGAAGGCAACTCCCCTTTAATAGCATAGGAAGGGATTTGAAAGAGAGGATGGGTAGAGGAAGGTATCCAAGGGTTAACTAGGACCACCGGGCTATGGTTTAAGGATCCTACCCGGGAATTAGTCTAAAAGTGATGCAGGACAAATCCTAGAAAAACCTGCATCAGGTAGTTTGGGCATTGGGTACTTGCTCCACGCCCTTCCCTGGATGACGGGAGAGGGGGTTTGCTATGTGGTCGCAGCATTCCCCCTCGCCGTGCCTTGACCGGTTTAGAAGGCAGCTGGCCAACTGTTCCAATGGGAATAGCAGACAACTCTTATCGTATGCCCAAGGTCTGCGACCCCAGAAAATACAGCTCTCAAAACAGGCCGAGGTGCCGCGGCTTATGGGAACCTTAGTTCAAAAACAGAGAGAGGCGGAGGCATCCCCGAAGGTAGCCTCTTCCTGTCTCTCCTACAAGGTTCTGCCTGCGAGAGATTAGCCCTCGCAGACAATTTTTTATTAAGGCAACAGGCTACATGAGGGTAATCCACATGGTGGCAACTCCCCTTTAATAGCATAGGAAAGGGATTTGAAAGGGGGGATGCGGAAGGGTAGAGGAAGGTAGCCAAGGGTTAACTAGAGCCCCTGGGCTATGGTTTAAGGATCCTACCCGGCATTCGCCTAAAAGTAATGTAGGGAAAACCCTAGAAAAACCTGCATCAGGTAGGTCGGGCATTGGGTACTTGTCCCACGCCCTTCTCAGGATAGCGGGAGATGTGTTTGCTGTGGGGACGCAGCATTCCCTTCTCCTTACTTCGACCAGTTTAGGAGGCAGATGTCACTGTGAACGTACTTTGTCATTCGCAAATTACTATCGAGAGAAAAATCCACCACAGAGCCGCTGCAGGCTACGCAACAAACGTCTCCCAGGAGTTGATTTGTATCGCTCCAGATATTTTACGTAAATTGAGGTCCAATCTGCAAAGCATTCAAGAAGGTCGACGGTAAAGGTTAATAATGCTTGGGAGCGTTCCTAAGGCCTCGCTACCACGTTGCTCTTTCCCGTACGGCTTCGCTGACTGATGCAAATTTACCGGAGCTTCAGGAAAAAACCAAACACAACTCACACACATACTAACACACTCACACTAATTCATCCGAAACTAACCCCCTCAAAAAAACAATTCCTAGCAGTCAGTCAACGTGAAAGCGAATAAATGAAAACCCCAGGAAATAAACTGGTCGTAAAATGTCCGTAAAGTTGCAAACTTTTGCTTTGAAGATTAAAAATTCAATCCGGAAAAAAATTATAATAATAAGTCTGATTGTTTTGCCCCCATGTTGATTATTTAATTTTATTATTGGCTGATTTATTTTTGTTAAAAAATAAATAAATAAGGCGCTGAACGCAGAGGTTATTTTTTAGAGACTTTTCCCGTTCACATCTGAAGCTGTCCAGGGAAGTGGAACCTCGCAGTGTAATTATGCAAGAAAAATTAATATTATCTCTGTAAAAATGGTCTTTAAAGATAATCTTAAAGACAGTTCATAAAACAACTAATTATCGGAATAAAGAATGAGGATCTACCATCACAGATGTAACAGCGATCGATATACATGAAGGTCATTGTGGTGATTGTCAGTATTTTACACAGAGAGTCTCTCTCGGTATCAGAGAAGATTGTTGGAAGATAAAAAAAACAACAACAACATGAGAGTCGTTGTATATGGGTAAATGATAAGCTGAGGTTGGTAGACGTGGGTTGGGGTTCATTCAGGTGCTAATCCATGTAGTAGCAGGTACGAGACTTATAAAAAAAATATATAACGAGATGTTGTAGGGAAAATAATGTACAATTATGATTTTTTTTAAAAAAAAATTATAATGAGTGGATATCATAAAAAAAAGTAGAATGTAAGAAAAGTATTGTTTGTAATAAAAAGAAAAGGATATTATGAACGAACATAATGGGAATTATCAGTTCACATCTAACGAAATAAAAAGAGTAAATTGTAGGACTGTAACTGTTGATATAAAACAATAATAGCATTCAACACAATCAATGATACACTCGCCCAGGGACCTCTGGCGGCGGCGACCTTTGGGGATGCCTTCACATCTCTCTGGTTTTTTGAACTAAGGTTCCCACATGTCGAGGCACCTCGGTCTGCTTTCAGAGGTGTATGTTCCAGGGTCGCAGCTCTTGGGCATACGGTAAGAGTTGTCCGCTCTTCCCATTGGAACAGGCGGCCGGCTGCCTCCTAAACTGGCCAAGGCGCGGCGAGGAGTAAGCTCCGACCCCACAGCAAACCCCTCTCCCGCCATCGGAAGGGCGTGGGGACAAGTACCCAATGCCCGACCTACCTGATGCAGGTTTTTATAGGGTTTTCCTTTTTTAGGAGAATGCCAGGTAGGATCCTTAAACCATAGCCCGGGGGCCCCTAGTTAACCCTTGGCTACCTTCCTTCACCCTTCCGCATCCCCCTTTCAAATCCCTTCCTACACTATAAGAGGGGAGTTGCCACTATGTGGATTACCCTCATGTAGCCTGACTAAACAAAAAAAAACAATGATAAAAGGAATTATGAGTGATATGAAGAAATGTAAAAAAAAATTATTTAAAATTATTTAAGCTCTGATTAATAATATTTAATGAATATTAAAAAATGAAAAAAATAATATGTAAATATGTACGAATCATTCAGCATTCAAATCTTAAGAATGGGAAATGGGGGGGGGATAATAACACCTTTACTTCCTTACTTCACGTCCATCAAGTAACATTGCAACTCCCAGCAACCACCTGACTGTTATTTCCACTCAGCAATCCTTCTGCAGCACAGTCTCTGGGAGAATTATGTACAACTTTACTTTTGAAAAACGTCTCGTCTATTTTTGTTACGCCCGCTCTCTGTCGTTCCTGATCGCCAACTGCCACTACACGTTCCTCAGCGCGCTAACCCTCCTACAATGCCTCGGCCTGTTCCATTATCGTCCATTACCTTGTGTGTCTTTGCGCGATAACAATTCAAGTTCTCAATGTTTATAATTATTAAATATTAATTGCACTTTAATTACTACAATATATATATATAATAAAAAAGGATGTATATTTGTATGTATGTATGTATGTTTGTATTTACGGTAATCTTAATAGAAATTTTATCGCGTGGACAGAATGCAACAAAAATTGGTATACGTATTCTGCCAAAATCGAGAACCGGTACTGTGGGGGTGACAAACCCCCTAGAATAAACGTGAAAATAATTATAATTGAAATAAGTTACGAATTAGTGTTAAATTACTGCGCGAGACGATGACGTCATAAGTTTTCAAGACATTGACGCATCCTAAATATAGTTCTGTATTTCGTAATGAAACAAAGCAGAAATATTTTTATTTAATATAAAGTATACATGTGGAAAGAATTATAATTAAAAACCGTGATCATTAAATATTAAATTACTGCGCGCCAAGAGACAATGACGTCACGCTAGAGAAAGACGTTACTACGCAACGAACAAAGGAAATATCTCCTTTATTAGGAATTAAACAAAGCAGAAATATTTTCTTTAAATAAAAAGTATAATTTTATACAGCAATAATAAAGAAGAATACGAATTACTTTACCATCCTTGGGGAAAATGTAAGTTAATTAGTTGTGAGTCTAGCTAACAATTTCATCAATGTAATATTTCGTAATGTATGAAGACTGAGTGACGATTATATCCTGAAATACTCAAGGAATATATTTAAGTAATCAATTAAATACTTTTTCGAGTTTATATAAATAAGTACACGAGCAACGCCGGGCACCCAGCTAGTATATATATATATATATAAGCGCACAGTTTAAATTATAGCGAGAGCGAGCAGAGCGACAATGAGTGGCGAGCGCTGTTTCCTATGATTGAGAGCGCGGAATGGCGTTTAGGCGCGCAAAAGCATAGGCAGTTGGCAGTCAGGCAGCGAGGAGCTAAATAGATCAGCCACGAAAGTAGAGACATTGAAAAAGTTAGTTCTTCAGTCGACAGTCTAAGTCTACGGTCAGCTACGGAAGGATAGACCATTTAAAAATAAATCTTTACTGAGCTACTTTGGAGTTTCAATCCAAATCGATAAGTAAATCGGTAAAAGACTATGAAAAATCTTTAACTCGTAAGATTCCTGTAAGCAAGCAGTCATCAGACAGCTGACCAATTTGTAGAGGATCATTCGAGTTCCTGGGAGCCTAGAAATTCCATAAGTGGAGAATCTGTGAGATAAATTTAGAATCTGTGTAAAAATTTTGCAATATAGTGCACTTTTGAAGCGCTAAAAGAATTCTGGTACCAGCCGAACAATGCGTAAGTAACCAAAACCTTAATAAGAACTGTAAACGCAAACTAAAAGGTAAAGTCAGATTTCGTTCCTTTTTCTTGTAGTTTCTCTTTCATTTATCAGCACATTATTATTTTGAAGTAAATTTTAAACTGTATTGTTAATAAGATCATTCACTGTAAATCATCAAACCCAGTAAAGGCCCTGAGAGATTAAGAGATTGTCATTTTATTGTAATTACGATTTGTAAATTTTAGAAGCCACAAATTAATAAATAAAATTATGTTGTTAAAATTTTTTATAATCTTTTTTTTTCATTTAAATTAACCCTACTTTTTTGATTATTACATTTTGGCTCCCAACGTGGGGCAAATTCTTCAAAAAAAAATTAAAGTCTAATTGGTGAATATTAAAATATTGTAGTAATTGGTAATTAAGGCATTGTTCTAATTGAAAAGTTGAATTGTAGAGGACTCATTATTAGTGGATATAGAGCGGACGCCGCAACAAACCGGCAAGGCAAAGAAAACATTGTTGATCAGTCGAGAAGGTTTTTTTTACGCGCTCAAAATTTACGAGACGAACGAACAGTCGGGCAGCAGACAGCGAATAGATGAGACGAAAAGTTTTACAGTCGGCAGTCAGAACGAAAGAATGTGGTCCAGTCACAAACATGCTTACAAATATTAAAAAGTAAAGCAATATTCAGTCAGGAAGGAGACAGAGCAACTTGTGTGTATTCGGTGGTCGAGCGTAGATTCATCATGCAGGCTGACCATAGACAAACCAATGAAGTCCATTTTCAACTAAAGCCACGAGATCTACAAATCCAGGTTGCAGTAAAGCATCGAGAACCAACCAATGTGTGTTAAACCAACTAACAAACAACGCCAATTAGAGTCTGTGAGAACTTAGAATCAGTTACGTCCCCAAAATTGTGCACGAAAAGCTAAAACGAGACCTGGGCGGCCGTAAGTAGAGAAAAACTTTAAAATCATTTGTAAACCGTGTTTAAAAGATAAAAGTCAGATCGTTCTTTAATTATTTAATTATCGATAAAATGAGATCCTTAATTCTTGATAAAATTGAAATTGTTTAAATTCAATCTTTAGTATTATTTCTTCCACAACAAATTTCGTCTATGTTCAGACGCATTGATTTCCATAAAAAGTAAATGTAATTTTGATTATATAAATTCTGCCATTTATCAAACCCGGTTCAAGACCCTGAGATCCCAAATATTTTGTGTATTTTATACTTGTTTTAAAATTGTTAATAAATCTTGTTTAATAGTTTTCACGTAGTAGTTCTTTTCATTTAAAAACGCCACATAAGTCATATCATGAATTATTGTTTAAAGATAACAAAAGCTAGGTTATTAATTATTACAATATATTATATTTTTGCCGGCCTGCTGTGACGTAGTGTCCAGCGTCATTGCCTCGCACCACAGAGATCCCGGGTTCGAATCCCGGATGTTTGTGGTCGTCCTGGTCACGAAAACTGGGGTTAAGGCTGTGGCGGGAGAATCGCCACTCTGACCACGTGTCACTCCTAAATCCAGAATGTGTCATGTAAGATGACAGTCTGGCAGCCGTCTCGGTTAGGCCAAGGCCCTTCATGGGGCTGTCGAGCCAAGGAGTTAGTAATGTTATATTTTTACAATGCAAGTGAATATTAAATTAATCTTAGAGAGAGTCTTCCATATGTTTCCTTTAATTGCGTATTATTTTGAACCGACTGTTAAGTATCTTTGTAACTTCCAGAGAGTCTAGCGCAACCAAATTCACGTGTCAGAGCGACGTATCTGCGTTGTGTATTGTCGAAGAAATTGAAGCATTGTGTTTAGGCGGTGCCCCCGTCGCATGATGAAGCCATTGTGGCGTGGATATTGGCCGCGGTTAATAATAATTCCTCGCACGGCTCCTCCATGGCGAGTGAGTGTTATTGGCCTAAATTTTGCAGCGAGGCAAAAACCCTCCCCCTCCCCCCCTGGCGGTCGTGAGCTGAATGTTTGTATTCATGAGTTCTTGTTTAGCTCCCCACCCCCCCCCCTCCAGCTTCCCCTTCGGCCAGCTTCCGCTAGTGGAGGACCACTGGGCTGTTATCTGCGCCGGGGCTTAAAGTATTACCGAAAATAACGATTCCCCGATCTCGTCCCGGCACATTTCAATGTTTCAAAAAAACGCAAATCTGCGGATGTGATTTATTTAACTGTTTTCCTATACGCGCGGACATTTGCCGTTTTTGGCAAGAAATTCCGTTGTGACACATTTCGCTATAGGTAATATATTCTATGGAATCAGAGATAAAAATAGATCCTGGCTTCAGAGCGTCGATACAAGGTTTACTGTAAGTACAACATGTCAATTGTTCGTTAATTACTTGTTTCTTTTTAATTACAATATATATATACTGTAACTCGTGTATTTTGGTTTTAATGTGCTTTGTCTTTTGAAGTCTTGTTTGCTGTAGTTTGGAGAATTCGTGCATTGGCGGATGGATTCCGGGAGTTGTTTCCTGTGAAATGTTGGACGAGGGTGTGGAGGAGATAAATATTTAAATCCAAATAATTTTCGTGTCCTGTCTCGACTGTTGGCCTCAACATGACTGAATTGCTGGCCATTGTTGACTACAGAACTGTAGATTCGTGTTACAACTCTTGTAACAATGGAAGAATCAGTGAAACAATGACATTTCGACCAAGTTTTCTAATAATGAAAAAAGTAAAAAGAACGGGAGGATGTAATGGAGGGAACTAAAATATGGAAACTGGATGAGTTGAAGTGTATTGACGATGTTTATGAGCAAGATATGGGATATATATATATATTGGAATGCCAATTAATTAAGCCATTAATTGTTTTTAAATATTTTGAATTGTTAGCGAACAGTTTGTATTATAGCGAGAGCGAGCAGAGCGACAATGAGTGGCGAGCGCTGTTCCTATTATTGAGAGCGCGGAATGGCGTTTACGCGCGCAAAAGCATAGTCAGTTGCCAGTCAGGCATCGAGGAGCGAAATAGATCAGCCACGAAAGTAGACACATTGAAAAAGTTAGTCTTCAGTTGACAGTCTAAGTCTACGGTAAGCCACGAAAGGATAGACATTTAAAAATAAATCTTTAGTGAGCTACTTTGCAGTTTCAATCCAAATCGATCAGTAAATCGGTAAAAGACTATAAAAAATCTGTAACTCGTAAGATTCCTGTAAGGAAGGAGTCATCAGACAGTGGACCAATTTGGTCTTAAAGTACGACGGCAGAGCTTGGCAATATGGCGCACGTTTGAATTTAACGGACCTGCACCGCTCGTAATAAAATGAGTGAGTCTGGTCGATGCGCTTCTGAGGGACAGTTGTTTGGTTATGAATTCCACTCATGGTGCAGTTTCATAATGCAAAAAGGTCACGAAGAACAAAAGCTGTGAAGAGCGAGAATTACGTGCCACGTCTTCCAGTACACAAGTCGACAGCACGAGTGCGTCGCAATAAAATCCCGGAGGCCGACGCCTTAGCCAGTGGTCAACCCCTGAGTCGACGCCATGAAGTGGTCCTGACTAGGTCGTCGCTGCAGTTAACCCGTTCTGCGAGATTCGGAGGCGTCCGTACGTTAGTTACGAGAGCTACAGCAGACGAACAGAACACAGAAATAGCAGTACGTATTTGATAATCTCTACCACGTAATCCACAGGTGCCTGAGATAAGAGTTTTTCAAGCTTAACTGTGATAAACTTATATAAAATTTCTTTAATGGTCATTATTTTTTGATTTAACGTAAAAACCAAGCCCCCCCCCATAAAAAAAATATAATTCTTTACAAAATATATATATATATATATATATATATATATATATATATATGTGTGTGTGTGTGTGTGTGTGTGTGTTGTTGTTGTTGTTGTTGTAATGAAAAGGAATATTAGGTAAAATTATTGATTATAAAAACAACTTTTCCCAAGTAAAAAAACACTTTAGATTACTCATAAAGAATTTTTCATCAAATCTTGTGATTCATCTTCAGGAAAAGCATCTACCTTGTGTCTCAATTCTTCTAAAAACTTATGTAACTTTAAACGGTTCTGTAACGGTCTTTTTTATATAGATAATGCCTCACTAGCCTTTGAAAACCAGTCTCCGTCTATTGCGCGCGGATTCGCGAGCGTGCATATTTCTCCTGAAATTTCCACGTGACAACTTACTGACTAGCTTAATGTTCATTAGATGTGCTACGAGCACAATTGTGAGAAACTCAGTGTGTGAAGCCTTCCTGCATCCATTTCTGGTAACAAGAATCTTCCTCGCCCGAGCACAGGTAACGGAAAATATTTAATAGGAGTTTTAAATAAGCTAATAATAGTAACTGTATAAGTCTCCAGAGAAAATAGTATTTATCCATGTGCTTATTACGATTTTTGGCGTATTAATCCTAAAAATATTTTACATATGTTACAAGTTATACGTGGAATAAATAGTAATTCACATGGTTACTATTATTATAATGGTTACTAATATTACCTCAAAGCTTGAAAAAAATAGCCCTACTACGCCATGTTTCCTTAAAGAGACTTATTTAAGTGACAATAAAGCACCCGAGTTTTAATTTTTCAAACTTTTTAGTGAGCAGATCTTCGGCTAAAACTGATATAAATAATTTATTTAAAGCAAAACATCCTCAACCGTTTTATTCCAACGAATTAATGATCAAATCAAGTTAAAGAAAAATTAGATATAAATATATATTTATATTTATCTTTTATCTCCCCTGTCAAAATAAAACTTTTTTACTCAATATAAAAACTTCCGAGGGTTTATTTCACTCTCCAACTGCTCCTAAACTTAGCCACTTAAAGCAAGAAACGAAACGAGTTCAGAGGAAACTTGGATCGTTTGGGGTTGAAGAGGAAGGACAGAGGGAAAAGCGAAGTTGTAAAAATCAAACTTCGTATCGAGGTTTGCTGTTATAACATATTACAAATAACAACTGACGAGTATTGAATATGGTGGCACTTGTTTTGGTCGTGATTTAAAAAGAAGTGTGGTTTCATATGGATGTTATTCAGCTGATAAATATAGATATACTACAAATGAATTGTAATCAGAAATTTGTTCATTGCTTTTAATACTCTCCGCTTATTATTGAAATAATTCTTTAAAAGGGGTGCAAATACGTTACGACCTGCCATATCCCGGGCGTCCTAGTTACCCTTGGCTACCTTCCTCCACCCTTCCGCATCCCCGCTTTCAAATCCCTTTCCTATGCTATAAGAGGCGAGTTGCCACTATGTGGATTACCCTATACATAGCCTGTCTACACCCCAAAAAAAATAATTACGACCTAGCTGGATAGACACAGGTCTGCGAGGGCTATTCTCTCGCAGGCAGAACCTTGTAGGAGAGATATGGAGGAGCTACCTTGGGGTATGCCTTTTCCTCACCGTTTTTGAACTAAGGTTCCCACAAGCCCAGGCACCTCGGCCTGTTTTGAGAGGTGTATGTTCCGGGGTTGCAGATCTTGGGCATACGGTAAGAGTTGTCCAATATTCCTATTGGAACAGTCGGCCAGCTGCCTCCTAAACTGGTCGAGCTACGGAGAAGGTAAATGCTGCGTCCCCACAGAAAACTCTTCTACCGCTATCAGAAGGGCGTGGGACAAGTACCCAATGCACGACCTACCTGATGCAGGTTTTTCTATGATTTTCCCTGCATTACTTTTGGGTGAATTGCCGGGTGGGATCCGTAAACCATAGCCCAGGGGCCCTAGTTAACCCTTGGTGTAGACATGTGTATTAAGGGAATTACAATTAGAGAAAGAGATTTTTGTAATCATCACAATGACTGCTGTAGGTGTCAAGTGGGTTCTTGTGGTTCTTAATCAAGTAGTAAAGGGTTTTATTGGATCTTTGATATTTGGATAAACTTGTGATGTAGAAATTTGTAATAAGGGAGTACGAGAATAGATTTGGCTTGAGGTTTTTAGGGGACATGTGACAGTAGTTGGGAGGGGGGGGAGGGTAAAAGGCTCAATTAATTTCTGTAGAACCGAAGTCAAGGTTTCCGTGTAGATTAACTGAAACAAACTCGTATTATCTTTGTGAAGTAGAAAGAGGGAGAAGGTAAAAACGGTCGGTTGAATGAAAACCTCTGCAAATTCTCAGCCTTTTACGAGGCTTTCGCCGTAAGACATAAAAGTCTTTACGGCGTCGTAAAAGAAGGAGCCACGGGGAAGAAAAAAAAATTTTAAGGACAGCTTCCGAATTCCTCACATTACTACAATAATCGCTTCCTGGAAGGTTGCCTTACAACTTGAGCCCCGACGGCTGTGACAGACTTTCCCCCAGCAATCCGCTATCAATTTTTCATGGAGCGCTCTGACGGTGACGTGAGGAATTATCAAGTAGCAAATGGAACAATAAAAGGTAACGATCCACGGTCTGTGATTTTGTGGACTCTTAAGGTTCATTGTGGACTTATTAAGGATGACTCATTTCCTTGACACTGTCCTTGCGTCCCTCAGAAACCCTTCTGCGAGACTATAATTCCTTATTCATTCATTAATCTTTATTCTTAACATAAGGATTGTATAATTACATAAAAATCAATAGGTTAAAACATATTCATGTTGATAATTGTAAATGCTTCCGATTTATTTTTAATAGGCGGATAAGTCAATCTATACAGTAAAAAAGATGTTTGTATGTATGTTTGTATTTACGTTAATCTCTATACAGACTTGAACGCGTGGACAGATTTCAACAAAACTTGGTACACATATTCTTCAAAACACGAGAAACGGTAATGTGTGGACGGGGGTGAGAAACCCCTAGCATAAAGGTGGAAATTTTTATAGTTAAAAAACGTGATCATTAAGTGTTAAACTACTGCGCGCCAAGAGAATATGATCTCACGATAGAGAGAGAGAGAGAGAGAGAGAGACGTTACTACGCGACGAACAAAGGAAATAGTTCCTTTTTCCGGAGAGAAAATACAGCATAATTATTTTCATTGAATAAAAAACAATACTAAATACTTTACGATCCTTGCCAAAAAAAATAAGTTAATTTCCGTGCGCCTATTAGTGACTCCAATATGGCGACTATTTGTTTACATTGTGAATCCAGCTAAAAATTTAATCTTTGGTAATGTCTGAAGACTGAGGGACAATTATATCCTGCAGTACTCAAGGAGTATATTTAAGAAGAAATTCTGAGGTATGTTTGTTGCGACTGATGCAATAAAATTCAATGTATTTTACAGCTGTTGAATTAATGCACTATTATCTGTGGAAAGTGTGTACGGAACTAGGAACAGTTAGATTCGGGTTAAATCACTACGTCACTAAAGATTAATACAGAATTAAAAAGTACTTCTGGGTTTATATAAACAAGTACACGTGGCAACGCCGGGTAAGTCAATGATAAAAAATAAAGCGTAAGCATCTAAGTTGTCCGAGTGTTTATAGATGACGATCCAGGACGAATGAGAGGAAACAATGAAGGCGGAAAAAAGGTGAAAATGCAAAGACATTTAGTCGACTTGCCAAAGATACTCCGACTCCGATCCCCCAGCGACTGTAGGCGACGAAGACTGTTCCACAGATAGGTAAATCTAAACAATATCCCTGCGTATTTTTTTTTAGGGTAACAGGCTACATGAGGTTAATCCACATGGTGGCAACTCCCCTTTAATAGCATAGGAAGGGATTTGAAAGGGGGGATGCGGAAGGGTAGAGGAAGGTAGCCAAAGGTTAACTAGGGTCCCCGGGGATATAGTTTAAGGATCCTACCCGGCATTCGCCTAAAAGTAATGCAGGGAAACCCCTAGAAAAACCTGCATCAGGTAGGTCGGCCATTGGGTACTTGTCCCACGCCATTCCGATACCGGGAGAGGAGTTTGCTGTGGGGACCCAGAATTCCCTTTTCCGTACCTGGACCAGTTTAGGAGGCAGCTGGCCGACTGTTCCAATGGGAACAGAGAACAACTCTTACCGTATGCCCAAGGTCTGTGACCCCCAGGAACATGCACCTCTCAGAACAGGTGCCTCGGCTTGTGGGAACCTAAGTTCAAAAACGGAGTGAGGACGAGGCATCCCCAAAGGTAGCCCCTTCCTGTCTCTCCTACAAGGTTCTGCCTGCGAGAGAATAGCCCTCGCAGACACCTATTGGTCTATTCGTATTCATAGAGCAACGCTTTTATAGAAAGGTTTGCTGCGACGGAAAAGCAGAGAGATTTTATAAAAACATGTGCTCTCAGATTACTGCTGCGTCCTCTCGCCGCCCCCCCCCCCGCCCCATCACACACACACACACAAGCTCGCGCGCGCGTGAAATATTCGTCACTTTTGTTCGTTCATGTAAAACGAGAAAAAAAACTAATATGGCGCTGTTGTTATGAATATTTGCACCACATATTTGTGCTCGTGCATGAAACGTTCACCGTATGTTCCCCTCATTGCCCACGCAGACTGAAATTAAAAAATTCCTCGACTTTATTGTAAGTTATTATAATACGTTGTTGTTATAAGGAATTAGGTCAACGAATCTTATTTATTATTCCGGTTCAGAATTTTTCGTGTTTACGAGGTTTGAAGTAAAACGGATAATTTGTTGCGCCAGCAGTTCTCGTGATGCGACCTGGGGCAGACGTTTCTAACGAATACACAACGGTTTGAACCAGAGTAAAGGTTTATTTAGATTCACCTGGGCAAATATGCAAGACCATGAAACCCTCTTTAATCCTTTCACAGGGCGTGTAATGCGATTCTCTGGCGAGTTTTACGGCAACGGTTTATTTTTTATTTCGTCAGTCACTGAAATAAACAACAGTACAATATGCATTTAACAAGGGAGCCGGCGAGGGCTGTTCTCTCGCAGGTGAACCTTCCAAGAGAGCCTTCTCCTCTGTCTGTATTTTTGGACTAAGGCCTGTGCATGTTCCGGGGTCGCAGACCTTGCGCATACGGTAAGTCTTGTCCGCTGTTCCCATTGCAACAGTCGGCCAGCTGCCTCCTAATCTGGTCGAGGATTGGACTAGGTAATTCTGCGTCATCACAGCCAAACCCTTCTATCCACCCATTGGAAGGGCGTGGGGCAAGTGCCCAATGCCCGACCTACCTGATGCGGGTTTTTCTAGGGTTTTCCCTCCATCACTTTTAGCCGAATTGCAGGGTAGGATCCTTAAACCATAGCCCGGGGGCACTAGTTAACCCTTGGCTGCCTTCCTCTACCCTTTCTATGCTATTAACGGGGAGTTGCCACCACGTGGATTATCCTCGTGGAAAATTTAAGTTTATTAAATAATTATATTTCTTTTTAATTACTACAATATATATATATATATAGCTCCGGGAAAAAAAACAGAATTAAATATTTTTTAATCCGTATTAAATAGACTTCAAAATTTATGGAGGCAGAGACCCTGGACCCTGAGAGATACTCATGTGAGTGTTTGAAAGACGGATCTTGAGGAAGATATTTGGACCTGTAATGACAGGTGAAGGATGTAATGTGGAGCTGGATGAATTGATGGAAGGTTAAAGATGTGGTTAGATTCGTGAATGCGCGGAGGATTGACTGCATGGGGGCCATGTAGAGAGAACGGCAACAGGACGAATGCCAAAAAAGAATCCTGAATGAAAGGACCCACCATTCACGAGGAAAGGGAAGGCCAAGGCATAGATGGGTGGACGATGTCGTTACAGATGTGAGAAACGATGGGAACAAGAGGATGGACGGAAAGAGGGCAGGAGGCTGATTGTGGAGGTGGACAAGGCATAGATGGATGGACGATGTCGTTGCAGATCTGAGAAACGATGAGAATAAGAGGAAGGACTGAAAGAGCGCAGGAGGCTGATTGTTGAGGAGGCCAAGGCATAGATGGATGGACGATGTCGTTGCAGATGTGAGAAACGATGCGAACAAGAGGATGGACGAAAAGTGCGCAGGAGGCTGATTGTGGAGGAGGACAAGGCATAGATGGATGGACGATGTCGTTGCAGATCTGAGAAACGATGGGAATAAAAGGATGGACGGAAAGAGCGCAGGAGGCTGACTGTGGAGGAGGCCAAGGCATAGACGGATGGACGATGTCGTTACAGATGTGAGAAACGATGCGAACAAGAGGATGGACGAAAAGTGCGCAGGAGGCTGATTGTGGAGGAGTCCAAGGCACAGATGGATGGACGATGTCGTTGCAGATCTGAGAAACGATGGGAATAAGAGGATGGACGGAAAGAGCGCAGGAGGCTGATTGTGGAGGAGGACAAGGCATAGATGGATGGACGATGTCGTTGCAGATGTGAGAAACGATGGGAACAAGAGGATGGACGGAAAGAGCGCAGGAAACTGATTATGGAGGAGGCCAAGATCCACCGAGGGTTGTAGAGCCAAAAATAGATAGACAGATAGAATTTTACCTATTATGTTCAGTAGTAAACATTTTAATTTATAATTTTTACCATCCATTTGACCATAAATTAATTTATCCCTGAGAAAATGGAACGTCCAAAGGGTCAGTACAAGAATGTAATGTTTGGAGTGGAAGGTAGCGCGGACCCTCGTGAGAGATTGCGCAGGTGTGGGTGGGTCCACGTCAATCTGCGGAAGCCGCCAGACAGCTGATCCCCGGGTAACGAGCAATGCACAGAAGCCATTACCAATCCTCCTTTAATCTGCTCCGCAACTCTGTCCACCCGATTGCCTCCCCCGGCGCGTCCAACGTAACAACGACAACAGAAAATTTAATTACAAGTTATTTAATTATTTTTGGTAAATACAACATGAATTTCACAAACTCGTGATCCTCGTGTTTGAGATAACGTCTTAAAATAATAAGATATGTGTAAAAAGGTTACCAGATAGATAAATAAATAGCCAAAAATAACAGGCAGACAAAGTGATAAATTAAATACCATACATTTTGCAATTGAGTCCGTCACCTTGTCAGTGCAGGTGTTGTCGTTCTTACGGCTCTTGCTCCCCCCCCCCCCCCAAACACCAGACTAAGGCAACAACAACTACAGACACTTTATGTGATATTTAACTAACCTTTTACCATATCCCATTATTTGGCTACTTATTTATTTCATAAATTACGTTCTTATGTGGCTGAGACATTACGCAGTATTACGTTCAAGTTAATAATAATAAGAAAAATATCCAAACCGAGACAAAGAAGTGATGCTATAGATATCACACAACGCTTTTGGAATCTCTCTTCCTGTCTTCAAGTGCTACGAAAACAAAAAAAAACAATAGAACCACGAACGACACAACCGCACAATACACCTTTTGAGTTTGCCATAAGTTATTTTGCAGTTGTGTTCCTCGTGGCTCTGGAGTTTTCATTTGTTTGTTTTCGTAGCACTTGAAGAAAGGAACAAAGGTTGTGGGAAACGTTGTTTGGTATTTCTTCTTAGTCTGTAGTTTCTTATTTTTTTCTTATTTTATTTTTAAAAGCAGTCGTATTATATTTTTTTTATTTAAATATCATGTAATATATACGATGGTGGTCTGAAAAGGTTTCCGACCTCAACGTGAAGATGGCAGTACTAGTAAATAAAAGGTAGTCAATTTACGGAGATGGGAGCATCGCTGGGAGAAGTGTGTCGAGTTACAAGGAGACTGTGGTGGAAAATAATATATATATATATATATATATATATATATATATATATATTATATCATTTTTGGGTCGGAAATTTTTCAGATCATATATGTATATATATATATATATATGGAAAGATATTGGACTGTGGAGTTGGGAAAAGAATAGAATGCAAATGTTAACTATTGATATACAAATTCTGTATTCATGACTTTTTAATTACAACCAAAGATAATGCTTGTAATAGCAAGATGATAAGTGTTACGAAATAATGTAATATATATATAACTATGGCGAACTAATAAACTTTAAGTATACATATATATATATATATATTGTAATAAACAACAGGTTAAAGATTAATTAATCCCACGTAGGTGAAGCCGTAAATGTAATAATCAAATAGTTAATTATTGAATCAATTAGCGTAAATTTATTTATATTTATATAAATATATTTATATAAATATATTGATAAATTTACATTGTACAAGACCTATTTTGCAAGCCGAATTTCATCCAGTTAATAAGGAACCCTTAATTTTTCATTTATTAATTCGTGGCCATTTATGAACCTACAGTTCTTGTGTCATTACAATCAACTACGTCGCATCTCTTATCTCAGGGTCACTACTGGGTTTGATAATTAGAACAACAGCAATGCATAAACTGACAATTAAAAATTCAAATATAAAAAGTTAACCTAAAACAATATGAAGATAAGTGAAACAGAAGAAAACTGAACGAAATCTGACTCTACCTTATTAATTATCGTTTACAAATTTGTATAAAAGTTTTGGTTACTCAGGGACCGTCTGTCTGGTAGCAGATCTCTCTCTTGTAGCTTCAACACTACCACACTAGAAGGCCATTTAGTTACACTGACTCTACACTTCATTGAAGATTTTAATACACAGGATTGAAATACTCGTCCTCTGCTGTCTGGAACCTCGGATGAGCCTCCCCTTTCTGGTCAGCTAGTGGATGCCGGTCTCCTCTATGTGATAACTGTTCCATCAGCGTGAAGCAACCATTTGCTTCGTCGTGTGCATATTATTATGTAAATCTCTCCGTAAAAATGTTTCCCTGCTTTCATGTAGAAATACAGGATCTCGCCATTCGTTCTTTATATCTGCAGACTTTACTGTTTGTTGCTCTACGTGAACTGAACTGTATTATATCTCCCCGTCGACTTTTAACAGTTTCATCTCTCCTACGCTGATTTTTTGACTCCTTCACCTTTCAATCGCCGATTCCCCAGACTGGCGTTCTCCAAGCGCATACTCAGTTCTCTAAGCGCGCGGTCTCCTTTGTTTAACAAAGGGCGAAAACCCGCCTTCATTGTCGCCTTTACGCATTCCTACCGCTAACCATTTAATTATATTAAAAACAATTAATGGCCTGTTTAATTGGCATTACAATATATATATATATATATATATATATATATATATATATATATATATATATCGTGGTCTCTCTCCTACCCGTCTGTCTGACCACCATTTTGCCACGAACCTTCCGTGGCCAATATTTTCTCAACCTAAAACTAAATCCTCATATTATCTCTGGTACAGTTTTTCCTTAACGAACTTTTCCTTTAGCAGGCTATTTTAGGAATCTAATTTTACACAAGTCAGCGGAAACATCCCCCTTGTTTCATACAGATATGCAAAGATATAAAGGAAAAAAAGAACGTAAACCCAACTAGAAGTTTTACAGTTTCCCTGATAACATCACTCGGAAGCTTTTAACGCTAACAGCAGATTCACCGGCACTGGGAAAAGATAAAAAACAAAACAATTATACTATTTCCTGTAATTCATTTCGTTTTTTTTTTGTGAATCGGAACCAACCCCCCGTACAATTATTATTCGCTGTAAAACAACTCACTAGAACTGGTATCTTTTTCCTCTTCTTTCCTTTGAAGTCCACCGTCATTCCTCCTGGCTAATATTTGTAATTAATTAACATAACCTTTATCCTTTTAAAATTGTAAAAAAGAAGTTTTTACCCTCTACGCGTTTAACTTGAATGTGAAATTTATTTCAGTTTCCATTACTTTATTATTTCTTTTCCCTTAATTATTTGGTTGTGTTCTAAATAAAACAGCCACAATCCAGAGACCGAGGACTAAATCAATGATGGTAACTGTAATTGTCCGTTACATCTCAACCGAGGACTAATGGTAACAGAAAATAGAATAAGAAACACAAGAAAAACATTATATAGCAGGATTCTACAAAAAAAACACGGAAAAAATATTAGGAAACTGAATAATATTTAATATAATGTGGAAAAACATCATTTAATAAATAAAATAAAAAACAATTCGGCGAGATATGTGAGAGAAAAAACTGAACTCATTCATTAAAAACAAAAAAAAACAAAAATTTCAATACAACGTTTCGTCCAACGTTTTCTGGCATCTTCACAGGTAATATACGGTTTTAAATACGACTTTAGATACATTGACGGCATCGTACTACAGTTGTAATTATAAATTCACATTTGTTGTTTTAATTTAAAAATTTTATATTACCTGAAAATGCCAAAAAATGTTGGACGAAACGTTCTATCGATATGAATTTTTTGTTTTGAGTAATAAATACCATTATTTTTTTTTACTGACATATTGGGTGAATTTTTCACGTATTTATAAAGGTGAATAAAATGAAGGTTTATCATTACTGAAGGATTTAACCCAATTAACGGTAATGAGTAAACAAATTAGTAGTAGACGTTTTACTTCTCTAAAGTAGAAATGGTAAAAATGAGACGAGTTCGATTTGAAAAATAAATAGGAGGAAAGATAAAAAGGAACCCGGAAAAACACCCGAATTATTTAATTAAATTTTTTTAAACAACGAAAGGGTAGTTTTTTTCGTGTGGAAATTGCAAGGATAATGAAAGAATTTATCGATAAACAGAGGCTTAATTGTTACGAACGGAAGCCAATCAATCTCCAAAAATTGAAATTAGGTTGAGGAACCAAAGTTCCTGCAAGTTGGTGGTTCTAAAGCCTGCGCCGCTACAGAATTAATTAAAATTAAAATCTTCAGAGTGACCGAAGTTATTTTAAAGGTAGTTTATTTCTTGACGGAAAAGTTTACGACGTCCATTTTCTTTTCACCACCATGCTAATTTTTTTAAAATCTGCAGTAAAGTTTAATGATCGAGTACAAAGGTAAAATGGCGCCTCGACGTCGGGACGAATAAATATGTAAGGTTCTGTAGAGGTTGAGTGAATTAAATCACCCACCGTTTAATTCTAACGTAGAAAGGGTTTTGACCTCGTGCATATGTTTTTTAAACTATAGCATACATTTTGAAAACCATGTATGTGTATATAGAACGAGAGCTGTCTGCGAGGGCTATTCTCTCGCAGCCAGTATCTGCGAGGGATGTTCTGTCGCAGCCAGTATCTGCGAGGGATGTTCTATCGCTGGCAGAACCTCGTAGGAGAGACACGAAGAGGCTACCTTTGGGGATGCCTTTTCCTCTCCGTTTCTGAACTAAGGTTCCCACAAGCCGAGGCACCTCGGCCTGTTCCGAGAGGTGTATGTTCCGGGGTCGCAGACCTTGGGCATACGGTAAGAGTTGTTCGCTGTTCCCATTAGAAACAGTCGGCCAGCTGCCTCCTAAACTGGTCGAGGCACGGAGAAAGGAATGCTGCGTCCCCACAGCAAACTCCTCTCCCGCCATCGGAAAGGCGTGGGACAAGTACCCAATGCCCAACCTACCTGATGCAGGTTTTTCTAGGGTTTTCCCTACATCACTTTTGGGTGAATTGCCGGGTAGGATCTTTAAGCCATAGCCCGAAGGGCCCCTAGTTAACCCTTGGCTACCTTCCTCTACCCTTCCGCATCCCTCTTTCAAATCCCTTCCTATGCTATTTAAGTGGAGTTGCCACTATTTGGATTACCCTCATGTAGCCTGTTATCTGATATATATATATATAAAGTTATATATATATATATATATATAGTGGTAATTAAAAAGAAACGTAATTAATTAATTAAGTTGGGAACTTGCATTGTTGGCGGCGTAAAATTACGATTTGAGAACAACAATATGGGGCTGTAATACACTGATAGTGTTTCTATCAATGTTATCTGAGTATAATTTCAACCCCTTACAGCGTGGGAAGGAGAGCAACCGCCCTTAGGGATTGAGGAGGAAGGGTGTTACATAAAAATAAAGCGAAAACAATCGAGATTCGAGTCAAATCGAGGTTATTGTTGTCGCCGAGTTTAATTATGACACATTTGGACAACGCGCGTTGTGGACGGGGGATGGCCTGGCCGGAGGTGGGCGATGAGTATAAATATTCAAACATGTTAACCGGCCGATTTTTGGAGTGTAATAAATATATTTCGCGATCAATCAGATTTATATTTTTTTCTCTAGATTTTCTCTGTGTATATACGTACAACCTTTATCGGTTTGGGAGGACCCTTAAGGGCCCGGGGGCGAAGTTGCGTTACATAAAAATAAGACCAAAACAACCGAGATTGGACTCAAATCCGGGGTTATGGATATATAAACCACACGGGAAACGTCGGGCACCCAGCTAGTTTATTATAAAAAGACAACCAAACACAGAACAACAGAAATGAGGCTTCTGGAAGCCTTGTTCCTTTCTCCAGGTGTTAAAAAAAACAGAAGAGCCGCGAGCGACACAACTGCACAAGTCACAGTTGACAAAAGTCAAAAGCAACACAAAAAAAGACTTCCAGAAACGTTGTGTGGTATTTACGTCGTCACTTATTTTGTCTGTATTTGGCTGTATTTTTATTATTAGTCTTGTAGCAAAAAAAAAAATATTAAAAATCGTAATTGTCAAAGTTATGTTGATCGCTGAGTTTTTTTCATTTCCCCTTATTTTAGTAATTATGATAAAGCGTTTGTTTATAAAATAAAATGCTACTTAATACAGTATTCCATTTTTCGGACTCTTTACCTTTCATAAACTTAGGTGTTTAACTAAACTATTCTTAGATTTCTTAATAGGAACACATTCCCTAAATTCTATTGCATCCTGGTTAAATTCCTTTAATAAATATACTCTTTTGTTTTAAAGCTAACCAAGCCGTTGCTAGTGTTTAAGAAATATATTTAATAATCTAAATTCTCTTGCACCCTTAATAGCGATAAACGACAAGTTCATGTTCAATGATAGTTTTAGAAGTATTTTACTGTATTGCGGGTCTGTATCCTTAGTTATGATTTACAGTGGATATTTCTGTGTAATGCCTGCTACACAGGACAAACTGCAAGCTCATTAAACGCCCGCGTCAAACAACACGTAACGCTACACCTTTCTGTAAACAATTAATAGACTCTAAACTGATTATTAACTTCAAACGTTTGTTTTGATTTGCAAAGTGCACAGGAACTACGCGCTGACGCCTGCCAGGTACTGCACTGAAAATTAATTGCACAAACTGATGCATTGAAGCTGATCTTTACCTTCAAGCTAATTTATATGCAACTGTGTCTTCTGCTGAGGCCGCTTCACTGCGCCGCTGCTTGTTTCGAAGCCTCTGAGACTAACTTTCCTTCCGCGCACCTGAAGATGAGCAAAAAACTGTTGCAGAAACGTTACAAATAGTCACATATGTATGTATTGTGTTCGTCGGAGGAATAAGAGGGTTTATTTTTAAAAATCGTCTTCGAATACCTTACGATACACTCACGAATATGTAACATGTGCGGAAGAACGGATAAAATTATTTATATAACCGATTTAATTAAATGTGTTGGATAATTATTTTGTTACCCAATACTGCAAAATGTTGAGCGAAGCCAACTGGGGACAGAGGTTTGATGGAGAACTCGCGTCTTAATATGCTTTCAGTTTAAAGATAATATCTATATCATAAAAAAGGATGTATATTTGTATGTATGTATGTATGTGTTTACGTCAATCTCTATACATATTCAGACGCGTGGTCAGACTGCAACGAAACTTGGTACACATATGTTTAAAAACACGAGGATCTGTACTGTGTGTGTGTGTGGGGGGGGGAGGGATGAGCAACCCCTAGCATAAAGGTGGAAAGAATTATAATTGAAAAACGAGGTAATTTTGGGTTAAATCACTGCGCGGCAAGGGACCGTGACGTCACCCCGAGAGAGAGACGTTACTACGCGACGAACAGAGGAAATAGTTCCTTTTCCCGTGATAAAATAAAACGGAAATATTTTCATTAAATAAAAAGTATAATTTTATCCATCAAAAATTTGTTACAACCGTTCTGTTGCCTCCCCACCTACCCCCCTCCACCCTCAACCTTGCGTGAATTTTTCATTACACTTCCCCGTCACATTGTAAATTGACTGTAATGAAAATGTACGTCGTGTTGGGGGATTCCCACAGTCGGGATACTTGGAGCATGTTTCATGGTCCCCCCCCCCCCCCAGCGCGCACACAAATGAAAGTACATGTTACCAAACAACGTTCAGTCGGAAACTTAAAGGTACTGTTGTGTTATAGTGAACTCTATATAGCACTGTCGCTACTTTAAAGAATTGTATTGGTTTTAGGAATACATGAACAGTAAAACTGAGACCACAACGTAAGTCTTATGTTATACAATTATCTATATAATAAAAAAGGATGTATATTTGTATGTATGTATGTATGTATTTACGTTAATCTTTATACATATTAAACCGCGTTGGCAGATTGCAACGAAACTTGGTACACGTATTCTTAAAAACACCAGAAACGGTGCACTGAGATTGAGAAACCCATAGCATAAAGGTGGAAAGAATTATAATTGAAAAATGTTGTTAAATTACTGAGCACCAAGTGACCGTGACGTCTCGCTAGAGAGAGAGAGGACGTTACTACGCGACGAACAAAGGAAATAGTTCCTTTTCCCGATCTGAAATAAAACTGAAATATTTTCTTTAAATAACAAGTATAATTTTATCCAGTAATACTCCATAGAATGATGATAAAAAATATACTAAATACTTCACGATCCTTGCAGGAGAATGCAAGCTAGTTTCCGCGCTATATTAGTCACTCCAATATGGCGACTATTTGTTTACATTGTGAATCCAGCTAAGAATTTAATCTCTGGTAATGTCTGAAGACTGAGGGACAATTATATCCTGCAGTACTCAAGGAGTATATTTAAGAAGAAACCCAGAGGTATGTTTGTTGGGACTGATGCAGTAAAAGACAATGTATTTTACAGCTGTTGAATTAATGCACTATTATCTGTGGAAAGTGTGTACGGAACTAGGAACAGGTAGATTCAGGTTAAATCACTCCTTGACTAAAGTTTAATGTAGAATTAAATACTTTTCCAGGTTTATATAAATAAGTACACGTGGCAACCAAGGATAGTATGCGATACAACGTGACGGCCGGCAATGACTGAAACAATTGGCAGATTACGTACTGAACCACTTTATTTGATCGGAAAAGGAAGGTTCTACAGGCGAAACTCAGGTTAAGTTCAGCCCTTGATACAATTCCAGTTAAGATGGCCGACCTCCTTTCACCAGGCAGTACAACCCGACTCAATTCTTCCTCCAGAGGTAACGCAGCTCCGTCTTGGACAGCGACTTTTTAATAAATTCAGATACGTTCTTTTGAAATATTCCACCAGGAAACATTTAACATAATTACGATAATATTCACTTAATCGTCAACTAAATGTTTTGTTTTCTCTGCAACCAGCGATGATACTCTAACGCAACATTTAAGTCTTTTCTCCTTCAGATAATAATTTTTCATAGACTATTGGAGTATTCGCCAGCTGCCTCCTAAACTGGGCAAGGCATGGCGAAACTCCTCTCCCGCTATCCAGGGAAGGCCGTGGGACAAGTACCCAATGCATGACCTACTTGATGCAGTGTTTTTCTTGGGGTTTTCCCTGCATCCCTTTGAGGCGACTTGCCGGGGTAGGATCCTTAAACCGCAGCCCGGGGGCCCTAGTTAACCCTTGGCTACCTTCCACTACCTTTCCACATCCTCCCATTCACTCCCTTTCCTATGCTATAAGAGGGGAGTTGCCACTACGTGAATTACCCTCATGGAGCCTGTTACCCTAAAAACAAATATTTTTCTTTAGATGATGACGTAATTTCCGAGTAGAAGATACGATTAAACAGTCCAGCAAAAGAAAAAATCTACAGTGCTACAGTAAAATGTTGAGATAATGAGGAAATAATTAAAATGCTAATTTCAACGATACTAACTCAAGATACCTACTATATATGTTCTAGTGACATTTTTTTACTGTAACAGACTACATGAGGGTAATCCACGTGGTGGCAACTCCCCTTTAATAGCATAGGAAGGGATTTGAAAGGGGAGATGCGGAAGGGTAGAGGAAGGTAGCCAAGGGTTAACTAGGGCCCACGGGCTATGCTTTAAGAATCCAACCCGACATTTACCTGAAAGTTATGCAGGTCAAATCCTAGAAAACCCCTCATCAGGTAGGTCCGGGTATTTTGCTACTTGTCCCACGCCTTTCCCTGGATAGCGGCGGGAGAGGGGTTTTCTGGGGGGGGGGGGACGCACCTTTTCCCTTCGCCGTGTCTGGACCAATTTAGGAGGCAGCTGGCCGACTGTTCCAATGGGAGCAGAGAACAACTCATGGCATATGCCCCAAGGTCTTTTCCTGTGCTATAAGAGGGGAGTTGCCACCATGTGGATTACCCTGTACATAGCCTGGCTACGCCCTAAAATAATTAATATCACGTAGATATTACCCAAACGTAGAACAACACAATAATAATTGGCTCCATTACAGTGACTGTATTTAATCACGTTATGTTTGTCCTTTCCCGGAGTCATCAAACACCTTAATCAAAGTTTTATCCTTTTGATCAAAATAATTGAATCATTGTTTATAAGATACTGAATGAGTTCATTATCGCCGTAATTTGAGTTCATTATTATTATTATTATTACAACCTAATACATTTTCCCTTTCCTTATTAAAGCCGCCCGACGTAGCTCCGTCACTTTTCCTAGCAATTATCCCCGTAATGGACGCGCACGGCAAAGATATTGTATTGGCGTTTGCAGAAATTTCAACGTCGTGCTGCCCCCCCCCCCCCTTCACCGTCCCCAAAAATAGAGATGAGAAACTAGGTTAATTAAATATATTGCAACGCTCCCCCAACGGTTTCCATTAAAAACTCTTTCAACTTTGAGCCTGTTACGACGTCAGCAGGTAGTTAATTTTCTTCAACAACAAAATATCTTCTTTGGTCGTGTTAAGGACTTGCGGGCGTCGGCGGCGTCCATTCATTACTCATGAGCACTCAGACGAATTAGCGGGGCCCTGGTTTGGGAAAATTAAAATTATTAATTCACACACAGAGACAACGAACCTGCTGGGAGTCAGTGGACATACACGTAGTGGTGAATCCAACCCTTAACATTTCTGCATCTGACATTTTAAGGCAAAGATGTTTTTATTCTGGCGGTGAATACGGGGTGCGGGGGTGGGAGGGGGGGGGGAGAAGCGTCACGCTCTGGAAGGGAGAGAAACGCGGAACACGAAGCTCTACAACGACGGCATTAATGGCGGCTGTGAATATATTTTTCAAGTGTACACATTTTCGTAACGCGGCGTCCGAGTGCGCTCTTTGCCTCCATTGTACGTTCACGCTCCTAACCTACAAGCATATTCATGAATCCACCTCCATTTTCTTTTCCTCTCCCCCACGTGTCAGCCTGAATCCTATTACAACGTAGCTGAAGTATCAAAGATAACACACGCACACACACACAATAATAACATGGAAATTTTTTTAATTGAATTTATTCTTCAACTCGAGAAGAAGTATTTTATTTATTACATTAAAGGATAATGTAAAAAACTAATGGAAAAACTGTCAAAACACAAAATGGCGTCATTATTTCTAACAGAATTTCAGTGAATAAATACAAAAAAAATATAACCACCATTTCTATTTTTAACAATATTTATATACATATATTCCTTTTAATTGATAAATAATATCGTCTGAATGACAATAAGTAATAAAAAAAATTAGATTAACGGATAATGTAAAAATAAATCATTAAATTGTCAAACCACAAAATGGCGTCATTATTTTTAACTCAATTCCAGTGAATAAATAGAAAAAATATATAACCGCCAATGTATAAATATATATATATATATATATATATATTCCTTTTAATTGATTACATAATATGGTCTGAATGACGATAATAACGAATGAAAAAATTAGATTAACGGATAATGTAAAAAACAAATGGTAAAACGTTCAAACTACAAAATGGCGTCATTAATTGTAACAGAATTTCAGTGAATAAATACAAAAAAAAATCCCCTTCATGTCTACATTTAACAATATGTAAATATATATATTCCTTTTAATTGATTAAATAATATGGTCTGAATGACAATAAGTAATAAAAAAAATTAGATTAACGGATAATGTAAAAATAAATCATTAAATTGTCAAACCAAAAAATGGCGTCATTATTTTTAACTCAATTCCAGTGAATAAATACAAAAAAAATATGTAACCACCAATGTATAAATATATTCCTTTTAATTAATGACATAATATGGTTTAAATGAGGATAATAACGAATGAAAAATTTAGATTAACGGATAATGTAAAAAACAAATGGTAAAACTGTCAAACCACAAAATGGCGCCGTTATTTGTAACTCAATTCCAGTGAATAAATACAAGAAAAATAACCGTCATGCCTATATTTAACAATATGTAAATATATATATATTTAAATAATATGGTCTGAATGACAATAAGTAATAAAAAAAATTAGATTAACGGATAATGTAAAAATAAATCATTAAATTGTCAAACCACAAAATGGCGTCATTATTTTTAACTCAATTCCGGTGAATAAATACAAACAAAAATATAAGCACCAATGTATAAATATATATATTCCTTTTAATTAATGACATAATATGGTTTAAATGAGGATAATAACGAATGAAAAATTTAGATTAACGGATAATGTAAAAAACAAATTGTAGAACTGTCAAACCACAAAATTGCGTCATTATTTGTAACTAAATTCCAGTGAATAAATACAAAAAAAAAATGTAACCGCCATATCTATTTTTAACAATATTTAAATATTATATATATATATTTCTTTTAACTGATTAAATAATATGGTTTAAATGAGGATAATAAAGATTGAAAAAATTAGATTAACGGATAATGTAAAAAATAAATTATTAAATTGTCAAACCACAAAATTGCGTCATTATTTGTAACTAAATTTCAGTGAATAAATAGAAAAAAATATATAACCACCAATGTATAAATATATATATATATATATATATATATACTCCTTTTAATTGATGACTTAATATGGTTTAAATGACGATAATCACGAATAAAAAATTAGAATAACGGATAATGTAAAAAAATAAATTATTAAATTGTCATACCACAAAATGGCGTCATTATTTGTAACTCAATTCCAGTGAATAAATACAAGAAAAAATATAGCCGCCATTTTAATAATATTTAAATATATATTCATTTTAATTGATGACATAATATGATCTAAATGACAATTAAAATGAGTAATAAAACGTATCTAAAGTAAGAAGTTTCCTCATCAGTTACATAAAACTGGACGTAAAGCAAAGATATTATAAAGATATAATAGTGTCAAAGATATTACTTAAATAATTCGTAACACTTAGAATGTTTAATGGGCAATTATTACATTGATTGTGTATCATGTCGCAAATTATCCTAATATGATACCGATTTTTAAAATCTAAATTAGCCTGAATCCGTTTTTAAATAAATTTAGTGTCCCTATTATATACCATGTCACTAACACGTCATCTAGTTCAATCAAAGAGCTGTAGAGGTAAAGCAGAACTGGGAGTAAAACGTTGTGTTTGTGTGTGTTGTTCATAAGATTCAACGCCAGTTACATTGGCCAAACTAAAAGGGCATTAAAAATAAGAATCATGGAAAAATGTATACAGCTCCCAGATAATAAACAAAATGGCACCTTTGAGGTGCTGTATCATGAACCAACCGCAGTGGAATATGTCAAAATCCGGGCCACGGCAAAATAGGTATAATATTAGGTTAATTTCCCGAAATATGCACATTGTATTTGAAAATCGATAGAGAAGGGCAGAGAGTGAGGTGAAGGCACTGGCTGCATCCATTCGTATCGCAGCGTCACGACGGTGCGCTTAGTGACGTATTCACATCCTCCAAGTTTTACTTCCCCGAGATGATACACATTAAATCTAATTATTATATTAGACATCTAAAGTGATCATTTAAGTATGTTAATATACATTATAATATTTCCAACCTGAAGAATGCCTAAAAGAGGACGAAACGTTGCCGAATTAATGTTTGTTAATATACATTATAATATTTCCAACCTGAAGAAATTTTAAATGAGGACGAAACGTCGTCAAATTAATTATGTTTATATTAGACATCCAAAGTGATTATTTAAGTCATATCTATGACACAGTTTTATGTGCAGAGGAAACGTCTTACTTTATTTTAAAAAAATTAGGTTTCTCAATCCTTGTTATGGGTCTTTCTGACCATCCTGTGTAATAAATTATATATTTAAGACAATATCTATTCACACTATTCTCTTCAATGTCTGTCAATTAGTTCCAATTAGCAAATCCTGATGATTTAAATCATAGTACAAACTATCCATAGTTTCTATATATTGGATTTCCTCAATCAAAGCTACAAAGTCATGGAGTGAGTTTCCTACTTGCAACAGAGACTCACTGAACTATTTCCTAAATTAAGGTTAAAATGGGAAATGCGCAATAAAAACCATTCCCATTCAAATGGTTAATTAAAATTCGTGTTCCCTTTCAAGATTTTTGAAATTGCTCCGCGGGCCACACCAAAGGGGTTGACGTTGAATAGCAATTTAAAAGACTATATCAAACAGGTCTACTTTTATTTATTTTTTAGCGATATATCCCATATTTATCAACCTTTTTTTTATCCAATTCCAACTTTTTTTCGGTTACCGCGAATCTGAAAAAAAAAAAATTTCAGATGAAACTAACTTATATTTTCATGGAGAATCTGAATCCAGAATAAAATATGAGGGGGGTTCTTATTTAATATTTCAAATTTACCCCACCCCAGGGGCTTGGGGAGTTCGGGCGATATTGGTTTTATTAATAGCCTTATGAAAAAATTTAGACAGTTGTTTCACTGTTTCTTTTGACCTTAAGTCTATTTATGGAGATATTTGACGCTTACGGGACTATTTCCACACACGATACATTTTCACATATTACATTTCTATGTATGTATTACTAATAGTCAATCTAGTTCTTCCATTTTTTTAGGGTAACAGGCTACATGAGGGTAATCCACATGGTGGCAACTCCCCTTTAATAGCATAGGAAGGGATTTGAAAGGGGGGAATGCGGAAGGGTAGAGGAAGGCAGCCAAGGGTTAACTAGGGGCCCCCGGGCTATAGTTTAAGGATCCTACCCGGCATTCGCGTAAAAGAAATGCAGGGAAACCCCTAGAAAAACCTGCATCAGGAAGGTCGGACATTGGGTGCTTGTCCCACGCCCTTACGATAGCGGGAGAAGAGTTTGCTGTGGGGTCGCAGCATTCCCTTCTCCTTATCTCGACCAGTTTAGGAGGCAGCTGGCCGACTATTCCAATGGGAAAAAGGGAACAACTCTTACCGTATACCCAAGGTCTGTGACCCCGGAACATACACCTCTCGAAACAGGCCAAGGTGCCTCGGCTTGTGGGAACCTTAGTTCAAAAACGGAGAGGAAAAGGCATCCCGAAAGGTAGCCCCTTCGTATCTCTTCTACAAGGTTCTACCTGCGAGAGAAAATCCCTCGCAGTTACTGCCTGCGAGAGAATAGCCCTCGCAGGCCTTGATAGCGGGTTTCGTTTCCTCAATCTTATATATAAAAGAAAATCACACGACTGTTAGCGATTTTCACTATAAAAAAAAGGGTAAAACAAAAATTAGACATTCCACAGGGTTTTATTTTGTGCCCGTAATCTCATAAGAAATAAGACAAAACTGTGGATAAACATTAAAATGGAACATAACATAATAATTAGTTATTTTGCTTATAAAAAAGTTTATAAATATTCATATTATTAATTTATAAATAATACATTAAAATATTTCCAACCTGAATAAATCCTAATAGAGGACGAAACGTTGCCGAATTAATGTTTGTTAATATACATTATAATATTTCCAACCTGAATAGATTCTGAAAGAGGACGAAACGTCGTAGAATTAATTTTTGTTAATATACATTATAATATTTCCAACCTGAAAAATCCTAAAAGAGGACGAAACGTCGTGGAATTAATTTTTTGATAATATACATTATAATATTTCCAACCTGAAGAAATCCTAAAAGAGGACGAAACGTCGTAAAATTAATTTTTTGTTAATATACATTATAATATTTCCAACCTGAAGAAATCCTAAAAGAGGACGAAACGTCGTAGAATTAATTTTTTGTTAATATACATTATAATATTTCCAACCTGAAGAAATCCTAAAAGAGGAGAAACGTCGTA
The DNA here is from genome assembly GCA_037074705.1 of Zhengitettix transpicula. Classification (NCBI taxonomy): domain Eukaryota; kingdom Metazoa; phylum Arthropoda; class Insecta; order Orthoptera; family Tetrigidae; genus Zhengitettix; species Zhengitettix transpicula. The sequence goes on along the minus strand of CM073591.1, from coordinate 22,922,918 downwards.
GAATTAATTTTTTGTTAATATACATTATAATATTTCTAACCTGAAGAAATCCTAAAAGAGGACGATACGTTGTAGAATTAATTATACATTATAATATTTCTAACTTGAAGAATCCTATAAGAGGACGAAACGTCGTCGAATTAATTATACATTATAATATTTCTAACCTGAAGAAATCCTAAAAGAGAACGAAACGTCGTGGAATTAATTTTTGTTAATATACATTATAATATTTCCAACCTGAAAAATCCTAAAAGAGGACGAAACGTCGTGGAATTAATTTTTTGATAATATACATTATAATATTTCCAACCTGAAGATATCCTAAAAGAGGCCGAAACGTCGTGGAATTAATTTTTTGATAATATACATTATAATATTTCTAACGTGAAGAAATCCTAAAAGAGGACGAAACGATGTCGAATTAATTTTTTGTTGACATACATTGTAATTTTCAGACTTAATATCAATTCTTATAAATGTCAGATATTTTTTCATCATTACTATGGATTTAAAATATGTTTAAAACGTTTTTATTTTTTTAAAAAAAAGAGTCAATTTCTGAAAATTTTCCATTGAATTTTTGTCCAATGTTTTCATATAATGGTAATTTTTATCACCGTTACTTTATCACGATTTTTCTTCTGTAATAGAAGAATCAAAAGTAAACCTTTAATAATTTTATATATCCTATAACATTGATTACTTGTGAAATATGCTTTACGACCCTTGAGGTAATTCTACTTAGTGCCATAACGTGAGCGCACAGCGGCCGTTCATCTCCGTGACCTCGTTCCGGAGTCAAACCTTGCTGCTGCTGCGGGGTCGTAAACTTTTGAATCCGTGCAAAGGAAGGAAGGAAGGACATATAGAGCACAATAAAACGTAAGCACCACTCTCGGTGCAAGGCACATGGAGATTTATTTATGGGCTCAAACAGTAGCAGATGCTCCTCCTCCACAGAAGTCCGCCCCGGTGTTTTATGATTGCGTTGTGTTCCATTAAAATGTAAAAAGAACTCCGATGATGTACATTTCAATTTACTCAGCCCCAATACAACCAGCGTGCGAATAGTTACAAACTTCCCTCATTGCTCAGAAGAAGAAGAAAAATATTTAAATTTATAGTGACCTCATATTCTTCATTACCACACATGGTGGAAGGAAATACAACGACGCGGTTAAGACGTAATCTCTCTAATTAAACTCAAACTGCATTTACATATGTAAAACGGCTTACGATTAAACATGAAACCATTTTCCACTCTTGAACCCTTGAACTTGCGGTGTCTGTACGAATTAAAAAAGACGATAAATAAAAGCTTTTAATATTCTACTTCACGTCTTCTTTTTATTCATAAGATAAATTAAACGGTAATTGTCACATATATTATATTCAATGACGTTTCTGTACATTGTCCTACTTTCCATCATGATATTTATTCTATGTTCCTACGGTAACAGAATATATGACAAATTTCTCCTTCATAAAACTCATTGATACTAATTATTTTACTTACCGGGTTTTAAATTGTTTAATTGTAATCTTGATTTGTTTCTTACTAACAAACCCAGTAAAGACCCTGAGATTAAGAGTAATTAGATTTGTTTCTAAAATATAAAATTTTTAACCTTGAAGAATGAATTTGTTTAAATAATAATTAATATTTTTTTTAATTAAAGACCATCTTGTAGATTAATAAGTTATTGGTTCCACAACGGGGTCAAAATTTCATTTTAAATTAAATATTCAGTTGTTTATTTTATATTGACGACCACAACGTGTTGACAAGATATTATTAATTATTTTAAATGTAATGCTTTTTTTAATCATTACAATATATTGTAGTGAATAACATCGGTAAGTGGCCGCCCTTAGTCCGCGGGCCTGAGAAGGAATTAATTAAACGTGCACGTGTGCTCGAGAGGTCCCAAGTAGCCGCGGGTACGCCTCCCTTTTTTTGCAACGTTTGGGGGGGGGGCGGAGTAAGGGTATATACTCCGAACCCGGGTGACAGACAGACAGAGAGAGGACTGAAAGTGGAGTGACAGAGGCGAGAGGGTGAAAAATTTGGCGAGCGGGAAGCAAAAAAGGTTTTGCGGAGACGACCATCGCGGGGAGGCCGAAGAAGGAGATCGTGGGCTGCTTACTGCAAGACCAGTGATCCGCTGCAAGTCAGTTGACGCTACAAGTTAAAGTAAGGTTCACCATTAACGTAAAGTGCCTTCAGACGTTAAAGATTTTTTTACACAGTACGGAACAAAGCTCTGTTCGTGAATTTCCACTGAGCCGCCCACATAACCTTGTAGAGGAGGAGGATTTCATTAACCAAGCCGCAGCTAATTACTGTTAATTTTTTGCAAACTATATGTATAGCTGCTGGCGCCCAATCAATTACTTTTTAATGTATTTTTTCGTATTTTTATGTAATAAAGTTTTTTATATATGCTAATTAATTCTAATCATTACAATATATATTTTGTAATAACCAGCTAAGAAGGACATGAATTCTGTTCTTATTTTTATCAGATTTGTTTACCAACTCAGACTGGGGATCCTTAAGTGGTTTTTACATATAAAAGATAATGATAAAATGATGGATAAGCGGCTCTTAGAGAAGGGGAGGACTATAATTGGGCATTTTGCGGTTTTTAGGGCTAAATGGTTGTGACCGACATCTTGACGACGGAACCCTGAAAGGCATGATAACAGATGTTTGGTGGGCGATGCAATTATATTAAAAGGAGATGTTTATTTCAATTGATTGAGTGGCTCTCGGAGCGGGAGAAAGCCAACAGTTGGTGTTGTTTGGCGAAAATGGAAATTCAAAACAACTGTGAAAACAAAAGAATATTCTGGAGCCGGGATATAAATAAGAGAGCAGATAAAAGAGGAGTTAGTCAGGGAGGATTATAGAGAGCAGACAGTCAGGAGCAGGAGACAGCTGGGGGAGAGCGTTGGTGCAGGTCCGCAGGGCCAAGTTAAAGTGGCCGAAACAATGTTATGAAGAGTTGGAAGTTTGCATTCAGGAGAGATCATCGGATGCTAGGCCAAGCTAGGTGGCCGAGAGTAATCAGTTGGACATCAGTCATCAAAAGTCGGTAGGAGATTCGTTGTGGAAATCTGTCTGCCAGCAGAGTTGGTTGAATTCGTCGTGAGGGTGACGTCATCAATGAGAGGTGGCTGTGAAAGCAGAGTGTGAGCGCAACCTGGTGCCTATATAAAGAGAGTGTGTGCTGGGATGCGAGAGATCCAAATTGCATGGACCAGAGAGATTGTAAGTTTATTTTTCTGTATTCATAATTGTAAATTGTTAAATAAGGGTAAAAAGTCAGATTTCGTTTCAATCATTTCAATCAGTCCATTTGGTTTCATTTATTTTAACTTTATTTGTTTAATTGTAAATTTTGTGTTCCGTTTCTTTATTAACCCAGTAAAGACCCTGGGGTACAGAGTCTGATTTATAAAAATTATATATATATATATATAATCTGTTACAGTAGAAACATAACGGAAACAAACTGATGAAAGATCAAAAATGTACAGAAACGCCATTGTGTTGAAAAACTATTTTTTTAAAAGTTTATTATAATGATATAAAAAGCATTTAAAATTTAACGGTGTTAGAGAATATTCAACACTTTGATGAACGAAAAAATAATACGTAATTAAAAAGTAATCAAAATGGCCGCGCTCGCAGGACAACATGCCTGTTAATCTGCTGCATGACGCGAAAACACCTCGCAGCCTAGCGCATTAAATTGGCTCTTATCGGCGGAGGCTCTGGCAGAGTGGCTGCTCGGCGTCGACGTGGCATCAATCTTATCGGCCGGTTAGGCGCGTGACGTCAACGTCCACGCAGATGCACTTCAAAAGAGGCGTGAAACGCGCTCTTCAGGGCCACTCGGTACGCCTGCGACAGCGGCAACACCGCCGCACACAAAGCAAGCACACGCACAGTCACGTCTGATGTTTTACAGTAAATGATAACAACAGAGTTTATAATATTTAGACCTCGGGAACAAATCTACATAATAAATAGAATGTATTTACGTTAATCTCCATACAAACTTTAAACGGGCGGACAGATTGCAACCAAAAATTGGTACACATATTATTCAAAACACGAGAAACGTTACTGTGGGGGTGAGAAACCCCTAGCATAAAGGTGGAAATTTTTAATACTTTCCCTAATCCTATTAATATCTTACTATACGTACTAAGATCAACTCCAAATAAGCTTCCTCCATTTTTTTTGCGACTGACTTCCCTAAGTCTAACCTCCTAAAGTATTATAATTACTTCTTAACTTCATACTGCCGTCTGTGTAAGTACATAACATTATTTATTAAACTTAAAAATAAATACAACCAAACAGTCTTGCCCGCATTTATTAAAACCTTTGACTTTTACCAGACTATTATTCTCCAAGGTTAACTTAAAATTTATATATTGTAATAATTAATTTGAAATTATAATGAACAAATTAAAACTTGAAATTATAGTAAAAGAATAAAATAATTCAAAATACAACACAAATTTAATTTAATAAAAACAAATTCCTATATCAATTGAAAATATTTTTTTTTACAAGTTGGTAAAGTGCAAGGGTTTAATTTTCAGGGCCGCCTCCAATAAAGATTGTTACAAAATGACAATTAAAAACTTACAATGCGAAAAATTCTTTAATTAAATAATTATTGAAATACGAAATCTGACGATAATTTTTATTTTCACATAAGGTTTTTTAATTAATAAATTTCTTTTTAGTTTTCATTACCCTTAGCTGTTCGTCTGGGGCTCGATCTCACTCGGTTATTGTCAAACACGTCACAGACCCGCCGCCATGTTGCACAGAATTTAATGGATGTTGTAGTTTTCAGACACTAAGCACTTCCTGCTCTTAACTCTTAATAACGTTGTTTTTAAAAACTCCAGACTGTCGCCTCGTAATTCCTAAACCCCAGGGACTTTAATATATTATGTCTCTGTCAAAGGACACTTGCTTGAATATTGTAACTGGAACTTTGGCTCAGGTTCGCCTTCACGGTCCAAGCAACAGTCAATCTCAAGTACTGACAAACACACTCATCAGCCTCCCTAAACAAACACTGACTTTCCGCGCGTCCAGCCATGCCTTCGCGACAATGCAACTTTAGCAAGCATTGTACCCTCCATGTTCTTGTACACAATCCTTGTATTTACGCCACCGACAATGAAAATCGTAAAAGCTTGTTTATTAAATAATAACATATTTTTAATTACTACAATATTGTAATAACCAGTAAAGAAGGACATGAATTCTGTTCTTATTTTTATCAGATTTGTTGACAAACTCAGACTGGGGATCCTTGAGTGATTTGTACATGTAAAAGATAATAATAAAATAATTGATAAGTGGCTTTTAGAGAAGGGAAGGACTAATAATTGGGGCATTTTGCGGCTCTTAGGGCTAAATGGTTGTGACCGACGGAACCCTGAAAGGCATCATAACAGATGGACGATGTAATTATATTAAAAGGAGACGTTTATTTTAATTGATTGAGTGGCTCTCGGAGCGGGAGTACGGCAACAGATGGTGTTTGTTTGGCGAACGTGGAAATGCAAAAACACTGTGAAAACAAGGGAAGATTCTGGAGCCGGGATATAAATAAGAGGGCAGCAGTCAGGGAGGAGCACAGTTAGACAGGAGTTGGAGAGGAGACGGACGTGTCAGTAGGGAGAGAGCGGTGATGCAGGTCCGCAGGGACGGACGCAGGGCGAAGAAAGTGGCCGAAACAATGTTATGAACAGTTGGGAGTTTGCATTCAGGAGATATCATCGGATGCTAGGCCAAGCTAGGGGGCCGAGAGTAATCAGTTGGACATCAGTCATTAAAAGTCGGTAGGAGTTCGTCGTGGAAATCTGTCTGCCAGCAGAGTTGTTTGAATTCGTCGTGAGGGTGACGTCATCAAGAAGAGGTGGCTGTGAAAGCAGAGTGTGAGAGCAAACTTTTAAGCCTGTATGAAGTTAGTGTGTGGACCAGAGAGCTTGTAAGTTTATTTTTCTGAATTGATAATTGTAAATTGTTTAATAAGGGTAAAAAAAAGTCAGATTTCGTTTCAATCATTTCAATCAGTTTATTTGGTTTCATTTCGTTTTTTCATTTATTTTAACTGTATTTGTTTAATTGTAAAATTTGTGTTTCCGTTTCCTTATCAACCCAGAAAAGACCCTGGGGTACAGAGTCTAATTTATCAAATGTATTCAAGTTAAATAAAATTGTTTTGATTTTATAAAATTTCATTAGATTTGTGTAATTGTAAATTTGTGTCTTATTAAATGAAAATTGTTGGTGTAAATTGGTACCGTTAGTTATATTTTATGTATTACAATATATATATATATATATATATATATATATATATATATTCAGACTATTTAAGATGCATTATAACAACAGCCTTTTGAAGTGAGAAAGAGATATTTAATAGAAATTACACTAACTGTAATTCCTGCTACATAGGGCGAACAAAACGTTCCCTCGATGCACGTGTCAAGGATCACATGCGTCTAATATCAAAGACAATATGTTAGTCTCCGAACATATCATCAATTCTAAACATACATTTGATTGGGTTAAAATGACACCAGGAAGAATTCCAGAGATGCTTCACATTAAATCAAACGTCACAGCTGTTAATGTACAAACAGACAGACTATGCAACTCAATATGTAACTGTGCATATGTTCTTTGAAAAAATTCACCACCATTTTAGTAACATCAGACAGAGAAAATGAATGATAGAAATAAACAGGTTTTGAATAAGAAAATTGTGTGCATCGTCAAGGAGGGGAAAAGCATGATAAAAAAAAAAGAATGATATACATGGGAATTTTACCGTTATATGTCGGTTTAAGCAGAGGAATATATTACAGTAATAACATTTTTATATACTTCTTAGTTTTATTGTATTATGTTAACTAAGCAGAAAATATTTTTTAATTTTACAACGTTACCTACACTTGTTGCAATAGACACAATAAAGTCGTCTATTTCGTTTCCCAACTTTCAATTTCACATCTTCAATTAAGGATTCATTAAAAAATACTACAGATGTAAAAGCGGAAGCACAATATATATATATAACTATTACACGACTCCGGCAAAGTCTTCCTTTCCCCCCCCCCCCACATATGACGAGCCACCGTTTAATGGTGTGTTCATATCGGACAACGAATTTATCAGTCAGTGTTTCCATTGTCCGCGTTTAATGGAGTAGATGAAATAAGTATCGATTGGAAAACAGATGTAACAGTCGCAATGTACATCCAGAATATCGGAGAGAGCGGGGGGACATAATTATTGTACAGGGTGTCTCTAAAGTCTGGATGTGGAAGCTTATTCAGTTGGGATTTAAAATAACGAGTATCATCATTTTCTATACAAATGTTTATTACTTTATGGTTAACATAAAAAGGTATTTTTATTATTATTTACTAATATTCAAACATTTGTGTGGTTATTTTTTGATGTTATTTAAAAATCTAGTTTCGAGAGCACGTTTAGTTCCGCCCCATGTAGCATTTTCCACAATTATGTTGGGAACAGTCAGTGTAGTTTTTCTTTTCTTTTTTGTAAATATTTGTCTTAACCTCTGTTCATAAATTTTGTTATAAATATAATAATAAAATTAAATATTCCTTAATATTATTTCACTTTTTGACTTATTTTACCATACTACGGTAATATCCTAAATTGTTTGAGAATTTTTTTAACTTGAATATTTATATTTTTCATCCGTTTCCTCATTATTAAAATTAGCATTTATATTAACGCCCATTAATTCATTTTTATCTATATGTTTATTTACAAAGTTTATTGTGTAATAACTATTAATTCAAATACATTTGTTTTTTCAATATTTTTCCTAGTAGGATTCGTAATTTGATAAAAGTAGCGCTTTAAAATTCAGATTAAATATAATAGTTCTTTTTCTGATACATTGGAAGATTTTTATAAATATATATATATATATATATATATATATATATATATTTATAAAAATCTTCAAAAAATATTTAAAAAATAATTTAAATATTATTTTTAATTCGTAATTAAATTGAAGTTGATGATGATTACTGTCTTGTGATATTATTAATTTCAATTTTTATATAAAACTCATGATCAAATGTTGAAAAAAATTATTTTTCCGTCACCTGACGTTAATAGTTAAATAATAACATCGTAGACTGCCGAAAGAACCGCACCGGTTTTTTTTGGTTTTTGGTTCACATAACAATATATATATATATATATATATATATATATATATATATATATATATATATACGTCTGTATTTTTTTTATTCAATCGAATCAAATCTCGTTAAGTCATCACATTTACTGTAAATAATAATTTTTTTTTTGCCTGAGTATCCAGACTTATAAAAGAAACATCCTGTTGAATGTTGAATAATAGAGATAGCCAATACAGACCAAAAAAGGGGTAATATAAATACCACACAACGACGTTTCTGGGATCCTTGTTCCTTTCGTCAGGTGCTGTTCCCATTGGAACAGTCGGCCAGCTGCCTCCTAAACTGGTCGAAGTACGGATAAGGGAATGCTGCGACCCCACAACAAACTTCTCCCGCTATCGGAAGGGCGTGGGACAAGTCCCCAATGCCCGACCTACCTGATGCAGGTTTTTTTGGGGTTTCCCTGCATTATCCTTAAACTATAGACCGGGGGCCCCTAGTTAACCCTTGGCTACCTTCCTCTACCCTTCCGCATCCTCCTTTTCAGATCCCTTCCTATGCTATTAAAGGGGAGTAGCCCAACGTGGATCACCCTCATGTAGCCTGTTAACCCCCTCCCCCCTAAAAAAAATTAACGGAGAGAACAGAGAAATTCTTGAGTTTACGTTTGTCTCGAAGATGATATTTTTTCCAGATCCCGCACTAATAAAAAGGAACATCAAATTAAGTATTTAAATTTATTTTTCGCAAAAAATAAAATGTTTGAACGAGCCATTAACTCAATTTATTAAAGTTTGAAGGCTTTTAAGGCGAATGGAATTGAAGAAAGCTTCTCGGGTTCCCATATCTCCGTGACGTCTAGCACTTCCATTTCCTTCCAGCCGTCGAAACGTCGCTGTTCGCGGAGATAACCTCTGTGTGGAAATCCTAGACGCTTCTCTTCACTCCACTGGTTACGTATTTTCCCACCTAATAATCATCAGACGTTTCAAGGTCTGTGCTAAAAGTATAATAAATAGATAAATGAAACGGGAAATAAGAGAAAAAATTTGTGAGACAAATAAACCCCACACAACGGTTCCGTAATATTTGTTGCTTGCGTCAGGTGAAAACACACGAGCCGTAAGAACGACACACACCGGGAAAAAAAACCAGGTGACGAACTCAAAAGCAAAGATTAAAGGACATTTCGCAAATACAGTGGCTATTTATATAATTAATTGAGGCTTTTGTTATATCGGTCAAACTAAATGGACTTTACATACTGCAATTAAAGTGCACAAGACTGTCAATATTTAAACAAAATTATAACTCTAAATATTATATCAAATGTAATAGCTGTTTCTATTTTTGACAACGCCGCCTCTATAACCGAGAGAGAACCACAGTAATGTAAAAGATTAATTTCTGAAATTTTGAGTGATAAAAATCAACCCAGTAGTGTTCATATTAAGCGTGACACGGGAAATGTTGTGTGATTAGAGAGCGACGGCTTTCCCGGTGAATCTGTTGCAGATAAAATTCTCGGGTCTCAACCGGGGTCAATGGTTTGGTTAGCAGTTAACCTGATGATGGCGGAGCTTGCTGCCGAAACGTTGTTATTCAACAAACCATTGGCCCGGGTTGAGACCCGAGAATTTCGTCCGCAAGTTATGTGATGTTTTATTATAAGTTGTTTGACCCTTATGTATTTATCTTTGAATTCAGTTTTTACGTTTAATTTCCAGTCTTAATTTTTTTTATCAATCTGCGCCGAAACATGTAGCACTTTTAAGTTATCTTAGTTGTTGTTTCCCAATTCGCAGTTTGATTTTATGAAGATCGTATTTGTTAATATTATTATTAAAACGAAGCCAATTTAGGACTTATTTTTGCTATTTTTTTTATAGCAACTCCGCTTTAATAGCATAGGAAAGGAATTTGAAACGGGGGATCCGAAATGCTAGAGGAAGGTAGCCAAGTGTTAACTAGGTTTTTTTTTCTTAGGGCAACAGGCTACATGAGGGTAATCCACGACGGACAACTCCCCTTTAATATCATACGAAGGGATTTGAAAGGGGGGATGCGGAAGGGTAGAGGAAGGTAGCCAAGGGTTAACTAGGTCCCCCGGGCTATAGTTTAAGGATCCTACCCGGCAATTCGCCTAAAGAAATGCAGGGAAAACCCTAGGAAAACCCTAGGAAAACCTGCATCGGGTAGGTCGGGCATTGGGTACTTGTCCCACGTCCTTCCGATAGCGGGGGAGGAGTTTGCTGTGGGGACGCAGCATTCTCTTCTCCGTTCCTCGACCAGTTTAGAAGGCAGCCGGCCAACTATTCCAATGGGAACAGCGAACAACTCTGACCGTATGACACAGGTCTGTGACCGCGGAACATACACCTCTCAAAACAGGCCGAGGTGCCTCGGCTTGTGGGAACCTTAGTTCAAAAACGGAGAGAGGAAATGGTATCCCCATAGGTAGCCCCGTCCTGTCTCTCCTGCAAGGATCTGCCTGCGAGAGAATAGCCCCATTTGGCTTTTTTTTAAAATTATTTTTATTCTTGATTCGACCTGATGAAGCCTATTATTTGTTTCACGCAATATTCAATATTTTTTCGTGTTATAATCCGCGTAGTTCTACTAAATGTGTTATAAATATATGCAGCATGTGAGCAGTGTTTAAATGATAGAACATTTCAATGTAATTGATCTGACGTTACAGGAAGCGATCCTAGACTGCTTTTTTTATTCCGACCAGCAGAACCTTTGGTGTTTCCAACCTGGCTGGTTTAACTTCTTGTTTATTTTTTTTATTTCTGCGTTGGGGGGGTTGATTCATTGCTTCGCCTCGCAAAGTATTTAACGCCGAGGCCTTTTGCGTGATTCATGTCGCCATCGCATGCGTGGAAAGTTCTGCTGACTTTTGGGTGGCTGATATCGACCAGGGTTGCCCACGACGACTTTTTAAGACCACGTCAAAAACATTGTGAAATTTTCGGTTAAAGGCAAACACACACGTTACAGTTTGCTGCAGGGTGGGAAATTGTTGTTGTTGTGTGCAGATATGGCGGGAGGGTGAAATATTTCTGGCAGCAGGGCCAAGCTTGTCGCTGAAGCTTTTCTCGTCCTTTGGGGGGATTGAAGTTTTTATTTATTATGAAATGAATCGTGGTTTCTTAGACACAACGGTCTGTCTCGGGATAATTTTGTTACACGCGGACGGATCAGAACTTTTTGGCTAAGAAAAAGAGAAGTGGAATAAAGGAAGGACTCTGAGTTAATTCAACAGAGTTTCCCAGGTTGTTCTGTGCGTCTATAGAGGTGTTAAGGCAGAAAAATGGTTTCTTTACACTGCGGAGAGTTTGTTTCAGTCTTTGTTCTCCGTTTCCAACTTTTCGTCTCTTCAAAATAAAATTGCAGCTCTTTACCGGTTGCCTCGTAAAAGGTAAAAGAAATCTAAGAAACATCTTTGAAGTTTAAGTTCTTTACCTGACGATGAATAGACTGTGTATATATTTTTTTTTGGTGTGTGTGAAACTGTCTACAAGAGACTAGAGGCGAGTCTCATTGATTTATTGACACGTCGTGGCCGCAATAATGGTGGACCCAATACGTTGAATTCAGAAAATACGAGTATATAGAAATAATACAGCTATTTCAGTTTTTCATACAGAAGAATGTGTTTCAGTTACAAAAACAAAAAATAATATATATTTCATCATACACCTCTGGCATTTTAAAACCATTTTGCACAAATTTGAATATTGTCAATCCCTATTCACTATTGATAAAGGAATATTCCGGGGCAACAATTTTGTTTACTAATGTATTTGAACGTATACTGTAATAAGTGATTTCAAACATGAATACTATTTGTCTTGTCGTGGCCCTGTTGGAGATAAAATTTTTCACACGGTCGGTCATTGGGACCAAGTTTACGGCGACAGGAAGTGGGTTGACCGTAGGGGTGAATGTGCTCGGACAAAGGTGACCGTGGCTGGTTGCAGCTGTGGTGGACAGAGAAAATTAGTTGGGTCCTGGACGGCCGAAGGAGAAGCTGTGGGCCACGACAAAAGGACAGTTGTTACCCAACATTCGGCTCGTCGGCGTCTTTGACCGGAGTCGTTGAGTGGAGGAGTCGCGCCCTGGAAGGCAGGAGAGCGGGCGTCGTCGGTTCTTGGTGAACTGTAAGGGACGGACGAGTAGGAGATTTTGGTGAGGAGGTTCTTGGAGCAGAGAACCGTGAATTGGGGAGCACGTGTAGGCCGTGGCGCGTATGTGTTTTAGCCGCTTCTCTGCGTGCGAGGATTTGGTCAGCCGGTCGGACATGCACCTGAACCTGACCGTATGCCCAAGGTCGGTAACCCCGGAACATACACGTCTCAAAACAGGCCGAGTTGCCTCGAATTGTTGGATTACTTAGCTCTAAAACGGAGAGAGGAAAAGAATTTTTTTTTGGGTGGGGGGTGTAGCAGGCTATGTATAGGGTAATCCACATAGTGGCAACTCCTCTCTTATAGCATGCGAAAGGGATTTGAAATGGGGGGATGCGGAAGGGTGGAGGACAAACCCTAAGAAAACCTGCATCGGGTAGGTCGGGCATTGCGTGCTTGTCCCACGCCCTTCCGATAGCGGGAGAGGAGTTAGCTGTGGGGACGCAGCATTCCCTTCTCCGTGCCTCGACCAGTTTAGGAGGCAGCTGGCCGACTATTCCAATGGGAATAGCGGACAACTGTTACCGTATGCCCAAGGTCTGTGACCCCGGAACATACACCTCTCAGTACAGGCCGAGGAGCCTCGGCTTGTGGGAACCTTAGTTCAAAAACGGAGAGGAAAAGGCATACCCAAAGGTAGCCCCTTCGTATCTCTACTAAAAGGTTCTGCCTGCGAGAGAACATCCCTCGCAGGTTACCTGCGAGAGAAACATCTCGCAGGCTTAGATGGTTACCTGCGAGAGAAAGCGGACAACTAAAGGTAATCCCTTCTGTCTCTGCTACAAGGTTCTGCCTGCGAGAGAATAGTTATTTCCCCAGTTTCTTTGAGTCACAGCGAGCGTGACGTCACGGTGAGAGTTTTCTAACGTTGACAGTCTGAATGGACGCCATCTGTAATGTGAGGCTAATTCGCATTCGCCAAGAGCTTTATTTAAGTTACCCAAACATAGTGCATTTTTTTATTAAAGTATAAAAATTTGTTACGTACGAATTAAATTATTATTTTTTACTTATCTGCTCTGTGGGAGAAAAGAATATTTCTAGCTCCACCACCCTCTTGTCGAATCTCTTTGACCGTATAAATAATATCGCTGGCGGTTTTGTTAAGCCAGCTGCGTAATCAGACTCGTCATTCGGATGCTTTATATTTTTTAATTTAATGGTTATTTATAGAATAATTGGCCAGTTAAAAACAAACAGCTCACCGTCGACTACGGACGTAGTAATTCACCAGCGTGTTTGCAGCACTTTGGACAACTACTGGTATTAGATCGCAACACTCTGATACTGCCCGTGTCAGCAGGAACCTCGCTCACACACCCAAAATATTATTCCAGGCAACGATCGATACGTTTACTAGAACACTGGGATTAAAACCTCTCGTGGCTCGCAGCGACCGTCTACTTGTCGGTGGATGGATTGCGGGCTACGGCGAGGGCTCTTTCCAGAACATTTGTACGTTTTACAGCTTTGTGATGCTGCCAGCTCATCCATTTTTCTCTCTTAAACCTCTTAAAGGCTTAATAAAGTGATCCGCTACTCACGAAGGACAATCTTTTGTTTACGATCGACATTATCTCTTAAATTAATAACGCAGAACGAACGTCACTTAAACATCACGCAATTTTAAATAATTCAGCCAAACACACAATTTTCATCGTTAACGATACGTGAAATGTGGAATTGATGGTCGTCCTTGAGGGATTATCAAATACGTGAAATCAATTTTAATAAATAAATTTAATGGTAAAATGGAAAATTTACGTCTGATTGAAAATAATGAATAAGAAAGATAGCCAATACAGACAAAAAAATGTAATATAAAACACAACACAGTGTTTCTGGGATCCTTGTTCCCTTTCGTCAGGTGCTAAGAAGAGCCTAGAGCTATTTCTTCCTAGGGTTCCTTTAACATTTCGCTTTTTTTTAGAGCAACAGGCTACATGAGGGTAATCCACATGGTGGCAACTCCCCTTTAATAGCATAGGAAGGGATTTTAAAGGGGGGATGCGGAAAGGTAGAGAATGGTAGCCAAGGGTTAACCAGGGCCCCCGGGTTGTATTTTAAGGATCCTACCCGGCATTCGCATAAAGAATTGCAGGGAAAACCCTAGAAAAACCTGCATCAGGCATTGAGTACTTGTCCCACGCCCTTCCGATAGCGGCAGAGGAGTTTGCTGAACCTTTCGCTTTTTATTTATTTAATTTTATTCTCGGGCTGATGAAGGAAGCCTGCAAGAGAACTCTCTCGCAGGTGAACCTTCCCAGAGAACTCAACCAGAAGCTACCTTTGCGGATGCCTTCACATCTCTCTGGTTTTTTGAACTAAGGTTCCCACAAGCCGAGGCCTGTTCTGAGAGGTGTATGTTCCGGGGTCACAGACCTTGGGTATACGGTAAAAGTTGTCCGCTAATCCCATTGGAATAGTCGACCAGCTGCCTCCTAAACTGGTCGAAGCACGGAGAAGGGAATGCTGCGACCCCACAGCAAACTCCTCTCCCGCCATCGGAAGGGTGTCGGACAAGTACCCAATGCCCGACCTACCTGATGCATGTTTTTCTAGGGTTTTCTCTGCATTACTTAAAATATAGCTTGAGGGCCCTAGTTAACCCTTGGCTACCTTCCTCTACCCTTCCGCATTCCCCCTTTCAAATCTCTTCCTACACTATTAAAGGGGAGTTGCGACCATTTGGATTACCCTCATGTATCCTGTTACCTAATTAGAAAAATAGCAAAAATAAGTCCTAAATCAGCTTTGTTTTAATAATAATATTTACAAATACGATCTTCATACAATCAAACTGCGAATTGGGAACCATAAATAACTAAGGAAACTTAAAAGTGTCACATGTTTCGACGCAGACTGGAAATTAAACGTAAAAACTGAAATCAAAGATAAATGCATAAGGGTCAAAAAACTTAAAATAAAACATCACATAACATGAAGACGAAATTCTCGGGTCTCAACCGAGGCTAATGGTTTGTTGAATAACAACGTTTCGACAGCAAGCTCCGCCATGTCATCAGGTTAACTGTTAACCAAACCATTTGCCCGGGTTGAGACCCGACGATTTTATCTCCAACAGATTCACCGAAAAAGTGTACCAGACGCTGAACACTTACAGACGCACGAGGGTGAGTCAATACGTGATGCCTCCAATCTTTTACACTTTTTATTTGTCAGGACAATTAAATTTAATTTCCACTGCATAAACTCACAATACTAATGATTAATTTTCCTTTTTTCATTACAGTCTCCGAACTTTTCCACAGTTTTTGTTCACCTTTTAACAAGGTAGTGTATTCCACTGCGGTAAAAAGCGTGGTCTTGCTTCCTCAGCCATCGACGCCAACAACGAAGCCAGCGCCGACATCCACTGTTGCATCACCCTAAACATTTTTCATGAATGTGAATGAGCGTTACTTTAATTTAAGAATTCACTCACAGAATGCTGTCTAATACGTACTTCCGTGCCAGACATTTTGTAAGAGGGTTCAGTGAATTGTAGTCTTAAAAAATTGTTACCGCAGTGAATTTGAGGAGAATGTTTGAGGAATGGCGCTAAATTCCCCCACAACAAGCTTATTTAAGGAGAAAATTATTTTTAATTATCCACCCTCGTATTTTACTCAGCCTTTTATACAAAAGTTTAAAGTTTCCGTCCTCGGAAAAATTATCTTCTCCTGTAACAAGTAGCGGAATGTTGCGTCTTTGAAAAACATTTTTCTACTCTACTGGGAAAATATATTCTTTCGGCACAAGGATCGGAAAACTCCGCTGTTGGATAATATGTTGAAATGGTTTTCACTTTACATGAGGAGGGAAATATTACGCCATTGCCGATTAAAAGATATAACCCACAGCTAAATTTTCGCATTCAGAAAATATATTCTCCTGCAACAAGTAGCACTATTCTCCCGCCATCGGATGGGCGTGGGACAAGTACCCAATGTCCGACCTACCTGATGCAGGTTTTCTTGGGTTTGCCCTGCTTTACTATTAGGCGAATTCCGGATAGGATCGTTAAACTTTAGCTCGGGTGCCCTAGTTAATTATTGGGTACCTTCCTCTACCCTTCCGCATCCCCCCTTTCAAATACCTTCCTATGCTATTAAAGGGGAGTTGCCCAACGTGGATTACCCTCATGTAGCCTGTTACCCTAAAAAAAATAGCGGAATATTAACGGCTGTCTGCGAGGGCTATTCTCTCACAGGCAGTACCTGCGAAGGATGTTCTCTCGCAGGCAGAACCTTGTAGGAGAGAGAGGAAGGGGCTACCTTTGGGGATGCCTTCTCCTCTCTCCGTTTTTGAACTAAGGTTCCAACAAGCCGAGGCACGTCGGTACGTTTTGAGAGGTGTATGTTCCGGAGTCACAGACCCTTTGGCATACGGTAAGAGTTGTCCGCTATACCTATTGGAAGTCGGCCAGCTGCCTCCTAAACTGGTCAAGGCACGGCGAGGGGAAAGCTGCGTCCCCACAGTAAACTCCTCTCCCGCCATCGGAAGGGTGTGGGACCAGTACGAAATTCCCGACCTACCTGATGCAGGTTTTTCTAGGGTTTTCTCTGCATAACTTTTAGGCGAATTGCCGGGTAGGATCCTTAAACCAGAGCTCGGTGGCCCCAGTTAACCCTTGGCTACCTTCCTCTACCTTTCCGCATCCCCCCTTTCAAATCCCTTTCCTATGCTATAAGAGGGGAGTTGCCACCATGTGGATTAGCCTCATGAAGCCTGTTGCCCTAAAAAAAAAGTAGCGGAATATTCCGTCCTCGGAAAAAATTTATTTATTATCTGAATTTCTTGTATTAATTTCGTTGTAAAAACTTCCAAGCTCTTCAATTAGTAGGTTCCAGTAAATATTTAATATGATAAAGAGAAAGAACAGGAACCCCGATATTTGGCATCCACCACGTAAATGACTTATTAAACTGTGTTTTCCACTTTGTCTCTTCTATTTTGCAAGTCATAACCGCGAGCTTTGCCTCCAATTACCGAGGGCATGTTCCGTCATGAGGAAGCATCACATATTCCATTTGAGCAGCGACCTATCAGAAGAACGGTTCACTTACAGGAATCTTTAATTTACAAACGGCGGCACAAAGAGGGCGAGTGAGTCTCAAAGACGCCCTGTATCGGGTTAGGTTGTTTCCTCCTCCTCGAGCTCCATGAAAGCTGAATGCCAGCGACAAAAGCCGATATGCAAGGGGAGAAAAGAAGCTGAGGAGGAGGAAAGTTTTATTTTGATTGTGCCGTCAAACTCGTGGCTGGCTCTCTCCGGTAATATCAACATATCCAGAGATCGTCTTCCTCTTTGTCAGGAGGCTTGAAAAGATGTCCTTCAAACCGGCGCATTACAATACGCCATTGATCGGCGTCTTATTACTCCCTGCTTCCAGGCGCACAGGTGACACGCCGACGATCAAACGAGTCGCAAACAAAATGTTCAAAGACTCTTAAAAGCCTAATAAAAGGTCTTTGCCTCTCCACGGCAGAGATACTCCGACTACTTAAAGTTACGCAACCACTAAAATGCATTAGAACATCCTTTTAAAAAAATATAAATATATAAAAGAAAGACGAAAAACTGCAATCTACAGTGGAATCATAGAATTATTTGGTCAAGATTGAAACGTAACGACACAAAATTAATATTTAACTGTCACCTAATTAACTATTTCTTTTATTTAAAATTTAAAGGACAAAATCTAATTAATCAGATAAACATTTACAAAATATATATATATTATATTGTAATGCCAATTAATTAAGACATTAATTGTGAAATTGAAAATCTAAATTGTTTGAGAAATCCTTTGTAGTGGCAGAAGATTTTGAAATAACAATAGAAAATCCAGCTCTGTTCCTTTGTCGGAAGGTCCGTCAAAATGGCGTATGCGCGCTCAAATTACGAGACGAGAGTTCAGTTCGCAGGAAGGTTTGGTGAAGTACAGTTCGCAGGGAGATTTGGTGAGAGATGTTTCAAGGAAAGACCTCGTCGAGGTATAACAGTTTTTGGAAGGAGAATTCATCAGGGTTGGCAATTAGCAGGGCAAAGTAAAACATTCATAAAAGTATAACGTCGAAACCTGCTAACAAAAAGCAGTTTGTGTCCATAGCCGGCCAGAAATAGCAAAAGTTTCGGTTTAACTCCGGAACAATAAAGACTACTCAATCGACAAATCGCAGAAGTCACCTAAGGCGAGCGGTCAACCGATAAATGACGAAAGGAGGATCATCCGAGTTCCTGACATCATATAAAATTTTGGCTTAAAATTTTTGTGTAGAATCTGTGAGTTTAGAAGCAGTGTAAAACCCGCAATAGTGTTTTTGAAAATTAAAGGTATACTGGAATGCTGGACAGACGTGAGTAACAATTAACAAAACAATTAATCATGTAAACGTAACTGAAATGTGGCCGTCAGATTTCTTTCTCTTTTTTTTATATTAAAACTGTTAATCAGAGTCAATCATTTTACTTTTAATTTCTTTCACAACTAAATTCCGTTCTAGTTTAATTGACGAGTAAATTTATTCTCTTTTAATTGTGATATGTTCTTGATAAGATTATAAATATTATTGATTTGTCCATTATCAAACCGAGTGCAGACCCTGAGAAATTTAATATTATAAATTTGTAAATATTTGAGTTATTGCCACAATAAAATCTTTTGTTTGTGAATAACTAATCTTTTATTTAATTAACGACTTCCATTTGAATATTACAATATATATATATATATATATATATATATATATATATATAAATCCTTGTCAATTAAAACAGCTCAGGAGCTTTCCGTTGAAGAAACCACAGCCACGATGAAGAAATTGATCCGTTGTACTTCATCAGAAATGCGACACAAAATCTCGAAAGAAATTATTTATGTTGATTGCACGTCTCCAAATGTTTCGCACTAGTTTCCAGACGGTCCTCTTTTTGTTTAAAAAATTTATTATGACGCGCTCGGAAAGTGAGTGTGTTGTAGTGACGCTGCCACAGCTCCGCGATCCCCCTTCTCCAATTAACCTTAAAGTTCACGTTTGCGTATATTTTAGTCGTGAATACTAAACTCACGGCAAGGGAGCGACGGAGACTTCAACATCATCAATATGCCAACAAAAAATTTTTTTTTATAGATTTTGATGGTAACCACACGCCCTATTCTGGTGACATAAATAAGATTTTTATTTTAAAAAAAAAACATATCGAACGCCTCGACTTTTAATTTCACGGTTTGTTGTGGATTTCTCTCGGGATGTCCGTATTTTTTAAAGATTTTTTTACGAATTTTGATTTTTATCAGTTACAGTACCATCTACCGTGAATCGAAGCACTGGTTCTTTTAGTGTAACAGACTACATGAGGGTAATCCACATGGTGGCAACTCCCCTTTAATAGCATAGGAAGGGATTTGAAAGGGGGGATGCGGAAGGGCAGAGGAAGGTAGCCAAGGGTTAACTAGCGCCCTCGGGCTATGGTTTAAGGATCCTACCCGGCATTCACCTAAAAGTGATGCAGGAGAAACCCCTAGAAAAACCTGCATCAGGTAGGTCGGGCATTGGGTACTTCCGATAGCGGGAGAGGAGTTTTCTGTGGGGACGCAGCATTTCCTTCTCCGTGCCTCGACCAGTTTAGGAGGCAGCTGGCCGACTGTTCCAATGGGATCAGAGAAAACCTCTTACCGTATGCCCAAGGTCTGCGACCCTGGAACATACACTTCTCAGAACACGCGTAGGTGCCTCGGCATATGGGAACCTTACTTCAAAAAACCAGAGAGATGTGTGAGGCATACCCGAAATGTAGCCTCCGCCAGAGCTCTCTGTGAAGGTTCAGCTGCGAGTGATTTTTTTTAGGGCAACAGGCTACATGAGGATAATCCACGTGGTGGCAACTCCCCTTTAATAGCATAGGAACGGATTTTAAAAGAGGGGATGTGGAAGGTTAGAGGGAAGGTAGCCAAGGGTTAACTGGAGCCTACGGGCTATAGTTTAAGGATCCTACTCGGTAATTCGGCAAAAAGTGATTCAGGGGAAACCCTTGAAAAACCTGCATCAGGTCTTTCTTCTTCTTCTTTTTTTTTATTTTTTGTGGGTGTAGCCAGGCTATGTATATGGTAATCCACATAGTGGCAACTCGCCTCCTATAGCTTAGGAAAGGGATTTGAAATGGGGGATGAGGAAGGGTGGAGGAAGGTCTTGCAGTTGTTTTTATCTTAACACAGCAATGTTATTAAACTTGTACGAGTTTTAATAATAAAGGAATAAAATCATATTTAAAGACCTCTAATATTTATTTCCATTATATTCTTGTTAAATAAAATAAAAAAGTAGCCAATACAGTAACAAAAAAGGGTAATATAAATACCACACAACGTTTCTGGGATCCTTGTCCGTTTCCTGACTTTTTTGCCTTTATTGGCTACCTTTCTTAAAGATTATTTTCTATCAAAAGTAATTTTTTTTTCATTCCTGCTGAATGATAAAACGGTCAGGATCTTTCGCCTAAACGCACCTTGGTCATCTGTAAACTAAAACGTGACACAATTGAGACACTCAATAAAAGTTTAATATAATTGAATAGCTTCTTCATTAACATCAAACACTTGATTGTTTAATTTTTCGAGAAAGAATTGGATATTTGACCGCCTGATATTTAGAACCCTACGTGTTTGTATTACATTTTGAGTGAAGAATTTCTCGTATTACTTTCACATTACAATTCTCTTCAATTGTGTAATGGTGTTTCTGTTGACCCGGAGGAACTATTGTGTGGTATATATTCTATCCCCTAATTTCATCTACATATTGTTCTGTAACGTCTTTTTCTAATCAGTATATTTTATATTTTATAATTTTAAATCTACGTCTTCTCTTCTACCCGTTTCAAGGTTTTGTTAATAGATGAGTTGTGAGATATGGAGAGAGGCCGCAGAGCGCTCATGGCGAGGAAATCTAGATGGCGCTTCATTCTTCCCTTCTCTATGGTTTCGCCGTCAGCCGTCTCCAAAGTCTTCTCCGAATTAATATCAGATAAAGCAATATATCTGAATTAAGCGCGCCATTGTCATTAAATTCCGAACTACTTTGGGAGTTTCTACAAGGATCAAGTGGGGCTTAACTGTGTTTGATCCGTTCGTTCACTGAGCCGGACGTCCGATAAATCTGAGATTAAAGCCATTCTCCCTCTGCTGAGCTTGTTACCACCTAAAGAAGCAGCCATCTTTCTCCAGCTCTCTCTCTCTTAAACTGAACTTTGTGTTTGCTCTGCGTCTCTATAATGAATTCTACGTCTGCTTCCCGTTTCCTCCAACTCGCGCAATGAATACGCGATCAATCGTTCGGTTAAATATGCAAGAATTACAACGCTTCAGAACGTTCTGTGGACTTCACATAAAAATATCCAGTAAAGGACCCGTTAAATGTGAAGTACAATTAGACATTTATTAAACGATAACCAGTTGTTTATAACATTTCTATGTTTAACTATTACTATTATTTAAGCTATTAATCATCTGCCTCAGGACAGATCCAAAGCAATTCTCCGCCAAAAATCAAGCACCCCGTTTAATTCAATCTTCAGCTTTGTAAGGCGTGTATTTTTGGTTTAGTTTTGCTTTGTCTCGGGAGTGTTGTTTGCTGTGGTTTGCAGAATTCGAAATCGTGCACGTGCGTGGGGCTGGAGGAGATAAATATTTCCATCCAAGTAATTTTCGTGTCCTGTCTCGATTATTGGCCTCAACAAGACAGAATAGTTGGCCATTGTCGACTACGGAACTGCAGCTGCGTGCTATACCTCTTGTAACAATGGAAGAATCAGTGAAAATGACATTTCGACCAAGTTTTCTAATAATGAAAAAAAGTAAAAGAATGGGAGGCTATAATAAGATAAGCTTCTGAAACTGGGAGGCAGTTGTTCTGCGCTCACCGCAGCTGGTGGATGTGATTATGAGAGGCTCCGTATTGCGTTACGTTTTAAGTGTCACGGATCTACAAATCTCATGAGTTCTGCTGTAAACTTTTCCAAGGTGTTGTCTCTGATATAGTCCGAGGCAGAAAGGGGCCATAGTTTGTTAGTGAAGAGTTCATCGAAGCCTTAGGCAGTGGTCAACCCCTGAGTCGACGCCTTGCAGTGGACCTGACTAAAGTCATCACTGCACTTAACCCGTTCTGCCGGCTGTGAGATACGGAGACGTGGGTACGAGAGCTACAGCAGGCAACACAACACAGAATAGCAGCACGTATTTGGTACGGGCAGCAGATTTCTTCTACGTAAAAATCACAGGTGCCTGAGATAAGAGTTTTTCATGCTTAACTGTAATAAACTTATATAAAATTTATTTAATGGTCAAATATTTATTTGATTTAACGTAAAAACCGAGCCCTCAAAAATAATTCTTTACAGCTTCCTCTTTCAAAATACAGTATTCCATTAATTCCTTCAATTGTCCGATACTCCGAGTCCGCCTTATTCCCACGGACATGGTAAAAAATTAACTCTTTAATGCATGATTTTGTTTGGTATTTTATTAAAAAATAAATATTTTAAGATGTATTTTTGAGAATACAATATGGAGAAAATAACTTTAAAAAAATATCAAACGTGACCATAGTCAATTTCTCTCATGATGTTCCTCATTTTCAACATAAATATAATTACGTAATAAGAAAGTTAGCCAATTCAGACAAAAAAGTGATAGTAAAACAACGTTAACGCTTTTGAGAGTTGTCAACTACTGACGAGTGCAGTAGTGTCGCTCTAGACTCTTCTTCTCACCTGACGAAAGGGGCAAGGATCCCAGAAATGTTGTTGTGTGGTATTTATATTATCATTTTATTTGTCTAAAAATAGGCTATCTTTCTTATTCATTATTTTCAATCAGGCGTAAATTTTTCATAAATATAATTACGAGTGGTTCAACAATAAGTCACCTTTATTGGATAATTATTATTTCACTGCAATTATAACACCCTGAGTATGACGCTTAAATTTTCTTTCTTGAAAAACCAACAGACTAAAATACCCACAGAAAAAAAATTCTGAAGTTGACCAGGGGGGGTAGAAAAATCTGTTCTGAAGGGGGTTGACTCACAGAAAGCTCGGACAGGGCATGTTTTAACCTGGCCACGGATGCCAAAAGTTTTACATTGCAGTTTCATATCTACATCACAATTTAGCTCTCTTGGAAACCAACAGCTGTCTCTGTCGTGGTAGTAAAAGTTACCTTGCATGTGTGCTGCACTGTGGACTAAAGGGGAAATACTACAGAAACCTGCGTCGGACACATAGTTATGAGAAATTGTTCACTCCACGACATCATCCTGGAAAGGAGGAATGGATGGAGTTTCAGGTAATCGTGGAGGAAAAATAGTGCCGCTACTAGACGACTTGTAGGACGTGGTAAGGAAAAAGCTACGGACAGGACACGGACGAGAGGTAAATTTAGAGAGAAAATCCGAGGACCTGCCAGCAGACACAATACTTAATGTTTGGTATGGAACCAAACTTGTTCTGACTCCGGTGGTACTACGCGAGCTACGTCTCGTAGGTCACATTTGAGTTGTGAGTTCAGATGAACGCTGGTTGAATGAGCAGTTCAGTGTTAGTCCTTGTTTCTAGGTGGTGCAGTAGACGTTGGGTGTGTTTATGCATTGGTTGCTGCGGCTCAGCTGAGTGTTGTGCTCCGTCTACATAGTGTTGCGTCAGCCCTCGTCATATCGGCCTGGGACCCTACGAAATGGTAAGTATATTTCAACTATGGACTAGTTTCTCGAAACACAGGCCGAATACTGGTTAAAGGCCTCAAGTGCTGTTACTTGAGAAACGCCGTCTAACTGAGGTAGCTCTGCCAGTAAATCCCATCTCTCACATCCAGTTGCGGCCCTGGGCAATGCAGCTTACTGCTGCAGCAGAGCTCAATATAATTAATTAGTCTTAAGTGTTATCGGTCCTCCGAATTTGTTATTTTTTAGGGTAACAGGCTACATGACTGTAATCTACAGGGTGGCAACTCCCCTTTAATAGCATAGGAAGGGATTTGAAAGGGGGGATGCGGAAGGGTAGAGGAAGGTAACCAAGGGTTAACTAGGGCTCCTGGGCTATAGTTTAAGGATCATCCCCGGCATTCGCCTTAAAGTGAAATTGGGAAAACCATAGAAAAACCTGGGTCAGGTAGGTCGGGCATTGGGTACTTGTCCAACGCCATTCCGATAGCGGGAGAGGGGTTTGATGCGGGATCGCAGCTTTCCCCTCACCGTGCCTTGGCCAGTTTAGGAGGCAGCTGGCCGACTATTCCAATAGGAATAGCGGACAACTCTTACCGTATGCCCAAGGTCTGCGACCCCGGAACATACACCTCTCAAAACAGACCGAGGTACCTCGGCATGAGGAAACCTTATTTCAAAAAACCAGAGAGTTGTGAAGGCATCCCCAAAGGTAGTCCCCCGCCAGAGCTCTCTGGGAAGGTTTACCTGCGAGAGAATGTTCTCGCAGGCTTCCTTTATGTCGGTCCTCCGTTTTTGTTTTTTTTAGGGTAACAGGCTACATGAGGGTAATCCACGTTGGGCAAGTCCCCTTTAATAGCATAGGAAGGGATTTGAAAATGGGGATGCGGAAGGGTAGAGGAAGGTAGCCAAGGGTATCAAGACAGCAAATTTATTGTTCGCTATTGACACGAACGCCTGCATTTACCGTGAGATACAGTTAATAATAATTATTGCTGGTTCCTCCCGGGTCCTAGCAGCAGCTAACTGGCCAACTGCCTCGTACTTGTGGTCACAGTCTCTTGCTGGTATGCAATCTACTCTTCTAGAACGTAATTTGCTATTACTGTGTGTCGCTTCCTGGATTGATTTTCCCACAGGTGGATAGTTAATACGTGCCATGCCTATTTGGCTTCAGAATTCCTCTTCCATTCTTGGTATTTATTTGACCTTAGACTGACGTCATGTAGGAAGAAGCTGCTTTCTCAGGATACGTCGGATACAGTTTCACGACCCCTCCGAAGAGCGAATGGCAACATTTATCTCTTTCCAACTAGCGTCCAACCAGCGGAGGTGTTGCCTTTCATTTCGGTCGTGCGTCATTGTTACTTATTCGTATAGGACGACACTGTTCCGAACGAATTACGCAATGATAATTTTGCTTTGCATGTTCAACAATCATATTTTCTCGCTGAAGTTTGAAATAAATAAGCGGGAATAAAAAGACTAATACCTTTTTACATAAAGCAGTTCGTAAAGAAAAGTCCATTACTTACGTTCTTGGCGAGACTTCTGTAAATTACTTGTTATATATGGAAGCGAATTTATTAAAATACAACGTGTACTGATATTATTTCAAATACGTACATCTTCTTTCGTTTAAATGACGCTACTACCCTAGAAATATAAATATTCATGAAATAAGATACAGAACTGAACCCTGCACCCCACCTCGATATTTTTGTAACCATCTGAGCTACCAAAATCTCCCTACGAGTGTTGTCCACCTCTTTTTGTATATTAAGATATAGTTTGCAACCTATTAACGAAGATTTCAGTAATCAAATAATAAAATTAATTTAGCATCACAACGTTTCGCTATTAATTTTAACCATCTTCAGGCTGTGCTCCGACTGAAAGATGCCGAAACGAAACGCTTTTAAGTAAAAAAATTTTTATTAATAAATTTTTTGGAATAGTAAAATACGAAAAATAGTATTAATAATAAATATTAATAAATTTTTAATATTCAATTTTTTAATATTAATATTTTTTAATATTGTTTTTTAATACTAATATTTTTTTAATATTAATATTTTTTATATTAATATTTTTAATATTAATATTGTTTAATATCAATATTTTTTAATCTCAATATTTTTTAATATCAATATTTTTCAATATCAATATTTTTTAATATCAGTTTTTTTTAATATCAATTTTTTTTAATATCAATTTTTTTTAATATCAGTTTTTTCTAATATCAATTTTTTTTAATATCAATTTTTTTAATATCAATATTTTTTAATATTAATATTTTTTTATATTAATACTTTTTTTAATACTGTTTTTTATATTAATATTTTTTAATATTAATAATTTTTAGTATTCAATTTTTTTAATATCAATATTTTTTAATATCAATATTTTTTAATATCAATATTTTTTAATATCAATATTATTTAATATCAATATTTTTTAATATCAGTTTTTTTTAATATCAATTTTTTTTAATATCAATTTTTTTAATATCAATTTTTTTTAATATCAATATTTTTTAATATCAATATTTATTAATATTAATATTTTTTTATATTAATACTTTTTTATTACTATTTTTTATGTCAATTTTTTTTAATATTAATATTTTTTAGTATTCATATTTTTTATATGAATATTTTTTAAATATGAATATTTTTAAAAAATATTAAAAAAATTTTTTTTTATAATTATTAAATATTTTTAATATCTTTTGAAATATTAATATTTTTTAAATATTATTAATAATTTTAATATTTTTTAAATATTGTTAATATTTTTTAAATATTATTATTTATTAAAATATTATGAAAAATATTAATATTAACTAAATATTAATATTTTTAAAAATTTTAACATCGGAACTTTAAAGACAAGGCAAAATACGGGTTTAGTACCGCGCGTGACGTCACGCGTCCGCGATCAAATTGTATATTGAAATCAATTTACGTGATTATTAATTTAATGGTTTGCATGTAGGCGTTGTATTTTCCTTAATTTCA
The DNA here is from genome assembly GCA_037074705.1 of Zhengitettix transpicula. Taxonomy (NCBI): domain Eukaryota; kingdom Metazoa; phylum Arthropoda; class Insecta; order Orthoptera; family Tetrigidae; genus Zhengitettix; species Zhengitettix transpicula. The sequence continues at coordinate 22,895,743 of CM073591.1, read as the reverse complement.
GTCGCACATTTCAAAATAAGTCAGAAAAACCAAGGAATTATGCGTTAAATATTATTTACTCACGTCTGCCGCTATTCATTCTCCACATACAACCTTCTGTATTTAATACACTTGCGAATACGGTTTCAGTAATCAAACGTTTAGTTTTTACTCGTTTACACTCTCAATGTATAATTTTATTCCGCTGTTTGATATCACACTGCCAGCACAAAACGGGTAAAACAAATATTAATTTGACTGAACAACGAGCCGCCATTGCGCCGATCTTCCTCTGTCGCTCTCTGCCCAGAGATTATTATATATCTCGCAGTCGTCAAAACAACCTCCCGCAGATATTTCTACGCATTCCGCAGATTACAAATATTTATGTTTACGTAATTAATTTTATTTCTCACTGTATATTCACAGTTCTAACTGTGCTGGTAATTTATCCTAGTGTTTAAACACAATGTAGTCGTTGAATCAGCTACCGGTATTGCCGTTGTTACAAGAATTGTTTGAAATAGAAGGCGGAGCTGTTTATATGAAGTTTTATAACAACCTCGGTTACATTTATTTATTTCGTAAGCGATCCTATTCGTCGGTTTGGCTGGAAGAACTTCGCATCCCGCTTCCTTGCCGCTTTGTGAAATTGAGTTGGTGAACAAGTAATAAGGTCTCGTGTATTAGACAGATGAAGGAGAAACAAGCAAGCAAACTTGTTTCCTGCCTCTGAGAGTGACACATCTCCAAGAGCTGCTGGAACCGCCACAGGGAAAATAATATTTTCCAATTTTTCGTCATATAAAACTGTGAAGCAGTGAAACAACGCAATTTTACAGTAACATCGACTACAGCGACAGTAAGAAAATAACTCATTTAATCCTACACCAAGTTTACCTGTGTTTCAATTAAATGTTAAGCCATTGAACTCGTGTCGATGTAAATATTTCAACTAATTTCCGGTTTGATCCACACACTCACACACACACACTAGCACATATCCGGGATCAAAATTAAAATCCCTCAGTGACACACACACACGTTAAACCCTCCCCCCCCCCCTTCCAATATTACGTGTACATTACAAAGCTTGTGAACATAAATTATTTTAAAGGGAGAGAGCTGGCAACAACGACGGTATTTACACGCCGTTAAAACAAATTTAGAAGCCTTTTCGTTGGAATTGCACGTTTTAGTTAATAATAAATAGACGCCATATTTATCAGAAAAGATTTTTTTTTCATATATATGTACGTGAAAGGTTAAAGTTAATTTTATTTACGCACGGGAGTTATGATGGGAGAGAGTCAACAATTCGTCTAATGGAAGTGACGTCACGACTTAACGCGCAGGCAACGTGTTGATTGAAGCGCACATTAGTAACTAATCCGTCTCTCATTCCAGTCTTATCTTAAACGGATTCGTTCCGACCCAACAAAACCATTCTCTTTTTTTTAAAAAAAAAAGTTAAAAGGCTACCTGAGCCTAATCCACTTTATTGCCACTTTCCCATAAAAGCATAGGAAGTGATAGAAACTACCCGATGCAGGTTTTCCTAGCGTTTTCCCTGCATTTCTTTAGGCGAATGCCGGGTAGGATCCTTAAACCATAGCCCGGGGACCCCAGTAACCCTTGGCTACCTTCCTCTACCCTTCCGCATCCCCCCTTTCAAATCCCTTCCTATGCTATTAAAGGGGAGTTGCCACCATGTGGGTTACCCTCATGTAGCCTGTTGCCCTAAAAAAATAAAAATAAAATATAGTTGAAGGTTGACGATAAGAAAGCCAGCGAGACGATTCTCTCGCAGGTAACCTGCGAGGGATGTTCTCTCGCAGGCAAAACCTTGTAGGAGAGATACGAAGGGGCTACCTTTGAGGATGCCTTCTCCTCTCCGTTTTTGAACTAAGGTTCCCACAAGCCGAGGCACCCCGGCCTGTTTTGAGAGGTGTATGTTCCGGGGTCACAGACCTTGGGCATACGGTAAGAGTTGTTCGCTACTCCCATCGGAATAGTCGGCCAGCTGCCTCCTAAACTGGTCGAGGCACGGACAAGGGAACGCTGCGTCCCCACAGCAAACTCCTCTCCCGCTATCGGAAGGGCGTGGGACAAGTACTCAATGCCCAACGTAACTGATGCAGGTTTTTCTAGGGTTTTCCCTGCATATCTTTAGGTGAATGCCAGGTAGGATCCTTAAACCATAACCCGGGGGCCCCTAGTTAACCCTTGGCCACCTTCCTCTACCCGTCCGCATCCCCCATTTCAAATCCCTTCCTATGCTATTAAAGGGGAGTTGCCACCAAGTGGGTTACCCTCATGTAGCCTGTTGCCCTAAAAAAAATAGTTCAAGGATCCAACCCTGCATTCGTCCAAATGTGATTGAGAGCAGGTCGGGCTCTTCGTACTTGTCCCACGCCCTTCCGATGAATGGGACTGGGATCTGATGTGAGGACGGATTTGAAGGGCAGTTGGCCGGCTGGTCCAACAATAGGAAGCAGCAGACTCGAACCGTATTCTCAAGGGCTGCGACACCGGAGCACATACACGTGTCAAATCGGACCAAGGTGCTTCGGATTGTTCGAACTTTGGTTCAGAGCCCTTCCGATGAATTTATTTTTTATGAAATATTTTGTTAATTTGCCAAAGATTAATTTAACGGATGTACATTTAGTTGTTCTTTTAATGATTTGCCCAAGGTTGTCACGCCGAATTCAATAATTTCAAAATTAGCAAACGTATATTTTTTATTTATAATTGGTGACGTTCAAAGTAAAATACAATCTTTTATATTTCACAAACAATCAAATTTAACAACTCTTCTTCTCAGGGTCTTTAACTGGGTTTGATAAGTAAGAACAATCAAGATTATAAATTAAGTAATTAACAATTCAACCAACTTGAAACGAACGGAATAAGAAACCTAACAAAGTGAAAAGAACCGAAATATGACTAATACCCTTAATTACCGTTTACAGTATTTAATTAGTTTGGTTTGTACTTACAACTGTCCTGCTGGTACCAGACTTAGTTTTCGCAGATTGGGGACACAATTAACTAAAGAGGCCATTAATCACTGATTCTACACATCACGGTCATAACACACGGTTGTAGATCTTGTATTATTCCTCCGGTCAACAGTCGGACGTATTGTTTCTCAATGCCTTTATGCAGAAAAATGTTATTTCGGTACTCGTGTGTATCTGGACGTGGCGCTAAACTTTTTGTTTCAGCTTTGCATGTTTTTTTATAACGTGTCTCTCCGTCCAGACCTTTTAACTTCGATTTTTAAAACATATAAGTCTCACAGTTGAATTATGAAGCTTGGGCCACGCTGTTTGTACTCTTAAAATTCTGCTGCCTCTCTCAACCACAATATCCGCCAGACTGAATTCAGCCAATCATAGCAGATCGCAACAAAGAGCCTGCCGTCATTGTCGTCTTTAAGAACTTGTACCGCTAAACAATCCAATTATTTAAACAATTAATTAGTATTACAATATATATATATATATATATATATATATTATGACTAAGGTAAATTAGGGCCACAAGTTAATCTACAGACATCGTCTTCGAACAATTCTTGTTTTAGAAATGAGCTGGAATATTGAAATAGGGTTGGTCTTTCACAATCTTTGCCCTAAGAGCTTATTTTAAAAATATTCCAGTTTTATTTCTAACTTTAAAAGATGTACAAATAACCGCTTCATTTATTATATTATAAAAAAAAATTCTTTCAAAAGGTAAGAAAAAGTAGCTTGGAATTCAGCAACGTGCTTTCGGTCTTCCGCAATAAGAAACACTATAATTAATCTTGTGGTGGTGGTGGTGGTGGGAGGGTCCTCTGAGGAAGCCAAGGACTAAATGTTTCGAAGAAGTAATTAACCGAACTGCTTTTCAAACTCCACTTTCCTTGAGAGAGGATTATATATTTGGTTTCTTTTACAAGTACGAGATTAAAGCTGTAATAATGTTTCCCGCGAGAAACAGCGTCACACTTCTTTGATATCCATGAAAAGAGAGTAAATGCTGCTTGTGGTTCAAGAAGCCAATTAAATTCCTTTGCTTTACATATCTTTGGATAGCGTCGTTTAAATCTGTGCGAAGTGATCTTGTGCCAAAGAGATTCATCGCCATGTTTTATTTTTTTTAGGTTATGTTAAATAAGTAGCTGTTTCTCTCAATTGGGAAAATTCCAGAGTGTCATTGGAAAACGCGGTACTTGATAACAAATTATGCAAATGTTTGTAAAGTGTTTCATATATATAACAACGACAGGTTTATCTTTCCAAGTCAGTAGAATTGAGAAAAACTTGTTTGGTTTCCAACAGGGCAAATAAATTAGACTGCAACGTTTCGACCCAAAACCGTGCAACATGCTGCCATATTACATCGTGTTAGAGCCATCGCGGATGCCGACTATCTCCCACAGTTGAAATGGAAAGACACACTTTTCACTGATTTATGTCCCACGTTACTGTTTCTGCGAGGCCTATTCTCTCGCAGGCAGAACCTTTTTGGAGAGACGGAAGGGGCTACCTTTGGGGATGCCTCCTCCTCCCATCGTTTTTGAACTAAGGTTCCCACAAGCCGAGGCACCTCGGCCTGTTCTGAGAGGTGTATGTTCCGGGGTCACAGACCTTGAGCATACGGTAAGAGTTGTCCGCTATTCCCATTGGAACAGTCGGCCAGCTGCCTCCTAAACTGGTCGAGACACGGAGAAGGGAATGCTGCGTCCTCACAGCTAACCGCTCTCCCGCTATCCGAAGGGTGTGAGACAAGTACTCAATGCCCGACCTTCCTGATGCTGGTTTTCAAGGGTTCTCCCTGCATCACTTTTAGGCGAATGCCAGGTAGGATCCTTAAACCATAACCCGGGGGCCCTAGTAACCCTTGGCTACCTTCCTCTACCCTTCCGCATCCCCCCTTTCAAATCCTTTCCTATGCTATAAGAGGGGAGTTGCCACCATGTGGATTACTACATGTGTCCTATTACCCTAAAAAAAGGCGTTGTTTAACCAATAATTGGTCCCAAAATGGAAAACAGTGGCTCATGTAACACAGGTAAAACTGACATCTACGTTTAGGCGATCTCACTACCCCTTTTAGGTCAAACACGTGACGAAAATCATCTACAAATCTCTACCCCCATTCACTAGAAATAACTTTATATGGGCTAATAAATACAGAGGACTCATAACACCAGGCGTGTGTGAAATAAAGGGCGAATTTTGGCGTGCAGTGTTTCGGGTCAGACTATAAGAACCCAGGTAAATAGAATGTGTGAGTACCAGTGGTCTTTGAAGTAGCTCCAACCGACATACCGTGACCGCTACAGAATTTTGTACACCTTGTACATGCCAAAAAACATTATGACCACTAGCCACCGCGAGATGTAATGATGATTAGTGACGTTTCGGACACGTAACTCGTTAAGGAAAGTAAATAAGTGAAGGAGAGACAAATTCAGCAACGATACGCTCTGATAATGGTGAAACCAACTGTCATAATTGTCTTTGACTTAATGGCCACACGCCTGAGGACGTAGTATCTCGGAAACGACGAAGCTGGTCGGTTCTTCCCGGACTACTGTCGTGATTGAAGGACGGATATACCATGGGTAGGTGAGAAGGGTTGTACACGGCTCAAGAAACAACGTTGGGGGTCGGAAGCTTTCCCGTCCTGTATCCCAGGAAAGGCTTTGATGATCTTTGAGAGACATGACGTAAGAGTACAAGGTTGGTACGGAAGATCGCTGCATGATTTATGTCTTACCCATTCCAACAGGAATCCCGAGGATAGAGGAAAAATCCTTATCAGTAACAAATTCACCCCGGCGTCAACCCAATAGAACACATCTTGGACGCCATAGTTGTAAGAGCACAAGGCTGGTACGGAAGATGACTGCATGATTTATGTTTCACCCATTCCAACAGGAATCCCGAGGATAGAGGAAAAAATCATCTTCATTAACAAATTCACCCTGGTGTCAACCCAATAGAACACATCTGGGACGCCATAATTGTAAGAGTTCAACGCTGGTACGGAAGATGGCTGCACGATTTATTTATTACACATTCCAACAGGAATCCCGAGGATAGAGGAAAAATCATCTTCATTAACAAATTCACCATGGTGTCAACCCAACAGAACACATCTGGGACGCTATCCGCGCTCGTAAGTCCGTAATTTATGGGAATTTCGTGTTCTATACGGAGAAATATGGTGCGGAATACCCCATGGAAACCGAACAAAGGCTCCACGTCTCTGCTGAATTGCATTGCAAAGGTTGTCCAACTGACTCACCAGTGAGTATCTACTGGACGCAAAGCTCAGTTTGTCAAAATTCAAAATACTGGAGCACGCTGTGTCGTGTTGAGTTACTGTCACCCTGTAATCCATTCAGATCACAACTATGGTTCCAGGGACCTTGACAGCCGTGACGGCACTGATGAAGCTGGACGCCAGCGCTCCTCAGAAAAGCCGTTCCGGGACAGGAGATGATAATCTAGTGACGAAGATCACCTGAGAAGTGACGTCATCAAGTAAGAAGTTGGATTGGACGATTCCACTCCAGCAAAGAAAGTGATGGCTTCGAAGAGGTTGATACACAATTAAATTTAGCATGGCGGATGTCCGTGAAGTTTCTCACATCATTCCAAATATATCTAAAATCGCAATTGTTTAAAGTTTAGTTGGGTGGAGGTTTACTTCGACACTTCGATGTACATAAATGAAATATGGTAAAGAAACAAAAACCCTGGTTTTTTTTATTAGACATAACTTTTATCTTAAGATTATTTGTTGTTACATAAAGTATTAGAGTATATACAATTAAAATCCTGTACATCATTAACCTGGGAACTTGTCACTTAATTTTGCAAATTTATTTTTCATGTACTTTAATTTGGGTGTCTGAGGGGCGGCATACATTGGTGGGTTATGAGGGTTCGCTGGTGATGTTGAATTTGATGGGATGGATGGAATGGGTGGGTGGGGTCTGCGAATATGAGGATGAGGTGGGTTAGGAGGTGCCAGAGTGTTCTGGGGGAAGGATGAGGTTGATAGGGTGTTTTCTCTAGAGGCGACGTGCGTGTGGGGGTTGCAATGGAATTGCCTGATCGTGGTGTTAGGATGGTTGAAGGTGCTTTTGATTAATGAGGTTACGGATTTGGTGGTTATTGAGCTGACTTGGAGAAGTTTAATGTTGTAGTGGATGATGGAGTTTCTGAGGTACCAGGGAGAGTTAGTGACTGGGTTTTGGCTGTTGCTCCCCATATGGATTAGGCGTAGGACCAGGGGAGGGTTGCTATGGAATTGCTGGATCGTGGTGTTAAGATGGTTGAAGGTGCTTTTGGTTAATGAGGTTACGGATTTGGTGGTTATTGAGCTGACTTGGAGAAGTTTAATGTTGAGGTGGATGATGGAGTTTCTGAGGTACCAGGGAGAGTTAGTGACTGGGTTTTGGCTGTTGCTCCCCATATGGATTAGGTGTAGGACCAGGGGAGGGTTGCTATGGAATTGCTGGATCGTGGTGTTAGGATGGTTGAAGGTGCTTTTGATTAATGAGGTTACGGATTTGGTGGTTATTGAGTTGACTTGGAGAAGTTTAATGTTGTGGTGGGTTATGGAATTTCTGAGGTACCAGGGAGAGTTAGTGAATGTGTTTTGGCTGTTGCTCCCCATATGGATGAGGCGTAGGACCAGGTGGGGGTTGAATTATGGAGAGATATACCAGGCGTTTTGTGCTGAGGACGAGTGGGGATTTTCTGTTTAGGAGAGGATATAAAGTTCTGAATTTAAGGTTTATTTTAGAGAGGTGGTGTTTAATGTGGGGTTTCCAAGAGAGTTTTGGATCGAAGAGGAGTCCTAGGTAGGTGGTTTCTGTTTTTGGGGGGTATTTCGGCGTTGTTTAGATAGAGGGGGATGTGCGAAGGAGGAAAAAAAACCCTGGTTGGTATTACAAATATATACTTTTTTTAGCTGTGTGTTTTTTTTTATCTTGCTGCAGAGTTGGCAACACCATCGCTCGATTTGCATCATCATGTGCCACTTTATCTGATTAGACCGAATTTATCGCCGCTTTTCCGAGGGACTCTTCCTTGTTATTCATAAAACCTCCCCACACGCGGATACTGCGATTATATTTAACTGTCCTTTATGTGTGTGTGGGAGGGGGAGGGGGGAGCGAGGGGAAACCCCGCAATATATTTTCAGTCAGAGGAGAATCACAACAGTAATAATAATAATAATAAATAGAGAACCCGACAACGGGATTGTGTAAATGTTGACGAAACTAATAAACGGATTAATTAAATACCATATCGTGTGAATATTAATGTTTTATCGAAACAGAAATTAAACATCAATATTAACAACTGAAATTCGGTGTGCAGTTTCATATAAATAATAATTAAAATAGCATTTAAATAGACAAACGTAAAAAAAACGGTCAGTTTTGGCAACGTCCATGACAGTAAATTTATATTAGAACCCCCCCCCCCTGTTTCTCGTTCCTCAGAGATGATATCACTAGACAATTGAGGAGACAAACAGGAGTGTTCATTTGTTTTTCTTACCCCCTTCTTTGGATGTTATTGTAATTTTCAAATAGATATATAAACGTAATAGAGTGGCTTATATCAGCGTTACAGCGCTCTGGGTGGCAGCAACAAACAACACTGGCCGCCATTTTGTAGTAGGTCTACTTCAACCGAAATCCTTAGTTGTGATTACGCCAAAGACATTTTTTTTTCTTTGGGTGTAGACAGGCTATGTGTAGGGTAATCCACATAGTGGCAACTCCCCTCTTATAGCATAGGAAAGGGATTTGAAAGGGGGGATGCGGAAGGGTGGAGGAAGGTAGCCAAGGGTAACTAGGGGCCTCGGGCTATGGTTTAAGGATCCTACACGGCATTCGCCTAAAGAAATGCAGGAAAACCCTATAAAAACCTGCATCAGGTAGGTCGGGCATTGGGTACTTGTCCCACGCCCTTCCGATAGCGGGAGAGGAGTTTGCTGTGGGGACGCAGCATTCCCTTCTCCGTGCCTCGACCAGTTTAGGAGGCAGCTGGCCGACTATTCCAATAGGAATAGCGGACAACTCTTACCGTATGCCCAAGGTCTGCGACCCCGGAACATACACCTCTCAAAACAGGACGAGGTGCCACGGCATGTGGGAACCTTAGCTCAAAAAAAACCAGGGAGATGTGAAGGCATCCCCAAAGGTAGCCTTCGCCTGGACTCTCTGGGAAGGTTCACCTGCGAGAGAATCCTCTCGCAGGCTTCATGATTTTTTGGCCAAAGACATATTGTGTTGTTAATATTAATCACACCAAGCGTGTGTTGAGCCTGCAGTTGTAATAACCGTAGTTGAAGTATCGTATTTTAGGTGTCAGCATAATAATAATAAGAAGGAAGACAGCCAAATGCAGGCGAAATAAGTGATGACGTAAATACCACACAACGTTTCTTCAGGTGCTAAGAAGAGCCTAGAGCGACACAACTGCACTCGTCATTTGACAAGCTTTGGAGGTGCTGTTGTGTCGGTCGCTCTAGACGACCTTCCTTATTATTTTTCCTACGTCTCAGCATTTTTTTCATTTCTAACTTAACTTATTCTTAGGTCGTATTTATCTAACTTAACTTATTCTTCATGATCATCTGTAATGAGAGTCAGATTTATTATTATTAAAGTATTTCTCTGCACTGCAAGTAATCTAGTCCCCCCTCCCCCTTTATTTTATATAGATTTCCTTTGAAGCTAACAAAACGATGGGTAATAAATACCATCTTCTCATCACATGTGTGTTTAGGTTGTTTAGAGGTTCTCTTTGCTCCTCGGTGTCAAATAAAAACGGTATTGATTAAAATAAAAGACTTTAAAGACAAGTTAATCAACCCGTCTAAAGACAACATATTGAAAGATTTACAACTGTTCTTTTTTTTAAAAAAAATAATTAATAATTAGAAAATTACCCAAATACAGACAAAACATATTTGAGTTTTGTCAACTGAATTGTGCAGTTGTGTCGCTCTAGGCTCTTTTTTTTTTTTAGTTTTCTTAACACCTGAAGAAAGGAACAAGGTTACCAGAAACGTTATGTATCGCTTCTTTTGTCCGCATTTGTCGTTTTTTCTCATTATTATTAATTTTGCAAACAGCCGTAAATTTTTAATTTTTTTTTGGAAAAGTCGATCCTTTTTTTCCGTTTATTTGCTAAATGATAATTAACAGTCTTCATTAATTTTTTTTTATTAAAAAAAACCAGAGTTTAGTCTACGTCATCACTTGTCCCCAACAAAAGTGTAATTTGGGTTTAATCGTTTTTATTGAACTCGATAATGTTCCGTGTTTTCCCAGTGATTAACCTCAACCTTGTAGTAGAAGATTCTTAGAAGCTTAAACTTTATTTGAATTAAAAGACTCTTTTCTGGCTGCTTGCGTGTTCTTAGTCTTCAAGTGGACCTTGTTACGTGGACACGCCCCCTGGATGACGTCACATGATCCAAGTCGCGCTTCACTTGACTCCATTTTGAAGCTTCCTCCAGTCTCTCTTTTTTGTGTAGTATTATTATTATTATTTCCTGATGCTGTGTGGGTGGCGCAGAGTGAAACGAGTTTATCGCCGATCCCTTTGACGGAAGGATAATGAAAATACCAATTATTATGTTGACAGGCATTGTTGAAAGCGAGTGGTGGAGAATGTTAAAGGGGGGGAGGGGGGGAAGAAATAAAGAAAGAATATGTGGGATGGACGTCGCAATTCATTTATCTGGAGGACGCACAAAGGAAGAAGGTCGGGGTGAGAGAAAGAAGCTGAAGCTGAAAAAGTAGGGCGAAGGCAGGAAGGGAGGGACGGCCCTTTGGTGGTTGCGGATTTAAGATTCCACGAACTCTTTGATGCAGGAATGAATTATACACGGGGGTGGCTTCAAGGAGCAGAGTAATGTCGAGGAAAATAAAACGTACTTTTACTGGGATTCTATATATATATATATATATATATATATATATATATATATATATATATATATATATATATTGTAATACCCAGTTAAGAAGGACATGAATTTTGTTCTTATTTCATCCGATTTGTTTACCAACTCAGACTGGGGATTTTTAAGTATAAAAGAGGGATAATAATAAAATGATGGATAAGTGGCTTTCAGAGAAGGGGAGGACTATAATTGGGCGTTTAGCGCCTCTTAGGGCTAATGGTTGTGACCGACATCTCGACGACGGAACCCTAAATGCATGATGACAGAAGTTTTATGGACATACAATTATATTAAAAGGAAATATTTATTTTAATTGTATTGAGTGGCTCTCGGAGCGTGAGAAAGGCAACAGCTGGTGTTGTTTGGCGAACGTGGAAACTCAAAAACTGTGAAAACAAGGGAATATTCTGGAGAGGGGAGAGCAGATAAAAGGAGGAGTTGGACAGGAGCAGAGACAGTTGGGAGAGAGCGTGGGTGGAGACAAATTTAGGTGGCCGAGAGGAATCGGAAGTCGGCGGAACGTCTGGAAAATAGCGACCCGCCATTTTGAAAAGTTAAACAAACGTATACAACGGTTTCTTTCTCTCGTTAGTCTCATTTTTGCAAAGAACTTTCGTCTCAAGAAATTGGACCGGGTTGAAGAACTCATTTACGGAGGAGAAAAGTGCATGAGGGAGCTGCTGTTACCACTCGCCTTAGCAAACCTTCGGGGATACCTTCTTCTCTCTCTCTCTGCTTTTGAACTAAGGTTCCCCACAAGCAGAGGCACCACGGAGTTGTTTTGAGTGGTTCCATGTTCCAGGGAGAAACAGACCTTGAGACATATGGTAAGAGTTGTTCACTGCTCCCATTGGAACAGTCGGCCAGCTGCTTCCTAAAACCTGATCGAGGCACGGAGATTTGGGGAATTCTACGTCCTCACAACGCAAACCACTCTCCAGCCATCGGAAAGGATGTGGGACAAGTACCCAAGAGCCCGATCTGCCTGATGCAGGTATTCTAGGGTTTGTCCTGCATCACTGTTAGGGTGAATGCCGGGTAGGTTCCTTAAACTACAGCCCGGGGGCCCTAGTTAACCCTTGGCTACTTTCCTCTATCCTTCCGCATCCCCCCTTTCAGTCCCTTTCCCTATGCTATTAAAAGGGAGTTGCCACCACGTGGCCTGTTGTTCTAAAAAAAAGTCTCTTTAAAGTTGAAGTTGGTTTTGAATATAATGTGAGGAAGTTCTTTATCTCTGAATAACAGGAAATTTCTGCGTTCTTTTTTAAATTCAAAAATTTTAAAGTAACTGTAACGAAATTTCAAGCTTTTCCCGCTATCCTAAATAAATTTATTTTGAGTAAGTAGCAGAAATAATTGTAAATATTTGTCTTATACGTTTATGTATTTTACAATTAAACCTCGAAAATTTGTTTGTCCGACTTCATGTAATAATTAATGCCGAATTTGCTAGACAGAAAGTCGAGCGTGAGTTTTGTGATTTATGATTGCCATATCAACGCGCCACCGGAGACCGGAGACCACTTTGTCATTCCCCTACCTGGGCAGACGTATTTTCGTTTTTTTTTATAAAAAAATAATAACCTTAGGACCAACACAATATTTAAATTTTTATATTTGCACCTGAAGATGTTTCGAAACGTTATAACACGTCGTAAGAAAATTTTATTAATAAGTTGTATTTTATTAAAATATGTTTCTGGCAGGTTTCTTCATTTGCTGTTTAATGGCGTGTTGTTGTTGCCCCCCTTCCCCCCCCCCTTCGGCTTGTGTTCCAGTTTCAATTTCCAAGTTCCGTTGCACGTCTTGAGCTGTTGCTGTTGAAGTCTGGTAGCAAGCAGGTGGTCGTCGTGTTATTACTATTGTCCTCAAGTTGCAAATTACACCCTCCGAATTGTATAAGTTAGTGTTACTTACTTCGGAATGTTCGTGATGAGACAGACGTTGAGAACCGTCGTGAGAAACCTGGTAATTAAACTTCGCGGGTTTTCTTCCTACCTCAAGAATCTCCTAATTTAATTCTTGAAGCCATGTGGAATCAAATATGTCACAATATTAATTTATATATATATATATATATATATATATACTGTGGTAATTTAGAGGAAATAATTAATTAATAATCAAAAATATGGACTCGCACTGTTAGCGACATAAAACCCACAAAGTCTTATTCTATTGTTATTTGGCTCGTTCCTCATCTAATTAGCTTACTCTTAAGACGGGCGTTTAAATTTTATAATTGGCATTTTTTTCAGGGAGTTAAAAAAAATATATTTATTTGATTCCGTTTAATTTTCTTGTTGGTGTACTATTATTGGTTATTTAAAATACGTCATTTTTAGAGCTCTTACGTAATGCTTCGGTGCAGAATGAGCACGTAGGAGGAACGTTCCATATGTTTCCCAAAAGCGTTCGAATAAAAGTAATTAGTCTTTAAAGTTGAGACCTGATTAAAGAAACTGTATTCAGTAGCTGGAAAAAGAAAGGATTCGTTTTTATGTCAGTAAAACGTTTTTTTTAAAAGAAAAAACCGGCTAATTTGAAATAAGAAGAAGAAGGGGGGAACTTGAGGCCATGAGATTACGGCGCATCGGTTTACCATTAACCCCGCGATGTGGCAGTTTCTTTTACAGTACAGTAAAGCTGACGAATGGCTCCAGTAAACTTTTTTTTATTTCAACAGTTTTAGACTTAATTTTCTGTAACAACGGACTTATTCGTGATCGTTTTATCTACAAAGTCACTGGATCACCTTTTTAAGATTCCGTACATATCCCATTTTTTTCTTTTATTTAAAAAAATAAAACATCGATTGGTGTTACGATTATCAAACCTGGTCTTTTGAATCAAACCATTAATTTTAATCTGAAGACTCCTAAAACGAGGAACGTATTTGATCCGATGACATCATCATACTTTACTTCCCCCTCCAGAAGTTGTGCAACTTCACACTTAGACGACTTCAAGTGGCTTTCATCCTGTTCATGAAGATGTTTATTTTTTTTCCCCCCATGGTTCTGAGTAAAAACTAAATGTACTGTAATGAACACTCTTTGAAACTGTGTTGTTCTTTGACGTTTATTTAATAATTAATTATCTCTGGCGGAAAAGACGTGATCGCGGGGCAAAGGTATTGAAGTTGTAGACGGGATTCCTTCGCTATGACGGTGTTACGCGAGACTTTGGGTGCTAAGGTGTTTGTCTCGACAACTAATAATGTGGGTTGAGTTCCGTAGTTATTATTTTACGTTCATTTTTTTTATTGGGTGTAGAACAGGCTACATGAGGGTAATCCACGTGGTGGCAACTCTCCTTTAATAGCATAGGAAGGGATTTGAAAGGGGGGATGCGGAAGGGTAGAGGAAGGTAGCCAAGGGTTAACTAGGGCCCCCGGGCTATAGTTTAAGGATCCTACCCGGCAATCCGCCTAAAAGTAATGCAGAGAAACCCATAGAAAAACCTGCATCAGGTAGGTCGGGCATTTGGTACTTGTCCCACGCCCTTCCTTGGATGGCGGAAGAGGAGTTTGCTGTGGGGTCGCAGCATTCAGTCTCCGTGCCTCGACTAGATTTTAGGAGGCATCTGGCAGACCGTTACAATGGGAGGAGCGTACAGCTCTTACCGTATGCCCAAGGTCTGCGACCCCTGGAACATACACCTCTCAAAAACAGGCCGAGGTGCCTCGGCTTGTGGGATCTTAAAACCTGGACACACAAATCTCTCTCTCTCTCTCTCTCTCTCTCTCTCTCTCTCTCTCTCTCCCTCTCTCTCTCTCTCTATGTCTCTCTATGTCCTCTCTCTGTCCTCTCTCTGTCTCTCTCTGTCTCTCTCTGTGTGTCTGTGTGTATGTGTTTGTCTCTCTCTCTGTCCTCTCTCTCTCTGTCTCTCTCTCTCAGTGTGTGTGTGTCTCTCTCTGTCTGTCTCTCTCAGTCCTCTCTCTGTCTCTCTCTGTGTGTGTGTGTGTGTGTCTCTCTGTCTGTTTCTCTCTCTCTCAGTGTGTGTGTGTCTCTCTCTGTCTGTCTGTCTCTCTCTCTCTGTGTGTATGTCTCTCTCTGTCCTCTCTCTGTCTCTCTCTCTAAGTC
Organism: Zhengitettix transpicula; assembly: GCA_037074705.1. Lineage (NCBI taxonomy): Eukaryota > Metazoa > Arthropoda > Insecta > Orthoptera > Tetrigidae > Zhengitettix > Zhengitettix transpicula. The sequence continues at coordinate 22,880,678 of CM073591.1, read as the reverse complement.
TCTCTCCGTCCTCTCTCTGTCTCTCTCTGTCTGTCTCTCTCTTTCTCTCTGTCTGTCTCTCTCTCTCTCTCCCGCCCCCTCTGTGTGACCGTTACGAGTGCTAGTGAGCTGATAATAATTGCACCGGATAGCGGAGAAACGTTGCAGATCATCAGGGACAACGCTGGTTTTCCATGGACGTTCGAAAGACACAAATATTGTAAGTTTGAAGTATCCAGTTTTACGAACACCCTTGGTTTGATGGAAACCTAAATTGATTATTACTTTATTTTTTTTAAATTATAAGCATTTTCAAGACTGAGATATTTAATAAACATTGTTTATCCATTTTATTATTATTGTTTACCAAAGAGATATTTTCAATATATATATATATTCCTTCAATATAATTCAGTTTTAAATATTCCGAGGTACAGGACGTCCTTCTCCTGCTCCTGCTCCTCTGAACGCGTCTCTTCAGCTTTAATGCTTAGTTGGACGAGAGACTCACGTCACATAGACTTGTTGGACCCATAAATCCCCCCCCCCCAATCACCCAATTAAAGGTAACTTCCCGTCCTTTGGTATTTTAAATAATTACTTTCAATTCGTACGTTTTAATTAAAGTTATTTATTTGCACACAGCCTCTAAATTGTAACTCTTTAAAAAAATATCCCATAACAACAACGTTGTTCCCGTAACCTGGGCTGATTAAGACGTTAATTAAAGCTATTTTCTATTCATTTGACTTTAAATAAAATAATACTTTAATATGGCTACAATTTTCTTTCTAACTTTCCGGTGATTTTAAAAGGATTTTTTTTCCCTTAAATTGGAGACTTATTTAATACTCCGTAAGGTGTGCTAGACTTAGATGGGCAGGGCATGTGGAAAGGAGTGAGGAGGGAACCCCTACTACAAACAATATGGAAAGGGAAACCAGGAGGAAGAAGGTGTGAAGAAGGTGTGCAGGCAGACCTAGCAAGAAGTGGGTGGAGGATTCTAGAGGAAGATATGAAGTAGTTGGTCATAAGAGGATGGAGGAGGAGGAAAGAAACATATAGAAGAGAGTGGGCTTCGATATTTCCGTTTATCAGCTTTAAAATTAGCAAAAAGTGTCTGATAATTTATTTCATACGGTGTAGGGAAAAAATACCAATTTTTTTTATTTTGTGCTTTTTTTTAGGGCAACAGGCTACACGAGGGTAATCCACATGCTGGCAACTCCCCTTTAATAGCATAGGAAAGCGATTTGAAAGGGGGGATGCGGAAGGGTAGAGGAAGGTAGCCAAGGGTTAACTAGGGCCCCCGTGGTGTAGTTTAAGGATCCTACCCGGCATTCCGCTAGAAGTAATGCAGGGAAAACACTAGAAAAACCTGCATCAGGTAGGTCGGGCATTGGATGCTTGTCCCACGCCCTTCCGATAGCGAGAGAGGAGTTTTCTGTGGGGACGCAGCATTCCCTTCTCCGTGCCTCGACCAGTTTAGGAGGCAGCTGGCCGACTGTTCCCATGGAAACAGTGAACAACTCTTACCGTATGCCCAAGGTCTGCGACCCCAGAAGATACACCTCTCAGAACAGTTCGAGGTGTTCCATTAATATTTATTTCGTTTTTTAATAATAAAAATCACCAGAATGTAAATTTTTGGAAGAAATATCCTTCGTTATTCAAATAAATGTACCCGGGTTGGAATTTATTTAATTATAATTTTTGAATATTATATATATATATATATATATTATTCATTTAATAACTTAAATTCATATTTTTTATTTTATATCTACTTTTAGGTATGAAACTACCCTTACAACGTATATTTAAGGCATCCATATTGATTCCTTAAAACGTCAACCTTTATAAAAAAAAAATATTTTAATTTCAATTATTCAAAATTCTGACCAATTTATGATTAATTAATTTAAAGAATATTTTTAAAAGGAAACCCTTGTAATTACAGACGATATTTCTCAAAGATAACATTATTAATCCAAGAAATAAAGTAATTATGAATTAATATGGTATCATATAGAATCTCTGATATTCATTTTATTCTTTGCCAAAACTTTTTACATTTTACAATAAATATAGGGGTTAGGGGATACTAAAATATAAATTAAATGACGTTGTTTAATTAATTATGACAATGATTAATTATAAATTATATATATATATATTATAAAAATTCTCCTAATTTATTAAGTAATTAATAAATGTATATAAAAAGGTCCATTTATTTAAATTTTTACAGCATACATATATATATATATATATATATATTTATATTCACTTGAGTAATTCTCCAATAATTTTTTAAAACTGTGCCTCAGATAAAGACTGTTAATAAAACTTACATACTTCATTTATATAATTTAAATATGAGGTTTATAATACTTTTTTTTTAATTACAAAAGATTAGGGACTAAATTTCTGTGTGTCTGTTAATTATTTAATAACATAAATTAAAGTTTCTTTTGCTGAATATTATTAACTTTATATATATATATATATATACACATACACACATATGAACTACTTTACACGTGTGACTCAAACTTTTAAATAGATCGTTCTTACTAAGGAAAAATTAAAAGCGGAATAACGGAATAAACTGATTATTTAAAATTGTGTGAAGTCTAATTGGATCTGAAAAGAACAATCACACATAATAACATAACGCTACATGCATAAATTATTTTATTAATAATAATTAAAAAAATCTTTCTAAGGGTTAAAAATATTTATTTGTGGTTCCGGCGTCGCAAATTTATTCGAAAATAGGAAATTTATATTATATATATATATATATATATATATATATATATATATATATAAGTATTAGCCTGTTGAATGTTATTTTTTCTTTTCGAAGGCTTTAAATAATTGCTTCATTTTAGAGGAACGGGAGGGGATGGGGGGGGTGAGAATTTAAACAAATCAGGGTTTATCGTAGTTGTGGCAACATCTGCAGCAGCCACGCTGGAGTCTGTACTCACCGGGAGCTGTGAGGCGTCGTGCGAACGTCGGCTGCACTACTGACGCCGCGACGCCCGGTTCCCCCCCACGGCGCATGCGCGACGCATCGATCCCACGCCCCCGCAGCTGACGGACAAGTGCGTCACCGTCCCGTCGCGCACGTCCATATGGCAATCACACTTTCTACGACAATCCTCTTCAGACATTCGTCGTTATCCCCCGTGTCATTGCCCTCAATTTATTTAGATTTTAGTTTTTTGGTAACCTCTTTATATGACGAAAACTTAGCAGAGGGGCGCAGCAAATTTTCAGGTACGTTTCACTTTCGAAGGCAACCCTCCGGAATTCTGAAGCTTCCACAGGAATGTAACACATGAATTAAAATAAAAAAGTGGTAAAGATAATATTAAAACCGTTGCTTTTAGAGGTCGTCGATGCAGAAGTGGTTAAAAAAATTTTCTCGTGATTCTATTTCAACGAAACCCATTCCAATAGTCAAATTTTATAACTAAACGTCGGTATGTCTAATTTACGTCACGAATTCCTCCTTCACTTTCAGCCGAAACATTTAGGGTTATGTTTTAATAATTTTAATAGCGACATTTTTTAGGCTTCCTCTCCGTTTTTGAACTAAGGTTCCCACAAGCCGAGGCACCTCGGTCTGTTTTGAGAGGTGTATGTTCCGGGGTCACAGACCTTGGGCATACGGTAAGAGTTGTCCGCTATTCCCATTGGAATAGTCGGCCAGCTGCCTCCTAAACTGGTCGAAGCACGGAGAATTGAATACTGCGTCCCCACAACAAACTCCTCTGCCGCTGTCGGAAGGGCGTGGGACAAGTACCCAATGCCCGACCTACCTGATGCAGGTTTTTCTAGGGTTTTTCCTGTATTTCTTTAGGCGAATGCCGGGTAGCATCCTTAAAACATAGCCCGGGGGCCCTAGTTAACCCTTGGCCACCTTCCTCAACCCTTCCGCATCCCCCCTTTCAAATCCCTTCCTATGCTATTAAAGGGGAGTTGCCACCATGTGGATTACCCTCATGTAGCCTGTTGCCCTAAAAAAAACCTTTTTACATAGTGCAAGGAAGACCGTGTGGGGTATTCTATAGCAGGGGAAGCTTCCCAGAGACCTCTGGGGATGTCTTCTCCTCTCACTGATTTTTGGAACTACGGTTTTTTCCCCACATGCCGAGGCGCCTCGGCCTGTTTTGAGAGGTTGTGTGTTCTCTGGATCGCAGACCTTGGGCATACGGTAAGAGTTGTCCGCCACTCCCGTAGGAACAGTCGGCCAGCTGCCTCCTAAACATGTGGAGGCACGAAGAAGGGAATGCTGCGTCGCCACAGCAAAAACCCCCTCTCTAGCCATCGGACGGGCGTGGGACAAGTACCCAATGCCCGACCTACCTGATGCAGGATTTTCTAGGGTTTGTCCTGCAACACTTTTTAACGAAATTCCGAGTAAGATCCTTAAACTATAGCCCGGGGGCCCTAGTTAACCCTTGGCTACCTTCCTCTGCCCTTCCTCATCCCCCCTTTCAAATCACTTCCTATGCTATTAAAGGGGAGTTGCCACCATCATGTAACCTGTTACTCTGAAAAAAGGCCATTTATGTAAATTCCTTTGCGCATTTATCAAAAGTCAATTGTCCGTAGCAATTAGTTAAAATGCGTCTTTGACTTTCCTTGAATCGCCTTGCTGTTGACTTTAAAAAGGGGGTACAATCGATAGCCTTTTCCGAATTCTTAGAAATAAATATACAGAGCAATTTAACCTAATATTTTTTACTTTCCCGCGGAAACGGTCACATTACACTTTTAAATCTATTTCAATAAAATGAGCCGACCTCATGTAGTGTAGGGGTCAGAGTGACTGCCTCACATCACAGAGCTTTTGGGTTCGAATCCAAAATGAGTGACTTTATTAGTGGATACCAGAGCTGTTGATGCGACTATAAATCAATCTATATATATATATATATATATATATATATTGTAATAATCACAAACTGATTAATTAATTAAACAATTTAATAAGCAAGAGATTAATTAATAAATTGAATTCAAGTTATTTAAGAAATCTTTGTTTAATAAATTATAATTAATTATTCCCTTTTGTATTCATTACAATATATATATATATATATATATATATATATATATATATATATATATATATTGTAATGATTAGACTTTATTACCATATATAAAAACCTTTATTACATAAAAAATTGATTGGGCACCAGAAGCAATACATATAGTCTCCTAAAAATAATAATAATTAGCTCCGGCTTGGTTAATGAAATCCTCCTTCTCTACAAGGTAATGTGGGCGGCTCGGTAGCTATTCAAGAACAGAGCTTAGTTCCATACTGTGTAAAAAAAAATCTTTAACGTCTCAAGGCACTTTACATTAATGAGGACCCTTACTTTATTACAAACAGCCGACTTGCAGCAGATCACTGGTCTTGTAGCACCCCACAATCTCCTTCTTCTTCTTCTTCTATCACGCGACGGAAGTCCACATTCGAAAAAAGAAAACTCTTGTTTGTTACCGGGCAGCCAATTTTTGCCTCCTCTCGCCTCTCTCACTTCACTTTCAGTCCGTCACAGTGTCTCGGCTGCGGAGTATATACCCTTACTCGACCCGTCTCAACCACCCAACGATGAAAAAAAAGGACTAATGTCCTCGGCTTCTCAGGGCATCTCTGGCGCACGTGCATTTTTAATACGTTTCGCCAAGACCCTCTCGGGCCCGCGGAGGAAGGGCGGCCACTTACCGTCCCCTACTACCATCTGATGTCATTCACTACAATATATATATATATATATATATATATATATATATATTGTAATGCCAATTAATCAATTCATTAATTGTTTTTAAATAATTTAAATTGTAAGCGAATAAATGAATTGTAAGCGGTGAGAACGAGCAAAGCAACGATAAGCGGCCAGCTCTGTTTGTTTGTTGAGGAGTCGGAATGGCGATTACGCGCGCAAAAGTAAAGTTAGTTTCCAGTCTACGGTCAGCCACGAGAGGAGAGACATTAAAACAAATTTTCATCGAGCTACTTAGCAGTTAGGTCCAGATTGATAAATAAATCAGTAAAAGACTAAAATCTGCAACTCGTGAGTTCCTGTAAGCAAGCAGATAGTTGGACAGGGAGATTTTCTAACAACCAGCCAACGGTGAAGCAACGGTTGCTTCATTATAAAGAACTTGAACAATTTTGCGTTGAGGGAAACCGACATCTGATAGCTGACCACTTAGGAGAGGATCATCCGAGGTTCCTGACAGCTGAGGACGTACATTTAGACAGCGTGTGTGTAGAATCTGTGAGGAAATTATAATCAGTGTAATAAAATTTGCATTTATAGTGTAGTGTTGAAGCTACAAGAGAATGCTGCTACCAGTCGGACATTATGTGAGTAGCCAAAACTTTGATAATAATTTTTGTGAACGGTAACTAAAAGGGAAAAGTTAGATTTCGTTCATCTTTCATTTAGCTTTCTTTCAATTATCAACTTATTGTTTTTTAGGTAAATTTTAAAATGAATTGTTAATCAGATCATTAAATAATTTTCTATGTTAATTATCAAACCCAGTGAAGACCCTGAGATATGGAAAATTAAATTTTTATTGTAATTGTTTTTAATTTTTGGAAGCCACAAATTGATGATAAATTATTTTGGTTTGTTAAAAAATTTGATTATTTTTTTCATTTAATTAACCCTGTTTAATAGTTGATCATTACAATATATATGTATATATTGTAATGATTTGTCTTTGTTACTCAATATTAAAAATAAACTTTATTATAAGAAAATACAAAAGTACATTAAAAAATATTGTTGGGCGCCAGCAGATATACAATGGTCTGCATAAAATTAAAATTAGCTCCGGCTTGATTAAAAAGTTCTCCTCAGGGTAATGTGGGCGGTTCGGTAGCTATTCAAGAACAGAGTCTATTTCCGCACTGTGTAAAAAATTCTACTTTTGAAGGAACTTTACATAAATTGTGACCCTTACTTTAACTTGTGGCGTCAGCCGACTTGCAGTGGATCACTGGTCTTGTAGTAAGCACCACACGATCTCCTTCTTCGGCCTCCCCGCGATGGACGTCCCTCAAAACCTTTGTTTCTTCCCGCTCGCCAAATTCTCCACCCTCTCGCCTCTCTCGGTCTGCCTGCGTCTCTCTGTCTGCCTGCGTCTCACCACTTTCACCCTTTTTTTGTGTGTTTTTATTATGGGCCAAAGGCCCTTAAAGGCCGTGCCCCCTTGAAAGCACGCACGGCCAAGCATGGGGGTCTACCACTTTCTACACCCCCTCTGCACGTGCTGTTAGTAAACTAACTTGGAACACAAGGATTCGGAACTTGTGTTTGATCCGCACCTGAGGGCATAATACCCTTTAATACGGTCATTCACGGAGATAGCTTGTGAGAGAGACAGAATGAAGAGCGTAGGGCTGAGGGGAAAAAGTGCCAATAATTCAACCTGAAGGGTCTCCTTACCGGGAAAAAAACCTCAGCGATAGTTAGATGGGTTGAAGGGCACAATGAGCTAGAATACTGCTCTTGTGCGACAGCAACATGCACATGGTTTTGTTGGTAGGAATAAATAGTAGTTGGTTGCGGGTATCATGCACGTCGATCCTCTTCTCGTCGAGGAGTCCGGATCTCCGCACACGTCCTGTAAAAACCGTAAGCACTTTCACCCGGTTTTGGAGTATTTATAAGTACTCCGCCCCCCCCGCCCCCCCAAATGGTGCAAAAATAAAGGGACGCGTACCCGAGATTTCTTTTGGCCGTCGGGCAGAAACACGTGCGCGTTTAATGTATTCACACTCAGGCCTGCGGACACAAGGGCGGCCACTTAAGGTTGTTATTCACTACAATATATATAAGAATTATAGGTGAATTGCATTCCTAACTCTGTCGTGTTTTTGTTTTCCGTCCTTTATATTATATAATACTGTTTAATTGCAGAAATAAACCGTTTCCGTGGCGGGTTTTTAAAACAAATTATATGTCTAATATAGGAGTCTGAAAATACTAAATATTGTAATTTTCTTTATAAATTTACGACAGACTGTATATTAAAATATTAATATACTCAATAAATAAAAACCCTCTTTATTACAGTGTCATAAGAGTAATTACTCCCTACGTCTCAAGATGGACAACAACACAAGACAGTTAATTACAAGATGTTTTTGAAACAAAAAAAAGTTTCCACAGCTCCTGTTGGCTGCATCCCTTTGAATGTTTAATTACTTTTATGAGATTCATAAAGAGGTTTTATTGAATACATTTTATAATTTTTGTTATCTTAGATGAATGTGACTAAATCACGCTGGATGACATGTGAGGCTCGTCCAGCACACAGGGACGGGGGGAGGGGGGGTCATTGTCTCAGAGTAACCCCACGTGACCCTGTGCAGAATTCCCCCGGCATTACCAACAGCAGGGGCAATTACGACTAAACCGCCTCCCCCTCCCCCCCCCCCGCCATTCCCATCCGCCGCTGCTCGGGGATAAAAAGCCGTGAGTCGGAAGTAAACTCATCTTTCAGATGGAGAAACGTCTGCTCCCTCGAGGAGGCTGGATTCGCAGAAGCGATATTCAAAACAAATCCTCTCAAATTTGATCGTAGAGAATTTTCTTCTGCCGTCTTCTTCCCTTTTTTTTAGAGGCTATTCTTGTCGGCTCCTGATCCGAGGGGGCGCTTCAAAGCTCCTGGGGTTGCGTGTCTGTGTGTGTGTGTGTATCTTTTTCTCCGTCCAAATCCAGCGCAATAAAACTCAGAATAATATCTAAATGCAACGATAAACGTTGAACTGTATTGCTTTTGCGGCCGCAATAGAAGAAAAACAGTGACGGCGACACGATAACGCACGGTCCCACGCCGCTAACATGGCTCGAATTGTGTGCGGTGATTCCGCAGCCCCAGATCTCGTGCCCTTCCTAACTTCTGCTATCCCGTCCGACAACATAACCTTCCATAAAAGGCAGAGCCGTTACGAAAATTTTCCCTGACGACTTACTCAGCCCTAAAGCCAGTAGATATCTACAGAAAAGCAAGTCTAAGATATGAGGGAGAGAGCCATTAATTTTTATTTGCTTACTGACTGCAAATAACAAGTCATATACAGGGGAAAAAACAGTAAGTAATAAACACTAATTAATTGGAAAGTATAACGCAAAGAAAAATAAATAAATGGAGTTTAATACACAGACAGAGATCACAGATAAATTACTCTGGGTCTTCAGATTGATTTAAAGTCGGCTCAGAAGCCTTAATGCATCACGTTGACATCAACCACAACTAAAAATGGTGGACTTTGCGTATCTTCCATTCCCTCGTGTGTCATGGCGTTGCACATTGCTGCAGGAGCATCGAAATATTCCAAGTTGCAGAAGCGCGCCATTAGAAATACTTTATAATACGGATGATAAATACAGCTGTAAACAGGTTCTTCAATAATCTGCGAATATTATCTCTGACCAGCGTGGGTTTATTCACGAGATTTTAAAGTATGTTAAGAGGAACATGAATCTTCTTCAAAGGAATGGCGCCGAGTCTCGCAGATTACGAGACTAGGAATCGCCCAGGGTCTAAGATCTTTGCTCCTCTACCAGAGAAGTATTCAGCATCCAGGGATAATAGTCTTCCTCCAGAGGTAATAACCACTACAAGAGAGTTGTGGGATTCAGTGTAAAGATATTCTACTGCAACGCCGCGGCCATGTTTTACTCAGTGCAGGAGTTTCTTGATCGTTGCCCCCTAATAATTAATTTTTTTTAAAAAAAAACTGCATTTGTATTTATTGACCCCCCCCCAAGTATTTAAAACAATCACATTTTTTTATTTTTCCTGTTTCGAATGTTGTGTTTTTTTAAATACTTGGAGGGGGGTGGGGTCAATAAATACAAATGTAGGAACATGTGACAGAGATATACAAACTAAATGGCAAAGAATGCTACCAAGATTTTACACGGAATAACTTGGAATATATATTTAACAAAGAAAACAAAATTCAAAATTTATATAAGAGCATAAATTCAGAACATTCTATGTTATGGAAGTGAAACTTGGCCCCTGACTGAATTACAACAGTAGAATTCGAGTATCTGAGGAGAAGCCTTCAAAAAAAAAAAAACAAGACAGGATAAAATTAGAAATAAGCACCTTTTTGGAAAGAAATGAACGTAACCACGTCTGTCGTTAAAAAGGATTGAAAATCAAACCCCTTAAATGCTATGGTCACGTACAAAGAATGGAAAATGTAAGATGGCCGAAAGAAAAATATACCAATGGTCACAACCTCCGGGAAAAAAAATAAACAGGGGCAGACCAAGATTAAAGTGGGAAAAAACCCATGTGTAAAACCATAATGGAGGATAGGAATTTGAAAGAGGGAGATTGAGAACGAACAGACAGAAATGGAAATTGAAGACGGCAAACCTATAAAACGGTGGGGAAAAGCCCAAGAAGAAGAATGGAAAATAAAAGATGGCCAAAAGAAATATACCAATGGTGTCACAACCTACGGGAAAAAAAATAAACTGGGGCAGACCCAGATTAAAGTGGGGGGACCCATGTGAAAACAATAACGGAGGATAGGAATTTGGAAGAGGGAGTTTCAAATAACAGAAATAAATGGAAATTGAAGACGGCAAACCTATAAAAGGAGGAAAATCCCAAGAAGAAGAATGGAAAATAAAAGATGGCCAAAAGAAATATACCAATGGTCACAACCTCCGGGAAAAAAAAATAAACGGGGCAGACCCAGATTAAAGTGGGGTGACCCATGTGAAAACCATAACGGAGGATAGGAATTTGGAAGAGGGAGTTTGGAATGACAGAAATAAATGGAAATTGAAGACGGAAAACCTATAAAAGGAGGAAAATCCGAAGAAGAAGAAGAATGGAAAATAAAAGATGGCCAAAAGAAATACACCAATGGTCGCCTCCTGGAAAAAAAAAATTAACGGGGCAGACACAGATTAAATTGAATGTGTTGCTAATAACAACTACTTATTTCATAACTTGCTTAGTCTCTGTTGATCTTTGCTGCTCTTTTCTTTGTCTGTTTCATGTACGAGGGGCCCAGAGTTTGCAGATTCCTCTTCCCTCTGTTCCTGTGACGTCACTTGTCCGTCGTCTGTGTTTCCTCCTAGTGAGTGTGTGTGTGCGTGTGTGTCAAGGTTTTGTGTTTATCCTTGTGTGATGTGTAAAATTCTATATTTTATGATACTTCATTCTATAATCATTAATTATTTACTAGTACACATTGAATATTTTTATTAGAACTGTAAATATTATATTCCACCCTTAGTATAGTTAAAGAATTATTATTTTTGTTATTATTCACATTATTTTACTTATGTTCGACAGGGAAATTTTGTGTGTTCCAGAATTTTAGTCTTTTTATGGTAACTTCTAATTATTTATAATTATTATATTGTAATTTTATGTATTGACGCGTCCCATTTCCTCATATATTTTTTTTCCCAGAGGTTGTGACACCATTGGTATATTTTTTGGCCATCTTTTATTTTCCATTCTTCTTCTTGGGCTTCCCCCCCCCCTTTCCGTTTTATAGGTTTGCCGTCTTCAATTTCCATTTCTGTCTGTTCGTTCTCAATCTCCCTCTTTCAGGACTAATGGGATAAAATAAATAAAAATCAAATACTCGATAACTTTGTCGTCACATGTGAGAGCTGAACGGTTATATGAGAATAAATTTTAGGGTTTTGTATATATATTTTTTATGATTTTTTTCCCCCACCAGAGACGACGTCGTGAAAACAGTCCTTGAGGACTCCAAAAGGTTGGCTCAAGCTTGTTATAAAAATAAATTTGAATTCGTTACTCTCAATTTTATTAGAGTTTTCCTGGAATGTTGGGATGATTTTCTATATTTTCCCTTTGCACTCGAGGGCTCCGGAGCGGAGCCATTTGAAACGTGTCTACAAGCACGAGGGCTCCGCTACGGAGCCCTCGAGTATAAAGGGTGAAACTGGATTGTTTGTTGTTTAATCTCAGTAAGTTCAAGAACGGACGGTAATCCAAGTAAGATTTCCCGCTGGAAACTCCATAAAATAAAAATTGAGGATTTTAATTAATTTTTTAACCTGTGTTTATTCTCTGCTATGATTTGGCCACTTATACGTTATATACATAAAGCGCTGTGGTACGAACTCTTGCGGTGTCTATGTTCGTGTGTCCTCTGAACCACTGGTCACAGTCGGGTCCTACGACCTGCAGCAGTTGTTGGTTCGACCACCATTGTGACACGGACAATCGAATGCAGATTAGCGGATAATGAAGTCCCACACAATGCAACTCCACTATGCATAGCAAGCGGCGACTCACAGGTGAATCAGACTCTATATTGCGCTCTCGTGATCAATATTGTCGTTCTCCGTCTGATGCGCTCCAACAACCACCTTCATCTACTGTTTATTTTACATCTGGTTCTGTGTAAAATGCTAATTGTGAGGCTCTGTATTGTGGAATAGTTTTATTTACCATCGTTAATTTGCTTCGTCCTTATTTTCATTTCGTTTGTTGTTGTTTTTTAGGTCAAGAGGCTACACGAGGCTAATCCACATAGTGGCAACTCCCCTTTAATAGCATACGAAGGGATTTGAAAGGGGGGATGCGGAAGGGTAGAGGAAGGTAGCCAAGGGTTAACTAGAGGCCCCCGGGCTATAGTTTAAGGATCCTACCCGGTATTCGCGTAAAAGTGATGCAGGGAACACCCAAGAAAAACCTGCATCAGGTAGGTCGGGCATTTGGTACTTGTCTTACGCCATTCCGATGGCGGTACAGGAGTTTGCTGTGGGGACGCAGCTTTCCCCTCGCCGGGCCTCGACCAGTTTAGGAGGCAGCTGGACGACTATTCCAATGGGAATAGCGGACAACTCTTACCGAATGCCCAAGGTCTGTGACCCCGGAACATACACCTCTCGGAACAGGCCGAGGTGCCTCGGCTTGTGGGAACCTTAGTTCAAAAACGGAGAGGAAAAGGCATCCCCAAAGGTAGTCCCTTCGTATCCCTCCTAAAAGGTTCTGCCTGCGAGAGAACATCCCTCGCAGGCCTCTTCCCTTCCGATGGCTTTTTTTTAGGGTAACAGGCTACATGAGGGTGATCCACATGGTGGCAACTTCCCTTTAATAGCTTAGGAAGGGATTTGAAAGGGGGGATGTGGAAGGGTAGAGGAAGGTAGCCAAGGGTTAACTAGGGACCCCGGGCTATGGTTTAAAGATCCTACCCGGCATTCGCCTAAAGAAATGCAGGGAAAACCCTAGGAAAACCTGCATCGGGTAGGTCGGGCTTTGTGTACATGTCCCACGCCCTTCCGATAGCGGGAGAGGAGTTTGCTGTGGGGACGCAGCATTGCCTTCTCCGTGCCTCGACCAGTTTAGGAGGCAGCTGGCCGACTATTCCAATGGGAATAGCGGACTACTCTTACCGTATGCCCAAGGTCTGTGTCGCCGGAACATACACCTCTCAAAACAGGCCGAGGTTCCTCGGCTTGTGGGAACGTTATAAAACGACCCCGATTCACCTTCGTCAGCGACTGTAGTGCAGTTGGAGTCCAGTGTAATATAAATGCCTCTCGTTACCTGGCAGGCAGTGACGTCACTTCCGCTCGGCTTAGAAAGCTACAGAGTGACTTTTCCAGAAAACGGGCGCATTGATCGGCCTGTGCGAGAAACGGCGGTTTCCGGAGCCGTGTTTTTACTCAGCAGGAAGCCACTTGAAATCACTGCCTCTTATCAATCCTTTTCTTTAAGGGGAAAAAAATACTAATGTCCCATTAATCACTTTAACCTCCTGCGGTTGAATGTTAATAGGAAACCATAATCTAATTTTTTTATATTTCTGTGTCTACAGCTTCGGCTCTTCGTCGATCAGTCAGTTCCGTCTTTAAATTTATGTAAATGGATTAGTCATCATGTAAATACAGACATGGCATTATTAACATTATAGTAATAGCACGTACTTCGTAGGATCCTCGTGACACTTTCCGTGCCGCCATTTTGACTTTCTAGTGAGCGTTTCTCCCTCGCTGAATAATAATAATAACAATAAAATAAAAGCACTCGTTAAACAGACCAATTAGTCCATCCATAACCTTGTAGGAGAGACACGATGCCTTTTCCTCTCCGTTTTTGAACTAAGGTTCTCTTTGTTTTTTTGTTTTTTTTTAGGGCAACAGGCTACATGAGGGTAATCCACATTGTGGCAACTCCCCTTTAATAGCATAGGAAGAGATTTTAAAGGGGGGATGCTGAAGGGTAGAGGAAGGTAGCCAAGGGTTAACTAGGGCCCCCGGGCTATGATTTAAGGATCCTACCCGGCATTCGCCTAAAACTAATGCAGGGAAAACCCTAGAAAAACTTGGATCAGGTACGTCGGGCATTGGGTACTTGTCCCACGCCCTTCCCATAGCGGGAGAACGGGTTTTCTGTGGGGGACGCAGCATTCCCTTCTCCGTGCCTCGACCAGTTTAGGAGGCAGCTGGTCGACTGTTCCAATGGGAACAGCGAACAACTCTTACCGTATGCCAAAGGTCTGTGACCCCGGAACATACACCTCTGAAAACAGGTCGAAGAGCCTCGGCTTGTGAGAACCTTAGTTCAAAAACGGAGAGAGGAAAAGGCATCCCCAAAAATAGCCCCTTCCTGTCTCTCCTACAAGGTTCTGCCTGCGAGAGAATAGCCCCACGCAGACAGCTTTCAACTACAACACTCTGAACCCGCTTAGTCTTATATTGGTAAACACTTAACGCACATGTGAGTGTGATATTCTTCTTTGCTTATCTGCTTACTTGTGTGCTGTAATTTTTCTTTTCTAACTTCAACGAAGATCTACATCGGTAGGTCCAGAGCGCAGCGACTTTCCGAACACACTGTATATTAACAAGACATATTAGAAGGATTTTTAATATATGAAATATAAGAAAATATATTTTTAAAATAAAATTAAATATATTAAAATGGTTTAACTTCATTTTATAATGTATGTAATTACAATGGTGATTATACCGACTAGTTTTATTTACTCTGCACAGTAATTGAGGGTTTAGGCAAGAGTAGTCTGACTGTTACAGTTGCAGCAGCCGGCCAGCTGCCTCCTCGTCTGGTCGAGTCACGACGTCGAGAAATCTCCGTTCCTTACTATACGTGCCGATGACGAGGTATCAGATTGACGTGGGACAAGTACCGAGGGTCCACCACACAGATTAAGCGGGTTTCTCCAATTTTCCCTGTCCCTTCCTCTGCTATTACAGTGCAGTAGCTTTGTTGAAGAAGAGTTCTCTCAGATCACACCGTATTAATCGTCATTGATGACCTGCAGAATGGGGGTTGCTGGAATCTGCAGCGGCACAATCGTGGCCTGGATTGGTGAAATGCCCAATTTCAGCTCACTATTTTTTTATAATGGTTTGTATAGGGTGGAATCAACTAGACGCTGCTCTCTCCTTCTCGCTGTCAGCAGAACCTCAACTCTTGCTGGACTCGGCCTTTCACGTCGTATCGCGGCATTTTTATAATCATTCCTTTAGTCATTCCTTTCCCCGCAAACAGCGCCTCCCTTTCCCCCCTTCAACCAGCCCGCAGACTCCACCCCAGCCACACTGGACGGATCGTTTACGACTATCACGCTCGATCCATCCGCGGATGTGGGGTTGGGGGGGGGGGGGGGAAACACCTTCGCGTCACCCTCACAGCGTCATAAAAATTTATCGGCAGAGTTTTTATTTTGTGTACAAAGCGAAACACTCACATGATGAATACAATATCATGTATGTGTGAAAACCCAATTGAGCGTGACTCACCCCAATAATATAAAGTATATAATAAATAAACAGAGAGAAATAAAAAAAAACAATGTACAAAATGTGAGACGATAGCCAAAAAAAAGTATTAATAATACACTCAGTGAATGAAAATAAAATAACTGTACCACTACCCCAAAAACGGTTCTGGTGGAAATTCTCTGGTCTCTCCCAGACTGTTTGAATGTTCCCATTGGAACAGTCGGCCAGCAGCCTCCTAAACACGTCGAGGCACGGAGAATGGAATGCTGCGTCCCCACAGAGAGCCCTCTGCAGCCATCGGAAGGACGTGGGACAAGTACACAAGAGCACGACCTACTTGATACAGGGGTTTTTATCTGCGCCTCTTTTAGGCAAATTGCTGGGTAGGATCCTTAAACTATAGCCCGGGGGTTCTCTAGTTAACCCTTGGCTACCTTGCTCTACCATTCCGCATCCCCCCTTTCACTCTCTTTTCTATGCTATTTGAGGGGAGTTGCCACGATGTAGATTACCCTCATGTAGTCTGTTACTCTTAAAAATCATTCCTATTTAAACTTCAGTCAACAGTAGTCCTTTTCCTTCAATTTATCTTCTGCTTCTTCTAATAAATAAAATAGACTGTCTGTGTGTATGTTCAGTATACAAATATGCAACCGTGAACTTGACCCAATTTCGTACACTTGTTCTTTTCTATCCGGAAACAAACACTGTGGGGCAAGACTCGTCTACCACCCTCAGGGACGGAAGTGGAATTTTTCAAACATCCTAAAACGGCCGATATTTTTCGTCAGATAAACATTTTTCGGGGTCAAAGTGATTGTTTGTGTTTCTCCCGATGATGTTTGTGTGTAATTTCAACCCTTTTTGCAACCCCTAGGGGTGGGAGTGGAGGGGCGTTACAAGAAAATATCGCGACAACAACCAATAGTGGAGTCAAATCCAGGAGTTATGGATGTCACTGAGTTTAATTATAACATTCAACTTGTCGTTTAACAACCCAGGGGCGGGGGTGAACGGGGAGTGCAAAATATCAAACATGTTAAGTCGGTATTTACGTCCAATAATTTTTTTTCTCGAGTCAATGAGATCGTGTGTGTGATTCTCCCGATGATGTTTGTGTGTAATTTGTACCCCTTTCGGCATCCTTTATGGAGGTGGCGTTACATAAAAGTAAGGAGACAACAAACGAGATTGGAGTCGAATCCCGGGTTATATATGTCGCTGTCTTTAATTATGACAATCGTGGCAACGCCGGGCAGTACGATAGTTTGAAACAGAGACAAGTGGATCGCTTTTCGAGGTTATGAGATACGGCTATTATTGCACTGTTATTTTATTTGTGTTCTACCAGCCAACAAGAGCGCGCCACACATTCTCTGTCGGTAACTATATTTCTAGGTTCATCGTGTGTGTGTGTATGTGTGAGTTAGCAAAAAGGCTGAGAGACCGCACAAAGGCCACGTCCTCGTTAGCGTGTCCGGCGAATCCGCTAATTGACGTTACTTTTAATGACCCGCGGACTTTTGCAAACGTGTAATTACGAATGATGATGAACAATTTCTGTATTCATAAAGAAACCTCACATAGTCATGATTGTGGCCTTCATAAGTACCACACACACACACACACACGGAAGGATTGTGATCCCTCATTTATTAATACGGAACGGTTCCAGAGAGCTCGGGCGGAGGCTACCTTTGGGGATGCCTTCACATCTCTCTGGTTTTTAAACTAAGGTTCCCACAAGCCGAGGCACCTCGGCCTGTTCCGTGTAAGTTCCGTGGTCACAGACCTTGGGCATATGGTGAGAGTTGTTCGCTATTCCCATTGGAATAGTCGACCAGCTGTCTCCTAAACGGGTCGAGGCACGGAGAAGGGAATGCTGCGTTCCCACAGCAAACTCCTCTCCCGCTATCGGAAGGGCGTGGGACAAGTACCCAATGCCCGACCTACCCGATGCAGGTTTTTCTAGGTTTTCCCTGCATTTCTTTAGGCGAATGCCGGGTAGGATCCTTAAACTATAGTCCGGGGGCCCCTAGTTAACCCTTGGCTACATTCCTCCACCCTTCCGCATCTCCCCTTTCAAATCCCTTCCTGTGCTATTAAAGGGGAGTTGCCCAACGTGGATTACCCTCATGTAGCCTTTGCCCCCCCCCCCCCAAAAAAAGTGTCCAAAGGATCTGGATTTTTCCCTCTTTCCAGTGCGCTCTAACCTTGCTTTTTGGAGAAGGAAGCTGTAAAAATTTTCTTCCTTGACTCTCACTTGAATTCTTCAGTTCTGATGACAGCAGAAGGTTCCCGTGCCGATTGTAGCTGTAATTAACGTTAAAAATGAGACTACTTGTCCCTCCGGACGTTATTATATTCTCCATCGACGGATAGAACGTTCATTAGAATGACGCGAGCCTCTCTGGATGGGAGAGCAGGCACAAGAAGCAGCAGCAGCAGCGGCGGCGGCTCTTGAAACGCGAGAGTCGGTTTCGGATGCTGCGGGAGTTAATCTGATTGCCTCGAATGTAAGACAACCTCACGCCTGAATTTTCGTTCGCCGATGCTAACTTGTTATTTCTTGACATATCTTCTAATTAACCGCCGTGCCTCCAAACTCCGTCGTCTGTAACTCGCGAGGGAGCGAACCTTGTTATTAGACGAGCTTCGCAGGAGCTTCGAAACAAAGACAACATGTTACATTTTAAATCTACTTTACATGACAAAAAATAATTATACTAAAAGTCAACGACAAACGTCAGGAATTTAATACTAGAAGGAGAAACGTCTTATTAAAACCAATATAAACCACTTACAAAAAGCTTATTTTATCTTAGTAAAGTCCCAGAGTACGTAAGAAGCAGTAATTATTTTTTTACTTATACTGTCTTCCCAGTTCCAACACTGACTTCAATTAATTATGTGTATCTTCTAATAAATAAAACAGTGTGTTTGTATGTATGGATGTATCCATGTATCTTCCACATACAAATCTACACTCGCAGAACAAATTTCGTACACGTGTTCTTTGCTCATGATCAGGAAACAAACACTGTCGGGGTGAGACACGTCAACCAGACTCCACCAGCAGCAGGGGTGAACGAGGGAGGAACGTTTCAAACGAGCAAAGACTACCGATATTTGCGTCAAATTAATTTTTTTCCCGGCGGGTCAATATGATTGATAGTGCTTCTTATCTGTGTATAATTTCAACCCCCCGAACAGCATGGGACGGGAGCACCGTTAGGGGTGGTGGTGGTGGATTGGCTTTACAAGAAAATAACCGCGAATACTGTGGAAATTAAAGTCAAATCCATGGTTATAGGTGTCGCTGAGTTTAATTGTGACATTCAACTTTCCGTTTAACCCCAAGGGGCGGCGGTGGACAGGCTTAGAAAATTTTCCAAGATGTTAATCGGCTGATATTTGCGTCGAATAAATATTTGTCGGGGTCAATTATATTCATAATATTCCCTTAAATGTTCTCTGTGTATAATTTCAAGCCCTATCAGCAAATCCTTTCCTATGTTATTAAAGGGGAGTTGCCACCTTGTGGATTACCCTCATGTAGCCTGTTACCAAAAAAAACAATAGGTAGCACAATATAACCTCTCTTCGCATATTATAATTAAATATCGTCCCACTTTGTATTATGGCAACAAACTAAACAGTGTCCAGTGGTTACATGAATATTTTTTTCACTATTATAAACTGACTGTCATAGTAAATACGCTGAATCCACGTGGCGTAAATTCATTAAGGTAATCTGCTTCTCCTCAAAGTCCCTGGAGGTGACAGTGCAATGGCGCTCTACTAGTTAGTTGGAGGGTTATTTGCATGTTGGGCAAGGCCACGCGTTCCTGCTGCAACTCCGGGGATAATTCTCCCGCACAACTTTAGGAACCTTGAGCACGACCAGTTGAACACTACGGCACTGGTCCGCTACGATTCCTCAATACTGTCAGTCGTGTACAATGAAGAGAACTGTCACTACGTAAATGTTAAAAAATTAAGTGTAAACCTGAGAAGTGCTTTACTTTAAGAAAAAGCGACGAGTGATCCTTAGACAGTTTATATAAGACAATATACTATTAAAATAACACATGACTATTAACAATCCTCACATAGGGTGCTGGGACTGTAGGGAAGAGCAGGCCAGTCTGTCGATCGACGTCTGAGCACTATGAGTCTACTGACTTGTGCAGTTGTGTCGCTCTATGCTCTTGTGTTTTTTTAATGGTCTCAGGACATGAAGAAAGGAACGAGGCTTCCAGAACCGTTGTGTGGTATTTATATCGTCACTTGTTTTGTCAATATTTCTTATTATTAACAGGGGTTCTTTCCCCTAATAGATACTGATATACGTAACGGAGAGTTGATCTCGTGTTTAAAAACGGGTAGTAATGTTTCTCTGCAACGTTTCAGTGCCTGGCACTGTCACTGTCACCGTCATCAAGTGTTCAAATCCGGTTTTGTGGGTTTACATATATATATATATATATATATATATATATATATATATGTATATATGTATATATGTATATATATATATATATATATATATATATTTTAGTGAATAACATCGGTAAGTGGCCGCCCTTTGTCCGCGGGCCTGAGAAGGAATAAATTAAACGGCCACGTGCGTCCGAGAGGCCCCAAGAAGCCGAGCGTACGCGTCCCTTTTTTTTCGTCGTTTGGGGGGGGGGGTCGGAGTAAGAATATATACTCCGAACCCGGGTGAAAGTAGACAGACGCAGGCAGACCGACAGAGAGAGGACGGAAAGTGTAGTGAGAGAGGCGAGAGGGTGGAAAATTTGGCGAGCGGGAAGCAACAAAGGTTTTGCAGAGACGTCCATCGCGGGGAGGCCGAAGAAGGAGATCGTGTGCTGCTTGATACAAGACCAGTGATCCACTTCCAGTCCACAGACGTCACAAGTTAAAGTAAGGGTCACCATTTCTGTAAAGTGCCTTCAGAAGTTAAAGATTTTTACACAGTACTAAGCACTGTTCATGAATAGCTACGGAGCCGCCCACATTACCTTGTAGAAAAGGAGGATTTTATAACCAAGCCGGAGCTAATGATAATTTTTTTTGCAGACTATATGTAGAGCTGCTGGCGCACAATAAATTTTCTTTAAGAATTTTTATAAATATGTAATAAAGTTTTTTTATATATAGTAATAAAGTCTAATCATTGCAATATATATATATATATATATATCATACCTGGGCCAATTTTACGTAGGATCCCAGTCTACGCGTAGCTGGAAGACCTCGCTCTAACTTCGATACTCTTAATCTTTGTAAGATGACAATTATTCTGCATAGTTCTGAGGATAATATTTTCTAGTATTATGTTCGTGGTCGTTAGTAACAAATAATTTTCCATTAAATTTTACTAATTAATGAATAGAAATGATAGCCAATACAGACAAAAAAGAAGGTAATGTAAATACCACACATCGTTTCTGGGATCCTTGTCCCTTTCGTCAGGTGCTAAGAGGAGCCTAGAGCGACAGATTGGGCGCGTTAACCCCACTCCCCTCCCCCAAGAAATTTTTATCAAAAATATTTTTTTTGCATTCCTCCCCTCCCCTAAAAAATTCACCGATTTCCATAGTATTTTTTACTTGCATTTAAAGTTAATATTTAACATTATTGGGAAAAATTAAGGTTACAGTTACAGAGATATTGACACAATTGAGGATGTCTGACAATTTCAGATTCGGATTGTAAATAATATGACTAAAATGATAATTCAACTAAATTAAGATAATATTAATTAAGTTTCTGTTATGAAAACAACATCATAAAATAATTTACTAATGTAAATAACAGAAAAAACCGAAATTAATAATAATATTACCTACAGTAAAACGAAATAGAACGACCAATATAACAAACCGTTGAAAATTAAAAACAGCAAAGGAAACGTTTCCTCCGACAATTTGCGGCGGGGATGGGGGGGAGGGAGGAGGACTGGGGGGCACTGACGTCCTAGTGAGTTGATATAGAAGTAGGTAAACACTTGATTGAGTCTACTGTTCATTAGGAGGCTTGCTGGCCGACTGTTACAATGGGAGCAGCGGACAACTCTTATCGTGTGCCCCAAGGTCTGCTACCCCGGGACGTACACACCTCTTAAAAACAGGCCGAGTGGCCTCCGTTTGTGTGGGGGGAACCTTAGGTCGAAAACAGGAGAGAGGAGAAGGCAACCCCCCAGAGAGAGATGGGGGGGAGGGAGAGAGGGGGGAGGGAGAGGGAGAGAGAGAGGGAGACAGAAGGAGACAGAGGGAGAGAGAGCGAGAGAGAGGGAGAGAGGGGGAAACAGAGGGAGAGAGAGGGAGAGAGGGGGAAACAGAGGGAGAGAGAGGGAGAGAGGGAGGGAGAGAGGGAGAGAGAGGGAGGGAGGGAGGGAGGGAGAGGAGGAGACAGAGGAAGGGAGAGGGAGAGAGAGGGAGAGGGAGGGAGAGGGAGAGAGAGGGAGAGGGAGAGAGAGAGAGAAAACAGTTCTCAGAGGCTGATTCTCCGCCAGAACGGGGTAAATATAGGCTACTTATGAATTTTTTTCCTCCCTTTTTTGGGAAATAAATAGGAGAAAGACTAGTCGAGGTGACAAACGGTGCACCATTTACAACTTTCATGCCCATCGGTTTCCGTTTTCAATGTTAGCAGCCCTTCGACGTTAGTTAAATCTGCCTTTAACAGCTCGCAGCGTCGCTTTCGGCGGGGCCCCAACTTTGAGATGTACGATAACTAAGTTAATCAACTCCAACCTCGTGCGCTGGGGACTTTACGAGTACAGTTCCCCCAACACTTCTCTTTTCCGAAACTAACGTGTCGCCATGTTTTATTCAGTGTGTCACTCAATATGTTAAAATGCAGCAGCAGCTGTGTGTGTGTGTGTGGAGACGGAATATTGACAACATTATTACGGTGTGACGTTCAGAAGGTTCAAAGGGCAGAAACTTCCTGTTCTGTTACTGAGACTGTTAACCCCTCTACACTTCCACGACTGTACTGGTACTGCAAAGATCTTCCAAAATCTTATTTGTAATACGTGAAAAACAGAAAGAATCAAGCCCAGCTATTAAAGTTATTAAAATCAATTAACACATTAGGAATCATATTCTATCCTCGCCGATTTACCAGGCCCATGCGAGCTTCCTCTGTCCATGCAGCGGACCAGCCCACAGTCAGTTTACTAAATCACGTCCTTCCCGACAGAATTTCAGTACATTAATTGCATGTAAATGAATTAATTCATTTATTTCGATTAGAGCTAATTGACGGTGGTCCTAGGGTTCGACTTCCGACTCTGTCAATATTTTTCTATCCTATCCTCTTAATATTTGTACTTATTTATTTATTTTTATTCTTTTTTCACGCCTGACTTGACGCACAAGTACACAAGGGGTTGACATCAGTGAAAATACTGAATTATTCGTCGTGTTTTTTTTCTCGCTTTCCATACCGTGCGTATGAATACTAAGTCAAAAGTAATAATACTAACATGTTGCAATAAAATGTCACATTCACTACGTACATATTTTCTCTCTCCAACGTCGTTTCCACATATTTTTAAAGTATTTTAATTATTTTTTTAGGGCAACAGGCTACATGAGGGTGATCCACATTGGGCAACTTTTATTTTTAAACTGTAAAGATATGATACAACCACGTTACTACTACAGCGATAATATATTTTCTCGCTGCCGCGTGGTGTAACATCTGCGACGCGTCGTCTCAACTGTTGCCAACATGATTGTAACTCCGCTACACATCTCGCTGATATCCTTCAGGTTTATTCTATTATATTCAAAGACACTGAACCGCGCGCGCGCGCCCGCCCGCCTGTCACTTGTCGCCCCGCGCATGCGCAAAGCAGCCTGGCGATTGGATGCGTTTAATTAATACCCTCGCCTCACCTCGCATCGCCCGCTGTTTGCCCCCCACCCTCCGCCCATTCCAAGAGTAATTAATTACCGACGTTAATTGTAATCGGTACATTGAACTATTTGCGTGACAATTATAACTCATCAAGCAAAGCTGCCGTCGTCGCCCCGCAGCAACGCGCTCAATTGTGCGCCAGAAATCCTGAAATCTCTCGCGAACAATGGCTGCTTTATCTTTGCACGGAAGCCACGCGTAAACCAAAAACTATATATATATATATACATATATATGAGAGGAAAATAATGTCAGCGATGCAAATTTCATTGAAAATAAAACATATTTCCATTGTCCCATGACAAGCCCGGATAAAAATGTGACAAAGACTAGAAGACACCCTTCAATAAATGCCAGACAATCGAACGGACAATTTTTATGAGGCATATAAAAAAAATTATTCCCCGTAGAAATAGAAGTATTAAATATTTTAAAGGTTATATTTTTACGCCTGCTAATGAACAACAAAGTACCGAAACGTTGTTTTGATTCGCTGAAATAAATATTGTCTGTAAATAGTCAGAAAACTGCATTATCTACATATACTTTTAACGTTGCCTTTACCGTGTTGGTCACCTCCAGCGGGAAGGAATTAATAAATTCGTTGGTGGCCCCACCCCCCTTAAAGTCGCTTACCCATTATATTTGTAACGTTGGCAACGAATATAATTCCTGATGTTCCTTTTTTTAGAATGATTTTTATTATTATGATTACTGTAGGACCGCTGCTTGTGGAATCCTCGACCATCACGAAGGTCGTTGTAATTCTCTGTGCGAGGAACGAGTGGGTGGTTATCGATTTCATCCCTGCACCCTCTTGTGTTTCACTTCTTCCGAAGCCCTACCACCGGCTCAAATGTTTCCAGGCAACGGGAAATGATGCTAAATGTTTCTTTCTCCCCTTTGCTTCCAATATGTTTTTATTTCCCGCGCGGAAGAGACGCAGCAGTGTTCCCTCCCAAAGACTCTGCACTTCATTTATAGTCTGCTACTCGACTTCGTATTTATTTACATTGATGCGGGGAAAATGCGCGTTTAAGGGATGATGTTTGGACAAACTGTCTCAAGCTCTCAATCACAGGACCATTTCGCAAAAGGCGAACCGTTTTCTACTGTTAAAATTATGTACATTTCTTGTATTTCCCGTTCATTTCGCCGGTAGTCGCTTTCTCTTAAACATCCCAACAACATTCCTTTAATGCCTTTCTTTTGTTTGTCGGAGGACCTTCCTCTGAAGCGCACGTATATTATTATTATTCATGCTGCAAGCGAGGGCAATTCTCTCGCAGGCAGAACCTTCCCAGAGAGCCCTGGAGGAGGCCCCTAGTTAACCCTTGTCTACCTTTCTCTACCCTTCCGCATCCCCCCTTTCAAATCCCTTCCTATGCTATTAAAGGGGAGTTGCCACCTTGTGGATTACACATGTGTAGCCTGTTATCCTATATATATATATATATATATATATATATTGTAATGATTAGCCTTTTTGTTACTAAATATTAAAAAAAAACTTTATTACATGAAAATACGAAAATACATTAAAAAATATTATTGTGCGCCAGCAGATATACATTGGTCTGCAAAAAATTAACATTAGCTCCGGCTTGGTTATAAAATCCTCCTTCTCTACAAGGTAATGTGGGCGGCTCGGTAGCTATTCATGAACAGAGCCTATTTCCGCACTGTGTAAAAAAATTTCAACTTTTGAAGGCACTTTACAGAAATGGTGATCCTTACTTTAACTTGTGGCGTCAGCCGACTTGCAGTGGGTCACTGGTCTTGTAGTAAGCAGCACATTTTCTTCGGCCTCCCCGCGATGGACGTCTCTCCAAAACCTTTGTTGCTTCCAGGTCGCCTGGATTTTCCACCCTCTCACCTCTCTCACTCCACTTTCCGTCCTCTATCTCTCGGTCTGCCTGCGTTTGTCCACTTTCACCCGGGTTCGGAGTATTTATTCGTACTCCGCCCACCCAAACGATGCAAAAAAAAGGGATCTGTACCCGCGATTTATTTTGGCCTCTCGGGCAGGCACACGTAATACTTATTAAACAGGATATTAACTGTTTTTAATATTGTTAGCGGTACGGGTGCTTAAAGACGACAATCATTCTTTGTTAACAATTGAGACTGTAGACCGCGCGCCTAGAGGAACTCAGTCTGCGGCAAGACGCGAAAGGAAAAAGTATGCGTCGAGAACTGGGACATGGCAGTTCAGTCCACATAGAGAAATAAACATAGTAAAAGTCTGCGGATCCAGAATTATGAATAGGACTATCCCGGAAGTCCAACGGCGAGATATAATAGTTTACATACAACGCAAATAAACAGTTTTGACGGAGAGACTCGTAAAATCGCAGTTTAGAAGCAGAAGTTTTTCTTCACAAATTAAACTAATCTTCGCATAGAGAGACTTTGAGGAGATCTACGTCCGAGGACTGGCTGAGGGTGAGATGATCCAGGTTCCAGGATAGCAGAGATCCAGAGCAACTACAGTGTGTAGAATCAGTGTATAATGGCCTGTTTAGTGTGTGTTGACTTCAAGCTGCAAGAGTCTGAACTGGTACCAGTAGCACAGTCGTGAGTACACAACAATTATTAATGACTGTAAACGATAATTAAAGGGTAGAGTCAGATTTCGTTCGCCGTTTTTCTTTTCATTCGTTTTCTTTTACTTTATGTATTTAATATTGTATTCCGTTAACTTCAATGAGTTCGGATTGTTAATGTTTTAGTCCATTGTATTTGTTCTTCCTATCAAACCCAGTGGTGACCCTGAGATGATGAGAAATTCAACGTCGTTGATTGTAAAAATATAAAGCTGCATTTTCATAGAACGCCACGAATTAATAAAATAAAATTTGAAATATTTGTTTGTTAAATTGACGGAATTCGGCAGGGCTTATCATGTGTAATTATCAACAATAAATTTTTAAATACATAATAATTTTGTTAATTATTCCTATTAATTAAGACCACCTTGTTAATCATTACATAAATGGCTTCCACAACGTGGGGCAAATTAATTTATTTAAATCTACCTTTTAATCATTAAAATATATATATATATATATATGTGTGGGGGGGGGCAAAAACTGCGTTCAAGTGTGAGAGCGTCCGTATTGTTTGTTTTCACGTGTTTGACTCCATAACCGTGTAAGCACCAGAGCGACGGTATTTCGTCGCGGCGTTGACGCTGACAGTGTCAATGAGCTCGTGCACTCGCGTCATATTGGCAATCCAGATCAAATATTTACCCAGCAGCGAGAGCTCTTGCCACAAACGCGCTTGTTGGTGGTGCGGGCCGCGCTCCGCAGGCAAGCATACATAAAGGCGCCCCCCAGCCGACTCCGCCATTTGCAATTCTAAGCGACAGCGTGGCTTCTTGATGTCGAGCAATGTTGTTCCTGTCCCGGCGACGGAATCGGTTTTTTTTTTTCAAAATTCAGCAACTTCGGGACGTGTCGGCGTCGTGAGTGTTCCTCCTTACTGTCTGCACAGGAACGTTTCCCAGGGCCTTTTGTACTGAACCAAATGTTGCCTCTGTAATGAGGTGTGCAAGTAATCAACGCAATAAATAAGACAGCCAAATACAGACAAAGTAAGTGATGACATGAATACCACAAAAACGTTTCTGGGATCCTTGTACCATTCTTCAGGTGCTAATAAGTGCCTTTTTATCTCAGGGTCATTACTGGGTTTGACAGTGAGAACAATCCAATTTAATAAACTAACATTAACAATTCAAACTCACTGAAGCTAACTTAACACAATATGAAAATAAACGAAATTAAAAGAAAACCGAACGAAATCTGACTTCTACCTTTAATCCTCGTTTACACATTTTAAAACAATTGTTTTGTACTCACGAATGTCTTTCTGGTACAAGATCTGATTCTTGGAGCTTGAGAACAACACTTACTAAAAAGGCCATTATTCACTGATTCTACACATTAAATTTTTAATACACACGGTCGATGTTCTCGTTCTCTGCCACCTGGAACTTTGGATCAGCCGCCCCTCAGTCAGCCCTCAGACATACTAGGTCTCCTTGGTGCCTCTATGCGGAATTTAGTTCAGTCTGTGTCAAGCAAAACCTTTTCTTCCAACTTTGCGATTGTTATTTGAGTCTCTCCGTCAAAACTGTTTACTCGCGTTTTATGTGAACTAATAGATCTCGCAGTTGGACTTCTTGGACCGCGCTATTCATACTTCTAGATCAGCATTCTCGCTCTCTGTTTTTTTTTGAAGTAAGGTTCCCATATGCCAAGGCATCTCGGCCTGTTTAGAGAGGTGTATGTTCCGGGGTCGCAGACCTTTGGCATACGGTAAGAGTTGTCCGCTATTCCTATTGGAATAGTCAGCCAGCTGCCTCCTAAACTGGCCAAGGCATGGCGAGGGGACAGCTGCGTCCCCACAGCAAACTCCTCTCCCGCTATCGGAATGGCGTGTGACAAGTACCCAATGCCCGACCTACCTGATGCAGGTTTTCCTAGGGTTTTCCCTGCATTTCTTTAGGCGAATGCCGGGTAGGATCCTTAAACCATAGCCCGGGGGCCCTAGTTAACCCTTGGCTACCTTCCTCCACCCTTCCGCATCCCCCCTTTCAAATCCCTTTCCTATGCTATAAGAGGGGAGTTGCCCAATGTGGATCACCCTATACGTAGCCTTTCTACACCCCCCAAAAAAAACATCGTCGCTCTCCTATAACCTTTGCTGGACTGCCCTTCCGTACGAGCGCGCGGTTTTTCAACTATTATCGCCGACAAAGGGCCGTGATTGTTGCTTTCAAGACTCGAGCCACTAACAATCCAATTATATTAAAACAATTAATGACCTCTTTAATTTGTATTACAATATATATACAGTGCAATGTATACATAAGGGTTAATGTTAATTATCTGGCTAACATTATTATTAAAGTTTAATATAGATGTTGGTAGTATCGCGTTGTTTGGACGAGCATCAATCCACGGACGAGACAGCTGATTAGTCCACGTGCCTGTTCGTGGCACGTTACAGAGTCTTTGATTGGCCGATTGTGTAGCGGACCTCGCGTACGGCGGATGGACAGTCAGCAGCACAGGCAACCGAAAAACTATAATTCCTTGTTCTTGATAACAGTGACCTTTCCTGTTTGCATGGACGTTCCCGACAAGTAGGTGGTGCTCCCGAAGGTCTGTGGGCGAACTTGAGCGAAATTCCTGTCCCTCGTACAAAAGCAATTGTGAAAGTTTGGTAACTCTGTAACACGGTCACCGAAACTCCGCTGAAAGCATGGTTGGGGACAAGAGGAAGGGAGACAGTAAATTTAATGTCCTCTTTGTGCGCCACCAGACTCTCTCTCTCTCTCTCTCTCTCTCTCTCTCTCTCTCTCTGTCTCTCTCTCTCTCTACAGCGATACAACTTTATCAAAGGCCGCTAATTGGACACCAGCGCAGCAAATGAGACCTCGTGTCGTGACGACAAAGGTATCTGAAACAATCTATTTGTTCGGGTGGGGTGGGGGAGGGGGGCGGAATCGATGAGTTTCCTGTACAATTTTCGTTCTCGTTATAATCATTGTATTTATAACTGCCCCTGTGGCGGATTTTAACTTGGTGGGAGACTCCGTGTGATGGCGGCACCACACACGGGTAGAAATTAAATAAGCGTGATACAACTGGATGCGATTAATAAACGAGACTTTTTTTAAAGTAAAATAATATTTTATTTATTATTTTTTCAATGTTTGATGCGCACTGGTCGAACGCTCAGAACGAACTGAACTTGTATTGTTTAACTGAATAAGACAAAAGCCTTATCTCGTAAAAACTATAGAAGTTCATAAAGATTCTGAGCATGGAGCAGTGTTTTATCCTTTGACTTTCCGCGGCGACGATTTGCTCTCTGCGGCCCAATCTCTTCTTCTTCCTCTCCGTTACAGCTGGGGGGGATGAGGAGTCAGCGATGCTTGTAGGTGGATCGCTACAGCTGGGGGATGAGGTGTAAAGAATTATTTTTGTGGGCTGGGTTTTTACGTTAAATCAAAAAAAAAATATTTGACCCTTAAAGAAACTTTATATAAGTTTATTTCAGTTAAGCATGAACAACTCTTATCTCATGCACCTGTGGTTTTTACGTAGAAGAGATCTGCTGCCCGTAGCAAATACGTGCTGCTATTCTGTGTTGTGTTGCCTGCTGTAGCTCTCGTACCGACGTCTCCGTATCTCACAGCCGGCAGAACGGGTTAAGTGCAGTGATTACTTTAGTCAGGACCACTGCAAGGCGTCGACTCAGGGGTTGACCACTGGCTAAGGCGTCGATGAACTCTTCACTAACAAACTGTGACCCCTTTCTGACTCGGACTATATCAGAGACAACACCTTGGAAAAGTTTACAGCAGAACGCATGAGATTTGTAGATCGGTGACACTTAAAACGTAACGCAATACGGAGCCTCTCATAATCACATCCACCAGCTGCGGTGAGCGCAGAACAACTGCCTCCCAGTTTCAGAAGCTTATCTTATTATAGCCTCCCATTCTTTTACTTTTTTTTCATTATTCGAAAACTTGGTCGAAATGTCAGTTGCACTGATTCTTCCATTGTCACAAGAGTTACAGCACGCAGCTGCAGTTCCGTAGTCAACATTGGCCAACTATTCTGTCATGTTGAGGCCAACAATCGAGACAGGACACGAAAATTACTTGGATGGAAATATTTATCTCCTCCACCCCCACGCACCCCCACGATTTCGAATTCTCCAAACCACAGCAAACAACACTTCCGAGGACAAAGAATAACTAAACCAAAATACACGCGTTACAGAGGTGTCAGCGATGCTAGTAGGTGGATCGCTGATGCTTTCAGAGAAGTTCGTCGGCAGGTAGACGATCGCGTGAAGCTCGGTGGAGTCTGACTCCACACCCCGCCCCCCCCCCCCAAAAAAATGGACAGATTTAATCCGATTTAAAAAAAATTGTATTAGTTCACTTACCTGTCTTATTATTTCGCTTTCTTAAGAGATGTTAATGTCACAATTTAATCATTCTCCTGAATAAACAACCGTTGTTAGTTTTTTTTTAAAAAAGGTACAACGTTTCTCATCGAAATTCGACTTTTCCTCAGAGAACTGGACCGTTGACGGGCAATTAGATACGTGCCAACCACTTCTGTGACTCGGTTGTTAGTGACGCCACAAAGGAGGAAATAAATAATATGTAACGTACTCGATAAACAGTTCTCGGTATTCACACGGCCCCTCTGTATTTAAACGCAACATTTCGACGACTGAAAGCTCTGTCGTCATCATCTTTTTTTTAGGTGTAGACGGGATATGTACAGGGTAATCCACATAGTGGCAACTCCCCTCTTATAGCATAGGAAAGGGGGGATGCGGAAGGATAGAGGAAGGTAGCCAAGGGTTAACTAGGGTCCCCGGGCTATGCTTTAAGGATCCTACCCCAGCAATTCACCTTAAAGTGATGCAGGGAAAACGCTAGAAAAACCTGCACCAGGTAGGTAATATTGAATATAAGTTGATATGATTAATAACGATACTTGTGAAGTGTAAAATATTTTTATTATTACTGCGGAATATTTCACAAACAGGAACAACGGTCTGTTGCGAGTAAACTGAACGAATGCTTGAGCTGAACTACGCTAACGTACATAAAGATTCTGAGCGTGACAAACTGTTTTATTCTTTGACTGCCGCGCCGATGAGTTGCTCTCTGCCAAAGAGACAGAGACACAGACCCTGCTAGCAATATATACATCATACACTTTAGGGGGCTTCGCAATAACATGAAACAAACGCGCCTGACGTGGAGATTTCTGATTGGTTCTCGCCCGGCCAGTGACGCTGCGGGCTATGACGTAAGCACCTGGACTCTCATTGGTCCCCGGGGAAAGCCTGTCACGTATTTGAGTTTTCTTTATAATGTCAGAAATTCGGGGAACTGTATAGGCTGTGTTTTAAAGGAAATAGAAATTGAAGTAGCGAAGTAACGTAACATGGTTGGTGAGATGAGGATATATTTGATTTTATTATATTTAAAAATTAAACATGACAAATATGGGGGAAAAATAAAGAACGAAGACCAAACCGTACCATCTGGGGGGAGGGGGGAGGAGAGAAATATATTCCAATATGAAGCACTGATATCTTCACCTTGGTTCCTGAGCGTATTGGAATTTCTCCATTTTCTGCAACAGTGAAGCAGCTTTTCCCTGCGCGCGAAAACTGAGTGGGAAATAACATTCTCTCACATTGGTCGAAGGGAAAAGAAACTGGCGAAATGAGAGGAACTCGGCGTTGCGTTATTTGGAACTGGAACATATTACTCCGCCGTCTGCGAGGAGGATTTCAGGGGATCAAAACAACATATGGCGCAGTACTTGTGACGTCAACAAGCAGTTAGATTACTTCCTCAATACCACCCTATGAAAAAAAAAAATTTGCGGTCTTTCTCCTTATAAATAAATACAGGAATTAAACCTGATTTACATATACCACGTTAATTCAACGTTTATGCTGTTTTTCTATGCTTCAATCTATTTTTGAGCTATCCTTTGATGCTTGTTGCGGTGTTGTGTGGCAATAAATTTATAATTACTAATTATTCCATTAGTTAATAAAACGATTGATGACCTCGTGCAGACACTTTTCTTCCCATTTTTAATTGTGACGACGTTTCGAAACCTTTTAGAATCTTCTTCACGTTGGTGTGATTTTAGTAACTTGTTTCGTCTAGTTGTGGTAGTTGACTTTGTTAATTTGCCAAGCCTCTTTGTATAGTTAGTTTCTATACTGATTTAGACGCGTGCAGGAAAACTTTGTTACAGATATTCTTAAAAACACTAGAAATAGTCCTGTTGGGGGGTGAGAAACCCCCTAGCATAAATGCGGAGAGAATTATAATTGAAAAATGTGATAATTATGAGTTAAATCACTGCGCGCGCCAAGAGACCGTGACGTCACGCCAGAGAGAGAGAGAGACGTTACTACGCGACGAACAGAAGAAATAGTTCCTTTTTCCGTAACGAAATAAAGCAGAAATATTTTCATTGAATAAAAAGTGTTATTTTATCCAGCGATACTCCATCGAATGATAATAAAAAGCAATACTAAATACTTTACGATCCTTGCTGGGAAATGTAAGTTAATTTCCGTGCCCCCATATTAGTGACTCCAATATGGCGACTGTTTGTTTACATTGTGAATCTAGCTAAGAATTTAATCTTTGGTAATGTCTGAAGACTGAGGGACAATTATATCCTGCAGTAGTCAAGGAGTATATTTAAGAAGAAATCCGGAGGTATGTTTCTTGCGACTGATTCAATAAAATCCAATGTATTTTACAGCTGTTGAATTAATGCACTATTATCTGTGGAAAGTGTGTACGGAACTAGGAACAGTTAGATTCAGGTTAAATCACTTCTTCACTAAAGATTAATATAGCATTAAATACTTTTTTCGGGGTTTACATAAATAAGTACACGTGACAACGCCGGGAACCAAGGATAGTATAGAATAAAAAGATTGTATGTATGTATATTTGTATGTATGTATCTACGATAATTCATTGACTAAAGATTAATATAGAATTAAATACTTTTTTCGGGGTTTACATAAATAAGTCCACCAAGGATAGTATTACACACAAATGAAAGACATGGCATTACCCGAGCACTTCTGTGACGTCACTAATGACTTGATGATGCACTGCGATCTTGTTCCCAACCAGGTCTCATACGTCACACATATGCGTTAATATGTCTGCCCCTTATTTGTTGAATAAACCCCATTATAAAGTAAATAATTTTGAGACGCAGATATGTTTTCAGAAGCAGCTTAAAAGTATGTTCATGATATCCAGTAGTTGAGTGGGACCAGAAGAGAACTGGTAATATCCCTGGAAGGCAATGGCCGTCCGTAAATGGCGATACTGGAACTTGTGAAATGCGCGCTGTTTTTCTCTCAAGAAATATTTATTGCGTGAAAGAATTGCAAATGTTAGTCTCATAGCACAAATTACGACAGTAAAAATCGTCCCACAGCCCCCGGTCGCAGTTTCCAAGGTAAATACTCTAGATGACTGTTTCAAATTAAGAGAGAAAGTTGAAGAAGAAAAAAAGTTGTATTTAAATTATGCTGCAGGTCTGGATTTATTTTTTTTGGAAGGACCTGTGCAGTCCTTGGGAGGAGAAAAATAAGGCAGTTGACAGATGTCAGGTTACTTGTAACATTCTTAATATGGATTTTAAATTTTTTAAAGAAACCTTGTTTTGTTCATTTTTTAATTAACCCTCCCACGTTAATATTTAATCAAGTATTTATTTGATTAGAGTAATAATATTTAAGGGTCGATTACGTAATTTAGCGTTGGGAGGGGGGAGGGCTTTAATAGCCATCAGCGGTCGCAATTAACGGCAGCGGCCGCGGCGCGTCTAAATTGGCTGTGACGCAGCGTCTACGTCACGAGCAGGCAGCCATCGACGGCGGGGGACAATGAGCAGACACTTGTTGCAGCTGGCATTGTTCCCGCACGTCGCAATCAAACATCCTCTCCCCCGCAACCTTTGTTCGTCTTTAACAAACAAAGAAGGCTTCATTCCTGTCGACTGCACCAGCCCCCCCTTCACTACCCTCTGCGACCAGCAGTTGGAGGGGGAATATTTATTACGTGTGTAATGTTAAAAATTTCCGCTGCCACCATTTAATAATCGAATATCTCCAGGTCTCGCTACCACGAGATATTTAAGAAGAAATTGAAACTTGGGGTCCGGAGTCCGCGCCAAGTCGCCCTCTGTAATAGCTTTTAAAGAACTTAGAGACATAACCTGAGGATTTACTCCAATAAAATAACAAAGAAGCTTTATTAACCTTAGTCTACAGCCTAGAGCTAAGACAATAACATGAACATAGAAGCCTGAGTGGCATAGGTACCACGTTGAGGTAATATGCAGAGACTTCCTCATATCAGAGAAACCCGGCCTTTTTATACAAGCGTTCAACAATGGCATTCAAAGATCTCCTGCTCTGTGTAGGAGGGTGGGGAGCTTCTTCACAGAGCCTCGTCATCAACACGTGCCCCTTACTCGGCAGGACACGTGGAGTCCTGCTTATCTATTATGCTGGCTCGGAAATTCTTGAATGCTTACAAAGACATGTTGTTTCTGATGCTTACTCAGACAGCGTGAGTGTCCACAAAGACATGTTGATTCTGATGCGTACTCATAAGTTCCTTAGTGCCCACAAAGGCAGACCTTTTATATATGATATATATATATATATATATATATATATATATATATATATATATATTACACGTGCGTGGGAAAATCTTCAATGAATGGATTGTAAATGACGTTGCACCGGTATGTTAAAACATTATACTGGCGTCTTCAGTTTCCTTACCTTCCTATTTTTCCATGAAATGTTAAACCTTCTGTTTACATCGCCTCAGTTCACCATAGAGTAAAATTTAACCACTTTAAATATTCTAATGTCCACGTCACTTCACTTTGCTCGTCGTCTACAACTCGCCATTTCAGGCACACCATTTTTATTTTATTTACTACTGATAAAAATGTCCACCCTCAACCCCAGATGGTCATAATGGGCGGCATATAGCAGAGACATATATAAAGTGGGGGGGAACTGTGTGACTGTGTCCAGTTTCTCTCTATTTGTTAGAGGTTAAGCAAAGATCATGATTAAAAAATAAAGGAAAATTGAAAACTTTTTAATAAAAATGGACCTAGAAAGAATAAAATCAGATTAATTCAATAAACGTATTTTTTTTCTGGAGGTTTCACGTCGTTACTTTGAATAAATTATGATTTTTTTAGCAGTTTCTCTTCGCTCCCGATGAATTTTCCTGCTTTAGTCATGAATGTTTTGACGTGTTTTTATTTTAACGTAATTTATTCCGCTGACTTTCACATTCATAATTCTTCTTCTTCTTTCATGGCGCTACAGTCCGTAGAGAACCTTGGCTTTTCCAACGAGTAACAGGATACATGAGGGTAATCCACATGGTGGCAACAACCCTTTAATAGCATAGGAAGGGATTTGAAAGGGGAGATGCGGAAGGGTGGAGGAAGGTAGCCAAGTGTTAACTAGGGCCCCCGGGCTATGTCTTAAGGATCCTACACGGCATTCGCCTAAAAGTAATGCAGGGAAAACCTGCATCAGGTAGGTCGGGCATTGTGTACTTGTCCCACGCCCTTCTGATAGCGGGTGAAGAGTTTTCTGTGGGGTCGCAGCATTCCTTTCTCCGTACCTCGACCAGTTTAGGAGGCAGCTGGCCGATTATTCCAATGGGAACAGAGAACAACTCTTACCGTATGCCCAAGGTCTGTGACCCCGGAACATACACCTCTGAGAACAGGCCGAGGTGCCTCGGCTTGTGGGAACCTTAGTTCAAAAACGGAGAGAGGAAAAGGCATCCCCAAAGGAAGCCCCTTCGTGTGTCTCCTACAAGGTGCTGCCTGTGACCTCCTCTAACTCATGTATTATATGTAACTTTAAATCATTTAAAATATATATTCTGACTGTTGGCTAGTGTCTATTAATTAGAATTAAATATGTCAGACAATTAATATTGTCAGATAATTGGTATTAATATTAATTCACCGTTAAAAATAAATAACTGTGTCTATATTTATTTTTGTCATGTCCCTGTAATTGGAAGCAGAGTTAAATTTGCTGGCGGATGGATACAGGTCCGTTAGGAAGAGAACAGTTTGACGACCCGCTAACAGGCAATTACTACGGTACAATGGCACGAGGCCTGGAAGCTTCCAACACGAATCGAACTGATCCAACTCGATACGTATTGAAACGGAAGCACTCTAAAGGACGATTCGACAGATTACGAATGAAAAAAAAAAATCAACGTATCTTTGTATTCCATACGCCAGGTCCATCTAAATGTCACCATGGTGATGTTGATAGCGCATGGAATCAGCCCTCGGGGGGGAAGCTGCGGAACAGCTGGGAATGGAATTGCGCTCATAGAATCCGTAATTACAGCTTAATTTAATTTGCCGTGACGTTGAGGTCACTCGATGAAGCCTCTGTAAAATGTTATGGTGACTCATCACAATTAAATATCATCCATTTTGAAACCAAGTAAGAAGAAATTTACACGAAACGTTGTTGCTTGAACAACGGACAAGGAAATTGCTGCAAATACAAGGTAGAATCACGGAATAAATAATAAAGTTTGGATTACCAGAGGTTGTAAGCTGAATTTTTTTACATTTCAGAATCAAGGAATAAATAATATAGTTTGAAATTACCAGCGATTGTAAGCTGAATTCTTTGCTTTTAATAAACACGGAATGAATAATATACTTTGTGGATTACCAGCGATTGAAAGCACAATTATTTACTTTTCAGAAGCACGGAATAAATAATAAGGTTTGGATTACCAGCGATTGAAAGCACAATTGTTTACTTTTCAGAAGCACGGAATAAATAATAAGGTTTGGATTACCAGCGATTGAAACCTGAGTTTTGTTTACTTTTCAGAATCACGGAATAAATAATATAGTTTGGATTACCAGAGATTGTAAGCAGAATTTTGATTACCTTTCAGAATCACGGAATAAATAATATAGTTTGGATTACCAGCGATTGAAAGCACAATTGTTTACTTTTCAGAAGCACGGAATAAATAATAAGGTTTGGATTACCAGCGATTGAAACCTGAGTTTTGTTTACTTTTCAAAATCACGGAATAAATAATATAGTTTGGATTACCAGAGGTTGTAAGCAGAATTTTGTTTACTTTTGAAAAACACGGAATAAATAATATAGTTTGTGGATTACCAGCGATTGTAAGCTGAATTTTGTTTACTTTTAATAATACGGAAAAATAATATAATTTTGCATTACCAGCGACTGTAAGCTGAATATTGTTTACATTTCAGAAGCACGGAATAAATAATATAGTTTGGATTACCAGAGGTTGTAAGCAGAATTTTGTTTACATTTCAGAATCAAGGAATAATTAATATAGATTTTGGATTACCAGCGATTGTAAGCAGAACTGTTTACTTTTCAGAAATTAAACGTATTCGTCGAATGAGATCCGGAAGCCGTGATTCTGCATAATAAAATTACGCAGACATCAATATCAATGTCAAACAGATATATTAATTAAATAAATGACTGAATGTTCCACCATGAATAACTTCTCCACATAATTAATTATCTATTCGGATTTTCTTAATGGCGGACCGTTCACTAAATTCAAGGCCACATCAGAACCGCATGAATATTATTATTTTTTATCGAGAATTTTTTTTCATCTGTATATAATGATTTTAAAAAATTATTTTTTACCTGAAAAAATTAAACATATTTTCCAATAAGTCATAGCAATTTATATACCAAATATGCACCTTAATGGCAGCATTACCCTTGGAATTAATACAAATAGAAAAAAAGGGGGAGAATACCAAACTTCAATATCTGCGCATATTAGGTTCCAAGAAATAATAATATTTAATGGGATAGAACAGAATTATGATTACAGTTTGAAACTGTTGCCATGTAAGCCATGACGCAACTGATTTAGAAAACACATGAGGGGAATTTTTGTATTAATAAGTTCTATATTCACCTCATTGAATCATGTTTTTCACTTTTCATATGCATTTCTAAAATTTCCTCTACCCTTCCGCATCCCCCCTTTCAAATCCCTACCTATGCTATAAGAGGGGAGTTGCCACCATATGGATTACCCTCTTGTAGCCTGTTACCCTAAAAAAAAGAGCTGTCAGCGAGGGCTATTCTCTCGCAGGCAGAACATTGTATGAGAGAGAAGGAGGAGACTACCGTTGGGGATACCGTCTCCTCTCTCTCCGTTTTTGATCTAAGGTTCCCACAAGCCGTGGCACCTCGGCCTGGGTGTGTGTGTGTGTTCCTGGGGGTCGCAGACCTTGGGCATACGGCAAGAGTTGATCACTGCTCCCATTGGAAACAGTCGGCCAGCTGCCTCCTAAACTGGTAGTGGCACGGAGAAGGGAATGCTGCGAGCCCACAGCGAACCCCCTTCTCTCGCCATCGGAAGTGCGTGGGACAATTACGAAATGCCCGACCTACCTGATGCAGGTTTTTCTAGGGATTTCCCTGCATCCCTTTGAGGCGGATTGCCGGGTAGGATCCTTAAACTACAGCCCGGGGGGCCCTAGTTAACCCTTGGCTACCTTCCTCTACCATTCCACATTCCCACCTTTCAAATCCCTTCCTATGCTATAAGAGGGGAGTTGCCACTATGTGGATTACCCTCATGAAGCCTTGGCTACCTTCCTCTACCCCTACGCTTGCCCCCTTTCAAATCCCTTCCTGTGTTATTAAAGGGGAGTTGCCACCATGTGGCCTATTACCCTAAAAAAAGAGATACATCTTAATAAAAAAATTACGTTTAATATATATTATGTATTAAATACCGGACAGCAAAAAAAGAGATGCTGGAAAATTATTATTTAGGGCAACAGGCTACATGAGGGTGATCCACTTTGGGCAGCTCCCCTTTAATAGCATAGGAAGGGATTTGAAAGGGGGGATGCGGAAGGGTGGAGAAAGGTAGCCAAGGGTTAATTAGGGCCCCCGGGCTATAGTTTAAGGATCCTACCCGGCATTCGCCTAAAGAAATGCAGGGAAAACCCTTGGAAAACCTGCATCGGGTAGGTCGGGCATTCGGTACTTGTCCCACGCCCTTCCGATAGCGAGAGAGGCTTATTTCTAAATAGTACAATGAATAACTGGAACAATTTACCTGCAATAGTTTTCGGAGAACGTCCTCTAGATGGAAAGGAAATTTACACTTAATCTGAACTCTCTAGTGACTATAGTGAGTCTTGTTCTGTTATAAACTTAAAGGAAAAAATGGAAACATGTCCTGTCCGTAGGTAGCTAAATAGTTAGTCAATCTCTGGTCTCAAATATCTTTCCACTTGTCTTCTTTTCAGGCCAGCACAATATTAATTCCTTCTTTAACCTTTTTCAAAATTAACCATTAATTAATATAGTGTTATATACATGTATTTATAATAGTATTAATAATTAATAATTATGTTAATTTACTATATTTTTTCCCTTATTGTAACTTCCCTTACTTAATTTGTAATTAAGCGTGTAATTTCATGCACTGACTATTTGTAGATTAAATAAATACATACATAAATATAATCAAATATTTTTTTCCCTTGAATAATTCGTACATCATAAAACTCGTCTTTAAACGACGGTAATAATTTAAATAAATGAATATCAAAGGCATTTCCGAACCTCCGTCGTAATTTCCATGTTTTCTGATCCACTCGAAGCACCGCTTCAACCTAACATGACGTAGAATAATAAATAGAAGGTAATTTACTGAGACACAGCTGAAGAAAGATTTATTTAAGAGAAACTCTGCTGGCGTCCGTATTTAACGGTCCGTGAACGAGTGGTTAACGTAATTGCCCGGGGAGTGGGGGGGGGGTCTGTCTATTCCCAGGGGGTGGTGGTTGTGGTTTTGAGTTGGCTGTCACGGACAGGCCCGGACGTGACGTAACAACAACCTGCGCATCATTCATTACGTGACACCGTGGAGGGGGGCGGGGGTCGGGTAAGAATAGCAGCACTAGGTTCATCACGTGCTGAGGAAATTGGTAAAAAAAAATTCTATTGTTTCCGAATTATCTCTGCATTACTTTACGAAGCAATACGACGGAGAGTCCCTGACGTCCGTCCTGAAGCCTTCTTTAACAAGTTCCACTAAATCTCCTTCCTTCTCCTCTCCAGGACTTTGAAAACAATCCTAACTCTCTTTTTGTCAGCCAACGCGGAGCAGCGACAAGTTTTCTTATTATCGGCCCGTCTCTTTATAATGGTAATAATTAATTTCCACTAACAAAAGGACTGGCGAATTGTAACAATTGATGACGTCACACAGACACTCGCACTCTTACGTTTTTCAATATTACGACGCGACGTTTCGATACCATTTTTTTGAACCTTCTTCAGGCTATTTACCCACAGGTAAAACTAACGTACACAAAATTAAAAATAAATATGTAACAAACTAATTACAAAGCTAAGAACTGTTCATGCAGGTTCACATGGAGGTTCACAGAAATGAAAAAAAAATAGAGATCAATACCTGATGTAAAATTTTGTGACAAACGAGCATCGAAAACAATTAGGGGTATTTTTCACATCTCTCTGGTTTTTTTGAACTAAGGTTCCCACATGCCGAGGCACCTCGGCCTGTTCTGAGAGGTGTATGTTCCTGGGGGTCACAGACCTTAGGCATACGGTAAGAGTTGTTCGCTATTCCTATTAGAATAGTGGACCAGCTGCCTCCTAAACAGGTCGAGGCACGGAGAAGGAAATGCTGCGTCCCCACAGCAAACTCCTCTCCCGCTATCGGAAGGGCGTGGGACAAGTAACCAATGCCCGACCTACCCGATGCAGGTTTTTCTAGGGTTTTCCCTGCATTTCTTTAGGCGAATTCCGGGTAGTATCCTTAAACCATAGCCCGGGGGCCTAGTTAACCCCTTGGCTACCTTCCTCTACCCTTCCTCATCCCCCCTTTCTAATCCCTTCCTATGTTATTAAAGAGGAGTTTCCCAATGTGGATCACCCTCATGTAGTCTGTTACCCTAAAATAAAAAAAATAAAAAATTACCAGACTCATTACAGACCTGCGGGAGAGATACGAAGGGGCTACCTTTGGGGATGCCTTTTCCTCTCCATTTTTGAACTAAGGTTCCCACAAGCCGAGGCACCTCGGCCTGTTTTGAGAGTTGTATGTTCCTGGGGGTCACAGACCTTGGGCATACGGTAAGAGTTGTTCGCTATTCCCATTGGAACAGTCGGCCAACTGCCTCCTAAACTGGTCGAGGCACGGCGAGGGGGAAATCTGCGACCCCACAGCAAACTCCTCTCCCGCCATCCAGGCAAGGGCGTGGGACAAGTACCCAATGCCCGACCTACCTGATGCAGGTTTTTCTAGGGTTTTCCCTGCATCACATCACTTTCAGGTGAATTGCCGGGTAGGATCCTTAAACCATAGCCCGGGGGCCCTAGTTAACCCTTGGCTACCTTCCTCTACCCTTCCGCATCCCCCTTTCACTCGCTTTCATATACTATAAGAGTGGAGTTGCCACCATGTGGGTTATCCTCATGTAGCCTGTCTAAAAGTAAAAAAAAAAGGTGACGAGGGGAAAGTAATTTTTTTAAAAAATAAATTAGTTTGTAGCCGGTCTGGGAATGTGATGCTATTAAATATTGTTCCATATGACGTCTATAACCATACATAAAAATGGGAAAGTTTTACTAATTCCACACCCCCCCCCCCCTCCACCCCAGCATTAAAATAAAAGTGTTGTCGCGCAAGGCACACGTCGAGCGCTCTTAAACGTCCTCAACATTACCTCATTAAAATGTAATCTCGAGGGCTACGTGTCGTAAATTTTAATACACCGCAAGGATCCGCCACTCAGCGTTGCGAGGCGAGGTCCACCATCATCGTAATTTCTTCTCCCTTTCCCCCCCTCCCCTTCCCCCTCTCGCTATTCCGTACTACTCCAGTAAAATAACATAGATGAGATGGTGGAAGGAAATCGCATCAGAGGAAGCGGAAATAGCCTCTTGGCCTTTTGATGTGCGAATGTTTTCGCCGGCTCGAGAGGAATCTCTTTGCGGTCAGTTTTGCCTGCGCGGCAGTTCACCAACACATTTTCTAGTGTAGAGTGAACGAGACTTGAGGTTCTTGAGCGTTAATTATCAACTACTCTAGCAGTTAAAGTAATGTATTCAGTGGAAATGTTAGCAGTTTGCTTAGAAAATCGGAAGTAGCACTTTGTGGTAGACTGACTTGTCCGAAAAAACTGAATTTAGATGCAGAAGGAAACGTCATTAAACATTTGGTGTAGAACGTAATTCGCCAGAAATTTCTAATGATTTGTTTTATTTAACTACGCAACCGTAACTATGAAAT
The DNA here is from genome assembly GCA_037074705.1 of Zhengitettix transpicula. Lineage (NCBI taxonomy): Eukaryota > Metazoa > Arthropoda > Insecta > Orthoptera > Tetrigidae > Zhengitettix > Zhengitettix transpicula. Next base: position 22,837,961 of record CM073591.1, on the reverse strand, counting down.
TTAAGAAAAATGATGCCTTGCATTCGTTTACCATTATGACAACTTAAAGTTGTCCCACTCCCTTCTCTGGATGGCTGAAGAGGGGTTTTCTGTGTGGGGACGCAGCATTTCCCTTCTCCGTGCCTCGACCAGTTTAGGAGGCAGTTGGCCGACTGTTCCAATGGGAACAGCGAACAACTTTTACCGTATTCCCAAGGTCTGTGAACCCCAGGAACAGTCAAACTCTCAAAACAGACCGAGAAGCCTCGACTTGTGGGAACCTTAGTTGAAAAACGGAGAGAGAGGAGGAGGCATCCACTTTTTTTATTTTTATTTTTTTTAGGGCAACAGGCTACATGAGGGTAATCCACTTTGGGCAACTCCCCTTTAATAGCATAGGAATGGATTTGAAAGGGGGGATGCGGAAGGGTAGAGGAAGGTAGCCAAGGGTTAACTAGGGCCCCCGGGTTATGGTTTAAAGGATCCTACCCGGCATTCGCCTAAAAGTAATGCAGGGAAAACCCTAGAAAAACCTACATCAGATAGGTCGGTAATTGGGTACTTGTCCCACGCCCTTCCGATAGCGGGAGTGGAGTTTGCTGTGGGGACGCAGCATTCCCTTCTCCGTGCCTCGACCAGTTTAGGAGGCAGCTGGCCGACTATTCCAATGGGAATAGCGGACAACTCTTACCGTATGTGCAAGGTCTGTGACCCCGGAACATACACCTCTCAGACCAGGCCAAGGTGCTTCGGCTTGTGGGAACCTTTGTTCAAAATCGGAGAGGAAAAGGCATACCCAAAGGTAGCCCCTTCCTGTCTCTCCTACAAGGTTCTGCCTGCGAGAGAACAGCTCTCGCAGCAGTACTCTTAAGATGTATTATTATTATTTTTATTTTTATTTAGGTAACTGGCTACATGAGGGTAATCCACATGGTGGCAACTCCCCTTTAATAGCATAGGAAGGGATGTGGAAGGGTAGAGGAAGGTAGCCAAGGGTTAACTAGGGGTCCCCGGGCTATGGTTAAAGGATCCTACCCTACATTCGCCTAATAGTAATGCAGGGAAAACCCTAGAAAACCTGCATCAGGTAGAGCGGCCATTGGCTACTTGTCCCACGCCCGTCCCTGGATGGCGGGAGAAGAGTTTGCTTGGGGTCGCAGTTTTCCCTTATCCGTATCTCGACGAGTTTAGGAGGCAGCTGGCATGGTAGCCTTGTTCTCCGTCTCTCCTACAAGGTTCTGCCTGCGAGAGAATAGCCCTCTTGAGGTGTATCATACGATGTGCTTATTTTATTAATGTAAAATGGATAAAAGTCCGTAAGAAATAATTAAATAAATTGGTAACTACGAAGTGATTAGTTCAAGACTGTCATCAACAGTAATTTGGATGAAATTTCTTCCGGAAACGTCCCGCATTATTTCCCGGGACATGTTCCTTTCTATCAAGCATGCGTTACAGTGTTACAAATTGGTTTTAAAATATGACATATTGTATTGGTATGGTTTTATTTTTTTTAAACTTGAAATTCAGCCCGCCGTTTTAATCACAGTCTCTTTAAAATCCTCCCTCTTAAATTAGAGTGGAGGCGGTTGTTTACAGCGAACTTGCTGCCTGGAGGCTTACAACTCTAATCACTGCTAATTAAACCAGCTCAACGTCCACAGAAATAGGAAGGGATTAGCGGAAAACTTACAAATAAAAACCAGATGGAACGCGTAATCGCTCCAGCATTATCAATCCCGATAATATTTACACACAAATGACGAGGGTTAATATAGACATATTGTAAACAAATTCCAGGGGCTCGTGTAACGCGCTTTAGTCGTAATTCAATGGCTCGTTCAATAGCGTAAAAACAACGATTTTATCTCTCTTGAATGAGTCCCGCGTCATCACAGGCTCTGTGGACCAGCAGCGCAAACACGTTCAAAAATATACGTATCAATATATAATTATTTATATAAGGGATGGTTGCAGGATGTGTCGAAATAGACTCGTCATGTTATATGTGAACGTTAAGGCACAAGAAAGAAAGTGTAATATCTGTACCTTTGTCACTCAGCAATGCAATCTCTTTGGAATCTCCTCTTCACCTCATGTTGGACGCCGCCGCCATGTGCAGCCTTTAAATTGCGCTCATATCTCGTTTTTTTTTACGCGGGTATGAGAATGTGACGCTTCAACTTTGCTTTCCTCGTGTTTTCATACTGTGTGGAAGAAGAATCCAAAGATAATTACCCACAATTACTTAAATTTTCTTTCTCTCGAATCTGCAGATACTTCCAATAATAAGCCCAGATACGGAGAAGGGAAAGCTTGCGACCTGAGTTGTTTGCGAGGGCTATTCTCTCGCAGGCAGAACCTTGTAGGAGAGATACGAAGGAGCTACCTTTGAGGATGTCTTTTCCTATCCGTTTTTGAACTAAGATTCCCACAAGCCGAGGTACGTCGGCCTGTTTTGAGAGGTGTATGTTCCAGGGGTCACAGACCTTGGGCATACGGTAAGAGTTGTCCTCTATTCCCATTGGAATAGTCGGCCAGCTGCCTCCTAAACTGGTCGAGGCACGGAGAAGGGAATGCTGCGTCCCCACAGTAAACTCCTCTCCCGCTATCGGAAGGGCGTGGGACAAGTGCCCAATGCCCGACCTACCTGATGCAGGTTTTTCTAGGGTTTGTCCTGCATTTCTTTACGCGAATGCCGGGTAGGGTCCTTAAACTATTGCCCGGGGGCCCTCGTTAACCCTTGGCTACCTTCCTCTACCCTTCCGCATCCCCCCTTTCAAATCCCTTCCTATGCGATTAAAGGGGAGTTGCCACCATGTGGATTACCCTCATGTAGCCTGTTTCCCTAAAAAAAAAATACTACTCCACTGAGAGAGGCTGTCTGCGGGGGCCATTCTCTGTTAGGCAGAACCTTGTATGAGAGATACGAAGGGGCTACCTTTGGGGATGCCTTCTCCTTTCTCCGTTTTTAACTAAAGTTCCCAGAAGCCGAGGCACCTCAGCCTATTTTTAGAAGTGTATCTTCCGGGGTCGCAGACATTGCGGCATACGGCAAGAGTTGTTCTGTGTTCCCATTGGAACAGCTGCCTCCTAAACAAGTCGAAGCGCGGAGAAGGGAATGCTGCGTCCCCACATCAAACTCCTCTCCGGCTATCGGAAGAGCGTAGGACTAGTACCCAATGCCCGACCTACCTGATGCAGGACCTCTACGCAAATAATTTTGTTTTATACGAGAATTTCATTGAAAAAATATTATTTATTGCATGTTTTCAATTCATTTCTTATAATAAAAGAATTTAATATCTCTCTAAAGTGATAACTATTCATAATGACTGCGCCTGCCAGTGTGCGCGTATGCATAACTCTCAGTGCATGTGTCGTGCAGGGAAGCCGATCAACACGGCGTAGCTGCCTTACCCAAGTTAAGAGCAAGTGTGATGGGACTGTGATGTTTTTTAATGTCTACGTTTTCCCATCCCCTCTTTCTTTCATTTTTTTGCGAGTTTTCGGTGTTTCTTAATCCAAACTTTGTAACAACCGTACCCTAGGTTTGTCTTGAATCTCGGTTGTTTTCGCGTTACTTTTATATTTAGCCCCTTTACCCTCACATCTACTTGTTATCCTTTACCATGTGGGTATCCGTTAAAATTATACACACCCACCATCGGTAGAAATACATTTAATCAAATTAATTTTATAAAATATGTTTTCAACGATAAATACGCCGTGTTTGCACGGTTCATTATTCCCACCCCCGGCCACTAACTTCTCTGCGGGATTAATACTCTATTGAATACCGTAATTAAACTCATCGATATCCATAACCGTGGATTTGACTCTATTCTAGGTTGTATTCACATTATTTTACTGTATTGTCCGTCCACCCCCAAACCTAACTGTGCTCTTTTACTACACTGAAAGGGATTGAAATTACACTCAGATAACATCGGAAAAAACACTATCAATATCTTTGACCCCTGAAAATATTTAACCGACTGAAATACTTACTGTTTTGACAGGTTTGTATTTTTTCCTCCGAGGTCTTTATTCGCACCTGTGGTATTGGGGGGGGGGGAGTCGCGTCTCACCCCCGACAGTGTTTGTTTTCTGGTACCAAAGGACTCGTGTATGAAATTTTCTCCAGCGGAGTAGATTTGTATAATGAACGTACATACATACATACATACACATACATATATTCAAACTCTCTGATGCTTGGATTAGAAGATTAGATAATGCCTCATGGTTTTTCTGTTAGCAAGAAAAGTTAAAAGAGGTTGCGAAATTTCGTGGTGTTTAGACCACAAAAGTTTACCCGAGGCGTTTAGAAATGGAGAACTTGGATTTTCCCTAATGGCTACAACATACAAAATTTGGAAAGAAAAAAATCAACACCAAACAATTTGTTCGCGGAGGCCATTTTTCCTTTTTGTTCGTAGTTACTGGGCTGTTTAATTTGGTTTTAGTTATATTCGGATTTCTCCATCAAACGTGATGACGATAGCGGAACATTTGGTTGTGTGTGTGTTCCCCCCCCCCCTCCCACCAGCCCCTTCTATGACCGTAACTGTCCGTCGAATAGGTGTAACTGGTCGCGTAAACAGGCACTCGTCCATGGTGGGTGGGGGCGTAATCTTCCCCCAGGCAGTAAGAATTAAAGATCAGTGATGCTGCGGAACTGAGATTAACTGAATGGAGCCGGGAACAGTCTGGCAGCGGAGCTGGTAATTAACCTAGTCTCCCTCTGGGGGTCAATGGACTGCCATTTAACCTAAGCCAGACTCGAAAGAAAAACGAAACCCCAGCATTACGTAACCAAGCCTTTAGAGTGGAATGTGAGGGAGGCTGCTGGAAAACGATGCACGCTTCAAAGGATTCCAGTCCATTGGTTTAAGGTTAGCCAGAGCGAGCGATCACCTCAAGATACCTTCAACCGTACATCTTCAGCAGTTAAACATACGGCAAAAAATAGTGAAAATATAAATCGGTTAGTCCAAAACAAAAATATTGGGACAAATCTTGAATGTCATGTCCATGACGTTTTGGAACAGCTGTTAGATTTTTTTTTTATTTGGGTCCAACAGAACTTATTTTATTCTTAATTTAGCCAGTTGATGAATATGAAATACCTGACGACTGGAAAAAAACGATAAACGCTTAAATGACTGCAGTCAACGGTACAACCCCCCTCCCCCCCAACCCCTTCCCCCGGCATAGAAGATGACGACAGAGCTGATGGTCGTCGAAACGTTGCGTTTTAATCAATGTTGTACACGTGTAGAAACAACCAGAATTTTTTTTCTACATCAAACCACGCCGGGAGAGCCTTTGATCTTCCAGAGTGGAACAAAGCTGGTTTTGTTAATAAGAGTGAGGAACAACGGGCCAACGAAATTGGCAATACACAGCGCACTGTGGCCAGTCTAAGGCACAACATCATCGCAAAACCTGAAAAAAAAATTGTATCTTATACTTCAGTAGTAGTGTATATATGTTACATTATTAATGGGTTTTGTTACGTGTCTATATAATAAAAAAAAGTATATTTGTATGTATGTTTGTATGTAGTTAGGTTAATCTCTATACAGATTTAAACGCGTTGACAGATTACAAAAAAAAAAGGTACACATATTCTACAAGTCACGAGAAACGGTACTGTGGGGGTGATAAACCCCTAGCATGAAGGTGAAAAGAATTATAATTTTAAAAAAATACGATCATTTTGTGTTAATTTACTGCGCGCAAAGAGACCGTGACGTCACAGCACAAGCGATAGAGAGACAGACAGAGAGAAAGAGAGAGAGAGAGAGAGAGAAAGAGAGAGAGAGAGAGAGGGAGGGAGGGAGAGGGAGGGAGGGAGGGGGGAGAGAGAGAGAGAGAGAGAGAGAGAGAGAGAGAGAGAGAGAGAGACGTTACTACGTGACGAACAAAGAAAATAGTTCCTTTTTCCGTAGTGAAATAATGCAGAAATATTTTGATAGAATAAAAAGTATAGTTACATCCGGTATTACTCCATCCTATGATAATAAAAAAAAACAATACGAAATACTTAACGATCCCTGCGGAAGTTAATTTTCGTGTCATATTAGTGACTCCAATATGGTGACTGTTTGTTTACATTGTGAATCAGTCTTCAGTCATTACGACATTGATGAAATTCTTAGCTACATTCGCAATGTAAACAAAATTTTATTGCATCAGTCGCAACAAACACACCTCAGAATTTCTTCTTAAATATACTCCTTGACTACTGCAGGATATAATTGTCCCTCAGTCTTCAGACATTACCAAAGATTAAATTCTTAGCTAGATTCACAATGTAAACAAATAGTCGCCATATTGGAGTCACTAATATGGCGGGAAAATTAACTTACAAGTTCCGCAAGGATCGTGAAGTATTTAGTACTCTTTTTTATTATCCCTCGATGGAGTATTACTGGATAAAATTATCCTTTTTATTCAATGAAAATATTTCTGCTTCATTTCACTACGGAAAAAGGGAACTATTTTCCTTGTTCGTCACGTAATGTCTCTTGTGTGACGTCATGACGCGCAGTAATTTAACACAAAATTATCACGTTTTTCAATTATAATTATTTCCCTATTTATTCTAGGGGCTTTCTCACCCCCTCACCTCACAATACCGTTTCTCTTGTTTTTTAAGAATATCTGTACCAAGTTTAGATGCAATCAGTCCACGCGTTTAAATCTGTATATTAATTAACGTAAATACATACATACAAACATTCTGTTTTATTGTATAGAAGATTGAATCATAAAGAAGTCTAAAATCAATTTTATTTAGAGCATTGTACTGAAGCTGAAGATCGTCCTGAAAAAATTATTGGTGAGTAGATTAAAGCGTAAACACCGACTGGAGAAAAATTAATTCTGATGTTCCGATCAATTGACGGACTATTACGTAGTGTACATAAGGAAAAAAAATTATTATTTTGCTTTCAAATGAATTAATTGGGAACATACGAATAATATTATTTTTACAATGAAATTCTCGTATAAAAAAAATTATTTGCGACCAATTTGAAAGCCACGTGGCGATTAACGTCTGCTGTACAAATGGACGGATTCTTTTGCGTGACGTCACAGTCCCATCTCCCTTGCTCTTAACTTGGGTAAGGCAGCTACGCCGTGTTGAGCGGCTTCCCTGCACGACACATGCACTGAGCATTTAGCATATATACACTTAAGCAGGCGGAGTACTGATAGATGATATTCACGCAGCAACATGTGTGTATTATCTGCCATTTTTAATGGTTTTTTTCAAACTCTATCGTAGGTAATTTAATTCTCTAAATTATTTATTTGATGAAAGGTTCCCACAAGCCGAGGCACCTCGGCCTGTTCTGAGAGGTGTTCCGGGGTCAGAGACCTTGGGGCATACGGTAAGAGTTATCCGCTATTCCCCTTGGAACAGTTGACCAGCTGCCTCCTAAACTGGTCGAGGCACGGGGGAGGGAATGCTGCGTCCCCACAGCAACTTCCTCTCCCGCTATCGGAAGGGCGTGGGACAAGTTCCCAATACGAACAGGTATCGAAACGTCGTAACTCTATAAACGGAAATTTAAAGTGACTGTAAAAGGTCATTAACTGGTTTATTAATAAGGGGAAAAATGCTGCGTTACACGTCAGGAACCTTGAAATGGGATAACCTTTTTATTGTTTATTTTTTGTAGCCTCTTAGAGTCAAAGATGCTCTTATAAGCAATGGAGCATTGCTTGTAGCGTTCAGGAGGAGACAAGCAATTTTTCTGACGCTCTCGTAATAGTTAATTATCTCTGGTTTTTAATCGGAACCGTTTTCTTACATTTTGTAAAAAGTCCTGATTTGTTAGAAATTGGTGAAGCCTGGATGTTTACAGTCTTTGGAATATAATACGTACTCACATACCTTGAGTTTAATACTAATTAGATGGAAAGGTCTGAAGAACCTACAGTGGGAATCGATGGTTTCCCTTCGACCAAGTGTCGTTGTTCTTGCAGGACTGGACGGAAGGTCCTGGAGGCATCGCAGCTGCTTCACCTGCCTCAGCGTCACAACACCCGGGCTTAACAAGATTGTCCTCTGATATATTAGATCAGCCGACTAACGTCGTAACCCCCCAACAACAGCTACACACAACTAGACTAACTATATTAAAAAATATATATATAAAGCAAGAGAAAAATTACCTCTACGGTATAAGCGAAAATAAATTGACAGTTTAATTCAATGAGTATGTATATGGGTTCATATAAACAACGTAATTGATCACTTAAGCCAAGTAGCTACATACATCTTACGGCGGAAAAAGTCGGATATTTTTGTTTCCAATATTTATATGTTGTGCTCCATCCTTAGTAAAAAACCAAATATTCCTATTCAAAAGTCGTAGGGGAAATGTTTCAATGCCATTTAAAAACCACGAAATTTTCAGTTTTTCCCTAATAGAAAAAGCATAAAGCTGTCCACTGAGAATAACTACCAAAAATAAATTGTAACTGCATCGAATTGTGAATTGGAGGACATTTGTCACATTTCCGATATTTTTAACCATTATCGAAAATAAGGGAGGTATTCATATTTCTACTGCTAATAAATCAACAATCGTTGAGAGAAAAAAATTTTTTTTAGGGCAACAGGCTACATGAGGGTAATCCACATGGTGGCTACTCTCCTTTAATAGCATAGGAAGGGATTTGAAAGGGGGGATGCGGAAGGGTAGAGGAAGGTAGCCAAGGGTTAACTAGGGACCCCGGGATATATTTTAAGGATCCAACCCGGCATTCGCCTAAAATTAATGCAGGGAAAACCCTAGAAAAACCTGTATCATGTAGGTCGGGCATTGGGTACTTGTCCCACGCCCTTCCTTGGATAGCGGTAGAGGAGTTTTCTGTGGGGACTCAGCTTTCCCTTCTCCGTACATCGACCAGTTTAGGAGGCAGCTGGCCGACTATTCCAATGGGAATAGCGAACAACTCTTAACTCTAGCTGTTTATCTTTTACGAAAAAGTCCAGAGACTCAACTACAAGTAACTCATGTAAATTTGTGGTGTCCTAACATAGGAATATATATATATATATATATATATATAACATATATATATATTGTAATAGTCAAAATTATTTAATTAGATTTTTAAATGAAGATAGGCCTTACGTTGAGGTGCCAATTTCGTAATAAATAATATTAAAAGACTATAAAAATGAAAGAATTTAAATGAAAACAATAATTTAAAATATAACAATACTAAATTAATAAAACAAATTTTTATCTCAGTTGAAAATTTACAAGTTGTGCCACGTCTTATTTTCAGTGCCGCCTCCAATAAAGATAGTTAAATGAAATGATCGTCGCCGGAGTGATTCCTCGTTCAACTGTTCCACCTTTTTTTAACTTCATAGCGCTTTCTGCTTCGTGTTAATGCCTCTGGACTGTACTTAGATACCAAGAACCCCACGTTATCGTTTCCTGAAGTCTGCCTTTCGACGCTGAAGAAGATACGGCCCCGACTTTGACCTTCCTCAGCCTGTTGACTTCCAGAAGTGAAATTTCTTACATTCTTCTCATTTTGTTCTCTGGGTTTTAGCAATATTACATCCATAAATTGGAAGAAAAACTGAGAAATTGATTTGTATGATATTGAAATTTTAGGTAATCAACTAAATTTATTGTAAGGTTATTTAATAGACCGCGTAACGACGCGCCCGCAACGTCACCATGCGGCATCGGTCACAACGCTTTGGCTCTTCTTTGCGTTTTTCGGAAGGAGTTTCATCTGAGACGTCCGCAGAGAGCCGCGAATTTGAATCTTACAATGCAAAATATTCCTGACTTAAATAATTATTATTTTAAATTTAAATGAAATGATTGAAATTAGGAATCTGACGATAATTATATTTACATATTAATATTAATAAAATTCCTGTTCCTCATATTTACCCTTAGCTGTTCGTCTGGGCTCGACTTCACTGGATTCTTTTAAAAACATCGCAGAAAGGCCACGTTGCACTTAATTTAAAGAAGTTTAAGCTTTCAAACACAAATCACTTTCTGATCCTAACTGTTGATAACGCTGTTTTAACAATCACAGTTGACGGCTTTGTTCTCAAAAACCTTGATAAATACTGGAACATGGCAACTGCCGACTTCTGATACCAAAACCCGGGGGCCTTTAATACAACATGTCTCTGCTGCCTAATCACACTTGCTCAGTCGTGATCCCGGGAACGTTTCTTTAGGGCAACAGGCTACATGAGGGTAATCCACATAGTGGCAACTCCCCTTTAATACCATAGGCAGGGATTCGAAAGTGGGAATGAGGAAGGGTAGAGGAAGGTAGCCAAGGGTTAAGTAGGGCCCCCGGGCTATGGTTTAAGGATCCAACCCGGCATTCGCCTAAAATTAATGCAGGGAAAACCCTAGAAAAACCTGCATCAGGTAGGTCGGGAATTGGGTACTTGTCCCACGCCCTTCCCTGGATGGCGGTAGAGGAGTTTTCTGTGGGGACTCAGCATTCCCTTCTCCGTACCTCGACCAGTTTAGGACGCAGCTGGCCGACTATTCCAATGGGAATAGCGGACAACCCTTACCGTATGCCAAAGGTCTGTGACCCCAGAACATACACCTCGCAGAACAGGTCGAGGTGCCTCGGCTTGTGGGGAACCTTAGTTCAAAAACGGAGAGAGGAAAAAGCATTCCCAATGGTTGCCCTCCCTGTCTCTCCTACAACGTTCTGCCTGCGAGAGAACATCCCTCGCAGACTCCTGGTCCCGGGAACTCTGAATACGGACTCCTCAAGACGCACCTTCCTCCATCCTGCTGCGAGCAACTCTGAATCTCTCACTGCAGACTGAGGCAACAATGCAACTCTAGCAAGCAAGCATTGTAGGCTACGTATTCTTGTCAGTAATCCCTAAGCTATGACGCAATGGCCTCATATTTACGTCGCCGATAATGAAAATCGATAAATAATTACTTATCCGTAATTACCGCAATACATATATATATACATATTTATTCGAGCATCAGCGTATATGATAACGCAGGTGCTACTTCGCAGGACGCCGTTGTTCCAGACAAGAGCAGAGTGGAGCTGAACCGTAACTCCATTAGAGTCGCGGCAGACCGCTTCTAATTAATTGAACAGCAATCCACTTTGGAGAAAGAAAAAAGAAAGCAGCGAGCTATTCTCGCAACAACCACGGGACATTGTTCTACGCCCCCCCCCCCCCCCAATGTTCACTCCGAGGGAATTACTGCAGTTGCTGTCGATTCTCGTCAGGCAAGAGATAAATTGATTAAACTTTTAATACCGACAGCTTTATTAACGCCCTCAGAAGTTTTGCAAACTTATAGTCAGGGACTTGTTACTGTTCCTTTTAAGTTCGCGGCTCTCTCCAGAGGTATCAGATGAAACTCCTTCAGACACTTACAAAATGAAGAGCTAAAGCGTTGTGACCGATGCCGCATGGTGACGTTGCGGGCGCGTCGTGACGCGGTCTGATAAATTACCTTACAATAAATTTAGTCCAATATCTAAAATCTCAACATCATATCAATCAAATTCACCGTTTTTCTTCCAATTTATGGATGTAATATTGCTACAACTGAGAGATTAAAATGAGAAGGATGTAAGGAATTTCACTTCTGGAAGTCAACAGGCTGAGGAAGGTCAAAGTCGGGGACGTATCTTCTTCAGCGTCGAAAGGTAGACTACAGGAAACGATAACGTGGGGTTCTTGGTATCTAAGTTCCGTCCAGAGACATTAACATGAAACAGAAAGCGCTATGAAGTTAAAAAAGGTGGAACAGTTGAACGAGGAACCTCTCCAGCGACGCTACTTGCCGGAAAAAGGGGGGGAAAAAGGGACACCTGGACGAGAATCTCGGGGAACGACAAAGCTGGTCAGTTGTTTGCGTGCTACTGTCGTGTTGAATCTCTGCACAGACAACTTCTGGAACTCAACAGGCTGAGGAAGATCAAAGTCGGGGGCGTATATTCTTCAGCGTCGAAAGGTAGACTACAGGAAACGATAACGTGGGGTTCTTGGTATCTAAGTTCCGTCCAGAGACAAGAACACGAAACAGAAAGCGCTATGAAGTAAGAAAAGGTGGAACAGTTGAACGAGGAATCACTCCGACGACGCTACTTGCCGGAAAAAGGGGGAAAAAAGGGACACTTGGACGAGAATCTCGGGGAACGACAAAGCTGGTCGGTTGTTTGCGTGCTACTGTCGTGTTGAATCTCTGCACAGACAACTTCTGGAACTCAACAGGCTGAGGAAGATCAAAGTCGGGGACGTATCTTCTTCAGCGTTGAAAGGTAGACTACAGGAAACGATAACGTGGGGTTCTTGGCATCTAAGTACAGTCCAGAGGCATTAACACGAAACAGAAAGCGACATGAAGTAAAAAAAAGGTGGAACAGTTGAACGAGGAATCACTCCAGCGACGCTACTTGCCGGAAAAAGGGGAAAAAAAGGGACATCTGGACGAGAATCTCGGGGAACGGCAAAGCGGGTCGGTTGTTCGCGTGCTACCGTCGTGTTGAATCTCTGCACAGACAAGCGTCATGAATTGAGCGTGGAGGTTGGAATCTTGACAGCTGTGTAAAGCAGGACGGGCACATGTGACGCCAATGCAGGTGCAAGAACACCGTTGATTAACACCGTTTTCATCTCCGGCGGTAGTAGGATCTTCCAAGTAGGATAACTGTCCGTGTCACAAATCTAGAACCGTTCTTGAGTGGTTTTAGAGCGCACGTGGATGTTTTGGCCAGTTGGAACACATCTGGGACGCTATCACGAGGCCAACCAACCGCTGAATGATGGTAATTTAAGGGAACTGCGTGCTGGCTACCAACGAAAGACTCGTCGTGTTCCTGTTTTTTGGAATCGCTGCTGTATTGCGTTCTAAAGTTGGACCAATACGCTCTTAGGAAGGTGATCAGAATGTACAGGTGGGTCTTTCACGTAGACTGCGCTCAGCTTGGTTACAGTTAAAGTGTTTCGCTTTAATAATTCATAATAAGTGTTTTGTAACCCCCCTTTTTTGGCTTATAAAAATTTATTTCTAGTTCAGATAATGGCTTAAAATTTCTAACGACGATTTACCACACTCATTTTCGGATTCCCAGCCTCGTCATCAGCCTCCCTAAATCGTCTAAATCTTCACTCCAGTGATTTCCGTTATTTTCTTTATCCTTATTAGAGTGTTCTATCATAGTCTAGGTACTAGAGACTTCCCCCCCCCCTTATATCTTACTTTTCTCTATTTATTACTGACACTTAATACGGGTTTTTAATTCCTCTACACATCCCAGGAGTCTTCAGATTAGAGCTGCGTCTATGACATAAGTGGATTCTACATTTTTCCAAGTCAGACGAATTTTTTCTTACATCATTGTGAAAGTCTTTAAAGAGTATTGCATTGAAATCGTAATTTTAATATTCCTCAGTTCCCACTATTCTTATCTGCCACGTGTTCTCCACGTCATTTACATCGGAATGGCTGGGAGACTTTAAAAAAAAATTTAAATACTAATCTGAGGAAAATAAACTGGAGTGAGGGAAAGATTTTTCCGGCCACGCTTAGTTCGAACTGAATCGCGGTCCTTTGTGAAGGCTCGCGCGCGCGTGTTTGAAGGAAAGAAGAAGTAGAGTGGCAAAAAAAAAGAACAAACACTCGGAGCGTCTTTCAAGACGACGATGAACTGAGCCGAAGGGCTTGCACAAGAAATAATTAAAGAGGAAAGCGTAAATAACGGAGACCGTAAGGGGGACGAGAACCTTCTGAGGCCACGATAAATTAAACACGATAAAGTTCACAAGGAGGCGAAGGCGTGAAATTGGAAATTGCTTTCTGCTTCAAATCGTCGCACAACTGAAGTAACGAGGACATCAACAAGGATTTGATTAAGCGGACGACCCGGTTTTAACGAAATAAATTAGCCGTAATGTTTGGGTTTACTCAAAGCTGCAGCACAACGACTAAATCAGATGCTCTAAAATGAAAGCATTAGTAAATACATAAAAAAAAACTAACATTTAAAAATACGAACAAAAATTTATAGATAAATGAACTCAATTATTGCTATGATAGAAAAACGAAAATACTGAATCAGGATTATTTTGACGTCACATTCATCTGTCATAGAAAATAGTTTGTCCTCGTTTCCAAATTTATTTTGTGACAATTATAAACTCAATACAACTTTCTATTTAAGCTAATTAACCTTCTTCTCCATTAGGAATGATTATATTAATTTATAAAATCTACAGAACCCTTCATAATTGATATTTTGTTACGTTCTCACAAATCTATTATTTTTTCATTAATATTACATATGACCATAAAAATACTGTCTGGAAAATTCCGTATAATAGGATTAATTATTCCCAGAGTTGAATTTTTTGTCACCATCGCAGTCGTCAGGAAGATTAGCTGCAGACAGTCTACCTGACTACGGCGGTTATGATAATAGGAAAATAGGGCGGGACAAATAGGAAACAATTTAAAGCATCGAAACAATCCTGTCTCACAGTCATACATATAGCTTCTTATGTTTATAAAAATAAACATGTTCCGCCTTCCAGGGAATGACGTGGGACAAGTACCCAATGCCCGACCTACCTGATGCAGGTTTTTCTAGTGTTTTCTATGCATCATTTTTAGGCGAATTGCCAGGTAGGATCCTTAAACCATAGCCCGGGGGGCCCCTAGTTAACCCTTGGCTACCTTCCTCTACCCTTGCACATCCCCCCTTTCAGATCCCTTCCTATGCTATTAAAGGGGAGTTGCCACCATGTGTATTACCCTCATGTAGCCTGTTACCCTAAGAAAAATAATTATAAAAAAGCAAACTGAGGAACCTCGGCCTGTTTAGAGAGGTGTATGTTACGGGGATCACAGACCTTGGGCATACGGTAAGAGTTATCCGCTATTCCCATTGGAATAGTCGGCCAGCTGCCTCCTAAACTGGTCGAGACACGGAGAAGGGAATGCTGCGTCCCCACAGAAAACTCCTCTCCCGCTATCGGAAGGGCGTGGGACAAGTACCCAATGCCCGACCTACCTGATGAAGGTTTTCCTAGGGTTCTCCCTGCATTACTTGTAGGCGAATTGCCGGGTAGGATCCTTAAACCATAGCCCGGGGGGCCCTAGTTAACCCTTGGCTACCTTCCTCTACCCTTCCTGTATCCCACTTTCACTCCCTTTCCTATGCTATAAGAGGGGAGTTGCCACTATGTGGATTACCCTCATGTAGCCTGTCTACACCAAAAAAAAAAAGAATTATAAAAATATGTGTGCCGGTGATCATTAATTAAAATCGCGACCATGATTTCTGAGACATAGTTTATCCCGCTTCATAAACCGAGGATAATGTATTAAATTTTTTCATGAAATTACTGCTAATGTCCCTTTGTCTGTAGCATGAGGATTTATTAAATTGTAATAAATATTTATGGTTTCTCTGAGACAGAAATAAAATTAATGAAATTATTAGATATTTAATAAAGAAAACATTAATGTGTAAACAAATAAATTATCAAAAGACATTTCGTCCTTAAATGAGGACCTCTTGAGTTGATACGAAAATTTCGATCAAGAACATTTAAAAAAAATTATTAATAAATTAAATAATTATTTAAAGGACGTTTCGTTCTGAAAATCGGACCTCTTCAGTTGATACGAAATGTCAATGACGAGCATTCTGAAATAAGTCTGGAATTGTTCCTGGTGTCAATGTATAAAATCTTAATGTATCTTTATAATTGATGATATCTCTGGAGACTCACAGATTTTCTTTGATATTTGACGCATGTGATCCTTGACACGTGTATTAAGGGAACGTTTTCTTTGCAAAACAAAATGTCTTTATTTAAACTAAATATTTCTTTATTTACAGGATCGATAATAAATGCATTATTTCGATTTATTCTTAAGTTTCGACTTTTTTCTACTGAAACTGTCGCACGTAGAGAGCCGAAAAAATATAATTTTTGACCTTTAAGTTGCTGTACATTAAAAAATAATGTATCAAAAAATCGTGGGTTGATTTCATTAATTTAAAAATTAAATATCCTTATATTTTGAACCTGATAAACAAACATATGTCTGCATTTCTTTTCTAAATACATGAAAGTGCTTAACTTGTCAACGGTAGCGCCGGTTTTTATAATGGTCATGAGGATTCATTTACAAAAAATCTATATATTCTTGCGCGATCGCAGAATAAGCAAAATGAGTGAATCCCCTGGACGGTCGTTCCTGCGGTCTCGACGCCATTTTCCAGAAAGTGGGAGAGTTGCCATTGTGACAGCTAACCTTATCGAAACTAGATTCCGGGGGGAGGGGGGGGGGGTTGGTTCAACAGCTGGCTGGCTCTGAAAGGCACGGCTGGGGAAGGTTCTCCCTGTGAATAACAATGGCCGGGAGGAGGCCCACGGGCGCTGCGGAATCGATTTCCAAGACAAGCACGCAACCACCTTGGCTGCCGACACATCCACGTGGCTCGGCGGCCCAACCATACGGTCGTTCATTCACCAGCGTGGAATTCAACGACCGTCGGCGAGGTTCTGCGATAATATTTTTTCGGCCTATTTCACTCTATAATTTGGATGAAGAAGAAGGTCGATTCTAAGTCGCGGTTGTCAACAATTTTTTTTATGGTAACAGGTTACATGAGGGTAATCCACATGGTGGCAACTCCCCTTTAATAGCATAGGAAGGGATCTGAAAAAGGGGGATACGTAGAGGAAGGTAGCCAAGGGTTAACTAGGGGTCCCCGCGCTTTAGTTTAAGGATCGTACCCGGCATTCGCGTAAAACTAATGCAGGGAAAACCCTAGAAAAATCTGCATCAGGTTGGTCGGACATTGGGTACTTCTTCCGATAGTGGGCGAAGAGTTTACTGTGGGGACGCAGCATTACCTTCTCCGTATCTCGACCAGTTTAGGAGGCAGCTGGCCGACTGTTACAGTGTGAACAGCGAACAACTCTTACCGTATATATATATATATATTCTGCCTATTTAAGATACATTATAACAACAGCCTTTTGAAGCGAGAAAGAGATATTTAATAGAAATTACACTAACTGTAATTCCTGCTACATTGGGCGAACAAAACGTTCCCTCGATCCACGTGTCAAGGAACGTGCGTCTAATATCAAAGACAATCTGCAGTCTCCAAACATATCATCAATTATACACAGCACTTTTGATTGGCTAAAATGCTGAGATTTTAGACATTGACACCAGGTACAATTCCAGAGATGCTTCACATTGAATCAAACACCACAGCTATTATTAATGTACAAACAGACGCTGTGAAACACAACACTTGCTACGAGCCCTGATTGCTACGCTGAACCTTCCGTTTTCCCATTGTCGTTGCTCCTTTTATTGTCTCGCCGACCTCTTCGGCTCTCTCCCATTGTCGTTGCGCTGTCGTCGCTTTTGAATTTTTTCAACTGACGAGTGCAGTTGTGTCGCTCTAGGCTCTTCTTAGGCACACCTGACGAAAGGAAAAAGGATCCCAGAAACGTTGTGTGGTATTTACATTACCCTTTTTTTGTCTGTATTATTTTCAATCCAACGTATTTTCCTTTTCCTGTTAATAAATTGAATACTGTCGCAATTTTCGATAAATAAATTTATTACATCTGTGAAGCCTGGAATTAAGTGGTTTTTTTTAGGGCAACAGGCTACATGACGGTGATCCACATTGGGCAACTCCCCTTTAATAGCATAGGAAGGGATTTGAAAGGGGGGATGCGGAAGGGTAGAGGAAGGTAGCCAAGGGTTAACTAGGGGCCCCGGGGTATGGTTTAAGGATCCTACCCGGCATTCGCCTAAAGAAATGCAGGGAAAACCCTAGGAAAACCTGCATCGGGTAGGTCGGGCATTGGGTGCTTGTCCCACGCCATTTCCGATAGCGGGAGAGGAGTTTGCTGTGAGGACGCAGCATTCCCTTCTCCGTGCCTCGACCAGTTTAGGAGGCAGCTGGCCGACTATTCCAATGGGAATAGAGGACAACTCTTACCGTATGCCCAAGGTCTGTGACCGCGGAACATACACCTCTCAGAACAGGCCCAGGTGCCAATAAGCCCTTATCTAGTTTTTAAAACACGAGTTGTTACGCGAACCTATTCGGCTCTGCCATTGTCGTTGCGCTGACGAGTGCAGTTGTGTCGCTCTAGCCTCTTCTTAGCACCTGAGGAAATTGGACAAGGATCCCAGAAACGTCGTTGTGTGGTATTTATATCAGCACTTATTTTGTCTGTATAAAATTAAAACGTAATTTATTTTTCATTTCGAAATAAATGTATAATCTGACTATTGGGAAAACTGATAAATAAATTTACATCAGCCAATTTTAAGTCAGAAAAAATCATTTATTAATGTAAAATTGGACAACGTTTCATCGGCTTATTTTGCATCATGTTCAAGTTTTTTTTTATAAAAAAAAATTATAGGTCGTTCTATGCTGTCTGCCGTGGCCGGCGTAAAAATGTCTATATGACCTTTAAAAGGTTTCTTAAAATATAACTTCTAGCTGAAAGGCGATTTTATTTCACTCGCGTCTTGTCCAACAGAAGACCCTCAATATCCTTGGCTCAAGTTTAACGGAAACTGAGGAGAAAGAGGAAAATGGTCTGAACGGAAAACTTGTTGCTTCTAGGAAGAAACCTCTTCAGAGACGGCGATTGGATCTTATAGTATTTCAGGGGGGGGGGGCGAGGAACAGATCTGTTGCCGTCAGTGTTGAAGGACTTCCGAGAATTAACTTCAACTAGGAAGCACTATCTTTATTCCTCAAAATGATTACTTTAGAGGTTGGATCTGGAGCATGTTCCAGGTTCCTGCCTCCACGTGTCGGGGGAAGAAGACGACGGGGGATTGTAAACACAGAGGCTGAGAGGAGATTTTGCAGCTCCTAGATCCGATTAGCGAGGCTCGTATCGACGAGAGACTCTGACGTCACAGGAAGGGGGGGGGGGCAATTTCCAGATTCGCTCTGGCGGCGATAATGAGAATCGCGTTGATCGCCTGTAGTGGCTTCATGACCGCTGCTGACGACTCTGATGGCGATATTGGATGTCACAACGTTGATTAAAACTAGAGGCCCAGGGCTACCTGCGGACTCTCCCGAAATCGATATGCGCTTAATCGCTCCTTTTCCTCTCCCACCCCCCCCCCCCGCAAATCATTTCCCTTTACCGTCTGTTCTTATTTCCCCCGACGAGACGTCAGAGACGGGGGGGGGGGGAGGGCGAAATCTCTCAGGACCCCTTTTGTTCTCGTTTCCTCTCTCAGATTACTCTTTTAAACAGGAGACGTTCGACTACTTTAATTTCACTCTCCAAATATAAATACCTTAGTAGATGTTCGTTATTTGCCTTCAAATATTGAATTTGTCCCCGACGCAGTGAAATTAGAAACTGATTTAAAATAATTATCAAAAAAAATCTTACATTTATTATAATAATATAAATAAGCACATGGTATTGAATCAGAAGACTATTTACCATTTAAAACAACGACGACGACGACGTTTCGTCCTCTTATGGGACCTCTTCAGAAAAAGCAATGCACTAAAATTTTATATTGGATGACATATTTCAGGCCATTATGATTATAATAATCCCGCCTTAACACGAATAAGCCTTGTAGTGGGGACGAGGTCCCGTGATGAGGCTCGCGCTAGCGCTGAGTAGCTAGAGGTCACCTGACAATACAGGTTATTCTAACCATATTCATCTGTAAAAACAGTAAAATTATTTAAAATGGATTTAAATTATGTGTACACCATATATATTAATATATTACGTCACAGCGATTTAATCATGTTTTACGTACCTGATAATTTAATTAAAATATTTCCCTGTGCCAACATTTTTGACATGGTTACAATATCACACCCTATTATGTGTGACTGTATTAAAATATAAGGGTTTAATCATTTATAATATTAATATTTAAATGTGATTAGAAACACAATGACCCTTTATTTATAATTATAACCCATTCATCCACACCTTACATTAGACGTGTCATCCTTTTAAAAATATATATAGAAATAGAAAAAAATATATAAAGAAATTTTAATGTAGGCAAATTCTGTATACAGGGTTTTGAAAATTATAATAGTTTTATAAAATTATCATTTTATATTTTGTAGATGAATATGGCCAAATTATTGGCTGACAGCTCCATGGGGTTTCAAAATAAATAAATAAAAATTAATAATGGACGTTTATTTATTTTTAGGGACTAATTAAAACCTGTGTGGTTACTGTACATAAATACTTACTTACTCCTTGGCAGCGAAGGCTCCTGAAGGTCCTTGGTCTACAGAGACGACAGCCATCTTACATGACACATTAAATTGCTTCTCAAAGGTAAGTACAGTAAATAATTAAATATTTATTCAAGTTTGTTATTAATTGGATCTGAAACGAGTATTAACACGAATCAGGCCTTAAAATGGGGGGAGGGGGGTCGAGGCCACGTGATGAGGCTCGCGGCTAGCGCTGAGTAGCTAGAGGTCACCTGACAATATAGGTTATTCTAAACACATTCCTGACATCCGGTCAGAGTGCCTTAACCCCAAGTTTTCGTGACCAGGATGATCACAAACAACCATGTCCATGGTGAGATTGGGAACCCCTGAATTACCGTCTAAAGAAAAGCTAAGCTTCGATTAATAACTTGACGTCTATTTAATTTATGGAAAATGTAGTTTTTATGGAATATTTAATTGGCTGGATGTTTTGTCTTCATTAGGAAATATTCTACGAAAATACTTTGCAAATAAAATCTGTGAAACAAAGTTCTTGTAGTAGTGAGCCAGCGGCCATGAGGCTAAGGGGAAGGACACCGCAAGTATTGCACATGCCGTTGTGACAGGTTCGCTATTTAGATTAAATCCTCTCCTCCACCCATACGCCGCCATCTCTCCAGAATCCCTAAACAAGGTCTCGGAAATTTCCACGACCCCGACGCAACTACGGATTCCTCCAGGGGATGGAGAAACCCCGGCAAAAGTAAAGCAAACGTCGCAGAGAGAGAGAATAATTTTTATTATAAACGACAACAGCTTTTATTCTCTTCCTTGCTAGGAAAAATTAAAAGCAAATAGTGACTAAAAAGGACGGGGAAATTGTGTGTTAAAAATTACGCGAAATAGAGTAACAAATAAACGGGGAAAACCCCCTATGATAAAACGCAGAGTTAAATCCATATACGTTCTATACTAAAAGAACAAGTTAATGAATTAAACTCGTACCGTTGATTGACTCTAAATCTCGATATCTACAGAAGTTTAATTTAATTAAAAAATGTTTTCTTATATAAAATAAATATAATTTTACTTTTATTTTAAGTCCAGAACGTTTCCGTAATATTTCCCTCTCTTTTATTGAATTTATTCCCTTATTCTAATCTTTTTTTTAAATGTGTGGCTTTCTCAATCTTAAAATTTTAATATACGTTTTGATAAAAGTTATATTGTTTCATCCCTGATTGGGACCTCTTCAAGTGTACAAATGGAATTAAATTCAGATATAAATTATTTTATAGATTGTAAATAAATAAAATATATATATATATGTATATAATTTTGTTTTTGAAGACGAATGTGGCCAAATTACTTGGTAAAAGCTCCTATTTTTTCAAAATTAATTACCTTTGGAGACTTATTAAAAAAAACCTGTAGGGGTTGCAGTTCAAAAATACCAAAATTAAAAATAAGTTACATAAAAAATTTATATATACCACTGTGATCAAAAAGTAAGGTGAAATTGTCATTTAAAACTCCCGGGTATTAGGAAGGCAGGTAATTTTTTTTTCCTACGTTGGTAGGACTGTCTATAATATTTGCCAAGCGTCTGTTTGTTAAAAGGTTTAATTATCTCAGAGTTACTCGTGTGTGTGTTTTTGTAAACAACCAAAAGTGAATTTTTCGATTTTTTGCAATTTGGGTGATTTTGTTGAGCAAAGAACTTACATCAAATTTTGTTTGAGGAACGAATATTCTTGTGCGGACACGTTGAAGGTCTTTGGTGATCAAACTATGGCACAAGGAAACGTTTATAAGTGGTACAACGAGTTCAAAGACGAACCTCGCGCACTCTGGACGACCATCAACGTCTACCGACGAGGGCCACGTCAAAAACATCAAAGATTTGGTGCTTGATAATCGTCGATGGACAATTAGAGATCTCGCTGATGGTGTTGGAACATCATTTGACTCAGCCCAAACCATTTTGAAGAATGTTTTGTGTGAAACTTTGCTGTCTGACTGTCAGGACCACTTGGAATGCATCATTACTGGAGACGAGACCCTGAAACCACCGACCAATCCAGCGAACATCAAGGTCATGTTGACAGTCGTGGTGTGGTGCACTGTGAATTCCTTCCAAACTGTCAACTAAGAATATTATTTGGGCGTTATGCGTCTGCAACTCTTGGTTCCTTCATCACGATAATGCACCACGTCACACTGCATTGGTTCTTCGCAACCACCGTATTCGCCTGATTTGGCTCCGTGCGACTTCTGGCTATTCAGCAAACTCAAAAGCCCAATGCGGGGACGCCGTTGTGACACCATTGAGGAGATAAAAACCGAATCCAAGAAGGTCTTGAAGGCTATACCGGAAAAAGACTATTCCGACTGTTTCGAGGACTGGAAAAAGCTTTGGAAAAAGTGCCTTTTATCGGACGGGCATTACTTTGAAGGGGATGAAATTGATCCGGAAGAATAAATAAAGAATTTATACTTTTATAAATAAATTCACCTTACTTTTTGTTCACAGTGGTACATGGGAATTATCATCTAAAGAAAAGCTAAGCTTCGGTGGAATAAAAATGGTTCGATTCTTCAATGACGTATGATTTACATATTGTAGTGTAAGGCATTTACAGGACATCAATTTTTATTTTATTTTCTTTAGAGATACAGACAGACCATTGACTTCCAATCCCTTGGTCAGAATCTCGTTTCTCTTTCAGGCTTAACCATGACGAGCACAAAAATCAATGTCCAATTATTCCGGGATTCAAACCCTTTGGAGCCCTTTTATAGCCGACCCCTACATCAGGTCGGCCGAAAAGGAATTAAGTTCACTCAAAAAAAAAATATTCGTGATGTACAACAGATTTTTTCGGATTTATCTGCTAAACTGAGGTAAAACTATGAAAGACGCTGACTATATATATATATTGTAATGCCAATTAATTAGGCCATTAATTGTTTGTATTAGAAATTAAATTGTTAGCGGTATTTTGAGCGACAAAAAGCGACAGTAGCGCTGAGCTCTGTTGCTTTTGTAATATAATAGTCTACACGTGCCATCTTATCATAACGTCTCTTCCGCATAGCGGACATAAGTGGGCGCAGCTGTAATAACGCTGAGTCTAGTGAAGTCAGCAATTTAGGTGCCTTATGCAGACATGCACACGGCAGCAGAAATCTCCACCCTGTAAGAGTTCTTCTCATTCGAGACTTAAAATCTTCAGGGAGGGGGAAAGGAGTCTTCGAATTGTTCAGAGCTTCTTGGGAACGGCAGTCGTGATCCAACCTCCAGACGGGTCGGTGGCTCCTGGTGCTATCCTGCCAGTTTGTCTTACTTTATTTTATTTCTAACTATTAAATCTCTTTATTCTTCATCAACTCTTATTTGACTGAAGTGCAGCGAAACACCAACCACTACGCCTAGGTTCAATTAGTTGAACCCGAACCCTCACGTTACCGAATTTCCTATTTCCTGTTGTTAATTCTTCCTTTATCCTCTAGATCGGTAGCCAGGTGAGCTGACGGAGGTATAGCTCGGTTGGTGAACGATCTATCTGGACTTCCCATTCCCAACTGCTGTAATGTTACACTTTGAGAAAATGCCGAAATGGAAATGCGCGCTCAAACTCGAGAAGCTCGAGGATAGTTTAGTTGGTGCCGAAAGATTGATGTGGACGAATGAAGTTTTGAGTCAGCAGCCAGAAAGGACAGTAAGTGGTCGTGTCAGAAACATAGTAAAAGTAAAGTTAGTTTCGGTCAGCAGCAAGGAGCGGAATAGCAGAGAATAGGAGAGAATAAACATTACAAACAAATCTTCACTGAGCTACGTTGCAGTTTAAATCCAAATCAGTAAAAGACTAATAAATCAGCAACTCGTGGGATTCCTGTAAGGCAACCAGACATCAGATAGCTGACAATTAGGAGGATCATCCGAGCTCCTGGGAGCCAAGAAGTTCCATTTCGATTCAAATAGTGTAGAATTTGTGAGTCGACCTTTAGAATCAGTGCAACAGTGTCCTTCTGAAGCTACAGAGAGAATGCTGGTACCAGCCGAACAGTATGGTTAACCGTCCATAACTTGCAAACTAATTGACGGAGTTGTCTCATTTTTGGTGAAAGTGTAGCTCTTAAAGTCCGACTTAAATATATCACTGTAGGTGTTCGAAATGGTTACCATTAAAATCCACACAATCAAACGATGTCGCCGAACTGCAGCACGAACTACTGGCTGCAACGTGTTCAGTTGGATATTTGCAAATGAATGTATGATGGATTCTCCAAGTTCATCCAATGTGCGTGGCTTTTGACGATAAACGACGTCGTTCAGTGTCCCTCACAGGTAAAAGTCCAGAGGAGTTAAGTCTGGGGAACGTGGTGGCTACCCTACAGCACCTCTACGGCCTATCCATCTTCCTGGTAGATTTTCGTCGAGATAAGCCATAACACGATTGTGGTAGTGGGCTGGGGCACCATCTTGTTGAAAGTAAAATCTTTCGTCTCCATACGAGTCTTGGATGGCAGGTAAAAGAGATGTTTGAAGCTTCTGAAGGTACAACTCACCGGTAACTGTACCGTCGAAGAAGAATGGCCCCGGT